>CM037093.1:117157189-117844587 GCA_020916435.1 Oxytropis ochrocephala
TTTTGAGATAAATTAATCTGTCATTTTTGTACATGGAAAAGTAAGTTTCTCAGTTCATTCGATATTAAATTCATCGCTAACCTTGAACAAGTGACACGTTAAGTGACACGTAATCATGAATTATTCTAGTTTTAATTTTTAATACCTAGTAAAACCATAGGTTGTAACATTGAACTAAAAACTAAATCGAATCCTAGTTTTAATTTGTAATTTCAATTTTGGTGTGTAACGATTGTTTGTGTGTCCGTTATGTGACTAATAAGTTGTAAGTGTGTGTGGGACTAAGGTGACATGTGTGTTAGTGTCGCTTAGATTAAATAGGTACTTTTACTTTTTAGTAATATATAATAATATAATAATATAAAGTGGTTTAACTTGGTTTGATTTTGGAAAACAAACCACCATCCAGATTGAACCTCGGTTGATTGAAATGTTTTATGCAATGTTTTTTTTTTAATTATAATGATTAGGAGTAAATTTGGAAGATTGTAATTGGGGTACGCGGGACAACGAGTGGGGTACAAAAATATCAACAAGGCCTATACTTCTTCCAACACGAGCTACTTAGTAGGCACCCCCATAAAGGGTAAAAAGACCAAGATACCCTTAATGAAACTTTGAATTTCTATTTTTTAAAATTTAGTACGGTTCGGCAGACGCCACGAACCTGCTCGAATCTAGTCGCAGACCGAGTGTGTTAAATTTTACCTGCACTTCAACAATTAGGTTTTTAACAAAGTTCAAGCAAGCATGGGTGAAACCAGATCGAAATGTGAATGCCAACCACAATCGTTTTGGTTTTTTTAAAAATTTTCGCTTAATGAAACTACTTCAAACGATAAATTAGCCATTTGGCAACGATAACTTATTAACTTTTAACGAACGTAACGAGATAAATTGAATACTTAATTATCATACTTAATTATCTAGTGTTAGCCATACCGAAAAAGAAAACCTAATCATTAAAAAAATCGCTAAACTTAAACAACTCAACATCCAACAACAATCGTGAGGTTTCTGGCTTGCACAAAGTAGTGAACTCCGCCTGAGACGCATGGCCGATCCACACTTAATAAGTGTCAAAGACACGCACACGCATGACCGAACCACTCATAAACAATGAATAATAGTTAAAAAACTGCTTTAAATTCATGGGTATTTTGGGAATAAATGGTGGTATGGGGATGTCTAGTGAGTAGGGGTTGGAAGAAGTATATATGGACCGATCAACAATTGGATCATAGGTGAAATTGGGCATTGTACTAAGCATGGACCAATCCAATGTTGGAAATTGCTCAATACACAACCTTTCTACTTTCAACACCCCTATTAGTATTTTAAAATTTACTACCTAAAATAACTTCTTTTGTAAACTGATTAATCCCAGAACCTACATATGATGAGTTTCAAAAATTAGAATACATAATCCAGAACCATTTTTACTTTTCTGAAACTTAATTTATAGATCATATAACTTAATTTCCTGAAAAACAAAATTATATTCTAGAGACTAATATTTTGAATGCTGCTGCTTAAAAAAATGAATGCTTGTACCTCATATTCTATAATTCATGTTCTTGAAATTTAGTTGTTGAATTTAGTTTTTATGTTTTACTTATGACCTTTCTTATATTCTAAAGGTTTAAATATACTTTTAGTCCCTATAAAATTTCACTATTTTGTTTTTAGTCCCTATAAAAATTTTCATCAACTTGTAGTCCCTACAAAATTTCATAATTTTGTTTTTAGTCCCTATAAAATGTAAAATCATGAACACTCACAGATACCTTTTTAAATTTTTGAATGATATTTCGTGATACATGTTAATGATATTAAAAACATCTCTCTCACAAAGAATAAGCTCAAAATTGGATTTCTAGATTAGTATTTCCTTTAATTTGTTTCTTGAATTTTTTTACACTTAAAAATTAATATTTAATTCAACCCTATTTAAAAATTCAAGTTTTTATCTGAGAGATCTCATTATAATGTCCTTAACATGTATGCAAATCATCACTCAAAATTCAATGGGTATACATAAGTTGACATTTTATAGGGACTAAAACAAAATTGTAAAATTTTATAGGGATTAAAAGTTGATGAAAAATTTTATATGGACTAAAAACAAAAAAGTTGAAATTTTATAATGACTAAAAACATGTTTAATTTAACCCTATTCTAAAAATACATTTTGTTAACTTTCGGAAGATGGCTTGTGAGATTCTTCCTACATGTAAGACCTCTTAACGTCTCACAAATGTAACTAATCCATCATGTCTCCTGTTGGGTGTTAAGGAGATCCCAAATCTTCTTATTCTCTCTTTCACTATTAATGGTGTAAGTTTGGATTGGTTATTTAAGAAGGGTTTGAATCGTGGATATAGGTCTCTCTTGCAACTTGACAACTTCTTCAACTTCACAACACAAGGGAAACAACTCAACACAATGAAGTCTCCATTGTACATCATTCACAAGTGTCGCAAAAATAGGTGAATAGGATCTTGTTGAAACACAAAGGGTGATTTTCCAAACCTATGAATATATATAACATCCCATTGGGGAGCATGGATAAGCTCTCGGGGTACGATGAGCTAGATATGTTAGATTTACGAGTGTCTTGTTCTACCTTCAACATTTGTTGCAAACACATTGATATGATATGATTTGGCTTGGTGGCATGGGCTTTGAATTTACGTACGTATGGTGATTTGGATTATCATGCCTACTTTTAGTGTCCTAAGTAAAATGTGGGTCCAACAATTGCTACATGGCCAACATACATTTGATAAAATGGAAGATTGCATGTGATGAAAATTAGCAAGGTGCGTGATATGTACATGGTGTGATGCATGCATGGTTATACATTTGGTGTATTGCATGAAATGCAAATGGCAAAATGCATGAAATGCAAGTGACACTTGGTATGTTGCATGGAAGGCAATGGACAAATGTCTTCACCACGCCGATTATTAAAAAGAAATACCCCTAAGTTAAAAGACTTTAAGTAAAAACGCCACTGATGGCCAAAACAAATTAACTCATACTCGTTGTTAGTTGTTTTTTAAAAACGCCGCCCATCGCTTTTTGAACGCGCTTAGCCTTACCGGCCGCTTTTTAAAAATGTTGTCCATCTCCTATAAACGCACTAGTCATACCCAGCCGCTTTCTTAAAAACGCCGAGTATAGCTGTACACGTTTCTCCCAATATCCAGCCGCTTTTAAAAGCGCTACTTATCACTTTATTAGTAGTTTTTTTTCATATATCCTTCCTCCGCCGTGAGCCTTCCCCACACCGTACCCTTTCTCCTAAAAACCCTAAAGCCCCAATTTTTCTCAAAAATTTCTAATCTCTCATGTTTTTTGTGTTGAACAAAATCTATCAATCCATCACTTACTAGTGGTATACAATATTGAATGTTCTTTTCTCTCCCCAATGTAACAACGATTTACCATTTTCAAGTCGTTTCACGAGCTCATAGAGGTGAATCGCGCCACTTAGTGAAACCTTTCCTTCCATTCTCAAAATATCTTCGTAACGCCACTAAAAGAAGAAAAGCAAAACCTAATCAAAAAAGGGTAGACAAATCAAGAAATGAAAGAGAGAAGAGGAAGCACAAACATGGTTATTGACTATTACAAGCTTTTACAGTCGATTGAGCGCCAACGACGATGACCTTAAGAAAGCTTATAAAGCTCGCCATGAAATGGCACTCGACAAAAACCCTAACAACAAAAAAGAAGCCAAAGCCAAATTCAAACAAATCTTTAAGCTTACGAGTTACGATGTAAGACCTAATAAATTTTCACCTTTTTTTATAATTGATCTCAATTCTCAATTAAAGTTTCTATTTTTTTCTAGGTCATGCTAATTTTAATTTAATTTTTTTATATTAGGTTTTGAGATTCAATTAAAGATTCAATTAAATATATTATATATATATATATATATATATATATATATTTATGTGTGTGTGTGTGTTTAAGTATACATATATGAATTTGATTGATTGTATTGTATTAACTGTGATATGACGTGTAAATTGTAGATATAAAAAGGAAAATACATAAAACAGTAAAAAAATAAAAAAATTTAGGCAACGGGGCGCGCTTTTAATGAAGTTGTCGCTTATAGTGGACCTGCTTAGGCTAACAGCGCAGCGCTTCAAGGGAATGTCGCAGACAGAGATGACGTTGGGCAATGGGTAGCGCTTTTTAGGAAGCGATGCCTATTCGAGGACGATTTATAAACGAGTAGCGCTTTTTAGGAAGCGCCGCTTATCCGAGGACGCAGTTAGGTAAATGGGTAGCGCTTTTTAGGAAGCGCTTATCTATCCGAGGACGTGTTTGGCAATGGGTAGCGCTTTTTAGGAGCACGCGCCATTAATGGAGTGGAATCAAGAATACAGACGCTCAAAGAAATACCAAAAGCGCCGCCTATGGATGAAAAAAAGCTACAGATATATACTAATTCGCTCACAAAGTGCTTCATGCATGTAAGACAACTTTGGCTTGCCTATAAATAGCACATTGGGCAAGCATTCGCAACACACCACAAGAGAAACACAACAAGAAACAAGAGAAAAAGAGAGTCCCGCCTCAGAGAGAAGAGTTGATCCTCACAGAGAATTTCTTTGTGCGATAATTTAGTGAGCCAACTCTGCAAGAGTCTTCCTTACAAATCGAGATATTCTTTGTAGTGAGATATACTTAAGGATGAAGTTGTTGTATTCCCATCTTTCATATTTCACCTCTGGAAGTCCGACTACCACCCAAGCCTCCACCTTTCCTTTCCTCTCCACTGAATCACCTCCATATGCAGATTTGGACCTGCCACGACCAACGCCGAAACCCACCATGGACTAGCCTTCACCATCGTGTTTCAGCTTCCTTCTCGTTATGGCTTATCGCTCTCTGCTTTTGTTTCGAAAGCATCGTTGTATCTTCTTTGTATTACTTGTTTTGTGTCTTGTGGTTAGGCTTCAACTATATTAACTTTGCATATGGTGTTTGTTGAAAATCCTATGTATATCTAGGTTTTATGGATTGTTTTGCTATGTTCTAGTTTTAGTATCTCTTCAGCCCTTCTAATAGATCCTACACATGTGATTATTTTGGTTAACATC
Source organism: Oxytropis ochrocephala (assembly GCA_020916435.1). Classification (NCBI taxonomy): domain Eukaryota; kingdom Viridiplantae; phylum Streptophyta; class Magnoliopsida; order Fabales; family Fabaceae; genus Oxytropis; species Oxytropis ochrocephala. The sequence goes on from CM037093.1 coordinate 117,162,313, forward strand.
GAGACCATTTATAGTCAAGTGTGCTTGTTGTAAGTCAAAGAAATCATCCTTAATTGACGGGATTAGGACCAAGGTCCTCTTGCCATTGTTCGTGTGTGGATGAAACCGATTTGGTTGTTAGGATTCTCGTTGTTGTTGGCTCGTATCGTAAGATGTTAATCAGAAAGAGGCACAAGGTTGAAGTTGTGATTCTCATCAATCTCTTCTTCTTCTTTGACGCAAGTTTACTACCATGCATGTGTTTGAAGTGAACCAATCCGAGACCTGCCATAGTTGATCCGTGTTTGCATCAGCCCAAAAAATGATTTGTAATTGGATAGATTCAAAGACTGTGGTCTCTTCACCTCATTTGGCCTCTAACCATGGGTGGAAGATGCTGGCTTTGTTGGTAGGATTAGATGTTTGACTTGATGTAATTTTACTTTGGCCTAACCTTCCATGTAATGATGCCATTAATTTGGATGCTCAGACTATTAAGATCACCTCTAAGGTGTTGATAAAGAATGTCCTAACGGTTGAATATCTCAGTTGCAATGTGTTTAATTTTATCTAAAAGAAGATTTTACCTTAAAAAAAAAAATACTTGTTTGTGATCTAGTAGCTGAAGGTAGACTTCATTAGCTCATAAGATACTAGGTTCGAGTCACCGACATCGGTTAGTAGTGGTGGAGTATTATAGTTAGTGGGTAAGGGTAATAATTTTTTATTGTTTTGTGACACACTTAAACCCTGGCACACACACATGGCCCTACAATGGGCCTTTTATGCATACATGTATTAATTCTTTTAGGCAAATATAAAGAAAGAAGTCTCGCTACATGCAGCTTTTTTATTTTTCAGAAAAAGTGCTTAATTTTTATTATCTCAAAAGTAAAATTAGAAATGCACAAAATAAATTAAATTATAAAGAATATTACATTTATTATTGATAAAATCTCCTCGTAAACTCAAAATATCATTTGTGTGAAAATAATGTGAGTTAAGTATGTCTAAAAATATTAAATTATAAGTAATATAAAAATATAAAGAAAGAAATTATATATATATATATATATATATATATATATATATATATATATATATATATATATCACTACTACATGCAGTTTTATTTTTCAGAAAAAGTGCTTTATTTTTATTATCTCAAAATTAAAATTAGAAATGCACAAAATAAATTAAATTATAAAGAATATTACATTTATTATTGATAAAATCACCTCGTAAACTCAAAATATCATTTGTGTGAAAATAATGTGAGTTAAGTATGTCTGAAAATATTAAATTATAAATAATAAAAAGAATTATTTTTATAATCAAAACACAAGTGTAAAATCTTTAACGATTTGTTATATACTTTGTGGAAAAATATGAAAGATACTGTTAGCTACTCTAGTAAGAATTAAATCTATATTTTTAAAATGTTAAAGATGTTTTTTTTGACATAAAATGTTATAGATGTTTTATGGATGCTAGTTTTACATATAGTTTTTCAATTATTAACATGAAAAATATAAAATATTTCAAAAACTTTTAGAGATTTAGCTTTATCTATTATTTAATGACATAATTTAAAATTTTCTATCTAAATAATACAAAGACTTTGAAAAATTATTTTAATACATTAATTACGTCTGAATTTTTGACTGAATATTTTGACAATAATATTTAGCAATAAATCATAGCAGTTTTTTGACTGAATTAATTACATTTGAATAATAATACTTGTTTATTACTCTTTAGTCTTTTCTTTTATTTATAAACTTTGTTCAATAAAAATAATAATATAAATTTAAATAATATATTTATAAACTTTGTCTTTATTTTATGATATTAATTAAATATTTCTATCCAAATATTTGAATAATTTGAACAAAAATATTTTATTATAACGCAATAATTACATTTGAATTTTTGACTTAATTTTTTGACAATAATACTTAGGAATAATATTTAGCAATTTTTTGACTGAATTAACTATATTTGATTAATAATTATTGGCTTAAATATATGATAAGCCCCTACAAAATTGCAAGAAATCCATTTAAGCCCTCGCAAATTTTTTTAAAAAAGCCCTTGTAAAATATTGACGCTTTTTAAAGAAACCCCGATCATAGTTTTACATAACGGAGTTAACTTGAGCCGACGTGATGACATGGTGGATTGACACGCGGATTGCAACGCGAAGAGTTCTTCAGAATATTGACGCGAAGAAGCCTCACCGTTATATAAAACTAACAAATGGCGCTTTCTTTAAAAACGCCAATATTTTACAAGCGCTTTTAAAAAAAATAAAATTTGCAGGGGCTTAAATGGATTTCTCGCAATTTTGCAGGGGCTTATCATATATTTAAGCCATAATTGTTTATTACTCATTACTTTTATTTATAAACTTAGCAATTTCTTTTGGTTGTATTTTGGTTTGACAGTTTTAAAGAAAACATGTTATTTACATTATTTTTAATGATGTTAAAATGAAACAATATATCACACTGTAGATGGTTATATTTTGACTTAATTGTGAGTTAAATATATAATTTTTATTATTTTTTAAAGACCAAATTATATATGTTAAGCGTCAAAAATTTTATATGTTTAGATTAATTTAAGAACCTATTTATAAATTGTTAATTAATTCATGTGCCTATCTGCAAATTCTAAATGTCACATTTGTATTGCTTATCTTAATGTAATAAATAGTAATCAAAATTATATTATTTGAGATTTTTTTTTGACAGATTTATTATTTATAACTTTTTTTAATTTTGAGTCAACATGTTTTCCCCCTAATTTAAGGATTTATTTAAAATTCTAAAGCAATTCTAATAAATTAGAGACTTCTTCTATTTTCATTTATAAGCAAAAGACGACTACACCCCTTAAGAAAAGTTTAAAAAGTATGATTCTTAAATTACCCTTATTAACTCTTTTTAGAACACCGTAAAAATGAAGAAAAAGTCAATAAACAAAACTTAGTTGCATTGAAAAAGTGAAAAGTGAGCAATTAATAGGGGTAAATTTGATACATTAATTAAAAAAGATTTTGATTTACTTACATATTTGGTAACATGACTTTTCTTATATATTTTTTTTAAAAAAAGACTTTCCTTATATTCAAAATGAGATAAATTAAAAATATAAAGAAAATATAAAGAAAGAAGTCTCGCTACAATGGGCCTTTTTATGCATACATGTATTAATTTTTTTAGGCAAATATAAAGAAAGAAGTCTCGCTAGAATTCTTTAATATAAAAATATAAAGAAAGAAATAATATATATATATATCACTCGCTACATGCGCTTTTATTTTTCAGAAAAAGTGCTTTATTTTTATTATCTCAAAAAGTAAAATTAGAAATGCACAAAATAAATTAAATTATAAAGAATATTACAGCTTATTATTGATAAAATCTCCTCGTAAACTCAAAATATCATTTGTGTGAAAATAATGTGAGTTAAGTATGTCTAAAAATATTAAATTATAAATAATATAAAAATAAAAAGAAATTATATATATATATATATATATATATATATATATATATATATATATATATATATATATATATATATATATATCACTCACATACATGCAATTTTTATTTTTCAGAAAAGTTCTTTATTTTTATTATCACAAAAATTAAAATTAGAAATGCACAAAATAAATTAAATTATAAAGAATATTACATTTATTATTGATAAAATCACCTCGTAAACTCAAAATATCATTTGTGTGAAAATAATGTGAGTTAAGTATGTCTAAAAATATTAAATTATAAATAATAAAAAGAATTATTTTTATAATCAAAACACAAGTGTAAAATCTTTAACGATTTGTTATATACTTTGTGGAAAAATATGAAAGATACTGTTAGCTACTCTAGTAAGAATTAAATCTATATTTTTAAAATGTTAAAGATGTTTTTTTTGACATAAAATGTTATAGATGTTTTATGGATGCTAGTTTTACATATAGTTTTTCAATTATTAACATGAAAAAATATAAAATATTTCAAAACTTTTAGAGAATTAGCTTTATCTATTATTTAATGACATAATTTAAAATTTTCTATCTAAATAATACAAAGACTTTGAAAAAAAATATTTTAATACATTAATTACGTCTGAATTTTTGACTGAATATTTTGACAATAATATTTAGCAATAAATCATAGCAATTTTTTGACTGAATTAATTACATTTGAATAACAATACTTGTTTATTACTCTTTAGTCTTTACTTTTATTTATAAACTTTGTTCAATAAAAAAATAATATAACTTTAAATAATATATTTATAAACTTTGTCTTTATTTTATGACATTAATTAAATATTTCTATCTAAATATTTGAATAATTTTTGAACAAAAATATTTTAATGCAATAATTACATTTAAATTTTTGACTTAATTTTTTGACAATAATACTTAGGAATAATATTTAGCAATTTTTTGACTGAATTAACTATATTTGATTAATAATTGTTGGCTTAAATATATGATAAGCCCCTACAAAATTGCAAGAAATCCATTTAAACCCTCGCAAATTTTTTTTTTTTTAAAAAAGCCCTGTAAAATATTGACGCTTTTAAAGAAGCCCTCACCGTTAGTTTTACATAACAGAGTTAACTTGGAGCTAACGTGGATGATATGGTGGATTGACACGTGGATTGAAACGTTTAGTTAGTTCTTGTAAATATTGACGTTTTAGAAGAAGCCCTCACCGTTATATAAAACTAACAAATGAGTGCTTCTTTAAAAACATCAATATTTTACAAGGGCTTTTTTTTTTTTTTAAAAAAAATTGCAGGGGCTTAAATAGATTTCTCGCAATTTTGCAGGGGCTTATCATATATTTACGCCATGGCTTTGGATTACATCACTAAACCAAAGGTTTAGTGATGATCACTAAACCAAAGGTTTAGTGATGATCACTAAATGAATTCTAACCATTGGATGAGTAATTTATTATCCAAGGGGTGTTATTATAGGGGGTATATATGTACTATCCAATTTCAATTATATAAATTAATTAATTGGAATTAACCATGCGATCCAATATTATGCCTATCTTTAAGGCAATTATTTCTAACTGGTATGGGACAATAAAAATCCCTTTATTTTTGTTATTTAATCTCATCTAATTAATAACCAATTTTTTCAGAATTAATAACAATAAACCGTAAACATCTTTCTTCTTTCTTCCTTCTAAACATATTTCATCTCCTTCTTACCTTCAAGCTTCATTACTAAGAACTAGTCACACTTTTGGAAGAAGTTTGGTTAGTAAATTGACTAACCACATGAATATGTTAGATTGGTTATTGAAGAACTAGCCACACTTTGGAAGAAGTTTGGTTAGTAGACATTACTTGGGAAGAGATTTTCCTTTTCTTTGTCGGTTTCGCTTTTTTGTCGGGAAGAGATTTTTTCTAATTTTGAGTTTCAAATTTTAGCAGAATTGATTGTGGCTTTTTTGTTGTTTTTTTCCTTTACTTTTTTGGCATTAATTTAGCACATTTTTTTAATAAATTCCATAGTTAATGCCTAATAATTAGGAAATCGAAATTTGTTGAATTTGTAAACTATATTTTTATTGATTTGTTGTTGATAAATCTACCCCTTTAGTGATGGTCGCTAAAGGGTCCATTTAGTGATCTAAACTATACTCACGCTTTAAAGAAAACATGTTATTTACATTATTTTTAATGATGTTAAAATGAAGCAATATATCACACTGTAGATGGTTATATTTTGACTTAATTGTGAGTTAAATATATAATTTTTATTATTTTTTAAAGACCAAATTATATATGTTAAGCGGTCAAAATTTTTATATGTTTAAATTAATTTAAGAACCTATTTATAAATTGTTAATTAATTCATGTGCCTATCTGCAAATTCTAAATGTCACATTTGTATTGCTTATCTATAATGTAATAAATAGTAATCAAAATTATATTATTTGAGATTTTTTTTTGACAAATTTATTATTTATAACTTTTTTAAATTTTGAGTCAACATGTTTTCCCTCTAATTTAAGGATTTATTTAAAATTCTAAAGCAATTCTAATAAATTAGAGACTTATTCTATTTTCATTTATAAGCAAAAGACGGCTACACCCTTAAGAAAAGTTTAAAAAAATTATGATTCTTAAATTACCCTTATTAACTCTTCTAGAACATCAGAAAAATGAAGAAAAGTCAATAAACAAAACTTAGTTGCATTGAAAAAGTGAAAAGGAGCAATTAATAGGGGTAAATTTGATACATTAATTAAAAAAGATTTTGATTTACTTACATATTTGGTAACATGACTTTTCTTATATATTTTAAAAAAGACTTTCCTTATATTCAAAATGAGATTAATTAAAAATATAATTGTGAAAATAAAATCAGAAAAAGCCCTTTTAATTATATTTGAAAATGAGATTTATTAAAAAAATATAATCGTGAAAAGAAAAACAGAAAAAGCACTTTTAAGTTGTAACGTCAAACCAAAAGAAAAAAAAAGGTGCTTGTGTGTGTCTCTATTCTTAAATTACCATTATTAACTCTTCTAGAACATAGTAAAAATGAAGAAAAAGTTAAAACAAAACTTAGTTGCATTGAAAAAGATAAAAGGGAACGATTAATAGTAGTAAATTTGATACATTAATTAAAAAAGATTTTGATTTACTTTTATATTTGGTAATAAGACTTTCCTTATATACGAAAATGAGATTAATTAAAAATTGTAAAAAGAAAAAGAGAAAAATGACTTTTAAGTTGTAACGTCAAAATCGAAAAGAAAAGAAAAGAAAAGGCGCTTGTGTGTGTGCCTTCATTTCGTCTCCCCCACATAGAGAGAGAGAGAGAGAGAAGAGAGAGAAAGCCGGTCGCCGTTACTGTTTGCTTTCGAAGCTGAGCAGCACAACACTCTTCACTCGATGCTCTGTTTCCATCACTAATACCTCCCATGGTTTCTAAGGTATTTAATTTCCACCTTACATTTATTTATTTATTATTATTTATTCATGAAATGGTAAAGTTGTCAATTTGATTTTTCTCGATTCTTGGAACACTTGATTAGCTGTGAAATTTTATCGATGCGATTTAGTTTTTATATGAATTTAGGAGTAAGTATCTTAGTTCGTTCATAAAGAAATCAACTTGTGAAAAGAAAAAACTCTATACATGTAGTTGTAGGGGAGAATTTTTCAATCCAAAATTTTGATTAAGATGAATGGTGGATTGATAATACGTTAAGCGTGAGGGAAATCAATGAATGATAGAGGTTGGAGTTGCAATTGTCATGTTTTTTAATTATCACAGCCATTTCAAAGAGATATATCAAGAAATCTTCAATTTCTGTTTTTAGTGTTCAAGGGAACTTTATTCATTGTTTCTTACATGGTGGATAGCATTTCTTACCCTGATAAACTGATTTGTTTTGTTTGGTTACTTTCAATTTTTATTTATTTTATCAGATTATTGTTAAGAGCGGCGATGCTGCTGCTGCTGAATCAAAGCTGATAATGATACTATGGTTGACACTATTAAGTCAACCAATTCAATTGCGTGTCGTGAAGCTGGTATGCAGATAACCGATTTTCAAGGACCGGTCCTATCTTGAAGAAGTCAAAGGTACAAATATCGCACCTCAAGATAAAGGTGATAATGAAGCGCGGAGATCCCGGACAAATTTAATGATATGCCTGATAGCATTGTACTTCATATTTTGTCGCTTATGGAAACGAAGGATGCCATTCGAACTTGTGTTTTATCGTAAAAGGTGGAGATATGTTTGGACTTCAATTCGCGCGCCTAAGTTTCAGCAGCAAATCATTCAACCGGTTGGTTGATTTCAAGAAATTTGTACTGTGGGTCCTATCTCGCCGAGATTCTACTCACATCAAGGTTCTTAATTACTACCGCTTTGGAGTAGATTATGCTACAGATCAATATCTACTGAATAAGGTTATTGAATTTGCAACATCACATGGCGTTGAAGAAATCACAGTCGGTCCACGGGCAAAAATCGAAGGCAGTGACAACCCGCCAGTTGAAATCCCCGTGTCGTTGTTTAATTGCCAGTCCTTGAAAAGGCTTGAGTTAACAGATTGCCATCCTACAAATGTCTCATCGCTTTAGGTTGCAAATCATTGGAAATGTTGCATCTGGAACATCTTACAGTGCCTCCTGTTGTAGCTGATATTTCAAATTCATTAGCCAGTTTAGGGACCTTTTGGTTTTACAACATTGACAACTTTGCATCTCAGCAACTTGGCTCTGTCTTTTACAGGAGTTGACTCTCTGATCCGCTTTGAAAAGTGTGTCAATTTAAAGAATCTGCACTTGAGTAAATTGTGCTTCAAGTCACAATTGTTCCCTAAGGAATTTGTGATATCTGCTCCCCAACTCAATAATTTGACTCTAATGTGCAACTGCTTTAAGTGTAGAGTCGCAGTTGCTGCACCAAAACTTATCAGTTTCAGCTACTTATATATTCTTCTGTGTGCCTCCTTTGAGTTTAGTATTCCTTCTTTGATGATTTGACCATTGATATCTGTGAACCACGTGATCAATTGGAAAATGTAATCGAATCAGAGAGAGAAGACTTCGCATGGGTTGATCAATATTTTTCGGGAACATCATGATGCTGAATTATCCTTCTGCACAGCCATGGTATAAATAAATTGTGTTTGTGTGTGTATATCTATTCTCAGTCTCACATTGAGTGTTTGGGGAGAGACTATAGGTTTCTGTTTTGAATTGATTCTTGTGAAACATAGTACAGTTGGCTTAGAACTAAAACGTTTCTGACCTCTTTGTTTTTTGTTTTCAGGTTACCTGCGGGAATGCTGTCATGCCAAAGAAAGATTGTTCATCTGTCAGTAAATTGAAGTCACTAAACGTAGCAGTGGGATCAACATATAAAATCTTCATTAACAACCTTGATCATATAACTGCATACTACCGCCATCGCCTCAGCATGCAGATTTTGAGCTCGTGGATGTTTAGAAGGTAATCATAGATCATGACATCCTTAAATCATACCTTTTATTCCAAGGAAAGAACAAAGTTTTATGAACTTATTTTATTTCCAATATAAACTATATTCTTTACTTCGTAGCTAGCCACATATCACTTGAAATAAAATTGATGTGATGATTAATTATAGTTTATAATAATCAGTGGGTAATACTCAACTTGATTGGAACATCTATTCTATAGGAATAGGGTCAACTTGATTAGATAAGTTTTATTGATTGATGGAAATTGAACAGAAACAAAGCAAACAAATTCCCCTCTCAAGTGTGCCTCCCCTTCGCAAATGGTTTACCTTTTCTTACAACTGCACTTGCTCAGTTCTCCCCTAATAACTTTCTTTATTCTGCTTTTCTATCTTGACACAACTCCATTGTCTATTTCAAAATAATAGTTTAAATGAAGTCCAGAATTTGTTTTGGTAATGTTATTTGTGTCATTGTGTGAATGATAAGGAAATCTAAACTAGTAAACAATTCTGGCTTTGAATACATGAACCAATTCAACTTTCATCTTATCTTGGCAAATTTTGAGGAATCGGATATTTGCTCATTTCCTCCTTCCCATTTTTACAAATTAGTTGAATGGTGTAATAATACATACATTTATGAAGCAGGGTGAAATATGATAACTACTAGGTTTATGCCTTTTCTCTGTTATGCAAATCGTTAATCCTTTTATGTGCTCTCAGGGTGTGTAGGTCAATATCATTATTGAATGTTTAGCATAAGTAAATATCCTCTATTTCTGGGAAAAGTTTGTAGAGTTCTTGTAGCATGTACTTACCCCCACTAAAATCACTGACATATGTTATTTGTGTTATTTTAAAATCACTGACATACTATTGGAGTATTGAAGATTATCTATTGTTTTTACTCATTTATTGAATAAGCCATTATGGGTATTATATGATTTTCTGTATTATTAGTAATCATTCCATTTGCATTGACTGATTGTGTTTCAAAGGTTAGTTGCAGATTTCAATTTTCAGATTATCATACTCATTGTTTTTCCCTTTGTTTATGTAGTTGAAGAATACTGTGGACAAGGAGCTTTTGGCTTATGCAAAGGTGGCAGTTAACCCAGCACTTATCCCTACAAGTTGAACAAGAATGGCTGTTTGGTTATTGTGCACGCGAAAGGAATAGGATCACCTATGTTTTGATGTAAGAAATTAGACCACAACAAAACTTGAAGTCTTTTTTATACTTTTGGCAAATGAATCTTGGCTATCTTTTTAGGAAATTTATTGTTTCTTGTCCAAAGGGTTGCAGAAATTTGTGGAGAACAAGTTCAATAATTATACACCGCTGGGTTAGAAATGTTATAGACAATGAATCACATTTCACCATTTTGTCAATGATAGACATGTTTTGAAGACTTAAATATGTTTTTAGTCTCTACATATAATGTGTGGACAAGGAGCCTGTTTTCATTTAACTCATGATGTTGGTGCTTTTGTTTGCATTTTGTTGTTGAGTTTAACTGAACTTCTACGTGGCTTTTCTAACCATTGTTACTATTTGTTTTAAAGCCCATTATCCGGCATCTACGTTGATCGTACATTACTTGTAGGCGCTTGCTTTTTCCCACACCCTCCTATTTCAAAACACACCCCATAAGGGTGTGAAAAGACCAAAAGGCCACCTAAAACCTCTTTTTTTCACGAAATTTCACTGCTCAACACGCCTTCGAATGCGTTCGAATGACATCGCTTGTGTGTGTTAAATATTGACTTCACACTCTCTCTTTCGCTGCCACTGCTCGAGTGAGCGCCACGCGAACTGTTCGCACGATCTTGTTCGAACCCGCTCAACGACATCGCTCGAAATAGTGTTAAATTTTGACTTCACACCTCTTGTGTGTAATTTCACCGCTCAACGGCGCATATTCAACGCGTTTCAACAAGCGCCGCTCGAACAGTTTTTTAAACACGCGAACTCAAAGATTTCACGCATGCTATTTTTTAATAAAATTTATAAAAGCAGTGAAAGAGTAAGAGGGGGTGTGGGAAAAGCAATAGCCTACTTGTATACCCTTAAATCCCCAGATCCGAAATCTTACTGTTCTTATCCATCTTTCCCATATCCAAGAAACACCTTCCTCAACAATCCCAACATACATGCCAAGCTAAGGAAATTTTTGTTCTTTCTCCCTCTCTCTTATGCCTTTGCTCTTTGTTTTTTACCTCTCCATGTTGGGTTAAACTTACTTGTAAGCATTAAATCCCCTATTCCAAAATGTTCTCCATATTCCTCATCTCCCAGCAACCTCTTCCTCAATAATTCCAACACATGCCATCAGGCCAAGCTAAGGAAATTATAGTTACTTCTCCCACTCTCTAATCTCTAATGCCTTTGCTTTTTGTTATTTACCTCTCCAAGTTTCGAGCATTTTTTTTTTCAATGGAGCCTAAGGAAGAATTCAAAGTGGACCACTTGACCATACCAACAAGGACATGGTGATAACTGTTAAGAATATTGGGTAGTGTTTTTTAGGTTGTTTTTGTGCTTTTGCAGATAAAGTTTTGAATTTTTTGTTGAGTTTTGTAAATGTGGAGTAGATGGTGGTGGGGTGGTGATGGTGCTAGGTCATTAGACAAAGAGTATCTCTGTTTTCAATTGAAGTCATTGGTATGGTGGCAAGTTTCAACCTTTTGATTCTCTTTTGTGTGTTTGTGGATTTTACCGTCGAATGTGTGAGACATCATTGTTATGGTGAGAAGCTTTAAATGTGACGGTGTAAGAGCATCACCTCAAAAGAGCTCCGCCTCATCTTCAAAGTGAGCAAAGACCGACGCACCACCACCACCCCGTGTATCTCTCTCACTCTTTTAGACACATACAACCTTTGAAGATGAGTTTTTTTTGGGCATTGATTTGAGATTATAGGTTAGAGTTCTTATAAAAACTAAGAAAAAGTGTTGGAGGTTGAATAGGTATTAATCCAACTTAGATTTTAAGGAAATGAAAAGACATGACACAACAAAGTCATTCATGGAGGACAAATATTTGACACTTTTAGCATTTTACCAACAGAGAAATTAAGAGAATGACTTAAACGAAAAACACATGTTTTCGCAGTATTCATTTAAACAAAAATTACAGGGACCAAAACATATTTAAGCTTGCTTTAAAATATGAATTTAATTGGTATACATTATTGAAGTAAATTTTTTTTTTTTTTTATACTATTAACTAATAATTTATGGTATGTGTGACTTTCGATATGACTCGAGATATAAAAGTCAATCATTTTATGACATGTCAATTTTTAATCAAGTTACTAGTTTAATTTTTATGTTGTCGGTGCATACTAATTAAATCTTTGAAATATATTATGAGATGACAAGACGGAGAAATTTATTTAGGTGTAAAAGTTTCGACAATGCCATAAGTGATAGTATACACATCATTCGACTCGACTAGAAAACCCGTGGTAGAGTGTTGTGATGCGATATAAACCCATATCATACTATCTTAAACACCCAACAATAACAAGCATACAAGACGAATTAAGTCACATAAGGAGCAACCTTATATGTAGATATGATAAACATATAAACATATACTGAAGAACTTTCATACGCTATCCAACCATAAATAAATAATGAAAAGAAAGAGCATTTGAATGTGCAAACTATGTGCTCTAAACCATTAGGAAGAAAATGAACAAGAATTTCAACTAAGTCAATAACAATAAAATCTGCATTCCATGGATTTACTAACTATCAACCATAAAATAGCTACATACAATCATCTAAGTAATATGTATGTATGATAGCTATAGTTAGTTACTTAGTTTTATAACCGCTACTACTCAATTTGAATACACATTTCAATATTCAAACATTCTAAGCACATTATTAAAGTCATTGAAAACGATGGGGAGGAAAAAAGATATTAAACTCTTCAAGAAGATCTGCATGATCTATCAAAAGAGAAGCAAGCTCAAAGTAAGCTTCATTGAAAGACTTGATTCCCATGCTATGCAATGTTAATATATGTAGAAAAGTCTTAAACACACCATCATTGCCTTCAAAACGTCTCCTAACTTTGCCCACAAAACTTAAAGCATCTGAAAGTTCAAGAGGAGGCTTCTCTGGATTTGGAGGCTGATTGCAAAATTGTGTTATGTCGTCTATGAGGAAGAAACAATCAAAACGACAATGTTAATCCTATATCAAAATAAATTTAACAAGTAACAATTTAAATATTATATTATCAAATAAATTTTACTTAAATATGATTAAATACGATGGAACTAATCAAATTGTTCAATAATTTTATAAATAATAAATAAACCTTTCCACAGAGAGCTACAAGATTAAATATTTTTTTATCCCACCTCAAGGCTCTGCTCAACCTTGAGTGTGGCAAACACTCACGTGGATGAGAGAATCACACGCCAAGAAAACGGTGACTCGCATGTGCCAAGTTCTCTATTGTAGATTAGTCATCAAAGATAGATAAAATTAAATCATGCACTAAATGATATGATAAAAACCTAATATTTATAGGGACCAAAAACATATTCAAGCATATATTATCTCATATAGAAAAGATACTATTATATAATGATCCGAATTTTAACCTCAAAGAGTCAACCTAATGAGCATTTACAAAATTTGTATCCGACAAAGTTGCAAAAGAAAGTAAATATAATTTCCTTTGTAAGTGCTCAAATAACCCGAATGTTTTCTTTGACTTGGACTGGGTGGGGTGTTATTCCCTCACCCTAAAATTCCATTCATAAAAAAATATATAATGATCCTAATTTGAATCAATAGCCAATCAAGAGATTATGTTAGATAACAATTTGTTGAATGGACATAAAGGACATAGAATTTGGAAGGTACATAGATGTCATTTATAAGAAATGGAAACTTCTTTGTAAAAGGGGAACATTTTTTAGAGAACAAATTTGCCTTGTTTCAGCTCAATTCTCATTAATTAATAGAAATCACTTAATTTCTTCTATTTCTCTTTATCTTATTTCTCTCCTAAACCAAAAAATAGGGAGTGCCTCACTCTTCTCTATTTCTCTAGTCCCTTTCTCCATATTTTCTCTTTCCCTTCTACCAATCGCAAAATAAAGGAGTACTCTATTAATAATTAATCAATCCCAAACATATTTTTTGTTTAAATTTATCCAAAACATAATTAAATAATCAATTTAATTGATGTTTTTTTGGTTTAAAGATTTTTGTCCTTGCTCCGATCTCCAGGGGGTAGGGGACCTGACTAATCTGGAGTTTGGTCGGGAGGCAAGTAAAGTTTGCTCCAATTTTTTTCATTATTGGGATCAAATCTGGGTACTAGCCGAGCTTGTCCCTTAATATGGAGCGTGTTAACCACTCGCACCCAATTTGGAGTTATAATCAAGTTAATGTAATATATTTCATACAAAATATTTAACGCGAGAGAAAAATATAAAAACTAGATTGATAAATCAAGATGAAAAAATAAAGTGCTACTCAAAATAAGTACAAAGAATCGACTTGTGTGGGGCCCATACTCTCCTCACTCCGACTTCAAAGTGGGAATTACATTGTGTACTATTCATTTTATCCTTCATCAACTACATCCAATAAAAATTAAACCCGTGTTTTTCAAATTTCAACGCGATATTGACGATCATTGATTCTCACCGGGTTTTATTCTAATTCAATTGATTGCTATCATAAAACCTCAAATATTAGCGATCAAAACCTTCGATTTTTTTTACCAAATTGGACCAACAAAAACCTAACCATGTTTCTATTGATAATGAAAATTCACTTAGATTCGCTTCATCGATTTCATATGAACTTGATCTATAATAACCCCATGGTGAGGGTTTTAATTTTTTGCTAATCATAGTTTGAAAAATCGATTTAATAAAACATAAAAACCTAGGCAAACACAAAAACAAAACAATCGAAATTCATGTAAGTTGACAAACAAACATTTTCAAGAAGAATAGAAACCAAATTATTAATTCCGTATATTCATAATTTCTAATCGATATACTTACTTGTTGAAGACATGTTCAGATCACCTACGTAACCTTGATGTAGCCTCGTATAAATAATTCTTGAAATCAAAAATAAGAGGCTATGACCTTCCTCCGCTTGTTCGCCCACACTTTACTACAAATATCGCTTGGGTAAATTGTAAAGCAAAGAATGATGGCAAGTGAGACAGCAAGAGTTTATATTAACCCTAGATTCCTCCCTTATTGGGCCTAATTGTTAAGGCTTATTCAGCATTTTCTACAAGGTCTGGTTTTTAGACCCCATCGTTGGACTCTATACCCCCACATTTTGCCCCTTTTAATTCAAACAAGGCTTAAATATAGCGATTTTCTAAATAAGTCCTCGTAAATTTTTAAAAAATAAATAAAAAATCCATGCAATTTTTGTTTTATAAATACCCTTCTGTTAGCTTTTCTGTCAATAAAATACTGATGTGTGATAACTCTATTTTTTATAGAGTTATTTAGACATCTAAACCTAAATAATTGCTCAAATTCAAATAAAATAAAGTGTAAAAATATAGTTTTAGTAATAAAATAACAACATTCAAAGTTTCAAGTAAAGTTTTGCATGACTTAAGCATTTTGCATATATATATATATATATATATATATATATATATATATATATATATATATATATATATATATATATATATATATATATATATATTGGTATGTTTGATGTGTTTGTTCAGTGCAAGACTTGCAAATGATGATCTCAAGACAAGATTATAACAAAGGCACTCCGCACTAGATGCTCCTGCACTGAAAACAGATTACAAATGCAAGAAGCACCTTAGACCATACCAATGCACCAACACTTCGATGATGACATCATGCTTAGTCATGGATCACATGGGGCACATGCAACTTGCAAAAGTAGGCGCCCACCATAGCCCACCATAGAAGACTAGCTTTCAAGAGTCACTCACTTAGTGACACATGGCCATTCATTATTGGACCTCCATTTGTGTTTGAGTGTGGGACTCAAATTACTTTTTGAAGATCTGAAAAGTAACCATAGTTAACTTCTCTAGTTAACTTAATCTCCAAGGAAAACTCACTTTTTGAAGACTATATAGGACCTCACTTCTCACTTGAAGAATCATCTCACATATAATCTCATTCACTTTGATTTACATTTCAAGAATGTAGTTTTGGTTAGTTTTTAGATTGTAAGAAGGTAAGTGGAGGAATTGACAACTTCTTACTTCACTTCTACATAGAGTTAGCTTAGTGCAAGTGGGAGTAGTGCATCCGCATTACTGCAATTCCATGCAAAGGGAACTCCAAACCGTAACTTCTATATTATTGTTTCCTTTTTTTATTTCAACTATATGAATATGACTTGTTCTATTTATATAAGCCTTGTGATGTCTAGCATGAACTAAACTTTTTTAGTTAGGATGTTTTAATCTTATAATGATCTTTTAAGTTATTGTGTTCATATGTGATGTTTGCATTTTAGTTCTTGCATGATAACTCTTTCATATTCATCTTTAGAATTCACCAACTAAAAGTGAATGTAAATCATAAATACAGACATGGTTTATGATTAGAACTCAAGAACTAATACAGATAAGTGTTTAATAAAGGAAACTTTATTAATTCCATGCTAAAACCTAGACATAGGATAACATAGTCCTTAGGATGATACAATGGGTATTTAAAATACAAGAGTGAACTTATTTAGCATCTTAGACAAGAATTATAAGAAGGCGAGAAAGGAATTGACAACTTCTCTCTTTACTTCAAGACAAGGTTTTAAGAGCTTGTAATGTGTTCGGTACCTGGACTTTAGACTCGGTCTTAGGTCTGGGGTACTTGTTTGAAGAGGTCCAGGAAAGAGAGATATAAGTCTTCAGAGAGAGAGGACAGAGCTTGAAGGTTGAAGTCCGTACTCAGTCGGCCTGAGGTAGCTTGGAGATCCACGTCAGGTGGGGGGTACCTGTAAGACACTCCGACGCTCAAGTCAATGTGTGACCAAGATAAGGAAAAGAGAGAGAGAATAAGAGAAGAGTCAGAGGAGAAGTTTAGAATGATGGATGCGTACAATGGTAGAGGGGTTGTACCTCTATTTATAGAGAAAGGAGGCGTACCATGAGCGTCGGATATGGGCGGAAGATCCTGGCCGTTGGAGGCCGGAATCCATTGCGAGGCGCACGTTGATTGGGCCAGGCCAGCTTCTTAAGGACTTTTAGCCCATGCCGAAATAGTGGCCCCCCAAGCAGAGATAGATACAGGGAGAGGCAGCCAGGGGTTGTCGCCCCTCCCTCCCTACAGAATTCTTTTCATGCCTATGTAGTTTAGCTTACTTTATGGCCCATGCTTCGTCCAACCCCCTAGCTACTCAGTAGACACCCCTAACCCTTAAATATTCTTAAAATACCCTCACGTGAAAACCCCCATCAAACTGTATTTTAGCTGGTTCGACGCACGCTTGGCCGAACCAGTTTCAGTAGTGTGAGGTCCGAACATTACTGTTGTTCATCAAGTCTTAAAAAATGTAATTTACCCACTGTGTAGAAATGTGTGTACAGAACCCCACTGTGTATAATTTATACTACCACTCATTCTATGCCAGAAATGTATCCAGCTATAATCTATAAAATATTTTAATGAAGACTAAATTACTTTTTTATTAAATATTTCTCATTTTGTGCACACGTGATCAAGTCATAATATTTTTTGGCCCATCCTTCGTACAACCCCCCGCTACTCACTAGAACCCCTTTTTTGGTGTGAAAAGATCAAAACCTCATCAAATTTGATTTTTATTTTTTTAAAGATTATGCACGGTTCGGTGCAGATAGTTGATCGGGACCACCGCTACGAACCACCAAAATTTACTCAAACACCCCAAATTATATTTTGACTAGGTTCGACTGCGCAGCCGATCCAAATCGATCACCAGCATACTAACCCTTCCACCGCTCGTGGGTATTTTGGGAATAAAGGTGGTATGAGATTCTAGTGTAAGAGAGGGGTTGGACTAAACATGGACCTATTTTTTTGGATACAAGCTATGCATTGCATTGTATGTTTGTTTGTCTCATTTTTATTTATTAAATATTTATAAAGTTGTGCACACGTGATGTTTACGTTTTCACATTTGAAAGCATTTATGTTTTTGCATTGTTCGCCTTACGTAGCTGAACTCTGCTTTGGCTGCACATTCAACTTAATAAAAATTTTAAGGGGTTTGTCATTGAAAATAACATACTCTGCAGTAGAAATCCAACCTGTTACTAAAACGTATACCGAACCGCACTTAATCTTTAAAAAAATATAAAATCTAATTTTTAAGAAGTGCTTTTGGCTTTTTTCACCCAAAAAGAGGTTTAAATGAAGAAAGTTTGAGCCAGATTTAAACATGAGTCTCCTTTATAAGATGATGATCCAATTCACCACAACAATTTTTTTTCTTGAGCCCATGTTGTATATCCTTACTACTATTGGCCACATAAAATTACGTTTTCCACGAGAGAGAGAGTACCAAAGATAATGAAAAAAGTATTTTCTTTTTTATTAATAGCATTGTATGTATTTTTCTTTGACAAGATTAAAAAATACTGTTATACCAATTTGTTTTAAGCTTTCTTTTTGTGACCGCTTAAAATTTGTTTGTATATGCATTTATTTTTTAAGTTTCATTTAATTAAAATGGAAAAATATACTTTTGACTAAGAAGATGGAAAAAAATACTATTTGATTTTTTTAATAGAATGATATTTTTTCTTATTTCTTTACCATTTATTTTTTACAGCATTCCTTTAATATTTATTAAGTTTTATCAAATCTTTTACAATTACTTTTTATTATATAATTTATTTTTTTAGAGACATGTCATCATAGAGCTTTTTGATGGCTTCGGTTAATTATTAGTATAAAAAATGGTGTGTTAATATTTCCTTTGTCTTTCTGTTTCTTTATATTTATATTTTTATTGGTAAATATTTTGCCCGCCGCTGATAAAATTTCTGGATTCGTCCCTGCCCCCAAGTCGAGGATGAGTGCTGAGGTCAGCCTCGACTTGTGTTGTTCTGAGTTGATGAGAGAGTCATGATGACAATTCCACGTGTTGACCGCTTGAGTGGAGCGACATTGATGTGACGCTTGGGCGCTCTCGAGGCGACGCGCCGCAGTCCGCAGAGTTCGCCGAGGTCTCGAGGAGAATTGATGGGCGCGGCCGAGGAGAGGCAATGTTTCGCCTTCTTGTCTGTTGAAGGGATATATAAGGTGGAGTGGCGCGCTCATTTGCCACTTTGCCTGAATTTACTTGAGATTTTCTGCCCAGAGCTTCGCTGAGAGAAAGAGATTCCGACCACCGTCTGAGTTCAACCTCGCCGCGCGAGATTGTTTGTTTAGCGTTTCGAGATCAACATTCATCTCAAACCCAAAATTTTCTGCAAAAAGGTTAGTTACATAATACTTTGATTTCACCGCTGGGTTAGAAATGTTATAAACAATGAATCACATTTCACCATTTTGTTAATGTAGACATGTTTTGAAGACTTAAATATGTTTTTGGTTTCTACATATTTGGAGTTATTCGGTTTTAGTCTTTGCATTTTTTTATAAATAAATAAATCCTTGCAAAAGCCAGTTTTTATTTAACTCATGATGTTGGTCTTTTGTTTGCATTTTGTTGTTGAGTGTAACAGAACTCCTACGTGGCTTTTCTAACCATAATTACTATTTATTTTAAAGCCCATTATCCGGCATCTACATTGGATCGTACATTACTTGTATGCCTTTAAATCCCCAAATCCAGAAATCTTCTTGTTCTTATCCATCTTTCTCATATCCAAGCAACACCTTCCTCAAGAATCCCAACATACATGCCAAGCTAAGGAAATTATTGTTCTTTCTCCCTTTCTCGTATGCCTTTGCTCTTTGCTTTTTACCTCTCCATGTTGGATTAAACATTACTTGTATGTTTTTTCTCAAAAAAACATTACTTGTATGCATTAAATCCTCTATTCCAAAATATTCTTCTCCATATTCCTCATCTCCCAGCAATTTCTTCCTCAATAATTCCAACACTGATGCCAAGCTAAGGAAATAATAGTTACTTCTCCCTGCAGGGTGTTGGCGCAAGGCTGGTTTGGCTCTGGGCCAGATAAAATGAACCGAACCGCAGGTAAAATTACACGCGGTTTGGTTTGGTTTATTTGGTATTTAAATAAAATCAACCAAACCAAACCAATCCAATGCGGTTTTGATTGGTTCGGTTGATTCGGTTTTTCAAAGACAAAATTAATTTAAAACGGAGTTAAAATTAACTAACATAAAAAAGGCTAACATAAATCATTAAGAAAAAATCTACTCAAATATATGCAATATATAAATCACTCTCTTTTAATTTTTTTCAATAGCTAAGACAATGTTTAAAAGAATTTGAATGAAATATTTTGTTGTAATTTTTAAATATAGCATAACAATATGAATTATTTGTAAGTGAGTCAAAGAATTAATTGGATTTGGGCTAGTAAGTGAGTGAGAGTTGGGTTGTAGTTGCAATTGGGTTAGTAAGTTAGTAAGGAAGGTTGTAATTCAACAAGCCTTAGTGTTACTTATGGTTTGGTTTGGTTCGTTCGGTTTTGGAAAACAAAACCGCGAATCGAACCGATCAAAACCGATCAAAAGCGGTTTTTGCGGTTTTCGGTCGAGACGCAAAAGAACCGATCAAAACCGATTTTTCGGTCGGAATGAAAAAGAACCAACAAAACCGATCAAAAGCGTTTTTTGCGGTTTTCGGTTTGGTTTGGTTCGGTTTTATGGTTTTCCTATTGGGTTGGTTTGGTTTTGAACACCCCTACTTTCTCTCTCTCTAATCTCTAATGCCTTTGCTTTTTGTTATTTACCTCTCCAAAATGGCAAAAGATGCGATCTTGCCTTAATATATACCGATGTTGTTTCGGTGCATACTAATTAAATCTTTTTGGTAAAAGAAAATTAAATCTTTGAAATATATTATGAGATGACAAAATTTATTTAGGTGTAAAAATTAAACCCATCATCATTATAATTTTGGATATCATGCATGGTGGCACTAATACTAGCATACAAGACGAATTAAGTCACATAAGGAGCAACCTTATATGTAGATATGATAAACATATACTGAAGAACCTTCATACGCTATATGTCAATGCATCATCTTTGGTTGGTTTCTTTTGCGGTTCCCCTGATCGACCCTGAAGGCCTGAACCGGCTCCTCCTCCATGAGATGTATCTATGAACCTATTCATTTTGCCTCACAAGAGTAGGGTGTTCGCGTGCAGGGCTGGTTCGGTTTTGAGACAAAAGTGAACCGAACCGCAAGGGAAAATTATATGCGGTTTGGTTTGGTTCGGTTGGCTTCCTAAAATAAAATCAACTAAAACCAAACCAAACCAATGCGGTTTGGATTGGTTCGGTTTTTTCCAAGATAACAATAATTTAAAACGGAGTTTAAATTAACTAACATAAAAAAGGCTAACATAAAGCTTTAAGAAAAAATTTACTCAAATATATGTAGTATATATCGTTAAGAGTCCCACATCGGATGTGATATGGTCTCAAAAAGATTTATAAGTGGGGACAATCCTCACCTTACATGCTCCTCGGCCAGAGGGCTGAAGCAGCCTTAAACCACATTCTAAGATGGTATCGAGCCAATCCAAGATCCGTTGGGCCACCCGCCCGCATGTCTATTCTCGCTAACCCACGCACTGCATGTCCTGCTCCTCGGGCGTGAGGGGGTGTGTTAAGAGTCCCACATCGATGTGATATGGCATGAAAAATAGTTTATAAGTGGGGACAATCCTCACCCACAAGCCGGTGCCAGAGGTTGAGTTAGCCTTAAACCACATTCTAAGATATACATCACTCTCTTTTAATTTTTTTCAAATAGCTAAGACAATGTTTATAAAATAATTTGAATTAAATATTTTGTTGTAATTTTTAAAATAGCATAATTATATAGATTGTTTGTAAGTGAGTCAAATAATTAATTGGATTTGGACTAGTAAGTGAGTGAGAGTTGGGTTGTAGTTGCATTTGGATTAGTGAGTTAGTAAAGAAGGTTGTAATTCAATAAGCCTTAGTGTTAATTGCGGTTTGGTTTGGTTCGGTTTCGGAAATCAAAACCGCGAACCGAACCGAACCGCGCGGTGCAATGAAAAAAAGAACCGAACAAAACCGATCAAAAGCGGTTTTTTGCAGTTTTCAGTTTGGTTTGGTTCGATTTGCGATTTTCCTATTGGTTTGGTTTGGCCAGACACCCTCACTTTGAGAAATAAAGCAAAAGAAAACAATCGCTTTTATTTTGCTAGGTGATTAACAAATGGAATGGAAAATATATACAAAAGGTGACGGTGAGTGAGAGTGTTCGTTCACAATAACTAACTTTACTAACTCTCATAACTACCTTAACTCCCTAACTAACTATTTATAACGGCTAAAACTATTAGTAACTAACTACAGTTACAATCAGTTAGGCTTGAATAACAATAAGAGTGAAGCGGCAGAATTAATGCAAGGACAAATTTTACATTGCTTCTTTGACAGATTGCCATCCTATAAATGTTCATTGCCAAATCATTGGAAATGTTGCATTTGGTTGGAACATTTTACAATGGATTGTCTTCCAGCTGATTTTTCAAATTCATTTCCCAGTTTAGTGGACCTTTTGGTTTTACAACATTGACAACTTTGGATCTTGTATTGTAATGGAATAGACTCTCTGGATCCATTTGTAGGGTGTATCAACTTAAAGAATATGATGCACTTGATATTTTGGAATTGGCTATATCAAAATATCAAGGGCAAGCAGTATAATGTATATGTGGTATCCCAGTGTCCTATATTTTGGATATATCAACTATGTCTCCATGTTCACCGCGTGTCGTGTCCATCGCCCGCGTGTTGGTAGTTTCATAGGCAAAACAAGAATCATGTTTTGGGTGCTAATGAATCTCCTTGTCCTCGCCTGGGTGGTCGTTTCTTCCACCGAGAACTTTATTACCATATTTTTCTTCTATCTCCTCACCTGCATCGGTGGCCCCAGAAGGAGCTTCCATGGTTAAGCCACCTAGAAGTATTCATAAAGCCAAGGCTAAAAAAAGGAAAAAGAGATAGGAGAGAGAGAATTGAATGGATCGATGATGAATTGAAAAAAGGTGACACGTGAAAAGAGAAAAAAAAGAAAGAGAGAGGGAGAGAGATGGAGAAATGAAAGTAAAAAGTTGATGCATGATCAACAGTCGTACGTGGGTCAAAATAATTAAATGGTAAATATGGTATCAAGGTAAGAGACATTGGTCGTCTCACGAGGACCTCTAAATACTGAAATTATCACAACCAAGAAAGAAATTAATTAACAAAATAAAACAGTTTTTTTTTGAAGAATAAAGTTCTATTTAAGGAGGTTAACAATTTAGAGAGACAATCAATCCATTGGTTTCAGGTGTATCTTGGATTTATCACTAGTTCTAAAATAAAGATTCGTGCAAGGCTTGAAAATTATTGATTGATCATAAACTAACTGAACAAGAGTTACTCAATTCATACGAATTCCCATTAGGTCAAAAAAGCGTCAAGACAGAGTGTTCGGTCAATCATGATGGTGAACAAGCGCCACCGAACACAATTAACGTCATAACTAAATTCTATCAATTCTATGAATAAGCGTGAAAGAGTCTATCAATTTCTATCCAAACTAAATTAAACAAGAGATAAAATAGTTCAAATAATGAAAGTTGCAAAATAGAATCATAATTAAGTGATTAGGCAAAACTGAATCATGAAACGAATCACATAAGCAAAACACAAAGTTTGAGTAATTAAGCAAAACACAAACTGAATTTGCAGCAAGAATTACGGAGATGAAATTGATAGAGAAGGAATTAAAACCATAAAAAAGAAATAAACATTGAGCATTGAACTTCAAAATCCTTACAAGCAACACCATTCACCAATAGATCGGGCTTTAAGCTTCCATGGAGGTTAGTGGCACCAAATTCTCTAAATTTTATAATAATGTGAGCAAAACTACCCGAATAGTGTAATTAGTCTTAGAGAAAACGAAAACTTAAATCCCTAAACGGGTTCTATGATAAAAGCCCATTAACAAAGTAGTATTCCGCCTAAAACCCGCTTTTACATTAAAATGCTCCGTTAATTCGCAATTTTTAATTTCAAGACATATGAATTGGGTTTTGATCTCAACAGAAGAATCAGAGCTCTGCTTTCTTAGCTTTTCAATGCATGCTTGCACGCCTCATTCGAATAACCACAACAAAAGTTATCGCTCGCAGAGTAGACAATGGTCAATATGCAATAAAAACATGTTGAATCAATAAATTAATATATCGCTTCAAATAAGCACTAAAAGCCTGTAAACACGCTAAGATTTAAATATTAGGTGACAAAGACAATTAAAAACACCAAGCACAAAGGTATAAAAGTGCCTTAAAATGCACTGATCAAAGCATTTTTGTCTTTTAGTGGCTATTTTATATTTTTATCCTTGATTTGGAGACAGGTGGCGGACTAAAAAGATGACTTATTTTGACATTTTACTAGCATATGATTTCATTATATTAGATTAGATTACATTACATTTTACCAGCTTCTTCTTCCCATCAGGTACTAGATGCAATGAATCAGGACTGAGAGAAAAACTTCTGTAGAGAGAATGAAGAAAAAGAGAAAGAGAGGAAGGAAGAGGAAAGAACCAAAATCGAGGGATACAGAGGAATGGCACAGTGGTGGCCAGTGGAGGTGGGACGACGACAAGGGAGCGTCTCCTGACAGGGGTTCTTGTGGTGGATGTAATGTTGATGGTGGTGGAGAATGGAGATTGCAGTGTGAAGAGAGATAGGCCGTGAGAGAGAAATGAGGGCGTCGAGAAAAAGGGAGAGGTTTGCGGCGGTGGAGGCTAGCAGCAGTGGTGTTGGAGCTATGGTGGTGCTCTACTCTTTATCTTGTTCTTTCTCTGCGTTCCTCTATTCTCTCTTGTTTATTTTTACTGAATTTTCTTTTGTTTTCTAATCCACCATTTTGGTAAGATATGGGTGTTTGTGTGAAGTTTGGGTTAGAGAATTAGGTTGGGGTTTTTCTCTTGATTCTACTTTTTCCAAAGCAATCTGACACACATTTGTCTCTTTTTAGATTAATCGTGAGTTTTGTATCTTCACCTGGAATTTTGTAAGAGAGGGACAACAATGGAAGAAGGTGAAGATGTAGGTTTGAGGAGGAGAGGAGATGGATGTGGAAGTTTCATGCGTGATCCAGAAGATCTCTCTGTAGTCACAAAGAGCCTCGGCGCCGCCCGATCCTAGCTGAAATTTCTGTTCTCAACTCACCTAAACTTTTTATTATAAAAAAATAATAAAATATTTTGTATGAAATATATTACATTAACTTGATTATAACTCGAAATTGGGCGCGAGTGATTAACACACTCCATATCAAGGGACAAGCTCGACTAGTACTGGATTTGATCCCACTAATGAAACAAATCTGAGCAAACTTTACTTGCCTCCCGACCAAACCTCAGATTAGTTAGAGCTCCCTACTAACTCCAGATTAGTCAGGGCCCCTATCCCCTAGAGACCGGAGCAAGGACAAAGATCTCTAAACCAAAAAAAATCATTAATTTGATTATTTAATTATGTTTTTGATATTTCTAAATAAAAAATATGTTTGGCATTGATTAAGTATTAATAAAATAGTCCTTTAAGGTGCGATTGGTAGAAGGGAAAGAGAAAAGATGGAGGAAGGGATGAGAGAAATAGAGAAGAGTGAGTCACTCCCTATTATTTGATTTAGGAGAGAAATAAGATAAAGAGAAATAAAGAAAATTTGGTGATTTCTATTGATTAATGAGAATTGAGCTGAAACAAGGCAAATGAGTTCCCTTTTAAATGTTTCCCCTTTTACAAAGAAGTTTCCATTTCTTATAAATTACATCTATGTACCTTCCAAATTCTATGTCCGATATGTCCATTCGCCAAATTGTTATCCAGCGCTATAATTCAAGTATCGACTTTATGAGCCGATTAGTGCGGGAAATCATGTGTCGATGGTTGATTTAAACATGTATGTGTGTTATTATAGTTATGTGTATTATGTGTATGATGTAGGTGAAAGAATGAGTGAAAGTTGTTTGATTATGGATGGGTAACCATGTTCTTTTAATGGCTCACATACAAGCATAATAGCATTGAATAGAACGCAAGTTGTAGCATACAAGCATGCATTAGATATTTCCCTGCTTTTTCACACGTGGAAGGCTACTTAGTGAGGTGTCACTTGATAACCATGAGGAGTGGAGTTTTCACTTAATAGGTGATAGGTGAGTAGGGTTTTTAGTTTTGCGTGTATAGGGGTGGCTTGTCACATCATATATTGAACTTGGGGATATGGTGTGTGTGTTTTTAAACCGCCATAGTAGTATAGGCATCGCTTATAGGTCATGATAAAGGTTTAGGGTTAATGATGATAGTCGATAGTTAAAGTAATACTGGTTTTAGCTTCTTTGGATGACATATTTTTTTTTATTATCAAAATGTACTCTCATTTTGTACCCCATCATACTAATATATCCCCACTCTATATTTTTGGATGATATACCCATGACACATTTTTTTGTCCAACACTATTTTTTTATTATCAAAAATACCTCACTCTATATTTTTGGACCGACATACCCTCGATAATTTTTTTTTTTTGTCCAACACTCTTTTTTTATTATCAAAATGTACCTCATTTTGTACCCCACTGCTTACCAATATACCCCGACTCTATATTTTTGGACCGACATAACTCTGACACATTTTTTTTTGTCCAACACTGTTTTTTTATTATCAAAAATACCCCCACTCTATATTTTTGGACCGAGATACCCCTGACAAATTTTTTATTGTCCAACACTCTTTTTTTATTATCAAAATGTACCCTCATTTTGTACCCCACTGCTTACCAATATACCTCCACTCTATATTTTTGGACCTACATACCACTGACAAAAATTGAACAAATCTGATTTATACTGGCTTGTAAGGTGAGGGATGTCTCTCACTTATAAACTCTTTTTCAGCTCATATCACATTCGATGTGGGACTCTTAACACACCCCCTCATGCCCAGGATCAACAATCGAGATATTCGATGCGGGACTCTTAACACACCCTCACGCCCATGATCGACAATCGAGCGTGACCCGAGTGGCCCGATAAATGTGGCCCAACGAATCTTGGATTGGCTCGATACTATCTTAAAATGTGGTTTGAGCCTAACTCAATCCCACCAAAACCGACTTGTAAGTCGAGAGATGTCTCCTACTTATAACTCTTTTTAAAGTCAGATCACATTCGATGTGGGAATCTTGGAGTCATTTATACGACACTATAACATGGCTCAAATGCCCAATCAACACAAGATTTTAACATTGTTTCAAATTTTTCAAAGAAATGCTAGAGAACAACTTACTTTTTTTTTGGTCAGTGAATTGGAGTTAATTGAATTAACCCCACGATATTAAGAATCTCACGCTTCATCATTTTTATTCCCCCCTAAACCCTAAACCCTGGAAGGTAAATACAATGAGTTTTATAATATTTATGGTCAAATCATATGTAAGTGAGAAATTGTCAATATTCTGTAAATTTTTAATTTTTTAGGGGTATTTTAGTCTTTTCACCGTATGCGTGGGGGTATCGAGTCAAATGGTGGGGCACCAAAAAAATCTTTTATTTTTATGAGAATGATTGAGCCCATATAATATAACTGTTGATTAGTTAATATTTATAAGAAAATTTCATAATCGGTCAGGCCCGTGCAGAGCACGGGTGTGTGTCCTAGTCTAACATATATAATCTCTTGATTGGCTATTGATTCAAATTAGGATCATTATATATTTTTTTATGAACGGGATTTTAGGGTGACAGAATAACACCCCACCTAGTCAAGTCAAAGAAAACATTTAGGTTATTTGAGTATTTACGTAGAGAATTATATTTGCCTTACTGCAAGTGTAAATTTGAATCTGCAACCTGTCGGATACAAATTTTGTCATGTTTCATTAGGTCAACCCTTTGAGGTTAAAATTCAGATCATTATATAATAGTATCTTTTTGGCTAAATTACTGTTTTAGTCCTTTATCTTTGGCCTCGATTTCATTTTGGTCCTTTATCTTTTTTTTTTCTCGTTTTGGTCCTTTATGTTTCAGTTTTGTGTCAATTTGGTCCTTTTTTGTAGTATTCTGCCTATGACCTTAACTGACGCCTACGCTGGCGCTTAATCACGACGTATGCCTCAAATTCATTAAATGACGTGGCACAATTAATTGACTTGGCAATACACATCACCATTTTTTTTTTTTTTAAACTAAAACAAACAAAAACTTAAATAAATAAACAAAAATTTTTTTAGCAACTTCATTCTTCTTCCCTTTCATCCGATACAACCCTAAACTTAAACATCATTCTTCCATTCTTCTCCTTCTTTCAAACACCAACATCCATGTTATCATCAATGTACCAACAACAAATGTAAATTGAAACCCACTCTCTTCCATTCTTCTTCTTCTTCTTTCAATTCATTCATCTCCTTCTTCCAACTACCATCATCAAGAACAAAAACACGTAAATGAAAAACCCATCCGCTTACATTACAAACCCGTAAATGCAAACCCAAAACAAACCCAAAAATGCAAATCCAACATCGTAATCTTCAATCGTAAAACCTATTTCAATTTCAAAGAACAAACCCATTTCATCTTTCCATCGTTCCTCATCTTCATATCTTACTCAGATCTGGGAAAAACAAAATGAAAAATCCAGATTTGGGAAACGAAATGAAAAATAAAACAAAACAAAATCAAAAACGAAATGAAAATCAAAGCGAAAACCCAGATCTGGGAAAAACGAAATCAAAAACAAAACGAGTAAACATGGCTTGATTGTTTTAGGAATGAGTTGATTTGTTTTAGGAATGAGTTCACGCAAACGTGATTGATTTTAGGAATGAGTTGATTTTAGGAATGAGTTGCTGCAAACGGGATTTGTTTTAGGAATGAGTAGTAAACATGATTGTTGCTGCAAACGTGATTTTGGAATGGATTGATTTTAGGAATGAATTGATTTATTTTTTTGTTAATTTGTTAATTAAATTTTTGTTAATTTGTTTCTGATTTCAATAAAAGAAAATGCCACGCCATTAAATTATAATCCAACTCGCTTGACATTAAAGACGCCACGCCGCCAGCTTAATCGCCAAATGGCGCTCTGTTAAGGTGGTGGATGGAAAATTACAAAAAGGACCAAATTGACACAAAAATGAAACATGAGGGACCATAACGAGAAAAAAAGATAAAGGACCAAAATGAAATCAAGGCCAAAGATAAAGGACCAAAACAAAGAATTTAGCCTATCTTTTTATATGAGATAATATATGCTTAAATATGTTTTTGGCCCCTATAAATATTAAGTTTTTTGGTTTTGGTCCTCTAAATTTTTTCATCACTTTTTGTCCCCAAGTTTTTTCACCGGTTTTAGTCTCTCATGACTTTTAAGAAGACTTCACGACTTTCAATAGCGCTTAGAAACGCCATAAAAGGTTCACGAAAGCGCTATTAAGAGTCATCGGGACTAAAATTGATGAATTTTTTTATTGGACCAAAAGCAGTGAATTTTTTTAGAGGAACTAAAACTAAAAGACTCATTATGTGGACTAAAAATATCCATTTTTTAGTTACCATGTCATTGGTGCACAATTTTCATTCTTACGCTGATTGACTAATCTACGCTAGTGGAACTCTTGGCAAGAACGAAGTACTTCGGCCATGCAAATTTCGTGTGATTCTCTCATCCCAACAGAGTTTTTACACACCTGCTGCTCAAACCCGAGACCTTGAGGTGGATAAAAAAATATTTAATCTAGTAGCTCCCCGTGGAAAGGTTTATTTCATTATTTATAAATTATTGAACAATTTTATTAATTCCATCGTATTTAATCATATTTAAGTAAAATTTATCTGATAATATAGTATTTAAATTGTTACTTCTTAAATTTATTTTGAAATAGGATTAACATTGTTGTTTTGATTGTTTCTTCCTCATAGACATAACACAATTTTGCAATCAGCCTCCAAATCCAATGGTATGCATCTCCTCCACTCAATTTTTATTTTCATTTATTGTTTGATTTTGTGGTGAATTCATTGGATTGAACAAAACTGAATAATTTTTTTGATAATTTGATTCCCTTCGCTTCTAGATGAAGAGTTCCCAATATGATGTGTCTTCCAGAGGAAATGGAAATTTCTGTAACTATGTCTTTGAGATACTGGATATGAACAAAAATAAAATCAAGTCTAGAATCGAGACTTTCCAGATGCTTGCTGCACTTCTCAAGGACCATGCAGAAGATCTTGTTGAAGAGTTTGTTGAATTTTTTCCTTATGAATATATCAACAATGTTATTTAGACATAGGTTTTTAGACAAAAATCGACAAAAACCAACTCACAACACCAATTAATCAAGTTTTTTGCACTATTATTACCAACCCGCTTTTTCACGCTTTTGGCGCGTTGTTTAAAAATCCTTGGTTAATCGATCACTGACTAATAGTTTAAAAACTTGATTAATTAGTGTTGTGAGTTAGTTTTATTTTTTGCCTAAAAACCTATGCCTAAATAATATTGTTGTGAATATATATACTTCACGAGGAGTTTGCTGATCTTCTTGTTTTAGTTTTACATTCAAATTGATTGATTGGTAGCCAAAAGAACAAATGTATCAACCTATCATAAATTAATACATGTTAGACAATATTTTTAATAGGATTTGTTTTACTTCAATGGCCCATATGATTTACTTGTTTTTTTATTTTATTTTAATTTCTTTATGGAATTGCAACAAGTCATATCCAAAAATCCAGGGGAGTGTAATTGAATTCACCGGCGCCATCCTCTATTAAATCTCTCCACAAATTTATCCCACCCTTCGGCGCTGCCTCTAATCTAATGGTAATATTACCATTACGCGTTTGCGCGATGGATTTCTACAAAAAAGAAGTCATATCCAACACATACAATACTTTATAAATTTTTTCTAAAATTCCTTGCTTGTCGTTTCATTCATTGGTTGCCAATGCTGCATTAACATGTTTCGCACGTGTAGAGGCTATGTCAAACATTTGAATAATCGCATGAACATTTAAAATTCCTTGCTTGAAGTTTCTCCCGGATTAGCACCATATTACAATATTTTTCCTTATCAAGTTGTTTCTAAATATATTTATAGGAAAGTAGATGAGAAATAAGGGTTAAAACCATAAAACAGGATTTGATAAAAAAAAACCATAAAAGAGGAATATTTAACAAGTAAATACCCTAAACAAATTCACTCAAAATATTGGTTTATTAGCGAGGTTTTGGATGGAGTTGAAAGAGAAATAAAGTGTAGAGAATACACTAAGAACTATTGGTCTATCACTTTCTGGTTTATTGTACACCTTTATCTTGAGTAGAACTCATCTCAAATCAAGTACTTATTGTGTTAAGTAAGAGAGATATTGACACACAAAATAATAAAATAATATTATTAGTATTATTGAAGGCTTAATCATCCTTTCCCCCTATAAAAATAATGCTTTTTGCTTTTAGTCCTTGAATTTTTTTTTACATCATTATAATTTCCTAAATTTGGTTTATCGTTACTATAAAATTCTTTAATTTGTTTCACATTTTTGTAATATTTTTTTTTGTTAAACCAATGCATTCCTCACAAGCACAATCATCAGTAGACTAATCCTCGATGCAATGATGTAATAAACATTTACAGAGTGCTATTAGCAAAACATGACTACTCTAAACCAATAGAAAGAAAATAAACAAGAAATTCAACTAAGTCGGTAATTATCGAATCTGCATTACATGGATTTACTAATCATAAATTAACCCAATTAGGTACTACATACAATCATCTAATTGGGCGGTTAACGATGATAGGAGGAAAAAAAGCATGAAACTCGTCAAGAAGATCTTTCTGATCTATGAGAAGAAAAGAAATGTGATGATAAGCCTCGGTGAGAGACTTGAGTCCCCTTGTGTGCAATGTCATTATATCTAGAAAAGACTTAAACACATCATAATCATCATTTCCTTCAAAACGATTCTTAACCTTGGCTACAAACTTGAGAACTTGTGGAAGTTCTGGTTCAAGTTCTATTATTTTACATCCCTTTATCATCATGTATTCTGGTTTCAAGAAGCTATTGAATCCTAAAATCAAATCTTCATGCCCTTTGAAAAGCTCATTCACTTTTGCTATCACACTTGTTGCACCGATTTTATGGACCTTGAAATCTTCCATCACATTCATAAATTCATCATACTCTTTCTTCTTTTTTTCTAACATTGCATCTTCTTCTACCTTCTTGAGATACGCCATCGCATCATCTATGGATTCTTCCTTTTGTGGTGACTCCGACCCCGACTCCATTTCCGATGAGATTTCGCCTCCTCCTCTTTCTTCTTCTCCTCCTTGAGATGCATCTATTGACCTCTTCATCCTTTAATCTGCAGCAAAGTCTCTCTCTCTCTCTCACTTTGAGAATTAATTAAAGTAAAAGAGAAAACAATTGCTTTTGTTTTGCTAGGTGATCAACAAACAGAATGAAAAATATATAGAAATGGCCGGTGAAGGTGAGAGTGATTGAGTGAGAGTGTTCACAATATATAAAAAATCTTTACTAACTGCCATAACTACCTTAACTCTCTAACTAACACATTGTAACGGCTAAAACTATAAGTAACTAACTCAAGTACAATCAGTTATACTGAACTAACAGTATTAATTAATGTAAAGAGGAATATGTGTTTCATTTTTTACTACTAATCTATATATTATATTGTTCCTTGGTTAATAATAATGTTATGGTACTTAGTTGGTGAAGAGAAAAGAACAACGTCTTTACCAATAAATATATCAAGTGCAAGATGAAGTAGCCTGGAAAGTGTCACCAGTCACTACCTTTGCAATGAGGAACAAAAAGAGTATTGTTATGAGAAGATTGAGGCTTGAATATATAGGAACTATAGGGAAATATTATTATTATTATTATTATTATTATTATTATTATTATTATTATTATTATGTTTTTTTAAAGAAATTGTTCAACTTTTTTTTTGAAAATTTTAAATTATTATACTTATTCATAGGATGTAGACTATAAAGTCTTTTATCTTTTCATAGATTTTGCAAAGCTTATCAACTCTTCTTTTAAAGGTGAGTAGATAAACCTTAATTCTATATTTAGTTTTTTTGTCATGCTGATATGTGTGCTTATTTTTTTTTGATAAGTCAAAGTTTATTAATACAAGATTAAAAGGCTTCAACCCGCTTACAACCATCTGTAATCGGTTGATATGTGTGCTTATTGATTTAGTTACCTTTAAAGGCTTATCAACTCTTTTTAAAGGCTTAATGGTCCTTTTCTCAGAGTAAATATAATGTTTTTTATTGAAAACATATATTATAAATATAATGGGTATCAGGGGTGCTCGAAATCATACAATTGTAACAGTCACACCAAACGAAAATAACTACTATGAAATATATAAAAAAAAAAAACTCCACCCCACAGTTCATAGTAAAGGAAGGGAGCTACTCCGAAGAGAGCTAATAACTACTGTGAAATGGTTTTTGCCTTTTGTTCTTAAAAAATATATATTTTCATCCTTATAATTTTCTAAAATTTCTTTTTTGTCCAACAAAATTCTCTTTGTTTTTCATTCTTGTAAACCATGTAATATAAACCTTTAGGAAGAAAATAAACAGGAATTTCAACTAAGCCAATAACTATCAAATGTGCATCCCTTGAATTTATATACCAAGTGTTCAATTACAAATGATCGATTCAAATCACAAGTACGTAGTTACAATCATGTAATTAATGTCTTTATGATAGCTACTCAATTTGAATACAAAATTCAATATTCTAACATTCTAAGAACATTAAAGTCATTGAAAACGATGGGGAGGAAAAAAGATGTTAAACTCCTCAAGAAGATCTGCATGTTATTCTATCAAAAGAGAAGCAACAGAATGAGAAATATATAGAAAAGGGTGATGGTGAGTGAGAGTGTCCACAATAACTAACAAACTTTACTAACTATACCATAACTACCTTAACTCCCTAACTAACTATTCTAACTGCTAAAACTATCAGTAACTATCTACAATCACAATCAGTTAAGCTTCCTAACAGTATTGATTATTGTGTAATAAGTTTATTATATAATGACTTTGAACTGTTAATTGTTTTGCTCTCATAATCTTCTGCCAATCCTTGCTACTTTCTTTGCTCCTACTGATCCATATAGAGTATTAAAAGAATATTCCAAAGTCGAAGTCTAAGAGTCAATATATATAAAAACTGCAGCAGCAAAATATATGGAAGCTAGAACCAATAAAATAAAGCATGTACACTTCTTCAAAATGCTGTGTTGCGTGTTGTGTTGCGTGTTCGTGTTGGGACCGGACAGTAACACTTAGTAGCTCCTATGTCGCCGTGGTTTCTTATGCAAAAACATACAGCCACTTAATGGATACCGATATGATACACATCAAATACCTCTTTACAGTGTCACACTCAATTTTTTTTTTTTGACTTGAACACTTAAGAAACATCAGCACATCGCTTACACACTTCTATCATAACTATTAATTTTTTTAAGAAATTCAACTTTTTAAAATTTTTAAATCATTATACTTATTCTTAGGATATAGATTATAAAGTCTTTTATTTTCAAAATCACCTAATGTTAATTTGGTTGTGCAGAGGATTAAATCTATCTCATGGAGGTACGTGGTTTTTGGTTTCTCTATTATGAGTGGAACGTGACCTCGATAATGTGTATCAGCAAGACATGGTTTTCATGCTTTTAGTGGTTTCTTCGGCGTGGCTTTCAGAGACTTTGCTAACATTTTGTAACTGCTATTAATTTGTTGTAATTATTCACGTAGCTATTTCTCTTATTGGGATACTCTTCTTCCTTCTTGAAACGGTTTTTGCTTTTCATCTTTATAATTTTCTAAATTTTGTTTTTCATTCAACAGTTTTTTTTCCCATCCTTGTAATAGATATTTAATTAGTGCTATTAACAAAATCATGTATGTACTCTAAACCTT
Source organism: Oxytropis ochrocephala (assembly GCA_020916435.1). Lineage (NCBI taxonomy): Eukaryota > Viridiplantae > Streptophyta > Magnoliopsida > Fabales > Fabaceae > Oxytropis > Oxytropis ochrocephala. Next base: position 117,197,543 of record CM037093.1, read on the forward strand.
TAGGAAGACAATAAACAAGAATTTAAACTAAGCCAATAACTATCAAATGTGCATTCCATATGAATTTACCATGTGCTCACTTACAAACTATCAATTATAAACACAATTAGTTACAATCATCTAATTAATTAATATGTACTTATGATAGCTAGTCACGAGCATTATGGATTTGAATACAAATTTCAATATTCCCTCTTCATTCTAAGGCGATCGAGGAACGATCAACATAGCTAGTTAAGGATGAGGTTGAAAGAACCGATCAAACTCCTCAAGAAGATCTGCATGACCTACGAGAAGAGAAACGGTCTCATTGTAAACCTCGGTTAAAGACTTGTGTCCCCCGTTGTACAATGTCAATATATTTAAAAAAGATTTATACACACCATCATTGCCTCCACAACGATCCCTAAACTTGACCATAAAATTGAGTAATTCTTGATATTCATGAGGAGGCAACTTCTCTGGTTCATGTTGTTCATCCTCTTCCAATAATGGATGTTTGATTTCACATTCCTTTGCAACTTCTGTGGTTGTGGTTGTGGTAGTTCATCATCCAATGGAATTAAATCTTCAAGCCCTTTGAAAACCTCATTGTCGTTTGCTATCTCACTTGTTGCACCAATTGTGTTGACCTTGTCATCTTCCATCACATTCATTAATTCATCATACACTTCTTTCTTATCTTCAAACAAAGTATCTTTTTCCAGCTTGAGATATGCTAACATGTCCTCTATGGATGGTTTCTTTTGTGGTGGCTCCGACCCGAGGAGGATTCGCCTCCTTCTCCTCCATGAGATGCATCTATAGACCTCTTCATCTTTTAGTTTGCAGAAAAGTCTCTTTCTCTCACTTTGAGAATTGAAGTAAAAGAAAATAATCACTTTTATTTTGCAAGGTGATCAACAGGAGGAACAGAATGAGAAATATATAGAAAAGGTGAAAGTAAGTGAGTGAGTAGAGTGTCCACAACAACAATATTTACTAACTCCCAAAACTAACTTAACCACCTAACTAACTCATTCTAACGGCTAGAAACTATCAGTAACTAACTAACAAACTTTACTAACTTCCATAACTACCTTAACTCCCTAACTGACTAATTCTAACAGCTAAAGTTATAAGTATATGGCAGCTAGAACCAATAAAGCATGTACAGTTCTTCACAATATTGTGTTGCATTCTGTGTCGGACACCGATACAACACACATCAAATACCCTTTTACGGTGTCACACTTAAAAATTGGTTTTTTAATTGAACACTTAATAGACATCGGCATACCAATTAGACACTCCAATCATAATTACTATTTCTTTTAAAATTTTAAATTTCTTGAAAATTTTAAATTATTATACTTATTCTTAGAATATAAACTATGACGTCTTTTACTAATTTAGTTACCTTGAAAATTACTTTTTTATATATATATATATATATATATATATATATATATATATATATATATGAGTTCTGTATCATATCCGGTCTCGGTCTTAATTTCATAGGGAAAAATAGGAATCATGTCTTATTCAAAAAAAGGAGTGTTACAATCAAATGATAAATGCTGTTACAAATGATTATTATGTATGACAGAAAGGTAGTTCATATGACTAATACACACTAATCAATTTGAATGCAAAATTAAAAAAATGAGAATCAACATTAGTATGTTCCTTTCACTGTTGTCAACAATCAGGCATTTGTTTCTCTCTCAGTGTTGTTAGTATGATCAAGATCAGGATTATTAGGGAAAAAAAGAGTAAACTCTTCATATAGATCTGCATGGTCCTTAAAAAGGACACCAACCTCCATGTAAACCTCCTTGATAGACTTGATTCCCTCTCCGTACATATTCATTATGTCTAGAAAATACTTATACACATCAATATTATTGCCTTCAAAACGAGTCTTAATCTTCCCCACAAAATTTTCAGCTTCTTTAAATTCAACAGGCCTAGGCCTCTTCTTCTGTAGAGATTGTTGTATATGTTGTGTGATTTTTGTAAATTCAACACGCCTCTTTCTCTTCGTTCTCATCTTCTTTTGTGAATCTGGTTGTTGTTCCTCCGATGAAAGTGTGATTCCCATTCCCTCTGGCAAGAAACTGTTAAATCCCATAATCAAATCTTTACGACCTTTCAACAACTCCTGCACTCTTGTTAATGCACATGTTGTATCAATTCTTTGGGACCTTAGATCAATCATGACTTGCAAAAACTCATCATACTTTTCCTTCTTGATATCTCTTAGTGTCGCGAGATACACTATTGCATCATCCATGGTTCGTTTCTGGGACAGTTCTTCTTCAGAAGACATATCTCTAGACTAGGAAATCTATATCCTTTAATTTGCAGCAAAGGTGAACAAACTGAATATATATTAAAGAATAGAAATTATATATAAAGGGTTAAGGGGAATGAACTAGTTCACAATAACAAACTTTACCAACAGAATATCCATAACTCCCTAACTACCTATATATCTATCTATTTAAATACAGTTACAATCGGTTAGGCTCTACAACACTATCAGTTATTGTATAATGTATTTGAGGGGTTAATAATGGACTTAAACTCCTATGTAGTCTTTATTTTATTTACCACTATAGCTATATGAGACTATGTTACACTTGTAAACCTAATATCTTCTCCTCAAAGGTCAGTCTCACCCTAATGTGGGCAACCCATTATGAGAGAGTGTGCATTTTTATTGGGCCAAAGCCCACGGGCTCTAATTAATAACTTGTTGAATTTTTTATTTTATTTTATTTTATTTTATTTATAGGAAGTACCAAGTAGTAGGAATGGGCATGAGTAAACTTCGACCCTACCCAACTCAAGTCAACCCACAAAGATTAAAGTGTGTGTTATGTATTGAGTTTTAAAATTGAAAGTTCACCACACCCAATCCAAATCAAATTCACTCTTTCTTCAAAAATATTGAATTAAATTCAGTTAGTTAGACACGTGTAGAGATTGCAAAACATAATACGTATTTATTGTAGAAACGGTAAGTGCAACGAACATCCGACTTTTGAAGATATTTTTGTTTTGAATTTATTTCATTAATTTTAATGGAAGTCCAAATTCATTGTTTTGTATTTGTTTCATTAGTTTTAATCAAGTTCAAATTAAGACGTTGATTTTGATGTTGGTTTATTTTTCTTATTTTTATTGTTAATTTTTCATTTTTATGCTTTTAAAAAGATATTTCACTAATGAACTCTGCACTCCAATCCAACTCAAACTATTTGAGGTCGAGTTTGATTGACTCGTGTTACATAAAAATTTGGGTATAATCTTACAAAACTCAACCAAAAGTATTTAACTGAGTTGAGTCTTTAAACTTATTGGAACTCTTCCAACTACCTCACATCCACCCTACTAAGTAGGGTTGTTCACGAGACGGGTTTGATCAAATCTCATACCCCACAAAATCAATTTTCTATTGTTCAATTAGCGTACCCAACTCCTACTTTTAACACCAAAATCTAACCAAATAAACACAGTTATGAGCTAATTGGGTTGGGTTTGTGGGTTTGTTCGACCCAAAGTAGTGTGTGTTTTAAGCCAAGGCTTTCTTTCGTGGAGAGTACGGGAAAAAACAACTTGTAAATTCTAAAAAAAAGTAATTAAATTAATAGACTTGAGTACTTGGACATTTGAAAAATTGTTATGAGCTACTAAAGTCATTCAAAGTATAAATTCATCCAAAATGTAATGAGCTATTACACATCATTAAAAAAAGCAAAGATAAATTAAGAGTTAGAAATAAAGGCTCGAACTAAAATTTTATGAACTTACAATCCTGCTACCTAAAAAAATTGACTACTTGATGCCAGACCTTTTTTTTATTATTTTATAAAAAGAACGTCACGCCACCAGATTTGGTTTGTGAGTTAAAAACAACATGCTACCTGAACCAAACAACCCTTGAGTTTAAAAGAGTTCGTTTAGGTTGAACTCGAATTCAAACACATTCAAAGTTAAATACAAGTTTGTTTGGTTTGGGTTACCGAGTTGAAGGGGTAAATTCTGACCAGTGAACACCCCCAATACCAAGGAACTTTGACATATTGGTTTGCAAAACCTTAAGGTGTTAGATTAACTCTAGCGTCTATATTTTTTTTTATATTCATTATTACGCGATGTGAGACTATATTAACATTTTATATTCTTTTGTGACTTTATCTATGTGTACATTGTGTGTATGGGATGCTAGAGGAAGAGTATTCATCTTTCAACAAATTGAAGTCCTTGAACTTATGAGTGGGTGTTAATTTTAATTTTTTTTATAATTTAATTTTGTTTGGTCAATATCAATCTACTGTGTAGGATGAAAAAGGACATCACCTTCTTGGAGTTAAAGGAAAAAGCAGAGAGAAATGTTCAACAGGGTTATTTCCCTAAAGAGGGAAGTACTATTGTTTACTACAAACCTAGTAGTGGAGATGATGGCCGTATTCACCATTAAGAGATGAATATTCATCACGACAACAACATACGAGTAATGATTTAAACCCATGCCCAATTTTCAAAAGCTGGTCCTATGGAGCTATACGTCAATATGCTACGGGCTGCCAACGAGATAATTTTCCTTTTGTCACAAATATATGTTCCTTTTTGTGTTTTTTATTGCTTGTAATCGAAAGTGTTTGTGATTTGTATTTTGTTGTTTGTTTGGTGATGTACAATATGCTTTTATGAATAAAATTTCATATTAAAATAATCGAGACAAATATATAAAGAAACCATAATAAAGTAATGTACTTCATCTATAATGAATATAAAAATAAACAATCTAAAAACTAAAATTCCTTAAGCAAAACTACTAAGTATGTCATGTTCCTCTACCACCTCTCCATTGATACACACACCATCTAAAACGAGTCAATGGTCTAGCAATGCCTTTCAGCTGCTGAAGTAAGTTCCAAGTCTACGCCCTCGTGGAATATGATTTTCTAATTGTCGTTCCAGCCCAAACAACTATCTCCATTACTTCGACCATACTATGTGTGTGCCAGAAAAATAATTAAAATAACCTCATGTTTTACATAAAAAAAACGCCATAAAGTTTAATAAAAGAAAAGTGCACATACTAGTGTCGCTCGTGACTCATCCGGTGGGGGTAAATTGTCTTACAAATGTCTGGGTACGAGACCCTCATGTACCAGACCATGTGTCCGGGAACGGTGTTTAGCTGACCCTCCATGATCGGATCCCCGAGCTCCATGTTGTGTAAGTCAAACTTCGCCCACATGCCGTCCACCATCTCTGGAGTGACAATAGTCCGCCTAATATCTACAGGGTTAGTCGGGATCCTCTGAGTGAAACCAACCTGCTTGATGACCTGGCAAGACAGATATGGCATCACGCATGTAGAGTGTTGTCTAGAAGGTGTAGCATAAACGCCCTAGCGACAAGCTCCCAAGCCTCGTGAGAGTTAAGGATTGCTTGTACACATCCTTCCAAGATCCACTTCAAAGGTACACGAGTACCTTTTGCATCCATCTGCTCATCAACATCTTCATAAGAAACTCCTAGATTCTAAACTAAGGCCCAAGCTGCTTCAATCTTGGAATAATAAGGAAATTAAGTTGAAAAAAGTGCCCAACTATAGGAATGTGCAGGAGTTGAGAGATGTCATCCATCATGATGGTCATCTCACCAACGAGAAGGTGGAAGATGGAAGTGTCGGGCTGGAATCGCTCCACAAATGAAGATATAAGGCCCTTGTCAACTAATTTGACCCCTAGGCTGACAAGGGGAAGAAGGCCTGAAGGCCGCACAAGGACCTCGATCCTGGTTCTGCATTTTCATGGTCTCCATTAGTGGGGTTCAACCATTAAAAAAGCTTAATAATAAAAATAAATATGAACACTGACTGACTCACCAGATCATCACATATGTCTCTTGCTACGTGGTCTCCATAGAAGGTGAGAACCGACCCATCCTCTGGACCGCCCGGGTATGGGTATGTGTTGTATGATGACGAATCAATAGTATCAGCAATAGAAGCAGCAGGCGCACCTCTGTAGCAACATCAAAAATCCTGCTGTTCCTCAAGTGGTGGGTCCTCGATAGTCAATGCGGTTTGGTCACACGTCTTCCTTTGGCGGACAAAAGTAGTAGATCTCTCCTTACGTGCTTGTGCCTAATAACCACCCCTCCTAGTCTTTGGCTAAAGTAGCAAAAGAACAATGTTAAAACGCAACAAAGAAAAATAAGCACATAAGTAAACAATGATACAAAACAGGAAAATAGGATACAGTACAAAGGTCTAGTGCTTGCTCTATGCCTTAGTACCATAAATGTATTTTAAAAAATTTGAAAACACAAATATGGTATTATAGTACCGAGGCAAGGTTTTTAAAATTTTGAATAAGTTCGGTACCTTAGTATCGAACCAAACCTAATATCAAAACAAAAAATATAAAAGGAACGACAGAGAGTGGTGCTCACCGTGAGAGCTTGGAGGAAGGAGAAGGCGTGAGTGAGAGAGTGGGTGGTGAGACCTTGAGAGAGAGGGAGGTGCGTGAGAGGAGACAGAGGGAGAGAAGTGAATGAGTGAGGGGAGTGGGAGGGTGAAGAGGAAGGGGGTGTGGGAGTGGTAAGGGTGGGGGTGGTTTTGGGTTTTTAAAAAATTAGGGGTGTTTGAGAGTAAGAGGGGGTGTTTGGAAAAAAAAAGCCTAGTTTTGATTATTTTACAAAATAGTGTAGGCCTTAACAATTAGGCCCATGAAGGGAGGAGCCTAGGGTTAATATAAACTCTTGCTAGCTCCCTTGGAGTCACAATTTGCTTCACAATTTACCCTATTGATCATAGTTCTAGTAAAGTGTGGGCGAACAAAGCAGCGGAAGAACATAGCCTCTGATCACTACGCGAAGGTTATACTGGTAATCTTGAGTATGTCTTCAACAAGTATATTAGTTAGTAATTTTGATTATACTGCAATTAATAATTCAATTTCTGTTCTTCTGGATAATTTTTGTTTGTTAACTTACATATATTTTGAGTGTTTTCTATTATGATTTTTGTGTTAGGTTTTTTATGTTTTTATTAAATCTGATTTTTCAGACTATGATTGTTAAAAAACTAAAACCCTACACCATATGAATATTAGAGACTAAATTCATACGAAACCAATTGAATACATCTCATGAATTTCCATTGACATTGGAAGGAGAAAGTCGAAGAACAAATTCATCGTCAGGGTTATCTTTTTAGGTTCAATTTGGTCAAGAAATCGAAGTTTTTGATTGTCAAAACTTAAGGGTTTTTATGATAGCAATCAATCGAATTTGGAATAAAACCCACAGAGAGTCAATGATTGTCAAAATCGTGTTGAATTTTGAAAAGCACAAGTTTTATTTTTGTTGGATGCATTATTGACGAAAGAAATAATGAATAGTATCTATATGTAATCCCCGCTCACGAAATCAGAGAGTGAGAATGGTGTGGGCCCCACATGAGTCGATTTTAGTATTGATTTTGGGTAGCACTTTATTTTTTAGCTTGATTTTTCTATCTAGTTTCAAATATTTTTTGTCCCATTAAATATTTTGTATAAAATATATTAGAATAAACTAATTATTTAAGGTTTAAATATCACTTTGGTATCTACATATAAAACAAATATTTATTTTGGTACTGCATATTTTTTAAAAAATACTCCTTGCAAAATTAATAATTTTTCATTTTGGTCCCTGCAAATAGTTTTTGTTTTAAATAGGCCTTGCAAATTGGGATTATAGAACCATTTCTAAAACCACCACTCTTAGCATGTGGTTTGATTTTGAGTGCTTAGAATTATATCACTCTAAAATACCGATTATAGCTTGTTATGGATAGATAATACTCAACTTGATGGGAACCTATGAAGGATTTGGGTAAAACTTACATTAGATTTAGATTAGATGGTTTATAATGATTAATGAGGATTGTGCTGAAACAAGGCAAATGAATCCCCCTTCTAATTAGTGCTTCAACTTAGAGAGAAATTTTCATTTATTGCAAATGACATCTAAGCACTCTCCAAATGCCATGTTCCCTTTACCAAATTGTTATCTAAAATAAGCCTTTAGTTCTTTATAAAATTATTGAACAAATTTAGTTGTGATTGGATTTAATCATATATATATTTGAATTTATGATCAAATAATTTATTTGTTAGTAAAATATGAGAAGTATTAATTGTTTCTTTAATTTACTGTGAAATAGGGTTAACATTGTCTTTTTGATTTTCCTAATAGGCTGGCACAACACAGGTGCAATAAGCATCGAAATTCAATGGTATGCACCTCCTTCACTCGAATATTCATTCTTTTCATTTATTTATTGTTTGATTTTGTGGTGAATTTGGATATATAGAACTAAATTGGATAATTTGATTTCTCTCTCCCTTTGTGATGAAGAGTTCCAGAGAGGATGTAGGAGAACCCTCGAGTGGTAAAAAAGTAACCAAAAGTGAGGCATTAGCATTTGTCAAGAGAGTTAAAGACACCATGTTGGAAGATCAGAAGGAAGAGTTTGATGAATTTTTGAATGCAATGAAAGATTTGAAGGAAGGGAGAATTGGTGCAATAGAGGTGATAACAAAAGTGAAAGAGCTGTTTAAAGGGCATAATGATTTGCTATTGGGATTCAACATCTTCTTGCCAAAGGAATATCAAGAAATAACATCTTCTTTCAAAGACCATCCAGATCTTCCTGGTGATGAGTAGCAGACTTGATGAGGAGTTTGCTTATCTTTACATTCAAATTGATTGCCATTGGCAGCCGTAATAAAATATTTCAAATAATAGACAATAATTCTATTGGGATTTATTTTACTAGCGCATTAATTTGCTTGCTTTTTTATTTTAATTTCTCTACAAATTGTAGCAAGTCGTATCTTGTGAATTCATCTCACTAATAGGGAGGGATAAATTAAAATATCCCTCTCTAAAATTCATTTCTAAAACTAATTTTTTTAGTAGTGTGTCATCGTGCTTTGCTCCACAATTTACCCAACCGATTGTTGTAGTAAAGTACGTGACCAAACAAGGGAAGATATCTTAGTTTTGATTTCTAGATTATTTATATAGGCTACACCAAGGTTACATAGGTGATCCTGAAGATGTCTTCAACAAGCTAGTAAGTATATGTATTTGAAATTATGATTATTATACCAGAATTAATAATTTCGTTTCCATTCTTCTAGGTAACTTTTGTTTGTTAACTTACATGAATTTTGATTGTTTTCTGTGTGAGATGTGTGTGTGTTAGGTTTTCTTATGTTTTTATGAAATATGATTTTCCAGACTATCATTCGCAAAAAATTAAAACCCTACACCATGGGGTTATTATAGATCAAGTTCATGCGAAATCGGCAGAACAAATCTTGTGAATTTTCATTGACAATAGAACGAGAAAGATGATGAACATAAACATGGTTAGGGTTTTTTGGTCCAATTTGGTCAAAACTCGAAGGTTTTGATCGTTAAAACTTGAGGTTTTTATAATAGCAATCAATTGAATTTGGAATAAAACCCATCGAGAATCAATGATCATCAAAATCGTGTGGAAATTTGAAAAAACACAAGTTTAATATTTATGATCCCCCACAGAAGTCGATTCTTAGTACTTATTTTGAGTAGCTCTTTATTTTTCCATCTTGATTCTATCTAGTTTTTAGAATTTCCTCTCACGTTAAATATTTTATATGAAATATATTACATTAAATTGATTATAGCTTCAAGCTTGGGTGGGAGTGGTTAACACACTCCATCTTAAGGGACAGACTCGACTAGTACTAAAGTTCGATCTCTAACAACAGAATAAATTAGGGCCAGACTTTACTTACCAACCTAGCCGAACTCTGAATTAGTCGGGACCCCTTTCCCTTTGACACTAGGACAGAGTCAAAGACATGCATCTAAATTAAAAAAACACCTTGGATTTATTATTTAATTATGTTTTTTGGATTAATTTAAATAAAAACTATGTTTGGCATTGATTAATGACTAGTAAAAGTAGTCATTTAGGGTGTGTTTTGTAGAGGAGAAAGAGGAAAGAGGGAGGATGCAACAAGGGAAAGAGATAAGAAGTGACTTTTTATAGTTTAGCTTAAGAGAGAAATAAGATAGAGAGACAACAAGGAGATTAGTTTAGTACTATTTTACACTAAGGATGTGTTTGGTTGAAGAGAAAGATGGAAGACACGAGAAGGGAAAGAAAAAGAGAGAAGATAGGGTAACTTTCTATTGCTTGTTTATTATTCCTTGTTCCCCCTCTCTTCCCTCTTTCTCTTTTACCAACCACACAATTTTTTTTTGATAAACAAATTTTTTATTAAAGAGAATGCAGACGGGCACCCCATCCGACATATAATGTCACGAGAAGGGCGATTCCTAGACAATTTCATGAATTATTATGAGTCTTTACCACAAAGTGACCACTTATATAAGTTGTATGAGCCAGAAAATTTACATAAATTTTGATAAAACAAGAGAAAGATATAATTTGAGGAATAATTTTAACTGTCTAACGAAATTACTTGTCCATAAGAAGTTGTTGTGTGCTCTAATTAAAGATATAATTATAATTGTCGTGTTGATTGCATACTTCTACCGCCACACTGCTCTTAGGAAATGTGGTTTGAGTTTGTGAGTGTTAGAAAGATATTCATAGATCCTATATCTTTAATTATTATTATTATTGTTCACTTTTTTCTATTGCAAGGAAAAATAATTATATGGAGCTAATTTCCATCATAATTAACAAGCATATCACTTTTAAATACCGATTATAGCTAGGGGTGTGCATGGTACAAAAACCATACCACACCACACCATATCTCTTTAAAATTCAATTTGGTTTACCATTTATGCAAAAATTGGTTTGCGTTTTCAAACCGGTTCAACTCAGGAAAACGGTTTATCGTTTACAAATCGGTTTTTTGTTTCTGAATAATGGTTTACTGTTTCTGAAAACCAGCTTTTGTTACCAGAAAATGGTTTACTATTTTTGAAAACCAGCTTTTACTTCCAAAAATGGTTTTTCGGAACAAGTACAAAATGATTGGTCTAACAAATATGGTTTACCACTTTTCGGAAGAAGTACTAAACACTCATAATTGAGAAAAATCAATGCAAGTATTAAAATCCCAACTCATAAGTGAGAAAAATCTCCTTCCCTGGATAGTACATAAGCAGTCTAGCAAAATCATTAGAAATTGTGGAGAACATGATTTACAGCTGGTCTAGCAAAATGAGAGTCACATAACTGTACTTAAGAGTTTACATTAATATTAAAGTATTTGATATTGAAGGAAATATTTTCATAGATTCCTTTCAATCAGAGGAAAACGTTGTTATGTAAAAGAAGAGAAAAACAAAGAGAAGAAAATGAAAAGATGTATATTTATTATTTATTTATGGTTTAAATATCATTTTGGTTCCTGCAAATTTTTTTTTTAAATAGTCCATGCAAAATTTAAAATTATTCATTTTTGTCCCTGCAAAAACTTTATTTTTAAAATAACCCTTGTAAAATTTTAAATTATTCATTTTTGTCCCCGCAAAAAGTTTTTTTATTTAAAATAGTCCTGCCAAAAATTAAAATTATTCATTTTGCAGGGACCAAAATGAATATTCACTGTATTTGCAGGAACCAAAATAAATGATATTAAATTTTGCAAGGGTTATTTTAAAAGAAAACTTTTTGCATGGTTCAAAATGAATCAATGGATAATACTCAACTTGACGATGACCTACAAAGGATTTTGGTAAAACTTACATTAATAGTTTTTTTTAGATAAGTAATTTGTATTAGGAGGCACACAGTGCACCCCTTATATTAATAGGTGATTTTTATTGATTAATGAGAATTGAGCTGAAACAAGAACTGAGTTCTCTTCTAAATGCTTCCCCTTTTACAAGAAGTTTCCATTTATTACTAATATATAACATCTAACTAGTAACTACCTTCCAAATTCAATGTCCTATATGTCCATTCACCAAATTGTTATCTAACATAATCTCTGGATTAGCTATCGATTAAAATTAGATCAAAATATTTTTTTTGAAGATTGAAATTTTGGGGCGAGGGTATGACACCCCACCCAGTCCATGTCAAGGTATTTTCGAATTCTTTGAACACTTATGAAAGAAATTACATTTACCTCACCGCAATGGGACTAGTGGAAATTTAAAGCTGCAATCCGACAAAATACAAATCTTGTAATGCTCTACTTGGTCAACCCCTTGGAGTTGAAATTCTGATCATTATATAATAGAATCTTTTTTATATATACCAATATGGAATTAAATATGTTTTGGTCCATATAAATGTTACGTTTTTTCGTTTTGGTCCCTTTAAAAAATTTCACCTACTTTTAATTAATTCTCCAAGTTTTAGACTTTTAGTCAATCTCTCACTAGCTATATACTCGTGCATAATTGACTCAGACAGAATTTAATTAGCTTGAACACTTGAAAATAAATTATTATATTTCAAATTAATTTTATCACTATCTTCAACCTCAAAAACAAAATAAACATACTTAAAGAAAAAAATTGACTACACAATTTTTTTTTCGAAATCAAAATAAATAGTTCTTCTTAAAAATAAAATATCATTTATAAAGATAAAATATAAAAAATAATAAGCTAAATTATAGTTTTGGTCCCCCTATTTTCAAAATTTTTAAATATTTAGTCCCCCTATTTTAAAACTCAGATATTTAGTCCCACAATTTTAAAAAACTCGGAACATTTAGTCTAAAGAGGGATTTTTGATTTTTTTTGCTGATTTGGAATCTGATCAAACAAAAAACGCAGATTTGGCAAAAAAACCTCAACGATTTTTATTTGACTAGATTCCAAATCACAAAAAAAAACTCAAAAATCCCTCTTTGCACTAAATGTTCTGAGTTTTTTTAAATTGGGGGACTAAATGTAAAATGCCAAAAATATAGTTTTCAAAAGTAACAACATTGATTTAATATTTTCCCATTAGAGCTTAAAAACAAAATATTTAGCTCGAAGATGTTTTCACTAGTGCAAAAACGTCATTTAGTATCGGTCATTTTGCACATTTAGTATCGATTATCTGTCGATACTAATTCGACCGATACTAAATGTATGACATTTAGTATCGGTTAAATAACCGATACTAAAAGTGACATTTAGTATCGGATTTTCAAAAAACCGATACTAAATGACGCTTTTTTGGTGATTTTTATGCCTTGAAAACGCATCGTTAGTAGTATCGGTTATTTAATTAACCGATACTAAATGTCACTTTTTTAGTATCGGTTAATTTAATTAACCGATACTAAATGTCTTTTCAACATTGTGTTTGCTGTCAAAAAATGACATTTAGTATCGGTTATTTCAATTAACCGATACTAAATGTCTTTTCAACATTCTGTTTGCTGTCAAAAAATGACATTTAGTATCGGTTATTTCAATTAACCGATACTAAAAGTGACATTTAGTATCGGTTAATTAAATAACCGATACTAAATGTCTTTTCAACATTGTGCTTGCTGTCAAAAAATGACATTTAGTATCGGTTATTTAAAGTAACCGATACTAAAAGTGACATTTAGTATCGGTTAATTAAATAACCGATACTAAATGTCTTTTCAACATTGTATTTGCTGTCAAAAAAATGACATTTAGTATCGGTTTTTTAAATTAACCGATATTAAATGTCACTTTTAGTATCAGTTAATTTAAAAAACCGATACTAAATGTCATTTTTGGTGACTTTTAGCAACGGTCATCTTACATGTTATTTCCAAATAACTTTTAATTGACACTATTAATAGATATCAATTGCCAATTTATAAAATCCTGATATACAAAGTTATTTCCAAACAGTAATAAATTCATAAAAGTACTTCAAATTCTATTGAAATTTAATATCATACAATACAAGTTATTAATCCTATAACATCTACAAGTTTCTTACAAAAAATCTACAAATATTGTTATAACCACTAGTGCACAAAATGAGGCTCAAATTCAAAACATGAGTTACATAATAACTAACTGAAGGTTCAAATTCCAATTGGGTTATTTAATCATGGTAGCAACTTGACCACCGTCATCATCTGTCTATAATCCAATAATCAATATGCTTACATGAAATCCTCCTCCAGTTCTTGCAATGATTTGCTTCCTGATGCAATGTGTTTGTTGGATGTCATATTCCTCTGCAACCATCAAACCCTTGTAGCTCTTAAGCTCTGCTTGTCTTTCCTTCTCCATTCTTTCCAAACACTCACTTTTTCTCTCAGTTGCTGCTTTCTCTCAGCTCTCTCAGCTGTAGTAAATGCTTCTCTCTCAGCTGTAGTAAATGCTTCTCTCTCAGCTGCACCATAAGTATACACATACATATCAAGATCAGATAAACCAAATCAAATTTGCAAGCATTCTCGCACATCGGACACCACAACAACTAAATGGCCTAGATATGATAACAAAAATAGGTGCACATCCGCCTCCTCATCCATGTTCCTATAAGATGTTCCTCCCTACGATATTATTCACCGTCGTAATAGCGTGACTACGAGAAGATTCAAAGTGTTCATTTTTGTGTTAGCAAATGAATCGATTATTTTCCCTATTCTTAACAACCGTAAAACTCGTTGATCACCGATTTCTACAAGAGTTGCCCTGTGCATGGATACATCCCAGTTCTTGGATCCTCCACTATTGGAATGTTATCATTTCTTTGGATGAAGCAAGTCCCGAGAGTCTTCATGTAAAGCTACACATTTTTTACGACAAAAGAGTTAAAGTTTCCACAAAATTTGTATTTAGTGATTAAAAAAAAAAAAGGGCACAAAAACTCAAAAGATCGAAACTAGAAGATAAAAGCCAATAGATATGATTCAAAAAGCAAGAATGCACAAATATATATAACTCGCAGATACGAGAGAAAGTGTGTAATCGATTATGTCCGGAGATAAGTCGGCAAGAATATCCTCCATGGAACGCACCATGATCCCACGTTTTGATGTGTCTCTTTCCCCGATTGTCCAAGAGTAAAAGTTTTCCTGCTTCGGTTTGACCATAAGCCATCACGGTCCCATTATAACCATCAAGAACACTCTATCAACCGGATATAGTCAATTATTAAGCTATAGACCATTGAAAAAGAGAACAATGTTGTGACAAATGCAGAGTATTAAAACTAGCAACAATGTTTATCAAATCATAAATAACACTAATATAAAGCGAGAAATAGATAGGATAGCTCAAGAAAGGACGTTCATGAACAATTACAATATGTGCCATTATAGTATACCTCCACAATCGGCTTAGCCACAACCTCGTAGACACGCTTTCGTGATGCAACCGAGTGAGCACTTCATCAAACTCATAAGTATCTCGAATCCCAATTGTTCCGACGCAGCTTTAAGTCTTTTCAACTAAAGGACAACAAAAAAAGAAAAGGTTGAATATCAAACTAGGCTTGTGCATAAAACAATCCAATAAGTGTATCTATAGATCAAAGCAAAACACAAACTCTACTGCATAGCTTATTAATCAAATAGAATAATTGCACCTCTGGTTGTAATTCTACGTGATCGCCAAAATCAAAGATCTGCCATCTCTTCTTCAAAGATTTCGGGGTCTTAATCTTACAACACCCGAACTCTTCCGTGCACTATACGAAGCGAGTGAAGCAATACAACCAGTTGAGATTCTAAGAGTTTAGACATAGATTGAAATTGATATTTTGAGAGGAAATCAGTCACTCAGCAGAATTGAAATTCATACTATAAACTTGCAATTAATTAGATGTTATGTTTACAAGAAGAATTGACAAAAGTGCAATTTCTCAGGGACATGAATGATTCAAATCATTGTACTTGAATCTCTGAGATACATGAACCTAAGACTTAAAATGTCGATACTTCCAACCATCGCGTCTTTTGTTTCCAACACCACCATCCCTGCATGTAAATAAAAAAGATTTTAATTGCCACGTTATTTTCAAGCATTGGCTTTAATCCAAAATAACAATGATAAAAGCATAACACCATCGCAACAAAATTAAACTTATGAGGCCTGATATGTCTATAATCTCTAGACATATTAGCAAGTGGCAATTAAGTGCCTTAAAAACCGTATACCTTCCTCATGCAATGAACTGCTCAAAGAGCCTTTTCAGGTTTTCACCATGATAATACCAAAATCTTTTCCAACACAATATTCACCACCTATCGATTGCAATAGACGAAAGAAATGATACAAGAGCATGTACATCCCCCACTATATATGTTGGTGTTAGACATGGAATTTGTGTAATCCACTAATCCCAAATCCCAATTAAAGTAAAGGTTCTGTTAGAATTTAAGAAAGCATCTAAGTAATATACATATGATGACTAACCTTACAAGATAGATATTCTAAGGTGTTTTCTTATCTTCTAACAAGAAGGAGAAGAGAACAAATAAAGATATATAATTGATAATAACTTAACTTGATAATAGCTTGATACAAAAGACTAAACACTATCTTTTGATAATATCAAGATAGTCTAAAAGACTTTCTTATATTCTAGCAAGTTCTACCTTGAAGAACTGTCTTATTTGCCAGGATTTTAGAAGCCGTTTCTCTTTACAAGTAGTACCAAAGCCCAGTTGGTCCACTTTTTTTTCCAACAGATCAACTAAGGAGCTTTAGCCCCATCTCACGACAAAAGAAACCAATCACATAAAAAACAAAGAAGCATCCAGGCCAAACCAACAACATGTTTGTAGAATTGAAACCTAGAACAAACACTTCAAACTCTTTCCCCGTGTAGACCCCTCCCATTATGCTTAAAAATCCTCCAAATCAAAACACCATAAAAACTCACAGATTTTTCTCTTTATTCTAATGAATAAATCCCGCACTCAGAGTAACATATTCATTCCAAGCTCTAATGATGTAATTAATCAAGAATTCCGGATCTAAACTACACTAAGGGTAGAAGCATTTAAATAATCAATGTGAAGCATGCATCCGATTATTCAACAAACGGTTGGTCCTATATCACACGTTAACTTTCCGATTCACCACTAACAGATTAAAATTTTCCCAAATACACAGATAAAACACAAAATGAACACGTAATAGAAATGTGCAACAATAACGAATCAGTACCATACATATTATGAACAAAACGTCCCCTACTTAAAGCAATCGCTCTCATCATTACTTCACACGAAAAAGTCACAATCAAAAGCGAGTAGAACGTTCTTTCCTATCCATGTTCCTATAAGATGTTCCTCCCTATCTTCTCCGAATATAAATACCAAGAGATGCAAAGAACCTCCACTATAAAATTTAAACCGGTCGGTGATTGCAAGAATCTTTTTCCGACAATTTAAATGCCAAAGAGCAATTATGGTAAAGCACTTGTCAACAATGAAACAATTAAGCATAAGAAAAATGTAGGAAATTAAGTATACTCAAATACCATCATCCCACTAAAGAGGACAACTACGTAACATACTATCTAGTGAAATTCCTGGGGATGCTAATTAATGACTTGATATGAAACAATACAAATTAATGCCAACATTCAACTAAAATCATTCATAAAACTCTGGAAACGCAATATGGGCAAACCCAAATGAGCAGGAACAATCATGTATTTATAGGATTTTTAGGTTTTTTTTAAAGAAAACATCTACCAAAGAATCTTGTAATTATGAACTATGCGATCTTACAATTCAATGTCACTAACTATGATTTGGAATTAGAGCAGCTTGATGTCAAAACCATCTTACTATTCAATGTGACTCACTAAAGATCTTTCCATTATATTTGAGAGGAGCTGGTGCTATAGTTCAACATCTCCATCATGTTTGCCACACCAATTTGTATCTACAAAAAACAGAAGTTGAGAAAGAAAAGAAACATCCTTTTAGTGCTAATTTCATGTTTGTTTAATTGCTCCAATACTTACCACTGATGGTCGACAAAGTCTCTACAACCATCTTTGGTAGCTGCACAAAGCAAAAAGATCACCTACAAAAATGAAATAATAATGAATTAGTAACTAAATATATTATGCATATTTATCAGTAGAAACATAAAATAACAAACAGTTGAAAATCATTTAAACATAAATAAGAAAAAAAATCAAGAGAGGGGGTTTTGTATCACTAGTAAGAGTTTCTAATTCTTTCCAGATTAACATTACTTAGCACATGTGTGTTGAATTTGTGCAACTGCCCAGTAATCTATTCTACACTACAAGAGTAACATCCCTCAGTAAAATCCCTACCCCTAAAGTCCCTAAAATCAATATAATCCCTAAAATCCGTGACATAAGCAAACGTAAAATCCCTATTCCAAAAAACCCTAAATCAGTAAAATCCCTAAATTCCTAAAACCATTAAATCCAAAGAGTGGTGAAGAAGAAGAAGAAGAAGAAATAGAAGAGTTGAACCGAACATGAAGGAGTACCAGAAAGAATTTACCTCCTATGGAAGAATATGGAAAGAGTGATGAAGCTAACCGAAAGAGTGCTCTGGAAATTAGATTTATGTGTGCCTTCAAGGCTTCAACCCAATCAACTAAGGAAGAGGAATGAAACACCTTGTTGTTGGTGGTTCTTCTAGCGAGATGAAAAATAGTAGAGGAAGAAAACAAGTTTAGGGTTTTTGCTTGGTGCGATTTCAGCAAACTGAGAAGTGAAAAAGATGGTGAACTGAGAAGGAAGAGATGGTTAAGATAGAGAGAGAGAGAGAGAGAGAGGCGTTTAGGGTTTTGATTTTCTGGTCTATGAAGCAGCGAGTTGAGAGAGTGAGAAGAGGAAGAAGAGAGAGTCGAGAGTTTTGAGAGCGAGAGAGATTCAGAGAGCGAGAGTTCTGCGAAAAAATAAGTGAGAATAGAGAACGTGTTAACATTAGACGTGACCTTTAGTATCGGTTGTTTAAACAACCGATACTAAATCTAAGCGTGAAAATTGTAAACTTCCAGTTAATTTCAAAATTGCCACCGCGTCTACATTTAGTATCGGCTGTTTGTACAACCGATACTAATTGGTGTTGTCTAATGTCATTTTTGCACTAGTGTTTGTCGTCGAAGACATTGATAATATAAACAAACTCAGTGAAAACTATTATATTATTCTCAGTCGAGACTGAAAAGAAAAATAATAACAGATAATTTGGCTCATTTTTGTCCAATTTTTAATTTGTACAATAAATTATAATTATAATAGACAAATATTTATCCCATATTTTTTTATGTATCAATTGTAACATCCCAATTTTTTTATATTTGAATTCTTATTTACTTGTTTGAAAATAGTATAAGTTTGTTATATATATATATATATATATATATATATATATATATATATATATATATATATATATATATATATATATATATATATATATATAAAACAAACTTGATTATATATAACAAACTTATTTACTTGTTCCGAATATAGTATAAATTTGTTAGTAAAATTTATTATTTAAATTACTTGATTATTTATTTTCTAATTTTGTAAAATATTAGTTATGATTTATTATCAGGATATATAAAGAGTAGATCGCCTTTAATAAAGGTTTTGGTGGGAATTTTTTTTTCCCCATTTACTAATATACCCTTATTTTGTACTCCCATTTGTTTATCGATATATCCTCACTCTATATTTTTAATCGACATACTCCCACTCTATATTTTGTACCCCACCATTTACCAATATACCCTCATTTTGTACCCCATTGTTTACCAATATACCTCCATTATATATTTCTGTAACATACCCCTGACAAATTTTTTATTTGTCCAACAATCTTTTTTATTTATTATTATCTCTCTTAATTAATACACAATTGTTGACTTTCTCACCTCTCATTTTGTACCCAACTGTTTACCAATATACCCCCACTCAACACTTTTTTTTATCCACTTTTGGTGGGAAAATTTTATTCCCACCATTTACCAATATACCCTCATTTGTACCCCACTGTTTACCAATATACCTCCACTCTATATTTTTGGACCGACATACTCACACTCTATATTTTGTACCCCACCATTTACCAATATAACCCTCATTTTGTACCCCACTGTTTATCAATATACCCTCACTCTATATTTTTGGACCGACATACCCCCACTCTATATTTTGTACCCCACCATTTACCAATATACCCTCATTTTGTACCCCATTGTTTACCAATATACCCCATTATATATTTTTGTACCGACATACCTCGATAAAATTTTTATTTGTCCAACAATCTTTTTTTATTTATTATTATCTCTCTTAATTAATACACAATCGTTGACATCCTCCCCTCTCATTTTGTACCCAACTGTTTACCAATATACCCCCACTCAACACTTTTTTTTATCCACTTTTGGTGGGAAAATTTTATTCCCACCATTTACCAATATATCCCTCATTTGTACCCCACTGTTTACCAATATACCTACACTCTATATTTTTGGACCGACATACCCCCACTCTATATTTTGTACCCCACCATTTACCAATATACCCCTTATTTTGTACCTCACTGCTTAACACATACCCCACTCTATATTTTTGGACCGACATACCCTGTCAAATTTTTTTGGTCCAACACTTTTTTTTAATTATCAAAATTTACCCCTCATTTTGTACCCCACTGTTTACCAATATGCACTCACTCTATATTTTTGAACCGACATTGTTGCCTCATGCCACCAAAAGCTATTGTTACCTCTTCGTCTTATATATGTGTGTTGCGTATTTTTATACCCCCTTATAAAATGTTGATGTTTTTTCGAAACTGCATTTGTAGGTCTGTTAATCACCTCCCCGTGTATCGCACGGGTAACCGACCTAGTTATTATTATTATTATTAAGTATGAATTATTATTAGTATTATCTGATTTTTATAATCACTATTATGTTTGGAATAATTATTTAAAAACGAAATTACTGGTTGAAGCTCCCTTTAGCTAGGAACTGTTCATCTTCCCTAACCCAATTTTTTCACGCAGCTTTTTGAAAAACCCTCTCTCCCAAACTTCTCTCTTCACTTTCTCCCTCGTTTGATCACGTCTAGCAACAGAACTTCACCATGTAGGATTAACATTGTCTTTTGATTGTTACTTTTTCATAGACAAAACACAACTTTGCAATCGGCCTCCAAATCCAATGGTATCTACCTCCTTCACTCAAGTCTTCTTTTCATTGATTTTTTGATCTTGTGGTGAATTCATTGGATTGAAGTAAACTAGATAATTTTCTTGATAATTTGATTCTCTTCCCTTCTAGATGAAGAGTTCCAGAGATGATGTGTCTTTTAGAGGAGAATCTTCAAGTTGTAATACTCGTAAAAAATTAACCAAAATTGATGCATTAGCATTTCTCAAGACAGCAAAAGATAGCATGTCACAAGATCATACGGAAGAGTTTGATGAATTTTTGGATACATTGAAGGATTCCAAGCAGCAAAAAATTGGTGTATATATGTAGGGTCATAACAAAAGTGAAGGAGCTGTTAAAAGGGCATAATGATTTGCTTTTGGGATTCTACACTTTCTTGCCAAAGAGATATCAAGAAATCACACCTGCGTTGGATGGCCAACAATGACTTATTAATAGGATTTGGTTTACTTCAATGGCCCATATGACTTGCTTGTTTTTAATATTTTATTTTAATGTCTTTATTAAATTGCAACAAGTCATATCCCAATGGAGGCCTTCTAATAAACTACTAAACCATGCATTGACACAAGTTATACCAATGGAATCAATACAAATCAGTAGCATTACTGAACCACCCACCAGTAGCATTACAAGCAAAAAAAAAAAAAAGAAGCATTATAAGACCTTATTCAATTTCAGCAGTAGTGTAACTAAGGGTACCAAACACAAGCTCCTAACACTGAAATGAGAAACTAATAGGACATTGAAATGATGAAAATCAATAGAAAAATACTTAGGGTTTATCCAACATTCACACCTAGTAGATTTGTTACCTGTGATGAAACGAAACCTAAACTCCATACCCCTCTCTTTTTCATACACCCCACTCCTATACTCCATTCCCTCACTTTTTCATTTAATACCATTTTTACCCTTACCAAAAACTCGCCACTTCCGGATTTTTGTATTTTAGTTACATTTTTTAATAGCGCTTGTTTGAATAAGGGCTATTAAAGAGTATATAAACCACGGGCACAAATCCACTGTTTAATAGCGCTTACTCAAACAATTAAACACTATTAAGATACCTCCGTAAAATTAAGAATACATTCCGAATTTATGTATTAATACATAAATCCGGAATGAAATAACACATTACATATTTATGTATCCGGAATGAAAAATACAAAATACATTACGGATTTATGTATCAATACATTAACCCGAATTTTTTTTAAAAAGTGAACAGTTACTTGTGTTTTACTGTCATAATTTATGCAGGTCTTGAAGCTCTCATAGGTGTTGCCAAAGTTGAAGTCTTAAAGTCATTAATGCAAACAACACTTGTAAAGAAGAAAGTGAGCATTTGAATGTGCAAACAATGTACTCTAAGCCTTTAGGAAGAAAATAAACAAGAATTTCAACCAAGAAAGTAGTAACTATTAAACACAAACACAATTAGTTACAATCATCTAATTAATCTGTATTTATTTATGATAACTAGCATTATGACTGCTACTCAATTTGAATACAAATTTCAATATTCCCTCTTCATTCTAAGGTGATGAACGATTTGCATGGGTCTTTGATCGAGTAGAGAGTTCTGGGAAACGATGAGGAGGAAAAAACCCTGTAAACTCATCAAGAAGATCTTTATGATCTATAAGAAGAGAAACAATCTCATCGTAAGCATCAGTGAAAGACTTGAGATTCTTGCTGTACAATCTGAATATATCTACAAAAGACATAAACATATCATCATTGCCTTCAAAATGACTCCTAACTTTGCCCACAAAAGTGAGTACTTCTGGAAATTCAGGAAGAGGCTTCTCCTCTGGTTGTGGTTGTTCATCCTCTAATGGAAGTTTGACTTCACATTCGTTTTGCATGAAGATATTAAATCCTGAAACTAAATCTTCATTCCCTTTGAACACCTCTTTCACTTTTTCTATCACACTAATTGATGCACCAATTTTATTGGCCTTGACATCTTCCAACCCGTTCATTAATTCATCATACTCTTCTTTCTTGTCTTCAAACATACTATCTTTTACCTTCTTGAGATACTCTATCGCGTCATCTATGGATGGTTTCTTTTGTGGTGGCTCCGACGTCTCTGAAGAGTTTTCGCCTTCTTCTTCACTAGAAGATGGTTTCTTTTGTGGTGGCTCCGACCCTGAGGAGTTTTCGCCTTCTTCTCCTTCAAGAGATGGTTTCTTTTGTGGTGGCTCCGACCCCGAGGAGTTTTCACTCTCTTCTCCTCCAGAAGATGGTTTCTCTTGTGGTGGCTCCAACCCCGATGAGTTTTCGCCTTCTTCTTCTCTAGGAGATGGTTTCTTATGTGGTAGCTCCGACCTCGAGATGTTTTCGCCTTCTTCTTCTTCTTCTCCTGGAGATGGTTTCTTTTGTGGTGGCTCCAACTCCGAGGAGTTTTTGTCTTCTTCTTCTCTAGGAGATGGTTTCTCTTGTAGTGACTCCGACCTCGAGATGTTTTCGCCTTCTTCTTCTTTAGGAGATTGTGGTGGCTCCGACCCCGAGGAACTTTCGCCTTCTTCTTCTCCCGGAGATGGTTTCTTTTGTGGTGGCTCCGACTCCGAAGAGTTTTCGCCTTCTTCTTGTCCAGGAGATAGTTTCTTTTGTGGTGGCTCCGATCCCGACAAGTTTTCGCCTTCTTCTTGTGTAGGAGATGGTTTCTTTTGTGGTAGCTCGGACCCCGAAGAGTTTTCGCTTTCTTCTCCATGAGACAGTTTCTTTTGTGGTGGCTCCAACCCCGAGGAGTTTCCGCCTTCTTCTTCTCTAGGAGATGGTTTCTTATGTGGTGGCTCTGACCCTGAGGAGTTTTCGCCTTCTTCTCCTCCATGAGATGCGTCTATTGACCTCTTCATCTTTAACTTGCAGCAAAGTCTCTCTCTTTCTCTCACTTTGAGAATTATAGTAAAAGAAAATAATCACTTTTATTTTGCAAGTTGATCAACAAACAGAATGGAAAATATATAGAAAAGGTGAAGGTGAGTGAGTGGTAACAAGAACTAACAAACTTTACTAACTACCATAACTACCTTAACTCCCTAACTAACTAATTCTAACTGCTAAAAAACTATCAGTAACTAACTATAAGATCCCAATCAATTAGGCTTCTTAACAATATTAATTATTGTATAATAAGCTTATTGATCAAGTATTTAGAAATCAATCGAGTCTTGTTCATTTCAGTCTATTTTTTATTTCCTTTAGAAAATTAAAATGATATTTCCATCTTAATGGTTGAAGAAGTGAATGCATGGCTTGGTTCTGTAGACAACCGTGTTATTCTTAAAAGAGGAAAATAGGAAAATAGTTTTATGTGTTAAATACGTTTTTGGTCCTAATAAAATATTGGTTTTTTGGTTTTATCCTCTTAAAGTAACACTTCTCTAGACACTTCTGGTCCCACGTTTTTTTATCGGTTAGTCATTCGTAAGTTTTAATAGCGTTTTATGATTTTTAATAACATTTCTCTAGACTTTTTATAGCAGTTTTAAGAGCAGTTAAAAGTCATGACGCCCTATTAAAAATTATGAGAGACTAAAATTGATAAAAAAAAGACAAAACTTAGGTGTGGTTTCATAGGTATGGTTGGTGTTGTTTTCCAATCGTACATGACATATGATGGGTTAGGCTTTTAAAAAGTAACTAAGAGATAATGAATAATATTAGGGTTTGACTTTTCCAACCCCCTCCTACTCAGCGCATACCCCTAAATACTACAAAAAGTCCTAAATACCTTTAATGAACAAAGAAATTCCAAACGCATCCCTATTTTTTTCCAAATTTTTCACGGGTTCGACTCCAAAAACCGAACCTATTCGGTGTAGAGGTGTCGTGTCTACTGTCTTGTGACACACCCTAAATATTGTGAGGCCATGTCTACCGAACCAATTCGGGGTGTGTCTGCCGAACAAAACCCAACATCGTAAGTTGAAGAAACCGTGAATGTCCTGTAGAATTAATTAGGTGAATGTGAACTAATGGGCATGCGCTGCGAAACATCGCTGCTCTACATCTCTTGCTGACTACACTCGTCTCGTGCTTCACTGTGCTTAAGCCAATGACTTCAACCAAGGCAAAAGATTGCAGTCTCACATGGAACTTCACCTTTTTCAACCCAAAGACTTCTTTCATACAACCAACTCCTCCATTTATATGCTAAGTGTGGCAAACTTTCAGATCCTCAACACCCGTTTGGGAATTAGGTGAATGTGAACTAAGTCAAGTGGAAGAAAATTAAATAAAGTAGATGCTGGTGTGGTCGGGGAATCATTTGAATGTGTTTAATCTCCTCCATTTACCAGCTATACATATTTGTCGTTTAATCTCTTGAATATCACTAAAACTATGTTAACTAAAAATGCCGATGTCTGCAATTAGTTAACATAGTTTTAGTGATATTCTAGAGATTAAATGACAAATATGTATAGCTTGTTTGGTGGATGTTGTTTAAATTGTTTCCCCTAAAATCACATTTAGCGGCGATAACCATTGCCACTATGTTTGCCTTTAAAAAAAGTACATTAGCCTATTATTATCCCAAATAAATATGGTGATTTTGGTCCCTCTATTTTATTTTTACAATTTTAGTCCCCGATATTCTTAACTTGACAATTTGTGTCCTCAAATTCATAAATTATATGCACTTTTGGTCAAGAAAAATCTTGGACTTTAAAAAAATGGGGCATCAAAATTGCATAGTCTGTGTTTTTTAGGACAAAAAGTACGATGAAAAATCACAAACAAAAATTGCCAAATTAGATGAGCAAAATCGCAAAAAGTAAAATAGAATGACTAACCTCATTAATAGAAGAACTTGAGAGACATCAAATATAAGTAAACTTATATATTTAGCCCTCCTGCAAAATTTTTGTTAACTCCACCTTGAAAGTCTATGAAGCTTCGTCCTTTCTTAGTTTTTCTACCATGAACTTCTTAGTTTTTTTTTGCTATTCAACGAAAAGGCATAAATATTCGCAAACATTTATAGAAGAGTGGCCTACCCGCCTTGAGGGATTTGTATCTGTAGTTAGGCGCAGAGGATACAACTTGTTTTATACAAAAAAAAAATGTTTAGAAGAGACAAAAGCTATCGTAACAGAATTTTGACACCTAATAATTTAAACCGGATGGATGTTTCTTATATATATATATATATATATATATATATATATAGAGAGAGAGAGAGAGAGAGAGAGAGAGAGAGAGAGAGAGAGAGAGAGAGAGAGAGAGAGAGAGAGAGAGAGAGAGAGAGAGAGAGAGAGAGAGAGAGAGAGAGAGAGAGAGAGAGAGAGAGAGAGAGAGAGAGAGAGAGAGAGAGAGAGAGAGAGAGAGAGAGAGAGAGAGAGAGAGAGAGAGAGAGAGAGAGAGAGAGAGAGAGAGAGAGAGAGAGAGAGAGAGAGAGAGAGAGAGAGAGAGAGAGAGATAGATATCGTATAGATCAATTAATATGTATAGGGTCTAGGCTAGGGGTGCAACCGCCTAGGGCCGGGGGACTTAAAAAATTGTTATACTCATCCTTTCTTATACTAGCTAGTATTATAACAAAAAAAATATAGTGTTATAATAATGAGGGACCTGATTGTTTTGTACTCAATTTTTTTATAATAATTTTGTAACACACACACACACTCCTCCTTCGGTCAAGCACTTGTTGCCTTCTCTTCTTCATTCTTCAAACCATTCGGTTCACCTCTTCTTCATTCAATTCACATCGAAAAACATTCCCCTTCTTCATTCCTTCTATTCCTCCCCCTATTCAGTTCTTCTTTAAATTTATTATCATGGCAACCGTAAAAAACAACAACAAGATAAAGAGTAGAATCAATTCCCTTTCAATTCCCTAATCCCCAATTGAATCAATTTTCAATCCCCATTCACCCTTTCCTGCAAGACTGCAAGCTCAAATATCCCATTTATGACAATGAATATCTGGCAATCGATTATGCAAGACCGCAAAGGGATCAATTTCTGACATTGGCAATCGATTCTGCAATTGATTTTGACGTCTAATTTCAACTATTTAAGATATACACATGTACACTAATTCATCAATTGTTGTGCTGTGTTCTTTTGATTTTTTGTTTATTCCGTAAATATGAATCGATGTTGCAATATGATTGGATCTTGTTCTATAAAAAATAATTAAAGATTTGATTTTTATTTTTGTTACTTAATTGAAGCATTTAATTTATTGAGAAATTAAGTAAAATTGTTAATTCTTTTGATAAATTTTTTGTTTGTGATAATTCGAAACATATTGATAATTAACAAGCTATTCTACAAATTTTTAATAGGTTACTTTGATAATTCTTCAACTATTTGAATCTTACAATTGTGGAAATCTAGTGTTCAATTCAAAGTCTACTATTCTACTTCTTAGGTGCTATTTTTCTGTACTTTTTTTGACCAAATTTTTCTATACTTCTGTGGTTTATTTTTCTTTGGTTTCTACTTTCTACTTGAGTATTTGATTTATTTTAATATGTTGCTTAAATAGACATTTATCTGGTAGTGAAAAACGAAAAAAAAAAAAAGAAGAGCTAATAAAATCACAACAAGGCGCTATTGATAAATTTGTTTTTAAAAAGTAGATACCCAATAAAATTTGGATAACAACGACAATGAAAATTTGGATCATGAAAATAAAAATAACAAAAATGAAAATGATGAGATTGATGATAATTCAAGTGTTCCTAATGATGTGCCAAATACATCTAATCTTGATAATATTTATGTGCCAAATGCACCTAATATTTATGTGAAGGAGCTATTTTCTCACGACTTCCCTAGAGCGCATAAAATATGAGGAACGGGACTGGATATGTATAGCATACTTACATTGATGAACAACATTCTCTAATACTCTGTCTATACTTACATTGATGAACAACATTTCCCTAGAGCCCATAAATTTTATTTTTCATACATTTATTTTTGCTACTATATATTTTCACTAAACAATAGGTATGGAATTTCAAGTTGCAATACAGAGTTATTTGTAAAAGATATCATTCTTACATTAAGAGATGCATGTGAAAAACAATTTAGGAGAGGGACATGTGAGAGAAGCTGAGGTACTGAGCATTGGACTAGTAACTATCCATCAAGAACATCGATCAAACACAATACTACACAAACACGAAGACACAAAATGAAAGTGATTGAAGTGTTAGTATCGATATCCAACACGATTCATGTTGTACATCAAACAATTTTTCGATCTAAAATATCAAGGATACATAGATGATTACTAGTTTACTACAACACTCAATTTGATAGCAAAATTGAAATAACTACTAATGATCAGAATTAACAATGGTCTAGAAATGAATAATATTCCGTCATTCCCCAGATTTCTTTGTCACCGCGACGCCTTGTTTGTCGAATTGTAGATCAAAAGACATTTATGTTTTCTCGAATTTCTAGGAAGTAGGAGGAATAAACCGAGTAAACTCTGTAAGAAGATCTGGATGGTCCTTGAAAATGATAGCAGCCACCTCTTGTACCTCCATTGCAGACATGTTTTCCTTTCTGCGCTCTTCCAATAACTCAAGAAAAGACTTATAGGCATCATTTTTATTGTCAGGAAAACGATTCTGAATCTTTTTCAGGAAATTGATAGCTTCTTTGAATTCAACTTTATCCTCTAATGGAAGTCTTATTTGACTTTCATCTCGCAAGAAGATATTAAATCCCAAAATTAAATCATCATGTCCTTTGAATAGCTCCTTCACTTTTTCTATGGTAACATTGACATCAATTGTTTTTGCCTTGAAATCCTTCAATGTTTTTGCAAACTCATCATACTTTTCCTTCTTATTTTCATTCAGCATGATCTCTTTTACTGTCTTCACATACTCTACTGCATAATCTATGCTTTCTGTCACTCCAGGTTGCTCCGGCCCGAACGCGGAACCAATGGTGCAGGCCTCTTCTTCATCTTCGAGGGAATTTGAGCGAGAATTCAACAACCCAGAAGAGGAATAGTAAGATTGGAAAGGAAACTCTCTTGATGATAAAAGATAAAAACAATTTCTTCTATTTTGCAATGTGAACAGAAGGAATAGTAGGATTTATTTACTATTAAAGAATGGTAATATATATACAAGGTGATTGAGAGGGAATGTTCACAATAACAAACTTTACTAACTACCATAACATCCATAACTAACGTAACTTCCTAACTACTACAACAAATTGCAGGTAAATATCTTAATAAATATAGTTACAAATCAGTTAGTTAAGCTCTATAATCAGTTACAGTCAGTTATCCCCTACGTACATTTGTTTCACTAGTGAATGGCTTCTTGTGTCAACTTTAACATAATCAATTATATGTGTTTTAAAGTTGCTAATATATACTGATCTTATGCGATTTATTTCAATGTCATTTCTATATATTCAGGTTGCCTTCTTTTGTTTTAAAGTTGCTAATAAATACTGATTTTATACTGATCTTTTGTTTTAAAGTTGCTAATATCAATTATGCAGATTGTTGTCCTCTTTTGTCTCTAAGTTACTATTATATACTATTTTTTCATGTGTTCGAGACTGGGCCGAGCCCAAGTCCAGATTTGGGCCCAACATCAGGCCAATCACGCGACAAAACACCCCTCGTTGGTGATTTGTGCACTGCAACCATCAAAGACTGGGATTGTGTACCCGAATCCAACGATCAGAGACGCCCAACTTTACCTACGCAAACTCGCACAGTGGCGGATCTAGAAATTTTATGTCGTGGGGGCAAAAAAAATGGTCTAGTATTTTTTAGGAAAAAACTATAAACATTTATAAAATATATAATTTCATGAAAAAAAGAGAAAAGACCAAACCTTATACTATTACTTGACAAAAAATAAAAACTTGTCTAGTCTTTAATAAATAAAAAATATCAATTTAGTCATTAAATATCAATCAAAATAGCCATTATGGGGGCAATTGATCCCACACTATATAGTGTGGATCTGCCATTATATGTGCGCTGAAGTGCCCCATGCAGACCTGACGCCTATAAATACCAGTTTGTCTATCACATGCAGCTTATGCATTCTCATTTGAACCTCTTACTAACTTCTGCTTGCTGACTTTGGTATTAGTGTCTGCAGGTACCAACTCCCCGACTTGGAACAAGAGAGGACGACTTTAACAAGAATTCTACCGACTACTCAACCCTGCCACACCCGAGTTCTTGTAAGGTACAGATCATTGGCGACCATAGTGTGAGCACCAGATCTCTCACCTCACTGTTGTCTCACTTCGCTATTCATGGCATCGCTGAAAGGGCTTCAACCAGAGCCGCTCTACAAGTCCAAATCATGGCTGAGTTCAACCCCAGCCACTGATTTGTCTCTGGGAAGAGTCACTCTGACCCTTCTAGTTGATGAGGTAAACACAATGTTACCTCCTCCTTCTTAATCCGTTTTTTTCCAAAATCCCGCTTAAAATTAGCGAGAGAAATTCCCTCGCTAATTCCCTCGTTAAATTTTTTTACGACGGATATTATTTCTCTCGCTAATTACCTCGTAATATGTGTTTTTTATTCAAAATGCCGCTTAAAATTAGCGAGGAAAATTCACTCCCTAAATTTTTTTTGTGACGGATATTATTTCCCTCGCTAAATACCATTGCTAAAACTGCTTTTTTTTTAGTGTAAACTACCCCAAAACACACTGCTCAGCACCGCTATTTACGTATTTTATCACGATTTTTTTTTGGAGAGTTGTAATATTACCATAATACCCCTGCAAGTTATGGTGGGTCATACTTATAATGATTAATTTTTTTTATAAACTACAAAACAAGCAAAACTTAATTGAAAAATGGCATCCAAAAGTTGACGCCTACCTCAGATTCAATTTAGACTTAAGAGTAAAAGAAACTATGACTAATCAATGAAGTAGTTTTGTCTCTCCGTTACTCTTTCACATCATACAATTAGTTGATATTCCTTTCTCTCTGCCCTGAAGGTTTGAAGAATTAAATACGTTTTTAGTCTCTGTAAAATTGAAACTTTTGTTTTTAGTTCTTTTAAAAAAATTACTCATTTTTAGTTTTTACATATTTCTCTGCCAATATTTGTAGTCCCTCATTATTTTTAATAGTGCTCTAAAAGACTAAAGAAACACTATTAAAAATCACTTATGACTAAAAGATTGATTTGAAAAAAACATAGGGACTAAAAGTGAGTAAAAATCTTTTATATGGACTAAAAAAAAATCAAATTTTATAGGGACCAAAAACATATTTAACGCAATAATAGTAAACCTCATCATCTTCAACACAATAATTCTAAAATTCTCTTTTCTTTGTTTTGGTAAACAAATGTATCCTCCATGACGACTGTGGAGACTAATCCTTCGAGATATCGGAGATCATTTAAGGGGTTGACCTCTCCCAACTACTTCTCTCTTTTTGTTCTCTCTTCAACGCATGAGCAGGTTCTAAACATCACATCTTCAATTTTTCATTTGAGATTTCTTCCTCTCTGTTTCCCCTCTTTTTGGTATTCCTCTTCATTTTATGCAATATTCAATTTCCCTCTTCCTTTTTGACATGCTAATTCGATTTTCCTGTTGTTTCTACAGTCCTATTCATCAATACTATCAATACTATTATAATAAAGGAAGATGCTAGCAAAATGACACTTTTAGATATTTTACTAAATTATAATAAAGTATAGACACCTTAACTTATATTTATGGGCTTTCCATCTTTCTCCTAAATTGAATCCTCGCCCATTTAATACCAGGGTTATAATCAAACTCAAAATGATCCTTGAAATATCATATTTATAAGTCAATATTCAATTATAAAACTCACAATAAAAAGATAAAAGTGTTAGGAGTTTAGATTGTAACCTCAATACACTTCCATTGGTTTATGCTACTGTCCTCAAATATCGAATCCCATATTGTAACTGATAAAGGACAAAATGTGGACCTTTGAGCGAGTTGGCCAAGAAACCTCACAAGTAAGTTTGAGCCACTATCTTTTCCTTGTCTATTACCAATGATTTCCACAAGTACTTTTTTAATTTTTTCCAAATTTCAAATCTAACTTGCTACCATTTTTCGAGTAATAGTTTCACCGGTAGAAGTATCTACCATTGCATAAACAAAACATAGTTACTTAACATTTTTCTAGCAAAAAAATAAAATCACCGAATAAGACAATACTTTCAATGCTATGTTATTTTTACCTTTTGACTATGACAGGTAGAGGGTCCTCCTCTTTCTGTTGTGACTGAATTTCATTTGGACTTAAGGAAGCGTCAAATGAATCATCAAGGGATTAACTATGTTATTAATCACCGAATGATTAATATTAAAAATGGCAAAATAGTCAAGATTCAAATAGAGTTTGGACGAACTCCAAGCTTGGGTGCAAGTGGTTAATGCACTTCATTTAAAGGGGCGAATTCGGCTAAGACTGCGAGTTCGATCCTGGATGGAACAAATTGGAAACAGACTTTCTTTACTTCCTAAGTGACTCTCCGGATTATTCAGGGCCCCTTTCCCCTAAACACCGGAGTGGGGTCAAAGACCCCTGGACCAAAAAAAAAAATAGAGTTTGGACAACAACACTATAACTGCAAAACCATGTTCCAAGACATGATGTTGCATTCCTTCATTTGTGTGAAAAGTTTCAATTCCGTTATTGTTTTTTTTGACAGTTCAATTCTGTTATTGTTGTTTGCTTATTAAAATTATTTTTATTTAGGCTAAATTACATCAGAAGACCTTTAAATTATTTAATTGTAACAAGTTGCACTACTAGAAAAAAGGCTTTTTATATCGGTTAAAAACGGCTTTTCATATCGGTTCTGTAACCGATATAGATAAAAGGGGATATTAAAAAAAGACACTTTCTATATCGGTTAAAGAACCGATATGGAAAATGTTTTTTATATCGGTTCCACTTAGACCCGTTATAGAAACTTAGTTTTTAAGCCAATAGACGCGTTTTTTTATATCGGTTTCTTAGTTAAACCGATATGGAAAATCGTTTTTTATATCAGTTTTTAAATGTAACCGATATGAAATGTTTATTATTAATATCAGGTTTTATTAGAACCGATATGAAAACTGGATTTTTTTTTTTAAGAAAACTAATCAGTAGGCATACAACCTGAATCAACATACCAAAAAATCCTCAATCAGTGAAACATAATATTCAACATACACGTCTTCTACATACACATCTTCTACATACACGTCTTCTACATACACGTCTTCTACATACACGTCTTCTAAATACAGAGGTTTCTCCAAAATACACAAATTGGTCATAGGCACATACACGTCTTCAAAAAAAAAGTAGAAAACGCTTGCTTCTTGCCTAACCATCACTTGCAGTGTTTTCCACAAAAAAGAATCAAAAGCTTCCCAACTTTCTCGTGATCTGTAAAAGTAAATTGTAAGCTCTCTTTGCAGTAATACAAAACAAATTCTCTCGATCATCTTATATGCACCACAACAGCAATCCAAACCTATATATTAGTAATTAGCTGCCCATCAATTAACTATAGGCTATTTTCATGAGTTTTCCAACTAGGAGGATAGTGAATTTCTATGGCATCAAACAATGATAAAAACTAGTAAATTTTACCTATTAACATATTATCACCCAATTGTACGACTTCGTAAAGTTCAAAAATAGTTTTGCCCATCGAAATCGAATATCATATAGATCATCATCATTGAATGGTGCGGTAGTGTTGAATCTCTACAATATGAAATGACACAAGACTAAACATTAGTTCATGAACTAAAATACATTTTTAACATAACTTGTTAAAAATTCTATTACGCACCTCCAACCATAAATCAACAATATTTGCAGAGACAATATTGAAAATATGTCTCATAACATAAAATCCACACTCAGTAACGCCAGATTGCCTCCGGGACTACAAATTATATGCCATAGTGAATATTATATATAGTAATAAAATACAAAATACAAAATTGTAATTAAATCTCAAGAATTAAATTAACTACTTACAATGGGACAAATCCATGTAGGTGCCTTCTTTCTAGTCCCCATCAACTTATGATATACTTCCATAGCACTAATAAAAAAAGAAGACATCATACAAACTTATAAAGGAAGACAATCTCTAACTTTGTTATAACTTTTCTACACATGATGTATAATAAGTAAGAGCTTACCTATTAAGTTTTTGCTTGAGAGATGGAATCGGCTTTCGATGAAGCGAGCAATACATCAAATAAAAGTGGCTTTACAATGTCTCAAAACATCCCACCCACTCTCGTTGAAACAAGCTTCACAAATCATCACAATACACTAAACTCCAGTAAAATCCACATTACCACTAAAATTCCAGTAACAAACTTTTCCTTTTTAAAATCATTAAATAAAAGTGGCTTCTCTCTTACCAAGCCCTTATTTATCATTTTAAATGCTAATATTTCGCTTAATAACAGGACTTAAAAATATCTTTTCAAACATTACAAATTTAATCCTTAATTTTTAATCCATATAAATCAAATATGAAATGTTAATCCTACAATCTTTTGTTTTATCAAGCACCTAAGTCAATAGTGTTTATCAAAGTTCTGTAACATCATAAGATCTTTTTGTGCCCATGTCAGCATATTCTAAAATTTACGATATACAGGTAAAGTTACAATGTAAAAATGAATCTAACACAGTTCATTTTATATATTAATAAGCTAAAACTTTTATTTGCATTTACAATCTGTTGAACAATGATTGAATACAATCCTTAAAATCTAGAAACACCATCGAGATACGAAAAAAATTTCATAGAACATATGTTCTTCTCCAAAAATTCATCACGTAGTTATATGCAGATGAAAGGAAATAATGTCAACATGCATTCAACAAGGGATTTTATGCAGATTAGCATTTTTTATGACAATATTAAGCCGCATAGCAAACTGTAAAATCCACATTACCTGGAAAAGAGGGTTTTGCTTGCACAAATCAGTGGGTTTTGAGAAAAGCGCGAAGGTTAATGAATCGTACCTGGAAAAGCGATTAGGGACGAAATCGAAGGTTAATGAGTATTATGCTTAGTCAATTAGTTGTTAACAGTTTGTTAGTAATAACAATAACAATCAGTTAAGTAAAGGGGAGTAGTTCTGGTCTATGATTGGATCTATATAAGCCATTATTATCACATGAAAATGAAATGAAATGAAATCAGAGTTTTGCAAAATCTGAGTAGTCTTTATAACAATACTTTCATCCACAACCCAAATTCAGAGTTAGTGATGAAAAAACCAAAAAATCAGAGTAAAGCCATTGCTACAAATAAATGATTGTTGAAAAATTAAAGCAATCCAATGAATAAAAAAAACCCATTCAATTCAACTGATTCATATAAAAAAATAGTACTATACCACAGCAACACAGATTAGACTAAATCATCGAGTCCAAAACAGATAGATATTCACGAAATAATAAAATTTAGCAATGGCTTATATAGACTCCTAGAAGTTACAAGGAAAAAATTCCAGAATTAACACACCTAGAAGTAACTGATATAAAGAACTTTTTAATTCTCTAAAGAAGCACAATTAATATCATGCCATAAATTACGAGAACTATTAACACCCTAGTTACCAGAACATACACAACCTCATCTATTACATAAAAATTCCACAATGATAAACAAACAACAAACACTTAAATAGTGACATGATTCTAATTTCATTCAAATCAACTTGTGTCATACTGACAAGCCAAAAGAAGAAGACAAGTACATTGGCTCTCTCATACCTACTCGTAGAACAGATCTTTATAACAGCTTTAAACTCTGTAATTCTAAAAACTAGCTAGGTAAATCTACGGTACTATAAAGTACAAACAATGCCATAACAAATTGGTTTCATAATAGAGGAATATTGTTTGGTACTAATACGGAATGTGGGGATAAACATTGTTGGGTGAGCTTTCCTTCTATTCTGCTGACTAGTCATTGCTTTGTTGAGTGAGAGTGCGCTTCTATTCCTTGTAATGAGATGAGGGTACTCTTACATACTATGATATTATATAAGCATAAACTGATTGTCGAGATAACACTCCATGGAGATTGAATTAAATAGACATGAGGTAACCCAAATCCAAAGCAAACAAATCAACAATCACCTCAAGAAAACCTACCAAGAACACCTCAAGAAAACCTTTAGAAACTTAATCAAAGAACAAAGAACAGAGAAACCTCAAGAAAACCTACCAAGAAAACCTCACAGAGAAGAAAATGAGAGAAGTTACCTGAAATCGATTATATATATATGAAACCCACACACCAACGACGGCGCAACAACGACGTGGACGGAATCCCAGCGACGGCGCAGCAACGACGTGGACGGTGGACGGTGGCTTCGCGTTTCTCTCTTCGGGTTAGGGTTTCGCTTCTCTTCTCGTGACGCTTTCTCTCTTCTCGCAGATGGAACAATGGCCTTTCTCTCTTGGCGTGGGTGTTACTAGCGCGCAAGGAAATTTTTGAACGATTGGGTTTTCAATATCCATATCGGTTAGACACTCAACCGATATGAATAATGTAATCTTTTCAATATCCATATCGGTTAGACACTCAACCGATATGAATAATGTAATCAAAATTGCAAAAATGCCAATAGCGAACAAGTACCGCGAGGGAAAGATGGGGGCCGGCGATGTGTCCCGGTCGGATGTGGAACGGTCTGTGCCGGTCTGCCAATCGACTCGGGACATTGACCGACGCGAATTGTGGTGGTGGCCCAAGCCCGGGCTGTTGATATGCTCGCGGAGACGTCATCACCACGATTGTGGATGGCGCACACACGCTTCTACAGACAGCCATGACTTGATTATATATAACAAACTTATTTACTTGTTCCGAATATAGTATAAATTTGTTAGTAAAATTTATTATTTAAATTACTTGATTATTTATTTTCTAATTTTGTAAAATATTAGTTATGATTTATTATCAGGATATATAAAGAGTAGATCGCCTTTAATAAAGGTTTTGGTGGGAAATTTTTTTTTCCCCCATTTACTAATATACCCCTTATTTTGTACCCCACTGTTTACCGATATATCCTCACTCTATATTTTTGGACCGACATACTCCCACTCTATATTTTGTACCCCACCATTTACCAATATACCCCTCATTTTGTACCCCATTGTTTACCAATATACCTCCATTATATATTTCTGTAACATACCCCTGACAAATTTTTTATTTGTCCAACAATCTTTTTTATTTATTATTATCTCTCTTAATTAATACACAATTGTTGACTTTCTCACCTCTCATTTTGTACCCAACTGTTTACCAATATACCCCCACTCAACACTTTTTTTTATCCACTTTTGGTGGGAAAATTTTATTCCCACCATTTACCAATATACCCCTCATTTGTACCCCACTGTTTACCAATATACCTCCACTCTATATTTTTGGACCGACATACTCACACTCTATATTTTGTACCCCACCATTTACCAATATAACCCTCATTTTGTACCCCACTGTTTATCAATATACCCTCACTCTATATTTTTGGACCGACATACCCCCACTCTATATTTTGTACCCCACCATTTACCAATATACCCCTCATTTTGTACCCCATTGTTTACCAATATACCCCCATTATATATTTTTGTACCGACATACCCCTGACAAATTTTTTATTTGTCCAACAATCTTTTTTATTTATTATTATCTCTCTTAATTAATACACAATCGTTGACATCCTCCCCTCTCATTTTGTACCCAACTGTTTACCAATATACCCCCACTCAACACTTTTTTTTATCCACTTTTGGTGGGAAAATTTTATTCCCACCATTTACCAATATATCCCTCATTTGTACCCCACTGTTTACCAATATACCTACACTCTATATTTTTGGACCGACATACCCCCACTCTATATTTTGTACCCCACCATTTACCAATATACCCCTTATTTTGTACCTCACTGTTTACCAACATACCCCCACTCTATATTTTTGGACCGACATACCCCTGTCAATTTTTTTTGGTCCAACACTTTTTTTTAATTATCAAAATTTACCCCTCATTTTGTACCCCACTGTTTACCAATATGCACTCACTCTATATTTTTGAACCGACATTGTTGCCTCATGCCACCAAAAGCTATTGTTACCTCTTCGTCTTATATATGTGTGTTGCGTATTTTTATACCCCCTTATAAAATGTTGATGTTTTTTCGAAACTGCATTTGTAGGTCTGTTAATCACCTCCCCGTGTATCGCACGGGTAACCGACCTAGTTATTATTATTATTATTAAGTATGAATTATTATTAGTATTATCTGATTTTTATAATCACTATTATGTTTGGAATAATTATTTAAAAACGAAATTACTGGTTGAAGCTCCCTTTAGCTAGGAACTGTTCATCTTCCCTAACCCAATTTTTTCACGCAGCTTTTTGAAAAACCCTCTCTCCCAAACTTCTCTCTTCACTTTCTCCCTCGTTTGATCACGTCTAGCAACAGAACTTCACCATGTAGGATTAACATTGTCTTTTGATTGTTACTTTTTCATAGACAAAACACAACTTTGCAATCGGCCTCCAAATCCAATGGTATCTACCTCCTTCACTCAAGTCTTCTTTTCATTGATTTTTTGATCTTGTGGTGAATTCATTGGATTGAAGTAAACTAGATAATTTTCTTGATAATTTGATTCTCTTCCCTTCTAGATGAAGAGTTCCAGAGATGATGTGTCTTTTTAGAGGAGAATCTTCAAGTTGTAATACTCGTAAAAATTAACCAAAATTGATGCATTAGCATTTCTCAAGACAGCAAAAGATAGCATGTCACAAGATCATACGGAAGAGTTTGATGAATTTTTGGATACATTGAAGGATTCCAAGCAGCAAAAAATTGGTGTATATATGTAGGGTCATAACAAAAGTGAAGGAGCTGTTAAAAGGGCATAATGATTTGCTTTTGGGATTCTACACTTTCTTGCCAAAGAGATATCAAGAAATCACACCTGCGTTGGATGGCCAACAATGACTTATTAATAGGATTTGGTTTACTTCAATGGCCCATATGACTTGCTTGTTTTTAATATTTTATTTTAATGTCTTTATTAAATTGCAACAAGTCATATCCCAATGGAGGCCTTCTAATAAACTACTAAACCATGCATTGACACAAGTTATACCAATGGAATCAATACAAATCAGTAGCATTACTGAACCACCCACCAGTAGCATTACAAGCAAAAAAAAAAAGAAGCATTATAAGACCTTATTCAATTTCAGCAGTAGTGTAACTAAGGGTACCAAACACAAGCTCCTAACACTGAAATGAGAAACTAATAGGACATTGAAATGATGAAAATCAATAGAAAAATACTTAGGGTTTATCCAACATTCACACCTAGTAGATTTGTTACCTGTGATGAAACGAAACCTAAACTCCATACCCCTCTCTTTTTCATACACCCCACTCCTATACTCCATTCCCTCACTTTTTCATTTAATACCATTTTTACCCTTACCAAAAACTCGCCACTTCCGGATTTTTGTATTTTAGTTACATTTTTTAATAGCGCTTGTTTGAATAAGGGCTATTAAAGAGTATATAAACCACGGGCACAAATCCACTGTTTAATAGCGCTTACTCAAACAATTAAACACTATTAAGATACCTCCGTAAAATTAAGAATACATTCCGAATTTATGTATTAATACATAAATCCGAATGAAATAACACATTACATATTTATGTATCCGGAATGAAAAATACAAAATACATTACGGATTTATGTATCAATACATTAACCCGAATTTTTTTTAAAAAGTGAACAGTTACTTGTGTTTTACTGTCATAATTTATGCAGGTCTTGAAGCTCTCATAGGTGTTGCCAAAGTTGAAGTCTTAAAGTCATTAATGCAAACAACACTTGTAAAGAAGAAAGTGAGCATTTGAATGTGCAAACAATGTACTCTAAGCCTTTAGGAAGAAAATAAACAAGAATTTCAACCAAGAAAGTAGTAACTATTAAACACAAACACAATTAGTTACAATCATCTAATTAATCTGTATTTATTTATGATAACTAGCATTATGACTGCTACTCAATTTGAATACAAATTTCAATATTCCCTCTTCATTCTAAGGTGATGAACGATTTGCATGGGTCTTTGATCGAGTAGAGAGTTCTGGGAAACGATGAGGAGGAAAAAACCCTGTAAACTCATCAAGAAGATCTTTATGATCTATAAGAAGAGAAACAATCTCATCGTAAGCATCAGTGAAAGACTTGAGATTCTTGCTGTACAATCTGAATATATCTACAAAAGACATAAACATATCATCATTGCCTTCAAAATGACTCCTAACTTTGCCCACAAAAGTGAGTACTTCTGGAAATTCAGGAAGAGGCTTCTCCTCTGGTTGTGGTTGTTCATCCTCTAATGGAAGTTTGACTTCACATTCGTTTTGCATGAAGATATTGAATCCTGAAACTAAATCTTCATTCCCTTTGAACACCTCTTTCACTTTTTCTATCACACTTGATGCACCAATTTTGTTGGCCTTGACATCTTCCAACCCGTTCATTAATTCATCATACTCTTCTTTCTTATCCTCAAACATACTATCTTTTACTTTCTTGAGATACTCTATCGCGTCATCTATGGATGGCTTCTTTTGTGGTGGCTCCGACGTCTCCGAAGAGTTTTCGCCTTCTTCTTCACTAGAAGATGGTTTCTTTTGTGGTGGCTCCGACCCTGAGGAGTTTTCGCCTTCTTCTCCTTCAAGAGATGGTTTCTTTTGTGGTGGCTCCGACCCCGAGGAGTTTTCACTCTCTTCTCCTCCAGAAGATGGTTTCTCTTGTGGTGGCTCCAACCCCGATGAGTTTTCGCCTTCTTCTTCTCTAGGAGATGGTTTCTTATGTGGTAGCTCCGACCTCGAGATGTTTTCGCCTTCTTCTTCTTCTTCTTCTCCTGGAGATGGTTTCTTTTGTGGTGGCTCCGACTCCGAGGAGTTTTTGTCTTCTTCTTCTCTAGGAGATGGTTTCTCTTGTGGTGACTCCGACCTCGATGAGTTTTTGCCTTCTTCTTCTTTAGGAGATTGTGGTGGCTCCGACCCCGAGGAACTTTCGCCTTCTTCTTCTCCCGGAGATGGTTTCTTTTGTGGTGGCTCCAACCCCGAAGAGTTTTCGCCTTCTTCTTGTCTAGGAGATAGTTTCTTTTGTGGTGGCTCCGATCCCGACGAGTTTTCGCCTTCTTCTTGTGTAGGAGATGGTTTCTTTTGTGGTGGCTCGGACCCCGAAGAGTTTTCGCTTTCTTCTCCATGAGACAGTTTCTTTTGTGGTGGCTCCAACCCCGAGGAGTTTCCGCCTTCTTCTTCTCTAGGAGATGGTTTCTTATGTGGTGGCTCTGACCCTGAGGAGTTTTCGCCTTCTTCTCCTCCATGAGATGCGTCTATTGACCTCTTCATCTTTAACTTGCAGCAAAGTCTCTCTCTTTCTCTCACTTTGAGAATTATAGTAAAAGAAAATAATCACTTTTATTTTGCAAGTTGATCAACAAACAGAATGGAAAATATATAGAAAAGGTGAAGGTGAGTGAGTGGTAACAAGAACTAACAAACTTTACTAACTACCATAACTACCTTAACTCCCTACCTAACTAATTCTAACTGCTAAAAAACTATCAGTAACTAACTATAAGATCCCAATCAATTAGGCTTCTTAACAATATTAATTATTGTATAATAAGCTTATTGATCAAGTATTTAGAAATCAATCGAGTCTTGTTCATTTCAGTCTATTTTTTATTTCCTTTAGAAAATTAAAATGACATTTCCATCTTAATGGTTGAAGAAGTGAATGCATGGCTTGGTTCTGTAGATAACCGTGTTATTCTTAAAAGAGGAAAATAGGAAAAAGTTTTATGTGTTAAATAAATATGTTTTTGGTACTAATAAAATATTGGTTTTATCCTCTTAAAGTAACACTTCTCTAGACACTTCTGGTTCCAAGTTTTTTTTATCGGTTAGTCCTTCGTGAGTTTTAATAGCGTTTTATGATTTTTAATACACTTCTCTAGACTTTTTATAGCAGTTTTAAGAGCGGTTAAAAGTCATGACGCCCTATTAAAAATTATGAGAGACTAAAATTGATAAAAAAAAGACAAAACTTAGGTGTGGTTTCATAGGTATGGTTGGTGTTGTTTTCCAATCGTACATGACATATGAT
This sequence comes from Oxytropis ochrocephala, assembly GCA_020916435.1. Classification (NCBI taxonomy): domain Eukaryota; kingdom Viridiplantae; phylum Streptophyta; class Magnoliopsida; order Fabales; family Fabaceae; genus Oxytropis; species Oxytropis ochrocephala. The sequence continues at coordinate 117,239,952 of CM037093.1, forward strand.
GGGTTAGGCTTTTAAAAAGTAACTAAGAGATAATGAATAATATTAGGGTTTGACTTTTCCCAACCCACTCCTACTCAGCGCACACCCCTAAATACTACAAAAAGTCCTAAATACCTTTAATGAACAAAGAAATTCCAAACGCGTCCCTATTTTTTTCCAATTTTTTCACGGGTTCGACTCCAAAAACTGAACCTATTCGGTGTAGAGGTGTCGTGTCTACTGTCTTGTGACACACCCTAAATATTATGAGGCCATGTCTACCAAACCAATTCGGGGTGTGTCTGCCGAACAAAACCCAACATCGTAAGTGGAAGAAACCGTGAATGTCCTGTAGAATTAATTAGGTGAATGTGAACTAATGGGCATGCTCTGGGAAACATCGCGGCTTTGCATCTCTTGCTGACTACACTCGTCTCGTGCTTCACTGTGCTTAAGCCAATGACTTCAACCAAGGCAAAAGATTGCAGTCTCACATGGAACTTCACCTTTTTCAACCCAAAGACTCCTTCATACAACCAACTCCTCCATTTATATGCTAAGTGTGGCAAACTTTCAGATCCTCAACACCCGTTTGGGAATTAGGTGAATGTGAACTAAGTCAAGTGGAAGAAAATTAAATAAAGTAGATGCTGGTGTGGTCGGGGAATCATTTGAATGTGTTTAATCTCCTCCATTTACCAGCTATACATTTGTCGTTTAATCTCTTGAATATCACTAAAACTATGTTAACTAAAAATGCCGATGTCTGCAATTAGTTAACATAGTTTTAGTGATATTCTAGAGATTAAACGACAAATATGTATAGCTTGTTTGGTGGATGTCGTTTAAATTTTTTTCCCCTAAAATCACATTTAGCGGCAATAACCATTGCCACTATGTTTGCCTTTAAAAAAAGTATATTAGCCTATTATTATCCCAAATAAATATGGTGATTTTGGTCCCTCTATTTTATTTTTACAATTTTAGTCCCCGATATTCTTAACTTGACAATTTGTGTCCTCAAATTCATAAATTATATGCACTTTTGGTCAAGAAAAATCTTGGACTTTAAAAAAATGGGGCATCAAAATTGCATAGTCTGTGTTTTTTAGGACAAAAAGTACAATGAAAAAATCACAGACAAAAATTTCCAAATTAGGAGGAGCAAAATCGCAAAAAGTAAAATAGAATGACTAACCTCATTAATCGAAGAACTTGAGAGACATAAAATATAAGTAAACTTATATATTTAGCCCTCCTGCAAAAATTTTGTTAACTCCACCTTGAAAGTCTATGAAGCTTCGTCCTTTCTTAGTTTTTCTACCATGAACTTCTTAGTTTTTTTGCTATTCAACGAAAAGGCATAAATATTCGCAAACATTTATAGAAGAGTGGCCTACCCGCCTTGAGGGATTTGTATTTGTAGTTAAGCAGAGAAGATACGGCTTGTTTTATACAAAAAAATGTTTAGAAGAGACAAAAGCTATAAATGAATGCAATTTTGACACCTAATAATTTAAACCGGATGGATGCTTCCTTATATATATATATATATATATAGAGAGAGAGAGAGAGAGAAGAGAGAGAGAGAGAGAGAGAGATAGAGAGAGAGAGAGAGAGAGAGAGAGATAAATAGATAGATAGATATCGTATAGATCAATTAATCTAGGCTAGGGGTGCAACCGCCTAGGGCTCAGGATTGTAGGGGGACTTAAAAAATTGTTATACTCATCCTTTCTTATACTAGCTAGTATTATAACAAAAAAATATAGTGTTATAATAATGAGGGACCTGGTTGTTTTGTACCTATAATAATTTTGTAACGCACACACACACACACTCCTCCTTCGGTCAAGCACTTGTTGCCTTCTCTTCTTCATTCTTCAAACCATTCAGTTCACCTCTTCTTCATTCAATTCACATCGAAAAACATTCCCCTTCTTCATTCCTTCTATTCCTTCCCCTATTCACTTCTTCTTTAAATTTATTATCATGGCAATCGTAAAAAAAAACAACAAGATAAATAGTAGAATCAATTCCCTTTCAATTCCCTAATCCCCAATTGAATCAATTTTCAATCCCCTTTCACCCCTTCCTGCAAGACTGCAAGCTCAAATATCCCATTTATGACAATGAATATCTCGCAATCGATTATGCAAGACCGCAAAGGGATCAATTTCTGACATTGGCAATCGATTCTGCAATTGATTTTGATGTCTAATTTCAACTATTTAAGATATACACATTTACACTAATTCATCAATTGTTGTGCTATGTTCTTTTGATTTTTTGTTTATTCCTTAAATATGAATCGATGCTGCAATATGATTGGATCTTGTTCTATAAAAAATAATTAAAGATTTGATTTTTATTTTTGTTACTTAATTGAAGCATTTATATAGAAATTAAGTAAAATTGTTAATTCTTTTGATAAATTTTTTGTTTGTGATAATTCGAAACATATTGATAATTAACAAGCTATTCTACAAATTTTTAATAGGTTACTTTGATAATTCTTCAACTATTTGAATCTTACAGTTGTGGAAATCTAGTGTTCAATTCAAAGTCTACTATTCTACTTCTTAGGTGCTATTTTTCTGTACTTTTTTTGACCAAATTTTTCTATACTTCTATGGTTTATTTTTCTTTGGTTTCTACTTTCTACTTGAGTATTTGATTTATTTTAATATGTTGCTTAAATAGACATTTATTTGGTAGTGAAAAACGAAAAAAAAACAAAACAAAAAGAAGAGCTAATAAAATCACAACAAGACGCTATTGATAAATTTGTTTTTAAAAAGGTAGATACCCAATAAAATTTGGATAACAACGACAATGAAAATTTGGATCATGAAAATAAAAATAACGAAAATGAAAATGATGAGATTGATGATAATTCAAGTGTTCCTAATGATGTGTCAAATGCATCTAATCTTGATAATATTTATGTGCCAAATGCACCTAATATTTATGTGAAGGAGCTATTTTCTCACGATTTCCCTAGAGCGCATAAAATATGAGGAACGGGACTGGATATGTATAGCATACTTACATTGATGAACAACATTCTCTAATACTCTGTCTATACTTACATTGATGAACAACATTTCCCTAGAGCCCATAAATTTTATTTTTCATACATTTATTTTTGCTACTATATATTTTCACTAAACAATAGGTATGGAATTTCAAGTTGCAATACAGAGTTTTATATTTGTAAAAGATATCATTCTTACATTAAGAGATGCATGTGAAAAACAATTTAGGAGAGGGACATGTGAGAGAAGCTGAGGTACTGAGCATTGGACTAGTAACTATCAATCAAGAACATCGATCAAACACAATACTACACAAACACGAAGACACAAAATGAAAGTGATTGAAGTGTTAGTATCAATATCCAACACGATTCATGTTGTACATCAAACAATTTTTCGATCTAAAATATCAAGGATACATAGATGATTACTAGTTTACTACAACACTCAATTTGATTGCAAAATTGAAATAACTACTAATGATCAGAATTAACAATGGTCTAGAAATGAATAATATTCCGTCATTTTCCCCAGTTTTCTTTGTCACCGCGACGCCTTGTTTGTCGAATTGTAGATCAAAAGACATTTATGTTTTCTCGAATTTCTAGGAAGTAGGAGGAATAAACCGAGTAAACTCTGCAAGAAGATCTGGATGGTCCTTGAAAATGATAGCAGCCACCTCTTGTACCTCCATTGCAGACATGTTTTCCTTTCTGCGCTCTTCCAATAACTCAAGAAAAGACTTATAGGCATCATTTTTATTGTCAGGAAAACGATTCTGAATCTTTTTCAGGAAATTGATAGCTTCTTTGAATTCAACTTTATCCTCTAATGGAAGTCTTATTTGACTTTCATCTCGCAAGAAGATATTAAATCCCAAAATTAAATCATCATGTCCTTTGAATAGCTCCTTCACTTTTTCTATGGTAGCATTGACATCAATTGTTTTTGCCTTGAAATCCTTCAATGTTTTTGCAAACTCATCATACTTTTCCTTCTTATTTTCATTCAGCATGATCTCTTTTACTGTCTTCACATACTCTACTGCATAATCTATGCTTTCTGTCACTCCAGGTTGCTCCGGCTCCGAACGCGGAATCAATGGTGCAGGCCTCTTCTTCATCTTCGAGGGAATATTTGCGAGCGAGAATTCAACAACCCAGAAGAGGAATAGTAAGATTGGAAAGGAAACTCTCTTGATGATAAAAGATAAAAACAATTTCTTCTATTTTGCAATGTGAACAGAAGGAATATTAGGATTTATTTACTATTAAAGAATGGTAATATATACAACGTGATTGAGAGGGAATGTTCACAATAACAAACTTTACTAACCACCATAACATCCATAACTAACGTAACTGCCTAACTGCTACAACAAATTGTAGGTAAATATCTTAATAAATATAGTTACAATCAGTTAAGCTCTATAATCAGTTACAGTCAGTTAGCCCCTACGTACATTTGTTTCACTAGTGAAATATGGCTTCTTGTGTCAACTTTAACATAATCAATTATATGTGTTTTAAAGTTGCTAATATATACTGATCTTATGCGATTTATTTCAATGTCATTTCTATATATTCAGGTTGCCTTCTTTTGTTTTAAAGTTACTAATATATACTGATCTAATGTTTTAAAGTTGCTAATATATACTGATCTTATGTTTTAAAGTTGCTAATATCAATTATGCAGATTGTTACCCTCTTTTGTCTCTAAGTTACTATTATATACTATTTTTTCATGTGTTCGAGACTCGGCCGAGCCCAAGTCCGGATTTGGGCCCAACATCAGGCCAATCACGCGACAAAACACCCCTCGTTGGTGATTTGTGCACTGCAACCATGAAAGACTGGGATTGCGTACCCGAATCCAACGATCAGAGACGCCCAACTTCACCTACGCACACTCGCACAGTGGCGGATCTAGAAATTTTATGTTAATGGGGGCAAAAAAATGGTCTAGTATTTTTTAGGAAAAAAATATAAACATTTATAAAATATATAATTTCACGAAAAAAAGAGAAAAGACCAAACCTTATACTATTATTTGACAAAAAATAAAAACTTGTCTAGTCTTTAATAAATAAAAAATATCAATTTTGTCATTAAATATCAATCAAAATAGCCATTATGGGGGCAATTGATCCCACACTATATAGTGTGGATCTGCCATTACATGTGCGCCGAAGGGCTTTGGATTACATCACTAAACCAAGTGTGTAGTGATGGTCACTAAATTAATTTCATCCATTGGATGCTCAATATTTTTACTAAAATACATCTAATGGTTATTATTTATAGAGGGTATTTTGGTACTCTTCAATATTATGCCTAATAATTATATAATTATTAATAACAACCAATTAATATATTTCCTATTTTTAAGGCACCACGTTAATATCATGTTTATTATTCCTATTAAATCTCATTTCTTTTTTCTTTCTTTCTTTCTCTCCCCTAAATTCTGAACGTCTTATTCTTCTTCTTCTTCTCTCCTTCAATATCAATTCTGAACGTTCTTCTTCCTATCTCCAACTCCATTTTTTCTTTTTTCATGTTATTTCTCATTCCATTCAATATTCACGTTTCAACAATCAAGTTTCAATCATATAAATTCTTCCCATATATTTGATACGATTGACATCTCCTTCAAATATTGACAACCTTCAAGCTTCTTACCGGATTGATGGCTCAATACGAGATTGATAATCATGGGACGAATATAAGATTTACACGGAATGGTGCTAGCGACTCTCTAACCACACCATAGCTAAATGGTGGCTAGCGACTCACTAACCACACCATAGTGAAATTGTGGCTAGAGAAACATAAGTGGCTAGCCACAATCCTGCACATCGTTGGTTAGGTTTATATATATATATATATATATATATATATATATATATATATATATATATATATATATATATATATATATATATATATATATATTTGTGTTGTTGGGGTTTTTTAGAGTAGCCGTTTTTGAGTGTATTGGATGAGTTACTCCTTTTCCTTTTTTTGTGGAATCAAATTTGGACGTTACTTTTATTAATCATTTCCAAAACTAATGCCTAATAAATCGGAACCATATAATAGTTGATATTAAATTATTATATTTTTATTAATTGGTAGTTTACATATGTACCCCTTTAGTGACTATCACTAAAGAGATCCTTTAGTGATGTAAACTGGACTCGCGCTGAAGTGCCCCATGCAGACCTGACGCCTATAAATACCAGTTTGTCTACCGGACAGTTATGCATTCTCATTTGAACCTCTTACTGACTTCTGCTTGCTGACTTAGGTATTAGTGTCTGCGGGTACCAACTCCCCGACTTGGAACAAGAGAGTACGACTTTAACAAGAATTCTACCGACTACTCAACCCTGCCACACCCGAGTTCTTGTAAGGTACTGGATCATTGGCGACCATAGTGTGAGCACCGGATCTCTCACCTCACTCTGTTGTCTCACTTACGCTATTCATGGCACCGCGCGAAAGGGCTTCAACAGAGTCGCTCTACAAGTTCAAATCATGGCCGAGTTCAACCTCACCATCGATTCTCTCGGGAAGAGTCACCCTGACCCTTCTAGTTGATGAGGTAAACACAATGTTACCTCCTCCTTCTTAATCTGTTTTTTTCCAAAATCCCACTTAAAATTAGCGAGGGAAATTCCCTCGCTAATTCCCTCGTTAAATTTTTTTTGCGACGGATATTATTTATCTCGCTAATTACCTCGTAATATGTGTTTTTTTTTTCAAAATGCCGCTTAAAATTAGCGAGGAAAATTCACTCCCTAAATTTTTTTTGTGACGGATATTATTTCCCTCGCTAAAACTGCTTTTTTTTTAGTGTAAACTACCCCAAAACACACTGCTCAACACTGCTATTTACGTATTTTATCACAATTTTTTTGGAGAGTTGTAATATTACCATAATACCCCTGCAAGTTATGGTGGGTCATACTTATAATGATTAATTTTATTTTATAAACTACAAAACAAGCAAAACCTAATTGAAAAATGGCATCCAAAAATGATTAAATTTAGACTTAAGAGTAAAAGAAACTATGACTAATCAATGAAGTATAGTTTTGTCTCTCCGTTACTCTTTCACATCATACAATTAGTTGATATTCCTTTCTCTCTGCCCTGAAGGTTTGACGAATTAAATACGTTTTTAGTCTCTATAAAATTGAAACTTTTGTTTTTAGTTCTTTTAAAAAAATTACTCATTTTTAGTTTTTACATATTTCTTTGCCAATATTTGTAGTCCCTCATTATTTTTAATAGTGCTCTAAAAGCCTAAAGAAACACTATTAAAAATCACGAGAGACTAAAAGCATTGACGGAAAAAAACGTAGGGAATAAAAGTGAGTAAAATCTTTTATATGGATTAAAAAAAATCAAATTTTATAGGGACCAAAAACATATTTAACCTCATCATCTTCAACACAATAACTCTAAACCTCATCATCTTCAACACAATAATTCTAAAATTCTCTTTTCTTTGTTTTGGTAAACAAATGTATCCTCCATGACGACGGTGAAGACTAATCCTTCGAGATATCAGAGATCATTTAAGGGGTTGACCTCTCCCAACTACTTCTCTCTTTTTGTTCTCTCTTCAACGCATGAGCAGGTTCTAAACCTCACATCTTCAATTTTTCATTTGAGATTTCTTCCTCTCTGTTTCCCCTCTTTTTGGTATTCCTCTTCATTTTATGCAATATTCAATTTCCCTCTTCCTTTTTGACATGCTAATTCGATTTTCCTGTTGTTTCTACAGTCCTATTCATCAATACTATCAATACTATTATAATAAAGGAAGATGCTAGCAAAATGACACTTTTAGATATTTTACTAAATTATAATAAAGTATAGACACCTTAACTTATATTTATGGGCTTTCCATCTTTCTCCTAAATTGAATCCTCGCCCATTTAATACCAGGGTTATAATCAAACTCAAAATGATCCTTGAAATATCATATTTATAAGTCAATATTCAATTATAAAACTCACAATAAAAAGATAAAAGTGTTAGGAGTTTAGATTGTAACCTCAATACACTTCCATTGGTTTATGCTACTGTCCTCAAATATCGAATCCCATATTGTAACTGATAAAGGACAAAATGTGGACCTTTGAGCGAGTTGGCCAAGAAACCTCACAAGTAAGTTTGAGCCACTATCTTTTCCTTGTCTATTACCAATGATTTCCACAAGTACTTTTTTAATTTTTTCCAAATTTCAAATCTAACTTGCTACCATTTTTCGAGTAATAGTTTCACCGGTAGAAGTATCTACCATTGCATAAACAAAACATAGTTACTTAACATTTTTCTAGCAAAAAAATAAAATCACCGAATAAGACAATACTTTCAATGCTATGTTATTTTTACCTTTTGACTATGACAGGTAGAGGGTCCTCCTCTTTCTGTTGTGACTGAATTTCATTTGGACTTAAGGAAGCGTCAAATGAATCATCAAGGGATTAACTATGTTATTAATCACCGAATGATTAATATATTAAAAATGGCAAAATAGTCAAGATTCAAATAGAGTTTGGACGAACTCGAGCTCAGGTGCAGTGGTTAATAACGACTTCATTTAAAGGCGGATTTGGCTAAGACTCACGAGTTCGATCCCGGATGGAACAAATTAGAAATGAGACTTTACTTACTCTCTACTGAACTCCGGATTATTGAGCCCTTTCCTAAACACGGAGTGGGGTCAAAGACCCCTGGACCAAAAAAAAAATAGAGTTTGGACAACAACACTATAACTGCAAAACCATGTTCCAAGACATGATGTTGCATTCCTTCATTTGTGTGAAAAGTTTCAATTCCGTTATTGTTTTTTTTGACAGTTCAATTCTGTTATTGTTGTTTGCTTATTAAAATTATTTTTATTTAGGCTAAATTACATCAGAAGACCTTTAAATTATTTAATTGTAACAAGTTGGTTCTTTAAGTTTTTTACGTACCACTTAATTAGGTCATTTAAGTTATTCAATTGTAACAAGTTGACTCATTTAAGTTTTTTCGTACCACTTAGGTCCTTTAAGTTACAAAACGTTTACACCTCAAACCCAAGTTTGATATTAAAAATGGCTAACAGTGTAAACGTTTTTAAATTAAAGGACCTTAGTGGTACAAAAAAAACTTAAAGTATCAACTTGTTACAATAAAACAACTTAAAAGCTAGACCTAAGTGGTACGAAAAAAACTTAAAGGACCAAATTGTTACAATTAAATAACTTAAACGACCTCTGGTATAATTTACCCTTCTATTTATTTAACAAATTAAAAAACATTTTTAAAATAAAACGGTGAGGTGACATTCCAACGTGGCTTATCACATCATTTAAATGAGCTACACTTCAGACTCGACTTTGAAATTTTCATAGTGGCGCACATTTCAGAAATTGAGAAAATGAAGGGACTAAAATCGCGAAAAAAATAGGGAGACTAAAAAACAGATGGATGATTATAGGGGAATCAAAAGTGCAATTAAGTACTGCCTCTAGTCCACGATATAAGAGAAAAATGTGTATTTTGATGATCCACAATATAAGCAACAATCACTATTTTTAACGTGTATTAAATGTCTAGTTCCAATTCTACTCTTATTTACTTAAGTGGTATCATTTAAGTTTTATAAAAATGGTAGTTTTGGAAAGAAAGTTAGATTTCAATTTTATTAATTGAAAATAACAAGTTCCAATGTTATTCCTTAGTATGTGAGATATCTGATTTTTTCTCTTATATTGTGGACCGAATGAATTTTTTTTATAGGAGTGTTCGAGAGATGTCTACAAATTGTCTAAGTCAATAATAATAACTTTTTAAATGTAATATCGTAGAAGGGTGTCTGACGTGTGTACTGTTAGTGCCCAACGAGTAGAGCTGGCAAAGCAGGCTACGCGCATCGAGACAGACGCCGCCCACATCGGGCTCGGGCTTTTATAGGGCGGGCCAAAAGGCCCCGGTTAAGATTTCGGGCTCAACTTTTGTGGCCCAAGCCCGCCCTATGCGGGCCACGGGCTTTTCGGGCTAGCCCGTGTTATGCGCAACGTTAATTACAAAATTAATTTTTTTAAAAATAAAATACATGTTCAAGACTTAAAAAAATCAATGTCAATTATGGAATGCCACGGTTAATGTGAATAATTTAAAGTCATTGTTTATTTAGCCATTTAGCTTCATATAGCATTATATGTTTATGCCTTTTAAGCTTGATGCCACTGTGGTATAGAAAATATATAATTAACAATTTAGAGAAAGATGTAAAGTGGTATAGGTTATGCAAATAGAGAGAATTTGAGCAACAATGGAGATGTAGGAATGAAATGGAGTTTATGACACTATGTTTGGGATTTAATAACCACAAAAAAGTTATGGGATCTTGACACAAAAATCATGCATAGATAAAAAAAATTGCCAAACCAAATCTTAATTTGCGGGCTTGCGGGCTACCCGTGGCCCGGCCGGGCTAGCCCGGTGCGGGCTCGGGCTTTTATGGGTAGGGCTAAAAAGCCCGGATATAAAAACGGACACAAATTTATAGGCCCAAGCCCTATGTTTTTGCGGGCTAGCCCGGCCCGGCCCGGCGGGCTCGGCCCATTTTGCCGGCTCTACCAACGAGTGTCGAGTTCGACTCCAGTTATGTGACATGCAATTATATATTTTCACTAAACAATGTTATGGAATTTCAGTAGCAATTGAGTTATTTGTTAAAGATATCATTTTTAAATTAAGTTATGTGAAAAACAATTTAGGAGGTAGGGAGAAATGAGAGAAGGTGGGGGTAGAGCATTAGACATTCTTCAGCATATATGGCTATGGAAGTCTTCTGCTTTACACCCCATAAGTAACTATCACATCAGCATTCGATTTCTTCAGATATTTGTTCTAAGATTACCTATTAATTGACAGATACATGAACATCAAACACATACTACACAAACGCAAAAACACCAAATAAATTTCGGAAAAATGAAAATGATTGAAGTGTTAGTACCGATATCCAATACGATGCATAACATCGAACATGTTTTCAATCTGAAATATCAGGGATACATAGACGATTACTACAACACTCAATTTCATTGCCCCATTCACTAGATTTCTTTGTCACCGCTACTAAACCGAGTAAACTCTTCAAGAAGATCTGCATGGTCCTTGAAAAGGGTAGCAACCACTTGTTGTACCTCGACCGGAGACATGTTTCCTGTTTTGCGCTTTTCCAATATCTCTAGAAAATACTTATAGACACCACTACCAACACCATTTTTATTGCCTGGAAAACGAGTCTTAATCTTCTTCAAGAAATTGATAGCCTCTTTAAATTCAACTTTATCCTCTAATGGAAGTCTTATTTGGCATTCATCTGGCAAGAAGAAATTAAATCCCAAAATTAAATCATCATGTCCTTTGAACAACTCTTTCACTCTTTCTATGGCAGTATTAGAATCGATTCTTTTTTCTTTGGATTCCCTCAATGCTTTCACAAATTCATTATACTCTCCCATCTTATTTTCTTGTAACATGATTTCTTTTACTGTCTTGACATACGCTAATGCATAATCTACACTTTCTTTATCTCGGGGTTTCCTCGAACCCGAACCGGATTCTCCGGAACTGTTCTTCATCTCCTAGGGAAGTACGAACGAGAATTCAACAACCTAGAAGAGCAGATCCAGAGGAAACTCTCTGGATAATCACTGTAGTAATTTGTTGATGATAAAAGATGAAAACAATCTCTTCTATTTTGCAAGGTGAACAGAATGAATAGTAAGATTTTATTTATTAAAGAATGGTAATATATATATATATACAAGGTGATTGAGTGGGAATGTTCACAATAACAAACTTTACTAACTACCATAACATCCATAACTAACGTAACTCCCTAACTGCTACAACAAATTGCAGGTAAATATCTTAATAAATATAGTTACAATCAGTTAGTTAAGCTCTATAATCACTTACAGTCAATTAGCCCCTACATTTGTTTCACTAGCTAGTGAATGGCTTCTTGTGTAAACTTTAACATAATCAATTATGTGTTTTAAAGTTGCTAATATATACTGATCTTATGCGATTTATTTCAATGTCATTTCTATATATTCAGGTTACCTTCTTTTGTTTTAAAGTTTCTAATATATACTGATCTTATGTTTTAAAGTTGCTAATATCAATTATGCAGATTGTTACCCTCTTTTGTCTCTAAGTTACAAATATATATATACTATTTTTGGCCATTGCTTTTCCCACACCCCCTCCTACTCTTTCACACCCCTTAACAAATTTTATTCCAAAAATAACCTCGCGTGAAACGCTGAGTTCACGTGTTTAAAGATCGTTCGAACGACTTTGTTGAACACGTTCAATGACCTTGTTGAACGGTGAAATTACGCATGAGAGGTGTGAAGTCAATATTTAACACACTCGAACGATGTCGTTCGAGCGGGTTGAAAAAGGTCATGCGAACAGGTTCGCATGACCTCACTCGAACAGGTGAAAAACGCCCAAAGAGAGTGTGAAGTCAAGATTTAACACACACGAACGATGTCATTCGAACCTGTTCGAAGGCCCGTGTTCGAACAGGTGAAATTTCGTGAAAAAAAGAGGTTTTGGCTGGCTTTTTGGTCTTTTCACACCCTTGTGGGGTGTGTTTTGAGTAGGAGGGGGTGTGGAAAAAGCAAACGCCCTATTTTTATGTGTTCGAGACTAGGCGAAGCCCAAGTCCAAGTTTGGGCCCAACATCAGCCTAGCTAATCACGCGATCAAACACCCCTCGTTGGTGACTTGTGCAGACTGAGATTGCATACCCAGATCGAACGATCAGAGACACCCCATTTCACCGACGCACGGTGGCATTTCTAGAAATTTTATGTCGTGGGGAAAAAAATAGTCTAGTATTTTTTAGAAAAATATATAGACATTTCTAAAATATAAAATTTCACGGTAAAAAGAGAAAAGACTAAACCTTGTAATAGTACTTGACAAAAAATAAAAACTTGTCTGGTCTTTAATAAATAAAAAAATATCAATTTAGTCATCAAATATTAATCAAATTAATCATTTTAAAATAATTTTAGGAATATTTTAGTCACTATAAAAATTAGTTGTCTAATATTTTAGTTTTTAATTTGAGAATGGCTTAAATATCATTTAGGTCCCTACAAAATGAGCGAAAATTTATTTTAGTCCCTGCAAAAATTTTTTTTTAAAAAGGTCCTTGCAAAATGTTTTTTTAATTCATTTTGGTCCATACTTTGATTTTTAGTTGATTTGACACATTTTAACACAACTGACAACATTGACGTGCATGCATGTTTTAGCACCCGTGGATTGTCATGTCACTTAAAATAAATATTAAATGCATATTATACCCACCCAAATTCAATTTGGAGATAACTTCAATTTAGGGCATAATAGGAATTTAACATTTATTTAGGGACAAAAATGAATTAAAAAACATTTTGCGAGGACCTTTTTAAAAAAATACTACGTGGCATTACATTTATAAAATCGTTTGCGTCATCGGCACTAGTTTTAGCAAAGACTGATGCAACAAACAGCAAACATGATGTAGGGGACAAAAACTCCTATTAAAATTTAACAATGACTAAATTTAAAAGACCCCAATTTTATAAGGACCAAAAATACATTTAACCAAAGTAGTCAAAATCAAATCGGGCCGAGCGGTTCGACTGGCTGAATCGAGTACGAGACCCCTCTCTAGTCCAATGAACCTTAAAATCAGCCTGCATAAAAATAGAGACTTGAATCAGATAACCTTTCAAAAACCAAAACCGGACAAAAACCAAGAACCGAACAAAAAGCTTATAAAAAAAAGAACCAGACAAAAAACAGAATTTCAAATGTTTTTTTAAAAAAATTGTATATCATGTTGATTTTTTAAAAAAAAAATGATAAATGATATTGACTTTTGGTACATGACATATCTTTTATCCATTTTGTATAAATAAATTAATAAAATAAATCAAAAAATTAAAATAAACATGTAAGTAATATTATTATGAGAGTATATATGCATTGTAATATCTATAATTATTGAATATTATAAAATTATTATGTCATATTATGTTTTTTTATCGTTTTATATATATATATATATATATATATATATATATATATATATATATATATATATATATATATATATATATATTGTAATAAAATATTAAATATATAGCCTATTCAATAAACTCCCGTTCAACCTTGATTTGACTAGTCGAACCCCAAAAATTAAGTTGGGAGGGAGAACCATGTGAGTTGACAAAGTCGAGGTATACATGTGGCTAGTCGGGTTCTCGGCGTAGATTAGTCACCGGCAAAACCAATTGCGCACAAATAACAGTGTTATTAAATGAGTAATATATTTACTTAAATTTTATTCGATAGAATGTGTCTCATTTTTTTTTTGACAAGAACAAACTTAATTCATTTCATTAATCAGAATTGTATAGGTTGGAATCAAATCAAAAGTGTGGGAACTAGCATAAGATCTTGATGCCCCCTGTGCTAACGTATGAGCAATAAGATTCGCTTGTCTCCGGATATAGCTAACCTTAAAGCTAGGAAAAAAAAGTAAACGGTTACGACAATATAATAAAATAATACCTCTTACAATGTGGTTTGGGCCTAACTCAACCCCATAAAACCGGCTTGTAAGGTGAGGATTGTCTCTTCATTATAAACCCTCTAGAGACCTTATCACTAGTCAATGTAAAACTTTGGATTTTCCCTAATAATACCAAACTCGGTATATGGTAATGGCTATATGTAGATAATGAATGCATTTATCGTCAAAAAAAAATAATAAATGTATTTATATTTTTTTATAAGTTAAATTCATTTATATTACTTTAGTACCTCATGATGGTATGTAGAATTACTACATAAATGGGAAAATTTTGTGGAGAATATATGCCATAAAGGATGTAACAGGTTAAAACCGTATAGTATAAAACATAAGTTTATGAAATTTATTATACTAATGAACTTGAATTATATATACTTGTTTTTCATAAACATGCATCGAGTAAAAAAAATAGTTATTTTTTCATTTTAAATTTACGTCTATTGATATAAAATTGAAACATTACATTTTTTCTACTTTAAATTTACTTTTTTGGGGGGAAAATATAATTTCTAAATGTTTAAAGGAAACTATTGGAATATAATTTCTAAATACTTTTCATACAATTCGAAACTAGCTAGTACAATTTTTCAAAATTCGAACCGCAAAGGAAACTATTGGAAAGGCTCTCATGATTGGAGTGTTTGATGATGGTTTTTTTAGGCAGGTTTTTATTAATGGAAATCGTTCATAAGGAAAACTTTTCAATTAGAGATTTTTTTTCCCGATAAGTATTAATGGAAATCGTACATAAGGAAAAAATTTCAATTAGAGATCTTTTCCATTCTTTGAATAATTTTTATTTTTTGTTATATATGTTGTTTGTTCACCTTAATTTGTTGTAGATCTATCTATCTACAATCCTGTCTTGGGTGGGTTGGAGTTTTTTATTCTTGTTTAATTTGCTTTGCATACCCTCAATCAGGATGAAGAGATCTATGTCTTCTAGAGGAGAACCTTCAAGTGGTGTTAATAGGCAAAAACCAACCATGGATGATGCATTGACGTATCTAAGGAAGGTAAAAGACACCATGTTTGAAAATAAGAAGGAAGAATATGATGCATTTTTAGATGTCTTAGTAAATTTTAGGGCTCGGAAAATTGGTGCAACAAGCGTCATAGCAAGAGTGAAAGAGCTGCTGAAAGGGCATGAAGATTTAATTGCAGGATTTAACATTTTCTTGTCAAAGGGATGTGAAATCACACTTCCATTGGAGGACCAACAACAACTACCTCCTCCACAAAAGAGAGATGTTGATTATTTTGATGCTCTAGATTTTGTGGAAAAGGTCAAGGCTCGTTTCGAAGGCAACCTTGGTGTCTTTAGGTCTTTTCTGGAATTATTAAGTATGTATAAAAACAAAACTAAGAGTAAAACTGAGATTTACCATGAGGTTGTGGGACTTTTCAATGACCATGCAGATCTTCTTGAAGGGTTTACTGCATTTTTCCCTTAATTATACTTTGGTAGTTGTTGCTACTCATTATGCAATGCCAAAGTACAATTGATGAAGAAATCTGAGGAATTTTTGCACATGTTGAGTTGTTTCAGTTGGAATTATTTTATTTTTGCATTAGGTTATGAATTTCGACTGTTTTAGTTTTAAATTCAAATCAAGTGGTGATTGTAAGAATAAATTTCTCAACTATTTAGTTATCAAAAATAATTATTAGACAACAATACTACAAGTTTTCTTTTTACTTCAATGGTGGTGTATAAGACCTACTTGATTTTTTACGGAATTGCAAGAAGTCCTATCTAGTGTTAACGATGCTTTATCATTTTTTTATTAAATCGTACGCTTCATGTTTCTTTCATTTTTCATGCCTTGTCATGTCTTTCTTTCCACAAAACCATGCATTGACATCTTGAAATATAAATTAACATTTTTTTTTGTCTTTTATCATCCAATTTTTCTTTCAAATGTATCCTTAACTATACCTTTTAACTTTTAAGTAGTGGAAATCATTGAAGGCTTAGCTCGTTTCAAAAACAAATTAAGGTCTAATATATAGTTGGCAGAAAGTAGGGCATGCATGTAGATGAGGTAATAACTTGAATCTCGATCTCCTATTAATCGTTCACTCAGAAACTCTCACCTCAACCTCCATTATTCTCTGCACACGTCTAAAGTTCCGCCTCGAGAGGGGGTGGAGGACGGTGGAATTGCGGAAGTGTTTGTGGCGGCGTCAATGAGTTTGCTGATTTTTTTTTTAATTATGAATGTTAGTATTTGTTATATTTGATAGAAATATTAGTGGAGATTTAATTCCTCTCCCCTTCTTTACAACTTCACTCATTAACTCTTCCACTCCAATTTGCAGGCTTTGTAAAGTAAATGGCAATAGAGACACGTAGTTTAAGTTTTGAGAGAGTGAAAAAATGGTGGGAGCGGCAAGGGTCTTTTCTTGGAGTTGAAGTACTTTTTTCCTCTTGAGATATTTTTTTTTCACGGGGTTTTGGTCCCAAAAGGTTTTAGGGTAAAATATGTTTTTAGTCCCTACAAAATTCGAATCTTTTAATTTAGTCCCTTCATTATAGAAATAGGTGTTTTGGTCCCCAACTTATTTTTCTGTTTTCAATATTAGTCCCTGCTGTTAAATCATGCTGACAAGGCTAACGGAAAATTGGGTTGGCTTTTACACGTGTATTTTTTTTAATCTACGTGGCAAATCAGTTAACACATTCGTTTTTTTAATTATCCAAGTGTCTTTTTAGTTTTTTTTTTTACCAAACTTTCTATTTTATTAAATTTTATTTTTTGTTAAAAAATTGATCTTCTTCCTCTCCTCCGACAGCAGAGGCGCGCAGCGTAGATGAGCTCCGGCACGGTGGTCGCTGGTGAAGGGTACTCCGATGGCAAAAAATTTTGAGGGCTTTGCGAGAGGATGACGTGAGGAACCTGAATAATGAACTCGCTTTTTGATTGAAGGTCCATGGTTGCCGAAAAATAAGGAAGAAGGTGGCGGTTTGAGGTTCTCAGGTCTATTTTCTTAGCTACGAAAGAGCCACCATACGTGGAGAGGAGGAGGAAGAGACATCGTGGTGGTCATGGGTGTTTGAATGGTGGTAGAAATCAGCTATAACAAAGGGAGAAGAGAAGCAGTCACCATAACAGAGGTTAATGCTATAAAGAGAAGAAAGAGAAAGTAAATAGAACCAATTGCAATGGTTCAAAAGTTTTACGAAATAGAACCAGTAAAAGAAGAAATAGAGAGACAATAGAACCAATTTCACCAAATTGCTCTTCGAGGGTTTGAAGGGAGTAGGTGCATGGTGATGATGATGATGTGTGTGGTTTGGTTGGAAGTTTACGGAAAATGATGGGTTTGAAGGATAAGAGGGGTTTGTGAGGGTGTTGTGAAGAAAGTTGAAGAGGAAAGTGGGATTGTGGTTGTGAGCAATCTCAAGGGAAGAAAGAGGAAAGGGTGTTCGTCGGGAGAGAGATATGAGAGGAATTGAAAGAGGCGCTGGGAGATGGATGAGAGGAATGAGGATGGTGTGATTTATTTTTAATTTTGTTTATTAATAATAAACTAATTAACAAATTTAAAAAAATATTTTTAAAATAATAGGGTGATGTGGCATTCCAACATGCATGCCATTTCAGCTAAAATGTTTATGTGGCATGCTGATTGGGTGTTCTGTTAGTCTAATTAACGTTAGGGACTATTGTTGCTAACAGAAAAACAAGTTGGGGACCAAAACACCTATTTCTATAATGTAGGGACTAAATTAAAAGATTCGAATTTTGTAGGGACTAAAAATATATTTTACCCAAGGTTTTATGAGTGCAAGGGTTGGAGTACCCCTAGGTTGTACTCCTTTAATAAAAAAAATTGCTTATCAGAAAAATAATATATACAAAGCGGCAGGCAAAGGCAACTAGAAGTGAGTTTGTGGAGCTTATGGAGGAACTTATTTGCTAAACATAGAGTAAACCCCCTCTAAAACTCTCTCAAATCCCCCTCCCAGTCATACCTAAGGGTGTGCTTGAGAGTTTGGAGGGGAGGGGTAGAGAGGGCATGAGACTAATAGTGTAAATTCTTTAGTAATAGGAAGAAAAGTTATCCCCCTAAATCTCTCTCTCCTAGTTTATTTTTTGAGCTCTTCCAAATTCCCCCAAATTTGGAGGGTTTTAGAGGAGCTCAAAAAATATACTAGGAGAGGGGTTTAGGAAGGTTTAGTAAGATAGTTTTTCTTCCCATCGGTAAAGAATTTACACTATTAATCTTATGTCATCCCCTTCCCCTCCGCTTCAAACTCCCAAACCTACTCTTAAGGTTTCTTAAATATATACCTCAAGTAAGCCTCCTACTGCTCACCATAACAAAGCTATCATAAAACAAAAGGAACCTAAATAATAAAACAAAGAAATAGCTAGGATTCATGCAAAGAGGATGATAGAGGATAAAAGATTTGTTGAGTGGATTTCAAATGATACTTTATTATGTTAGTGTTAGTTAATAGTTAATTTTTATTTAGTTAGTATGTAAGTCTTTCTAAAGTTAGTTGGTTGCATGATTAATTGTTGACAAGAGTAACCATGTGGGACTAGTCTCAAATCACCAAATTGAAGTACTTGCAAGCTAAAACATTCTCTTTGTTTTCCTTATTACTCAAGGATTTAGCAAAATATAATTGACCTATATTACTTTACGTTTTACAATAACAATGAAAATTAATAACTTTTTTTAACCTATTATGCCCTTAAAGCATTGATATAGTTTTCTTAATTATTTTTGTTAGTTGTCTGTGTGTCACAACCTTCAAAGTCAAGTAACTTGTTTAATTGATGTTGTAAGGTCTGTGTGTCACAAATCATCCCAGAAAGGTCTGTGTGCCACAACCTTGAAAGTCATAAAACTTGGTTAATTGATGTTGTAAATTGGTTTTTGTCTATTTTTGGCTGAAACTTTTTGGGATGATTTGTATAAGTAGGGTTTATGGGTTTGTGACACACAGACCTTACAACATCAATTAACCCAAGGGTTTAGAGTTATGCTTGAAAGACAAACCTGGAAGCAAAATAGTTTTTTTTTGTATACTTTGCTTATATCATCCCCCCTTACTTGACACCCAACTCCAAGTTAAAGCTTTTACTTGATAAACCATATTATGAACATCAAATCAAGCATTGGTCCTCTAAAAATAATCCTATTTCTATTACAATTTAAACGAGGTGTTCCACTTTATTTCTATTTTCAAACCAAAAATGAAACAATGACTCTCATGATAAGAGTGAATTAATGATGGTATTAGTAATGGAAATTGTAAATATAGATAGATTTGAACTTTTCTTACAATTTAAATGAGGTGTTTTACTTTAATTTTATTTTCAATTCAAAATAGAAAGTTCTGGAATGACCACTAGTGGAAAAAATGCATTTTATATCAGCAATTCATATCGGTTAAAAATGACCTGATATTAAAAATGACGCGGTGGCAGTTTTGTAATTATTTTTACAATATTTATATTTGTTGCCTCTCAAACCGATATAGAAAACGCTAATTTAAGTCTTTCATATCGGGTTTACTATAACCGTTATAGAAAACGCTAATATACTAAAGAAAAAGAAGTGAAAACGCTCATCAGATTCTTCTCGCTGTAACAATATGAACCATCGCTTCCTTCCTTTACGATATTTCAACCAAAACCCTACCACTCAACCAGATCCTCAACTCGGTGCCTCCGCCACCTCTTCTCCTACCACCGCCGCTGCTCCTCTCCTAAGGAGTCCGGCAAGATCGAGATGTCTGCATTGGTGGAATTCTCACCTATGGTCTCACTCACATGACCGTTACTCCTCTTGACCTTGTTAAGTGTAATATGCAGTCTCTTCTTTTCTCTCTCTCTCTATAATATGTTTCGATTTGGCTTCTATCTGCTTTGATTTAAACCAAATTTCATTAAATTCGCCATTTTTTAGGGTTTGGCTTCGTGATTGTTTAGATCTGCGATTTCATCTCTCTTCAAATGCTATGTTACGCAAAGAGTTATGATCATGATGATGTTGTTTAGGTGAAATAGATGTAATAGCTTGGTGTTGTGGTTCTTTCAAGTTGAAGTATATTGATGATTTTAGTAAAAGAATGTTTGTTGTCCGAAGTTTTGAGATGTTGTTGTTTTTTTATTGTATTGATTTGTTTCTTTCCTTGAAAATGTAATTATTATCTTTCCTTTCTTGTAAGAGTGTGCAAGCAAAGTGAAAAGATTGTTAACTTTGGTGGATTTCATTATGTCACAGGATGATGTACAAAAACCCTTGGAAGAGAGAAAGAGAAATCTTCAGAGTCTCTATATTCAAACAAATCCGGATGCAAAAGAAATGCTCCAAAAGTTGAGAGAAGTGCAGCAAGAAGAAGCGAGTTCATTTTATCTAAAATTAGAAAGAGGTGCATATTCAAGAATAGTTCATTTTACATTTCTTTCACCATTGTTTATGCTTTTCGCTCATATACCGATCGGTATCTATCACACCCGTGTAGCAAGCTTCATTTCTTTTTGTTTACAATTTGTGATTTGTTTTATAACTATTGCATCTTTAATTTTTCACTTTGGGTTTACCTAATATAATAGACTAAACTGAATGTGTCAAACTTTCAACCGATATAATATTAAGCGTGTGTAGTACTCTCTGGTAGATTGATGTCCCGACATAATCAGATTTACGAGACTATACATATGCCTTATCGACTTGCATGTTCCTCTCTTTCTCTAGGGAGGAGGAACATTCAAAACTTTCTGCAGATATGGAGAAGCGAGGAGAAAGTAGCATCTAGGAAATCCTATATTCATCGCATAAAGGAGATTACAAAAATAGTCGGAAACAAGAGATCGACGATATTGAGCGGATCTTGAAAGAAACTCGGGAGGTTCAATTGGAGAGTAATTCTATCGAGGAAAGCTTGCACCGCACTTATGTCATTGTCGATGAAATTGTCTTTAGGTATCAAAGTTTTTAATCCATTTTGTAACCAATGGAGGGAAACCGAGATAAAGAAACAAAGCAAAGACCCTATGTTTCAAAGTGAGGATATCTAGCTATGATTTTTATTTATTTTATAATATATATTTTTTCTTTTGTCAAAGGTAAGTAATGTATAGTTTGTTTTCCTATTCTTATGTCTCATAGGGAAGCAAAGAAAGATCCAAAGAGACCACAGTTTATAAGCTCCTTGTTAGCATCCATAAAGGCTTTGAACAAATGTCCGAAAAGATTATGGCAACCGATAGAATTAGAAGAGAAGTTATTAGCTCCCGAATCTCGATTTCATATTATCTTACATATTGACTATATATTCAGTATTTACTATCTTTTGTTATCAAATATAACTAAACACTTTTTCCCCTCCGCCTTTTGCAAATCAACATTCTCGTCATTTTCTCTTAATACTGGTTCATGGAAGTTATTAAGATTGAAAACATGGGCTACTATAGGGATGACATGACTATACACAGTGATATTTTCCTCTTGCAAGTAAGTAATATAATCATTCTTTTGAACATATTATCTACATATCCGGGTGGGGATTTGCACATAGTTATAGAAAATTAGAATAAGGAAGGAACTAAGCATCTACATGTTGACATATAAACGTGTTAAATTTGGATATTTATTTGATGACTATATATATATATATATATATATATATATATATATATATATATATATATATATATATATATATATATATATAACACTAATTTTAGAAGGTTCTTTCCAATCTCAAGTCCACACACACTAATATGATCATTCTTCCGATTGTATCTATCCTCACTTTGTAGTGGAGTGGATGAGCATCTTGATTGGGACCAGTCTGAGCTAATCTTTGCTCCAATAGATGCATCTTTTTGGATGATGCACCCATTTTGCCTTTCTCCGGTTTTCGTGATCATACCTCTTGGTTCGATACACGCCAAGTCTTAAAATGCTTCCCTTTCTTTTTTAAGCAAGGATTTTTATTTCTTTTTCTTTGTATTCAAGGAAGTTCAGCCACCGATTGAATCACTTATGATTTGAGTAGTTACTAAGGATTAAGACATTATGCATATGCTTACTCATTAGTCGCTTCTTGCTTCACTTATGGTTTGAGTAGTTACTAAGGGCTAAGCTATTATGTATATGTTTACTCATTAGCTCTTTCTTGCTTTTTAGTGGTTAGTAAAATATAGATAGTGTGTGTATTAGATTCGTTTTTGTATTTGGATATGGATATTGAGTATAATTTGAGATCTTTGTATTTTTATATAAATATTGTATTTGTTGAGATTTTGTTGTTTCTTTGATATCCAATTGAGGAATTTTTATTTTTTTAAAAAAAAAAGACTTTTCATATCGGTTCCTTTAAATAACCGATATAAAAGTGATTTTCAATATCGGTTCAACTAAGAAACCGATATAAAAAAAGCGTTTTATAGGTTTAAAATCGACTTTCCATAACGGTTTCTATCGGGAACCGATATAAAAACATTTTCCATATCGGTTCTTTAACCGATATAGAAAGCTACTGCTTTTAATATCCCTTTATCTATATCGGTTACGGAACCGATATGAAAAGCCTTTTTTTAACCGATATAAAAAGCCTTTTTTCTAGTAGTGGACTCAGATGATAAGAGTGTATTAATGATGATATTTTTTTTGGTAGGTATTAGAATATCAACAATTTATTTACTTGTTTTTTTTGAATCGATGGAAGTGTAGTATTAGCGTATATTTTGGTATGAACTCTATCAGTTTAACTCTAGATATTTAAGTAAAGTAGTTTAATTACCGTGTTTGTATGTGTTTCTCTTGCCTAGCTGAAATTGTAGTTCTTTAATTACTTTAAAGCATGTGCAGGAAATTATTGTGTAAGAAGGGTCAATCAAAAAAATAATTAAAAAAAAAAAAAGTACTTTTAAAGTCGGATATTCTTTTAATACGGGCTTATATCCGACTTAAAATAAGACTTTTAAAGTCGGATATCCTTCTTAATCCGACTTTACATGTATTCCAGAGATATCATAACACGTTACAATAAAACTTTTCAAGTCGGATTATTGAATTTATCCGACTTTAAAATCGTCTTTTAAAGTCGGATTATTGATTTTATCCGACTTTAAAACCGTCTTTTAAAGTCGGATTATTGATTTTATCCGACTTTAAAACCGTCTTTTAAAGTCGGATGTCCATCCGACTTTAAAATTTTCAGACTTTCTAAGTCGCCTTAATAGAAGTCGGATGCACATCCGACTTTGAATGTCCAAAATATCCGACTTTAAATCCTCTTTTTTTACTAGTGAATGGAAATTGTAAATATAGATAGATTTGAACTTTTCTTACAATTTAAATGAGGTGTTTTACTTTAATTTTATTTTCAATTCAAAATAGAAAGTTCTGGAATGACTCAGATGATAAGAGTGTAATAATGATGGTATTTTTTTTTGGTAGGTATTAGTAATGGAAATTGTAAATATAGATAGATTTGAACTTTTCTTACAATTTAAATGAGGTATTTTACTTTAATTTTATTTTCAATTCAAAAAAGTAAGTTCTGGAATGACTCAGATGATAAGAGTGTATTAATGATGGTATTTTTTTTTGGTAGGTATTAGTAATGGAAATTGTAAATATAGATAGATTTAAACTTTTCTTACAATTTAAATGAAGTGTTTTACTTTAATTTTATTTTCAATTCAAAATAGAAAGTTCTGGAATGACTCAGATGATAAGAGTGTATTAATGATGGTATTTTTTTTGGTAGGTATTAGTAATGGAAATTGTAAATATAGATAGATTTGAACTTTTCTTACAATTTAAATGAGGCATTTTACTTTAATTTTATTTTCAATTCAAAAAAGAAAGTTCTGGAATGACTCAGATGATAAGAGTGTATTAATGATGGTATTTTTTTTGGTAGGTATTAGTAATGGAAATTGTAAATATAGATAGATTTGAACTTTTCTTACAATTTAAATGAGGTGTTTTACTTTAATTTTATTTTCAATTCAAAAAAGAAAGTTCTGGAATGACTCGGATGATAAGCGTGTATTAATGATGGTATTTTTTTTGGTAGGTATTAGTAATAGAAATTGCAAATATAGATAGATTTGAACTTTTCTTACAATTTAAATGAGTTGTTTTACTTTAATTTTATTTTCAATTCAAAAAAGAAAGTTCTGGAATGACTCAAATGATAAGAGTGTATTAATGATGGTATTTTTTTTGTTAGGTATGTATTAATGATGGAAATTGTATTTAAGGGGAAAACTTTCAATCCGAGATATTTTCCATTCTTTGAATATATCCTCCTCCTATATATTGTTTGTTCCTTTTTGGTTTTGTTCCACCTATCTGCAATCCTAAGTTGGTTGGAGTTCTTTATTCTGCATTTGATTCAACGGGAAAAAGCTATATGTTGTTATCATAATTTTATAACATTAGAATATTTTCTTCATTTGACATTTTTGATCATTACAAGATAGATTTTCTCAATAGTAAAATTATGATAACAACATATAACTTTTTCCCGTTGAATCAAATGCATAATATAAAATAATTATTCCAATAATGTGTAACGTTTTCTACAATAAAAAATTAAATGAATTATAGTAACAACATATAATTTTTACCCGCTCAAACTAAAAAATAAAATATAAAAAATAATTTTTTTGACAATATCTAGAACTTTCTTGTCGCGACTCAAAAAATGATTATATTAACAATGTGTTACATTTCCCCCATAAGAAATCAAAAATAATGAAATTATATCAACAATATCTAATGTTTGCACGTTAAAACTCAAAAGGAAGATAAATAATAAAGATTTAAAAAAACAAAATATCCATTTATAATATTCAAGATATTTTCTCGTCCATTATTTTAGACATGTGTAGTCTGGTATTTTTTGTAGTGGTTGAGTTGATTAAATAGATATTTGATAGTTGATAAATAGATAGTTGGTAGTTGGTAAATAGATAGTTGATTATTAAAACTTTGATTAAATAGAAAGTAGATAGAATCAAAAAAATATAAAATGTGAAGAGAGAGATAGAGAGAAAGGTCGGAGATATAGAGAGAAAATCGAGAAAGATAAAGAGTGTGAGAGAGAGAGAGAGAGAGAGATAAAAAAGTGAGTTTTAAATATGAGATAAAAAATTTAAAAAATTAGTGAGAAAGTGGGACCCACAAAAAAACTAAAAGAACGAATTTGCCCTTAAAAATAAAAAATAAAAACTAATAGGACAAAATGGTAATTTGGTGAGCCCACTCTTTTCTTAATAGTTAGTTGATTAGTTGACTATGAATATTTGTAGTAGATATTTTGTATGTTTACCTTGAAAAGCATTTGAATTTATCACAGTTCAAACGAGGTGTTCTACAATTTATCAAAACTAGCCCATAACCTGTGCGATGCACGGGATTGCCTAAATTCCTTCGTGTAAATGAGCGATAAAATTTTTAAGCATTTATTAACAAATCACCTTTTAAACATTCATACTTGGTTTCTTTTTTTAACTATACAGAGCTAATCCGCTGCGGAAATCAAACTCGAGAGCACTAAGTCAACCTTGTGTCCTAGGGTAGCTTATGTCAGTGGACCAATGGTGTTGGTTTGTAAAATATATATAGTCAAATAACTGTGAAGAAAATAAAATTATGACTATAAAATAAATAAGAAGATTATAAAATTAAAAAAGATAATCCATATTTATCAAATGCAAAAATAAAAACTTAACAGATCATAATTAGAAATAAAAGAATACAACACAATTAGAAAGTGACACACATGGCCGGTATCATGTAGAGTTGTATGAAAATCACCAATAAAATAGAAGCAATGCAATACTTGATAGTAGAAAGTTGAAAGAATATGATGTGAGGTTCTTTCGTAAATGTGGTTGAAGTTCTTGTGAATAAAAATTAAATTATTACCATAAAACACTTTACGTATTTGGTCATAATTATTTTTTTAACCAAACCAGCTATATTGAAGAACAAACTTTGTGTATTTCAATAACTAAAATTTATTCTGAACCATAATGTCCACCAAATCACCCTGTTTAGCATCTTACTTTACGTATTTTGTCATAAAACGAAACTTTTTTCAACCCAATTGATTATTGAAGAATAAACTTCATATATTTAAACATCTTAAATTTTTCAAGACTGTAAAGTATTCCTTAATATATATATATATATATATATATATATATATATATATATATATAACAAAATATATAAAGTCCCTAAAATATACTACTTAGTATCACACTTTACGTAGTTTGACATGATTTTTTTTCACCGAACCAGTTATTGAGGAATAAACTTTGTGTATTTGAACCATTAAATTTTTTTCAGAACCACAAAGCACAACAAAACACACTATCAAGCATCTCTACTTTACAAATTTTGTCATGAAATTAAATCTCTTTTTCACCTAATCCGTTATTGAAGAATAAAGTTCGCATATTTAAGCATCTAAAACTTTTTTCATACAGTAAACTACTACGGTATAAAAAAGATAAAAAATCAAAAATCAAAATATGAAAGAAGAAAAAAAAAGTATACAGTAAAGTACCCCTTAAAATATTAAAAATAAATAAATATATGGTTGACAAAGTCGGATACTCGTGGTCAGTCAGACTCCCTAACGTAGATTAATCGTTGACAAAGTCGATGGAAACTGCGTACCAATGACATGTGAACAAAAAAAATAAAAGAAGAAAAAACAAAAAACAAAAAACAAAACCAAAAAAATTGGTGAAAAAAAACAAAAAAGTAAAGAAAAAAGTGAATAAAAAAAAAAGCAAACAAAAAAACAAAAACAACTCCAACAATGAGTAAATATGCAATTTATTAGCAAAATCCTTCTTATAAATGTTACACAGGATTGACTAAATTCCATCGGGTAAATGAGTAATAAAATTTTTACGCAATTATTAGCAAAAGCCTCCTTAAAAATGTTCATGCTTGATTTTTTTAACTGTACAAAGTTTGTTCACTGCGAGAATCAAACTTGGGAACATTGAGTCAACTCTAAATTCTAGAGTAGCTTATTTCAGTGGACTAATGGTGTTAGTTTGTAAAATATATAGTCAAATAACTGTGAATAAGAAAAATTTATAACTCATGAATTAAAGAAGATTATAAAATTTAATAAGAATATTAACAAAAACGTTGAAATTAAACATCCATAGTTGATAGTAACCGAACTAAATGGATTCAAAATATATTTCAACTTCAAAAGAATATGGTTCTAAAAAATATAAATAGAAGAAGAAATACGAAAAAAATTAATTTTTAAAAAGTTCATAAAAATACGGTTCTAAAAATACAAAAAGAAAAAGTATAAAAGAAATTGATTTTTAAAGTGGAAATTAGTAAAATGGTGAGTTGCACAAAGTCTCACAAAGTTATATTTTTTCTCACTAAATTAGTTATAGAGAAACGAACTTTGAGTATTTGTATACTTAAAAAATTATAAACACTAAATTACCCAAAAACACACACTGTTTAGCATTTTTTATCCAATTAATTATTGAAGAAAAACTTCACATATTTAAACATATTAAATTTTAGAGGCCCAAGAGTACTTGGATGACATGGTAGGGTCTCTTAGAATTTTTAACCAAGGTCTTGGGATCGAATCTAGCCTTAGGCGCGCGCATGATGTTAAATCTCTTGAGGAAGAGTTTTACCGCCTAACTCAAGAAATTAGTCTCTACATTTCATGCATAGAGGATACCCGATTGACACCGAAAAAAGATTAAATTTTAGAGACGGTAAAATACTCTTTAAAATATAAAAAAGAAAAATGAGAAAACATTAAAATATAAAAGAAAAAAGAAAAAAGGAAACAAAACAAAAAAAAGGAAAAGAAAAAAAAAACGACACTTTGGCGCCAACAGCGACAAGCCGCATATATAAAAGATAGATTCTAACCGCAAAGGAAAGACTTTTTTTTAAAAAAAAACAAAAAAAGGAAAGTATTGAAATGGCTCTCATTATTGGAATGTTTTGATGATGGATTTTTTTTTTGGCAGGTATGTATTAATAAGGAAAATCGCATATAAGGGAAAAATCAATTAGAGATTTTTTTTTTCCGATAAGTATTAATGGAAATCGTACATAAGGAAAAAATTTCAATTAGAGATATTTTTCATTCTTTGAATAATTTTTTTATATATTTTGTTTGTTCACCTTTGTTGTTGATCCATCTACATCTACAATCCTGTCTTGGGTGGGTTGGAGTTTTTCATTCTTGTTTGCTTTGCATACCCTCAATCAAGATGAAGAGATCCATGTCTACTAGAGGAGAACCTTCAAGTGGTGTTAATAGGCAAAAACCAACCATGGATGATGCATTGGCGTATCTCAGGAAGGTAAAAGACACCATGTTTGAAAATAAGAAGGAAGAATATGATGCAATTCTAGATGTCTTGGTAAATTTCAGGGCTCGCAAAATTGGTGCAACAAGCGTCATATCAAGAGTGAAAGAGCTGTTGAAAGGACATGAAGATTTAATTGCGGGATTTAACATTTTCTTGCCAAAGGGATGTGAAATCACACTTCCATTGGAGGACCAACAACAACGACCTCCTCCACAAAAGAGAGATTTTAATTATTCTGATGCTCTAGATTTTCTGGAAAAGGTTAAGACTCGTTTTGAAGGAAACCTTGGTGGCTTTAAGTCTTTTCTAGAATTATTAAAAATGTATATAAATGAAACTAAGAGTAAAACCGAGATCTTTCATGAGGTTGTCGAACTTTTCAAGGACCATGCAGATCTTCTTGAAGGGTTTTTTGCAGTTTTCCCTTAATTCAACTCTTTTAGTTTTACATTCAAATGCAATGCCATAGTATCATGATGAAGAAGAAATCGGTGGAATTGTCACATATGTTGAGTTGTATCAGTTGGGATTATTTTATTTTTGCATTTAGGTTATGAATTTCGACTCTTTTAGTTTTGCATTCAAATTGAGTGGCGATTGTAAGAATAAATTTCTGAACTATTTAATTATCAAAAATAAATATTAGACAATAATACTACTAGTTTTCTTTTTACTTCAATTGGTTTTTCGCCTCTATCTTCCCGTGGTACTTTTTTTCCTCCTTGAATGTTTTTTCCGTGGGTTTATGGTCCACAGAGGTTTTAATGAAGTCTCTTGTATGTAAAAGGTTTAATTAATTAGATAGATAGATGGATGGTTGGATGGATAAGAATTTTTTCCACAATTCATGCGAGGTGTTCCACCTTATTTATATTTTCTAACCAAAAAAAAGAATGTTTTGGAATGACTCTCATGATAAGAGTGTATTAATGTTGGTATTCTTTTGGTAGGTATGTATTTGTTGTTGGGGATTTGATAATTCAAGATGGACAAAATGACAATACTTGGATAAATCTTAAGTCGTGTAAAAACACTTTCAGATTGAATCAAATTTCGGGGTTCAACCAAAATTGTTCAATCGGATAAAATCAGAAGATTAATTCTAAGAGTTTTGTTCTTGTGTATGTTCTTGTTCTATGACTTTCAGAACCAGAGAGAATGATCTTAAGAAGGAAAAACTGTATTTGTTCCTTGAAAAAACTAGCGATTTATAACGCTTTTTCGCATAAAAATCTGTTTCAGCGTTGGCGCCTCATCGGCGCCTCGTTGTCGCTCCATGCGGCAGTTCGCGCTAACACAGGCGAAATCGTCGCGCTAAGTGGCGCCTAAGCCACGCTCCATGCGCCAATGGACGAAACCGCCAATCTTGCAAAATCGCCGCTAATCAGCCGTAAGCGACAGCGGCGGTGGCGCCACCAAAGATAAATCGCATACATCTCATTTTATTACATTAAAACAAGCGTGCACTCTTATTTTAACATAATCATGAGATCAATTACACTAAAATATCCAACAATCCTCCCTATTTTAGTGTAATTACCGATCAAATTATCAAAGTCATAGCATACTACAAACTATTGCATAAATGAAATATCGTGATGATTGAATTTCATCTTAGCTTATTACACATTTCAAATATTCGAATATCGTGGTGTCACTAAGGATTGAACCCTTTCTATTCATCTTGAATACATGAAGGTAATCCGCACAATAGTTTAAAACATTACTCTTACTTGACACTAGTTTACTAGCTCGTGTCCCTATCCTTCATAAGCATATCAAAGCCAAGTCCCGACTTCTTGAAGCGGCTAAACTTCATGCTTATATAGGTAGTTCTTTTCTTTCTTGCACACTGCAAATGCAATTTTTCAAAAGAACCATTAAGAAGTTATACTTCAACCTCCTTAACTTACGAGAACAGAACACATACCTTTTGGGATTCTTTCGATGATGTGTTCCAATCTCCACATGTTAAGCTTTCCACATTGAATTCAAGACCTAATGTCATATTAGATGGGAATTGGGTATCTTAACATAAGAAATTTCAGATGGACTTTAATCCTAATCCCACACAAGACCTTTTCACGAGATCTCTACTTAACCCTTTGGTTAAATGATCGCCAAATTATGCCGAGTTCTTACAAACTCCATCGATATCACACCATGCATGATTAACTCCCGAACCATGCGTGTCTTACTCCCAA
Source organism: Oxytropis ochrocephala (assembly GCA_020916435.1). NCBI lineage: Eukaryota > Viridiplantae > Streptophyta > Magnoliopsida > Fabales > Fabaceae > Oxytropis > Oxytropis ochrocephala. Next base: position 117,271,230 of record CM037093.1, read on the forward strand.
GTGTCTAGACTTCCCATTATACACTTGACTATATGCCTTAGCCAAAGTAGCGACGACTATCACACCGATAGACATGGGAGGTATAGGTTTGGGCCACAATGGAATCTCATATATCGATTTCTTAGCCATTCGACTTCTTTTTATTTCTTTGCTAAAGCTATAAATTCAGATTCCATTGTTGAATTTGTAATGCAAGTCTGTTTCTTGGATGCCCAAGATATAGCACCTCCTCCAAGGAGGAATACCCAACCACTTGTGGAAGAATGATCTTCCATATTGGTTATCCAACTTGCATCGAGTAACCTTCAATAGCTGAAGGAAACCCAAGATATGTCAAACCATAACCAATGGTTCCCTTTAAGTACTTGAATACTCTATTCATGGCTTGCCAATGATGAGAACTAGGATTACTTGTAAACCTACTAAGTTTACCAACAAAGATAAGCTATATCGGGCCTAGTACTTATCATTGCATACATAAGTGATCCTATCGCCTTGAGTATTCAAGTTGAGATACCGCTACACCTTTATTAGGTAATAACTTCGAGTTAGGATCAATGGGAGTACTTTAGGAGAACAATCTTTAAAATTAAATTTCTCCAATATCTTCTCAATATAATGTGATTGAGAGATGGAGATACCATTGTTTCCACGTTTGATCTTTATTCCTAAGATCACATCCGCCTCCCCATGTCTTTCATATCAAACTTAGAAGACAAAAATGCCTTAGTTTCATCAACTTGACCTTGGTCCGCACTCAAAGATCAACATGTCGTCTACATACAAACAAATGATAACTCCTTTGCCATGAGTATCAAACTTGTCAGTATAGACATTTATCCGCTTGGTTTAGAACAAAACCACTAGATAGCACAACCTCATCAAATTTTTGATGCCATTGTTTAGGTGCTTGTTTCAAGCCATAAAGAGATTTCATCGCTTTGCACACCTTATTTTCATTTCACGGCATAACAAACCCTTCAAAGTTGCTTCATGTATATCTCTTCATCCAATTCACCATTTAAGAATGCGTTTTCACATCCATTTGGTGAATCACCAGATTGTGGATAGCAAAGAAGTGCTAACAAACAGTCTAATGGTGGATATCCTAGCAACAGGAGCATATGTATCGAAAAAATCAATACCCTCCTTTTGCCTAAAGCCTTGGATCACCAACTGGCTTTGTACTTGTCTACAGGTACCATCCACTTTCATCTTTCTCCTAAAGATCATCTTACATCCTAATGGTTTACATCCGGAGGTAAGTCAACCAATTTCGTGTGTTATTTTGCAAGATGGAGTCCATCTCACTTTGGACCGCTTCTTTCCGAACGCAACATCCTGAAGCCATTGCTTCACTAAAAGTCTTTGGATCTTCCTCAACATTGAGGCAATATTGATATTGAAATTCAACATCATTCCTTGACCCTTCAACCAAATAAAGTTGAAAGTCATCACCAAATGACTTAGCCTTTCGTACTCTCGTACTCTTTCTCATTTCAGTGCTAGTTGAAGGTATATCCTCATTATTAACTGAGACTTTCGACATGGAATTCATGTCCTTTGGCCTAGGTATAGATGTAAACCTTTGTTCATCAAAGATTGCATCCCGTGACTCTATGACCGAGTTCACAGCAACAGAATCATTAGATTCTAGCACATAGAATCTATATGCTTTAGAATGCTCAGCATATCCAATAAATATGCAGTCTATACCTCTTTCACCTAAGGTTTTCCTTTTAGGTTCTGTAAGTCTGACCACAGCCCTACATCCCCAAACTTTGAGATAACTCAAATTTGGTGTCTTTTTGTGCCAAAGTTCATATGGGGTAACCTTATTCCTTTTGTTAGGAATTACTGTTCAACAAGTAAAGGCTGTCAACATAGCCTCACCCCAAAATCCTTCACTTAGACTCGAATAGGATAACATAGAATTCACCATTTCTTTCAAGGTTCTATTCTTCCTTTCACGGCTACACCATTCTTTGTGGTGTATAGGAGTCAGTAGTTTGATGTATTATTAGGTAGATTGAAAATAAACAGGATCATAATACTCACCTCCCCTATCCGTACGAAGAGTTTTGATCAACCCATTTTGATGAAGTTCTACCTCATTCTTATAGATTTTGAATTTCTCAAGAGCTTCATCTTTTGTAGTTAATAAATATACATAACAATACCTAGATGCATCATCAATGAAAGTAACAATATATTTTTTATGACCTAATGATGGGGTAGCATGCAAATCGCACAAGTCACTATGAATAAGGTCTAAAACTTTAGTTTCACTCTTAGCATCCTTAAAAGGTTTCCTAGTGATCTTAGTCAACATGCAAGTTTTGCATTTTCCAATGTTCATATCAAAAGGAGGAATCATACTTGTTTTTGACATATCTTTTAATCTTTTGTAATGAACATGTCCTAATCTAGCATGCCAAATTTCTGATTTTGTCACATTAGTTATAGAACTACTCGAGGTCATACAAACAGATTCATGAGCAAAAGGAACATCAATGTTTAATTTAAACATTCCATTACAACGATAACCAAATCCAACAAAAGAACCATGTCTTGACAAGATGTACTTGTCACTTTCAAGTACTTGCTTGAAACCACAATTATTTAAAACCATACCGCATAATAAGTTCTTACGGATACGTGTACAAATAAGACATTATCCAAATACAAACTTTTTCCGGAAGTAAAAACTAAAATTACACAACCTATTCCTAGGATTGGTTCAGTCGCAACATTGCCCATCTTCACAATAGAGCCATCATCAATTGGTCTAAATTTCTTGAACCAACGGCGATCTTTGCACACATGGCTTGTTGCTCCGAATCAAACCACCAAGCAACGTCATCATCTCGCACATAGAATGCCTCGGATATTAGTGATACATAATTTGAATTCGTATTCGAATTAAAATTATTCACAAATAATCGACCTTGTTGCTTTTCGGGATCATTCGATCCACTTGGGACCAAACCTTGTTCTTTTCTTTGAACACCCGGTGATCCCTCTTTAGATGACCAGGTTTCCCACACTTCCAGCATGACAATTTTGTCTGTTTGTTTGGACCTTTGTTCTTATTTCCTTGAAACTTTCGTTTCTTACCTTTACCATTGTAATTTTGCTTAACTGTTCCACCTTCAATGTTGTCAAGAGAAAGTGCATCTTTTTCTGCCATCTTCTGAAGTCCTGCCCTTCAAACTTGTCCAATTTCGCAAACTTGCTTGTCATCTTCGAATTATCGTTCGTCATTTCGAATAATTTGATTCAATCTTTTGTTGGGGATTTGATAATTCAAGATGGACAAAATGACAATACTTGGATAAATCTTAAGTCGTGTAAAAACACTTTCAGATTGAATCAAATTTCGGGGTTCAACCAAAATTGTTCAATCGGATAAAATCAGAAGATTAATTCTAAGAGTTTTGTTCTTGTGTATGTTCTTGTTCTATGACTTCGTAAGAACAGAGAGAATGATCTTAGAAGGAAAAATCGTATTTGTTCCTTGAAAAAACTAGCGATTTATACGCTTTTTCGCATAAAAATCAAGTTTCAGCGTTGGCGCCTCACTGGCGCCTCGTTGTCGCTCCATGCGACAGTTTCGCTAACACAGGGCGAGAAACTGTCGCTTAAGTGGCGCCTAAGCCACGCTCCATGCGCCAATGGACAGAAACTTCTGCCAATCTTGCAAAATCAGCCGCTAATCAGCCGCGTCAAGCGACAAAGTGAGGCGCCACCAAAGATAAATCGCGCATACATCTCATTTTATTACATTAAAACAAGCGTGCACTCTTATTTTAACATAATCATGAGATCAATTACACTAAAATATCCAACATTTGTGATGGAAATCGTAAATAAGAGAAAAACTTTCAATGTGAGATATTTTCCATTCTTTGAATATATATATTCCTATATGTTGTTTGTTCAGTTCTGGTTTTTATCTATCTACAATCCTAAGTGGGTTAGAGTTCTTTTTCTCGCTCGTTTTTGGTACACTAGATCGCTGAAGAGGTTTAAAGATGATGTGTCTTTTGGGGGAGAATCCTCGAATGGTGCTACTCGTCGTAAACAACTCAAGAAGATGCAATGGCGTATGTCATGATGGTAAAAGACACAATATTTGAAGATAAGAAGGAAGTTATTATGCATTTTTGGATGTCTTGAAAGATTTCAAGGCTGGCAAAGTTGGTGTAACAAGTTGCATAGCAAAAGAGAAGGAGTTGTTCAAAAAGCAAGATAAATTAATTACAGAATTTAACGTCTTTTTGCCAAAGGGATGTGAAATCACACTTCCATCGGAAGACCAACAACAACCTTCTTCATATAAAAAAGATGTTTGATATACAGATGCTCAAAGACCAAGAATAACTCCTTTAGGGATTTGTTGTCTTTTGTTCTAGTGTAGCAGTGATGAAGAAATTCGGTGAATGATCGTGTATGTATATTGAATTATGTTGTTTAAGGTTATTTTATTTTCATATTCAAGTTAGAAAGTTCTGACTATTTTAGTTTTACATTCAAATTTAGTGGTGTTCATAGTAACAAAAAAGCCTCGATTATATACATACATATAGCCATATAGGACAGTAATACCACCAGTTTTCTTTTTCTTCAATGGTGTATACTAGCTACTTACTTTATTTTTTATAGAATTGCAACATGTTTTATCGATGGAATATATATATACGCTGCTTTATTATTATTATTATTATTATTATTATTATTATTATTAAAATTTTCATCTTGAAATATAACTTTTTTCTCTTTTTAGACCCAAAATTTTCTTTCAAATATATATATATATATATATATGCTTATTAAATATAATCTTAAAGTAAAAAAATACATTTAAGACTAGATAGTTAGCAGAAACAAGGAGCCATGCTTCACAATGACACGCACCTCAACCTCAATACGGGTTTGCATCGTGGGGAGGAAGGTGGACTGGGAAAAATGTTTGTGGTGACAAAGGCGTTGATGAGTAAGTTAAAATAAAGATGCATAGTTAATAGTTTAGATTTTGATATGAAGAAATAAGAGGGGTGGCTGCTTCAGGATGAATCGTCGACTATGATGTTTCTTAAGCTCGTGGAGTGTATCAAGAAATCTAGGTCACCATAGTGGTCGGGTAAGAGTGACAAGAAGAGAGTTGAGTTGGGGGAGGGGTTGTCGAGGAAGTTGGGAGAGAAATAATGTCTAGAGGATGTGGTGTAGAGCATCATTGTAAGAGTTTTGATCACTAATTTGGGAGTTTAAAGACGGTTTTTTTTTTCAATCATGCAAAATTTCATTGATAAAGAGAAAAGCCACGGAAACATTACACAAAGTGTAAATAACAAGCTTGCACAAGCAGCTTTCATAGGTCCTCTCTGGACAAAGACATCAGGAATAGCTGAAACTCTAAAGATACCAATTAAGCATATGAGCATCACTTGAGACAAACTAAATTCTACTTGACTAACTTAATTAAAACACATAATAACACCCTAATACCAACAGATACAACCATAAATCACAGAACGAAGACGGAGCCGTAACCGGCAATCCAGTCCACCCCGCACCGTAAGCCACCAACCACCACTAAGCAAAGCAAAGGCACCACAGAGTATGTCAAAAGATATGTGAAGTTGGAAAGGGAGGAAAAACAGAAAGTCCTGAGTTTCCTCGCATTTGAAGGTCAACTGGCCCCGAGGTCGAATGAAAATAAAATGAGGGCCAAAAGGGATGAGGTGGAAGGTAGCTTTTGAGTTGGAGGAGCCAAAGAATTTGGAAACAGTGACTGTCAGTGAGAAGGAGAAGCGCACCATGGAAGCAAAGGAAGGCGATTAGGAATCAGATCTGGGGTTCGGGTGGGTCAGGTGGCTCTGGGGGAGGGGCGAGAGGAAACTAAATCGCGGGGGAAGAAGAGACCGGATCTTGTGGGTGGGGGGAGAGCAGGAGGGGAAGAGCTTACATGGAGAGCGGCAGAATGTCAAGCTGGCGGTGGTGGTTGACATCACCGTGGAGTAGATCGGCGAGCAAAGCACGAAGCAGATCGGAGCGTGAGAAACAACTCGCTCGTCCTTGAGAAGAGCTAGAAGGAGATCAAAAGAGGAACGGGGGAGCCTAAGAGAGTTGTTGTGAGGAGCAACAAAACCTAGCTAGGCTAGGAAGAAGGGCGCCATCAGGCACCAACAAAACCTAGCAGAGCTATATAGGGAACACTTGTCAATTGAGTTCGTGTGAGTACGTTGTTTAAATATTGGTTTATGTGGAATGGGTTGGAGCGCATGTGAGCATGCATGACAACAAAACTCCCACTCTTTCTCTCCCCGCTCTTTGGACCCTTTGCAAAGTCTCTAATTCTCAATTAGCCCCCTTACAAATAAACCAAAATCCTTAAATTTTTCTATATTTTGGAAGGTTGATGTGTCATGTGTTAGTTGTGATAATGTCTAGTTGGTTGATTCCCCTACTTGTTGTTGTGTATCAATGAGTAGTTGTGGGGTTGAGGGTTTGAAAATGGAAGAAACTATCAGGATTAAAGGTTGAAAGGAGAAAAAGGATGATTGTGAAGGATTATCAGAGTTGGAAGAGAGAGAGGGAGGAGGAGGGATAGAGAGAGATAAAAGAGAGAGACTTTTATATTCCAACCCTGGTTTATGGACACCTCAAAATTCTTAACACTCATCCAACTCCTCATTTTCTCTTTATCACTCTCTTCCTATCACATCATCTACCATTCTACCTATTATTATATATATTACTCTCTCTATTTCTATCTCTCTCTAGGTGTAGAATGGATTTTGGGTGTCTAAAAGTTATTTCTCTACAAATATGACTGATCAAGACAGAACCTAACCACATTGTTCAATCCATTCAAATTATCAGTGCACTGTCACTTTATTTATGTGCACAAAGCTTAATTAATATACTTCAATTTTCCAATCTTATTCAGAAAAATTGATGTAGCAGCATCTTTCATGCATAAAAAGATATAACATCAACCACTTTCAAATGCATAAAAAAATATCCATGTCACCATCCCATTACTAAAGAGAAAACTTACTGCTGGTTTACACTAATAAACTGACATCATCCAGCAAATCTAGTACATATTTCCTTTAAGTTAATGTAGTTCCCCTTTAGAGAGATCTAGCTACTTGAAAATTAAGGAAACATTTGAAATCATCACGGTCTTTACTTTAATACAAAACTGTTGGTCCAAAAAAGTTCACTCACTCTCAGGGCAATGGTGGACCTGAGCATGAGCAGCGGAGGCGGTCGCCCAAGGTCCCATTTTTTTGGGGCACCAAAATTTGTTGTACTTAGTAGTATATACATATATTTGAATAAAATTGTTTTGTTATTGCAAATAATTGATTATAATTATATACGCACACATGCTCACACATAAATTTAGATAACTTCCTAATAATGATTGAAATCATATTGCAAACGTTTTGAAACTTACTTAAAACACGATAATTCTTATGATCTTGATCGTGAAATTCTATTTGAAGAATTGGAAGTCATTATATATAGAGAGAGAGAGAGACAGAGAGAGAGATTTTAATTTTCTGAATGAAAATCAAGTTATATAATATCGAATTCTTTGAAGACAATTAATTGTTTTCATAGTGCACATCTCGCAGGTTGGGGCACCCCTTGTGCCTATTATTAATTCCATTGCTTATCAAGAAAAAAGATTAAATAGTCTCATTTTGATTTCAATGGAATTTTTTAAAAAAAAAACATTGATTGTGAACAAATCGTTAATGATTTTTAACAAAAATACAAGCAAATTGATATTGAAATAGTTACAAAAGCACCATTATTGTTCACTAAAAGCATCCAAAATCTCAGGATCCGCGCACAGTCTCAGACTATGTCATGCTAAAACCACTAATTATGGCATCACCACTCCATTTATTTACAAATTGCTAAAACAATCCGTAACTAACTATCTATCATAAATAGAGTTACAATGAGTGTAACATGTATTTATGAAAGATAGATATAGATAGTTATTTCAGAACTTTGTTCTTTTATAACTATTGTCATTCAATTTGAATGCAAAATTAACAAAAATAATAAGAACCTAAATGCAAAATTAAAATAATTCAGAATCAACCTCAGCATTCCCTCTAGAAACGACTTACACAGAACGTTGCATGAGTTGCTGAAGCATGGCGAGGAAGAAAACGAGTAAACTCTTCGATTAGATTCTTCTGTGTAGATTGTTGTTGTTGATCCTCCAATGGAATTTGATATTCTTTTGGTAAGAAAGTGTTGAATCCCAAAATTAAATCTTGATGTCCTTTTAATAGATCCTTCACTTTTGCTATGACATCTTCTCTATCAATTCTATGATGCTTGAAATCCTTCAATGCTTGTAAAAATTGATGATAGTTTTCCTTCTTATCTTGATACATAGTATTTTTTACCGTCTTGAGATACGCTAATGCATCATCTATGGTTCGTTCACCTCTAGAAGAAACAATATCAACTCTGGTACCCTACATCATTGAATGAAAATTATGAAGATTATTCAGTTCATGAATGAAAATTAAGCACAAAACAGAAAAATTAATGAAAGGAAGATTCATTGAAGTGAAGGGTGCATACATACCATTGGATTTGCGTTGTGATGGGAGAGGTGAAGTGAAGTAAAGAGATTTGTGGCTATAAATAGTAAAATAAATAAGGAACCTATTTCAAAGTAAGTAAATTAAATAAATAAATAAATAACAATGATGATCACACAGTCAAAAGTTATGCTACGTGGTTTTTTTTTTGACCAAATACTACGTGGTTTTTAGTTGGTCCGGAAATGTGGTAAAAAACTTGGAAGGAGGGAGAAGAGTAGGAAAAGGGATAGGGAAGCAAATCATCCATGAAATGAAATCAAATGAAGGAGCATAATGGTTATTAACGCGACACGTGTATCATATTCAGATTCAGGGTGCTTTGCTATGCACATATTTGTAAATAAATAAACAAAGCTAAAAAAGACAAAATCAAAACAGAAAAAAACTAGGAAAGTTGAAAATAAATTCTAGAAGCATCATCCAAATGGGCATTAGCTATCCCTAGAGGATGGGAGTCCAAAGAGGTCCAATTCGAAAAAGAAATTGCACCAAATTTGGTCGAGAAATCAGCGTAAGCATTTTTCTTCTCTTACGGTGTGAACAAATCGGACCGCCCAATCCCGAGAGAGGAAATTCTTAATGTTATGCACTATAGACGTGTACTAAAGACAAAAATTGATAGGACTTGCAACCAAAGAAAGAGCATGAAGGAGATCCGTGTGCCACAACCACTACAACAGAATTGAAGTAGTATATAGCGTGCTTTTTTCATCCACAATAAGCGTGACTTTTATTACTCTGCTGAATGTGTTGGGTTTTTTTAGATAAGAATGATTCATTGAAAGAAGCATGAGTGTGCCTAACCTTACAATGGGAAGGGGAGGGCCTCCTCAAAACCCCCCTAAGCCAAAACCCTTTGGGAAAAAGACTTAGGAGGGAAAAAGAGTACCTCACACAAAAGATTGTGCCAACAGTGGAAATAACCGTCCTAGTCCACTGCTTCTCCCCCTACTACGATAGAAATAATTAAGTACATTACATAGATGGATTACAACATTGAAAAAATGATTTATCGGGCAATTATACCAATCCGACCAATTCACCGTGCAATTCCTTCCTCTCGAATGTGGTATTTGGGTATTCCACTCCAACAATGGCGAAAGACTCCTAAAAAGCGCCACCCATTTCCCAAACACGTCCTCAAATAGGCAGCGCTTCCTAAAAAGCGCCACCAATTGCCAAACACGTCCTCGGATAGGCAAAGACTCCTAAAAAGCGCGCCATTGCCCAAACGCGTTCTCCTATAAGCAAGACTTCTATAAAAAACGCCTATTACCTATATGCGTTCTCCTATAGGCAAGACTTCCTAAAAACGCTGTCTATTACCTATACACGTCCTCCTATAGCAAAGACTTCCCAAAAGCACGCCCATTGTATAATTTTTTATTTAATTTTTTTCTCTGTTTTTGTTTATTTTATTGGTCATATACAATCGCCCAAATTGAAATTTTGCTAATTTTAAAAATTTGTCCTTTAAAGTTTAAACCAAAAAAATTTCTTTGTATCAAAAAATTTGTCCTTTAAACAAAAAAAAAGTTGTTGTATCCCACAACAATAAAACTAATAACTCGATTGATATTTTAAACTAATAAACTTGTTTGATATTTTCAAACATATAGACTGTGTTTTTGGTGAAACTACTTAATATTTTCAACAATATAAACACGCTTAATGATGATGAGTGAAACTAATTCAACAATCACTTCACAATATAAATTTCTGACTTCACAATATAAATATAACTTCCATCACCATTTGGTTGTTTCATTAAACAATCCAATGACCTAGTAGTAGTAAATTTGTATCATTAAACATTCTACCGGCCAACAAACCAAATTGAAACAAAGTTACTTAGAGCACTTAGGCAAAGAACTATAAAAGCAAGCCTAAGTGAAACAAAGTAATCCCAAATATCTAATTACACCCAAGTTTTAATTACAACCCAAATTAAACTTCAAAAAACAAGTTTAAACATTTTAGACAACCAAATATGTGAATCCTTCATGTGTGAACGGAGATACTGATCCAACATTCCTTGTTTCTTCCACTCTCCTGAAAAAATTAATAGATTCAGAGTTAGCATTATAATCCAGAACTAGAATTAGCATTAGCATTATGAAGGGGATGGAATTCAGTTAAACAAATAAAAAGTGTGAAGTAATGAGTTAGAGTGAAATTCACATGTCTCCTAAATCTATTTAAGTCATAAGAAGATCCATTTAAGAGACGGAGATGGTATAAACACACTAAAACTAATAATTGGATACTTTATTACTTAGTGGAACTGGTAGCCAAACATTGTAATGCTCTATTTGTTTTAGCTAGTCAAAGGCATTTTGACATGAGTAGACCCCACTCGAGAGATAAATATAAAATTTTAACATGACAAAGGATAGATAAAAGAATACACTTTTAGCTGATTTCCCAATGGTTGGTTGATTGGTTAGGACTTTGAAGTTCAGCTTTGTGAACCTCGGTTCGAATCCGGCCAAGAATGATCAGGAGAATACACTTTCAGCAATTGACTGTAACTAAAAGACTTTGATGACAACAGTCTATAGGATAAAATTTAAAGCAACGGCAGAAAGTAAGAGTTTTGGTCATATACCATTTGATTATAACACTACAATCTATAGGATCCTTGGAACAAAATCTTCAAAAATGGAAATAAGTGTTTGAAATAGCTTATTTTATAATTGGAAATAAATAATCAAATTATGTAGAAGAGAATCTCTAGTTATGATACATGAAGAATTAACTGTTGAAACTTTCTGTCAATAATCATAAGTCTATCCATCTAAATTTACTCTCACTTTAGAGTCAAATCCTATCCTATAAACTATGCATGCCTAAATGTACAGCTGATTTTCTTATGATCTTGAGAAGTCTGTTCCATTTCAGATAATCTAATTTTAACAAATGTAATCCGGTTTGTCAAAGCTCTTAAAAAAAACAGAGATACTAGTCAAAGAAGTGTGCTATTGAGTTGAGATGGAAGATGCCATGGTTGACTTGGACACGACAAGGGATGATGTATGCAAAACAATGCCAATTCCTTCTAACAAGTTATAAACACACTAAAGTGCGGCGAGATCACGATATAATGATTTTAATTATAGTTACGAATTAGCATTAATGATGATCGGATAAAGTGCGGCGAGATGCAGTACCATCAAGAGTATAAGAAGCCAACATTTCACTAAAATTGAACTATAATTGAATCAGTACTTTATGAGAAGGGAGCATAGAAACATTTCACTAAAATTGAATCAGAACTTTATGAATCAGAAAATCAATTCTAGGCATCAAAAACACTTTATGGATAATAACTCATCATGTTTATGCAATACAGTTTATGCATGACAAGCAAATGACCCATCTTTCAATATGATAAGTGATGCATACACATCAATACACAAACCACAGATAACAGATTTAAGTAAACAATACAAAAACACGAAATAAAAATAACCTGAACAAGAGCACGAACTAAAGACACCAAACAATCCAAGGCACCAACTACCAAATAGTCATTTGCTCCACAAGTCAGCAGCTCTCCAACTTACATCAAAATAGAACACGAAAAAATAGTCAGGAAACAAAAAACCAATAACACAACAAGAAAAAGTATAAACCCTAACACTAGCAGTAAAACCCCAAAATTTGACAAACACAAAAAACCCAAAATCACTTACCCAGAAATCCTAACTCTAACCTTAACAAAACCGTAAACAGAACACATAAACATGAGAAACCGTAAACAGAACTCCTAGCCTAGGAAAAAACTTCGAAAACGAAAACCCTAAACCCCAAATCTCAAAAAACAAAGAGAAACAACAACCCTTTGCTAAGATGATGAAATAATGACTAATTAAATAACAAAACTCTTTCAGAGAAATAAGGATCCTTACCAATAACCATCGTCTGTGGTCGTCGTGTTCCACCGTCTACGGCTGTTGAAGAAGGAGATTATCAGCGACAATGGATAAAGCATGAAGGTTTCATGTAGATGATGATGAAGCATGAATGTTTCGAGAAGGTTTGATGAAGGTTTGATGGAGGTTTGATGAAACGGCGCTGTGTACGATTGAGAGGTTGAGAGGAAACGGCGCTGTGGTGAGATCGTGAGACTGTGAGTGAGAGGAAACGACGCTGTGGTTGAGAGAAAATTAGGTTAATAAATTTTAATACTAATTAATACTAATAATAAAAAAAAGTGATGAGTGGCGCTTTTTAAAAGCGCTGGGTATTGGGAGAACGCGTGAAGTCATACCCAACGTTTTTTAAAAAGCGCTGGGTATTGGGAGAACGCGTGAAGCCATACCCAACGTTTTTTAAAAAGCGCTGGGTATGGCTAGTGCGTTTAAAGGCAATGGGCAGCATTTTTTTAAAAAACACTGGGTATGGGTTAGCTGTTTTGACTATCCGTGGCGTTTTTACTTAAAGCGCTGCTTATAGGGGCGCCCTTTTTTGACAAATCTGGCGTAGTGAACAAATTAAAAAAGAGCATTTTCTCCCACACTAGTTAGCTTTAAACCATGAAACAAAGCCAAGAGCTTTGCATGCAGATTGGTAGTCACACCAATGTAGCCCCATAAACCCATGAACCTAGGCACCATCACCATGCCTAAGGAGACCATCACAACCAGATGGACCAAGATTACCCATGCTCTTGTCGTCGACATTAAGGATGATAGAGGAATCTCTAGTGGGATGCCAATAACCCATCTAGATTATGAAGTCTTGTTGCTGCAATGAAAGGCAAGAGACATCAAATTTGCAAGACCACTCACATTATATTCTTTATTTGGATTAAAGGAAGCTCATCATCAGCAATAAAGCTAGAGTTAGGGTCATACTTCCTACAACTCCCTGCTCACTTGACACCCCCAATTTTACAAAATTCCAAAAATATTCTCATGTGGAATATGCATGGAAACCCACCCACACTGATCTAAAGACCATTACGGTAGTTTATTATCGAACGGGTTCAGAACTTAAGTACTGTGTCTATTATAAGGTGTGTGTGGTACGCAAACACAAGCACGATATTTAAGTGCCGAACATCTGATACTGTAGAAATAATGCAGTTTATGTATAGGCCAACAAATTAACTAAATTTTCAATAACAATTTAACCAACAATTTTATGTTATAAGTTAACATAAAAATATGCAAATAACTTTAAAAAGTGTCATATGAACACAAATGTCTCAAATGCGAATACAATACATTGGCTTTGAAATAACTAGTATGGTCCACAATCATTGAGTCGCTTGGGATGTCAACTCCTCCTGAGGTTGTACCATTTTCTGCCATTTTATGTTCCCAAATTTGTACAAAAACATAACACAGATGTTAAAAAACAGTTAATACACAATCTGGTAAACTAATAAGGGTCGGTATTATGCTGCCGAACAGGCTCGATACTTTAAAATTGTACGTGTATTTTAATATAGGTACGGTATTTTTAATCTACATAAATGGAAACATCATAGTAAAAACAAAGAACATATAGAGAATGCATACCAAAAACAACCCAAAGCCTCACAAGGAAGTCTCTGTTCACTTGGAGTTTCTCATTTTCTTTACAGCAACCCAAAGCCTCACAAGAAAGTCTCTGTCCACTTCGTTTCCACCTCTTGCAATTGGCAACATCGTTAGATTAAGAAAGAAAATTGCTGGTGAGGAAGAGGGAAGGTTTGAAACAACTGCATTTGGTTTGTGTTGAGAGATAGGGGCGCGGTTTGAGAGAAAGAGAGAAGAGTGAGAATAAGAGGAGCTAGGTGGTGGTGGTGATGTGGTGTTGAAGAGGTTCGGATAGAGAGCGAGGGAGAGAGAAGAGTTGGGGAGAAAAAATGAAGTGAAATGGAAATGAGAGTGATAGGGTTGGGGGATTTGAGTAAAACCCTTTAGCGACGAATATTAGGGGATTTAGCGATGGTTTTGGACTTTAGCGACGGCAACGTCACATCTAGTCATAATATATGGTACACTGAGTTTTAGCAAAAGAGTTTTAGTGACTGATTTTGTGAATTATCGACGGCATGTAATGTCCCATCTAGTCAGAACCGTACGTACAACTTACTTTTAGTGACGCGTAAGGCTTTTAGCGACGGTTTTTTTGAATATTTTGAAGAAAAAAAATGCCTAGCCTTTAGCGACGACTCTCCGTCGCTAATTCCCTCTCTAATGGTTTTTTTGCGACGGTTTCCTATTCCTTCTCTAATATCCATAGCTAATTTTTTTTGTAGTGATATGTTTATGGTAAAATACTATATTAATGTACATTTTAATTAAAATAATCAATTAACTAATTTTTTATAGGTGCTATTTTTTTTTGTAAAATATTCAATCTGTTTGAAATACATTTTTATTTAAAAATTTAAATGCAATCAAATTTTTATTTAAATATTCGTTTGGCCCAGGAAATGCACAATGTGAATTGAAACAATTATGGTAAAGGATTATACTAATGTTTATTATTTAATAAAATATTTATTGATAGGTATTTATGTATTAGTGTTCTTGTGAAATATTTAATTTGCTTATAATATATTTTTATTAGAAAATCTAAATGCTAATATACATTTATTTAATATTAATATATACTTTCTTCATCTGTGTGCGGTATCTTTTTTCATACCTGCAAGATCTAAAATCAAATGAACCCGTATTTTTTCATTTATAGACTTTTATTTAAATATTAATATACTTGTAAGGACTAAAAATGAATGACCTCTTATATGGAGGGACTAAAAACATACTTAAACCTATAATTTTCATGAAAAAAGGTGATTAATGACAGCCCGATCCAGCCTATTCCAATGGGCCAAGTGCAAAAGCAAGTTGGGGTGGGCTAGTCCAGTTATTTACTAGGGGCTTGTTTTTTTTGGACCCCCACCCTTTCCCTTTATACCCCCACCCACAATGAAAACCCCAAAATGCCCTTTGTAATCTTTTTTTTTTTAAAATGGCCATCGTATATATGTCATTTGGGACATATATACGTACGATGCGTAGTTTTACCGGGTCAGCGAGTATAGAACTGCAGACATGATCTGTCAGGTCAGTGAAGAAAGAGGCCTGAGGCTGAGGCTGAGGCTGATCCTCCTCCTGATGCCCCTGATCCTGCTGGGGCTGCTCCTCCTGATACTCAGACATAGGTAGTGCGAGTAATAAGTATCGACACAGGGTCGCTCTCCGCCGATACTCGGGAGTCGGTGCATGGTAATGAATAGGCTGGGGATGGTAAAGAGGAGGCTGTGGATGGTACTGAGGAGGAGGTTTTTAAATGATACTGAGGAACCGGCCTCCCTCTATGCCAATCCTCCTGCTGAGTCTGCTGCAGATAATCCCCAAGATAAAACTGCACATCATCCTGAAAATGAGATGGGTGATGCTCAGGCTGATACTCAGCTGGGTCAGCCTGTCTCTGCCTCCTAGCGGAAGCATGCAGCTGATTATGCCTCCTCGTCCTCGTGCTCGGTGCAGCAGAAGATGACTCCCCTCTCTCTCTGATAGGAGATACCTCCTGTCTCCCTCTATGCCTACCGGACACTGCAAGCAAAGGAAAAAAAATTAGTAAAAAAAAAATTTGCTCATCGTATATAGGTGTTTGCTGGTGTTTTTAGCAAACAATCACTAGTTTTCAATATTAAGACTGTGAGATCAAACTAGAAAATCTCTTTGACAATTGCCCCTAAGTTTTGTGTCTTTTAGCGTGCGTAAGAACAGAAAATAGTAGAAAGAGATAGTTTGAAAACAGAATAGAAGCAAGAAATGCGACAAACGTAAAAACAAGTAAAAATTGCATTAAAATGATAGAAAGAAGAAGGTGGTCCACCAGCACGTACAATATGATCTGATTCACTCTTGTTTCGCTTTGACTTGGAAGTTGAGTTTCTCAGAGTTTTTGTAAAAATGCGGTGACCTCGTTTTCCTATTACAAGGGAGTATTTATACTCTCGGATACAATCGTGGGCAGGCACGATAACTACTTCCTAAAAACCGGAAATAACAGCCCACTAAGCTGCTGCTCCTTGCGCCCGACCGACTTGTTGTCGAAGGATTTGGCGAAATATTGGACCCGATTTTGTCGAACAATTGGGCCCTCTCTGTCGAAGGTTTCGACATTGTTTCGTAGCGAAGAAGAACCAAGTGCTGTCGAGGTTTGCTTGCATTGTCGACACTTGTACAACTTCTTTGTCGAATTTATGGTACGTTGACTTGAACATTGACACGTGGCCCACGAATACTATTAAATGTGCGATCAATACCATTTAAAGCTTAATTAAATGCCCCTTGTCGTAATTTTGAGGTAGCAGATTGCCCCCGAAAAATGTTTTTCGGCGGAATAAAGAATGGAGGAAGGAAAGGCATTTTTGAATCTTTGTGCAATGGTCATTTCTACCGCCTTTTGCATTTCAACGGTGGTCGAAAAGACAACCATCATTACTTGCGGGTAAAGCGAACCGTCTTATTGGCACACGTTGCATAGTTGGTGGGCCATCACGTCTCTCAAACGTCGCGACGCGTGTGAGCTATGGCGTAACGATGCCAATAAGCGTAGCTTCCCAACATATATAAGCGGCTACAACCCCTTCATATTCCTCTTTACTCGGTTTGAACCCTCGTGAAGTCTCTCTCGCATTCTTCATTCTCTTCGTTTTGCAAAAACCCCAAAATCACTAAAGTTTCAAACTTTCATTCCTTTCCTTCAATCTACGCTTGAATTTCGTCTCGCATTTGCTTTTTATCTCTCATGGCTTCATCATCTGCTGCTTTGAATGTTCAAAGAAGAAGCAGCAGAACCCAACGGACCTCGAACCCCTTGATGGCCGTTGATGAGAGCGACATTCCACGACGATCGAAGCGGTTCAATGGCAAACCCGGTATTGATTCCCTCTGCTAGGGTTTATACTCATGCATATCTAGGTCCTCTTCATGATATCCTTTTAGAAAACACTGAGGTTTCTGAAATTTTCCCCGATCATGCACATCGTCAACCTGAATTTTCACTAGGACCCATTTTGATTTAGAATTTCTAAATAGTCCCTCCGGGTTTTTAGGTGCGCTCTAGGCTCGACCAACAAATTTACATAGGCGGCTCGACAAGGTAGAGGCTAAAAAGCCAACATCTGGAAAAAACAAGGTATTTTTGACCTTATCCAGTTGTCTAGGTATGGGCCTAAGTATGACAGCACCTTGATATTGGCTGCTATGCGGTTCTGGGACTGTGCTACTCATAGCCTCCACTTGAAATGTGGCATGCTGTCTCCTACTTTACTAGATGTTGCTTTGCCATCACAGTGCGAAACCGCCAGGTGAGACTTTCGACCACCGCTAATCCACGATTCACGAATACCCGTTCTCTTTCAACAATGCCACTTTTGCTCCTTACATCACGAGAACACCACAAACTCGACACCGTCGATTATGCGCTAAAGAACACGTAGCCTTCTTAACCCTTTGGTTATCCCTTTTTGTTTTCTGTACCCGTTCACTCCAGGTTTCTAAAACCTACATCCCACTGGCAGCCCAACTCCACGAGGAAGAAAACATTAGTCTTGCCAAACTGTTGTTGGGTTCTCTCTATCAGGAACTTGATAATCTTTGTTCTAGAAGGCGAAAGAAAGCGAACCCACCAACAAGTTCTTCGCCTCTGGCCCATTGTGGCTATTGCAATTGTGGTACATTAGCCACTTTTGAGTCTCGACTAGGTCTATATATCCTAAGTCCGCTCAACCAACCTTAAAGTCTAGGAGGGTGAAGGGATTCGACTAGCCGATTGAAACCAAGCGGATAAATATTCCTCCAGAAGAGTCCTTCGAAATTTACTTCGATATGTTCCTGAAGTGCACAAGTTTTGTAGACTCTATGGCTCCCTTTGTGCAAAGGCCTTTCGGTCCAACTTGGTTTCGGCAACCATTTCCTTCCCCTTCTGTCGAACAAGCTGAGGAGATTACCCAAATCTGGCAAGCCTACCTCTCTCCTGCTATTCTTTCTACCAGACTTACCCCTAGCAAAACTAAAAATAGTTTGGGAATTAAGAAATATTTCCCAAGTTATTACGCTGACGGTTTGGCCTTTGCGGTCGACTGTGGCGGTGTGTTTTCATAGGCGAGAATTTTCGAATCGAGAAGCGATGGCGACTACTACAAACAAATCTTCAAGAAATTCCACTTTATAGGGCCTTGAGTTTGAACCTCTCAAATTCAACCCCGATTCTCATGCCTTTGAGAAATTTCATGAATGGTGGGGTGGTTACTATACCGCTAACTGCTTTGGAGAGGCTAGTGACACCTTTGCGAGAAAATGTTATGAAGAAATTGGTGGCGACCTTTCCTTCGAACAACCGGTATTTATGCTTGATACCCAAATCTTTACGAGTCTTAAACATCTGTAACTTCGTTTAATTTCTGTTTGCTTATCAATGTTTTCGACGTCAGGCCAACCTGCACCCAAGCTGAAGACCAAAGTAGGCAGGGCTACCACAGCAAAATCTCCTCCAAAGAACCAAGAAAGCGGTGGTAGCGAGATCCACTCGAAATTGTCTAAAGAAGGTATGTTGCCATTTATTAAGCTTCAAGTTATTTTTGATTACGACTTTTATTTATGTCGAAAACCTTCTTTCTAGAAAACAACCGAGCAAAATCCCTCGTGGACCAAAGCTAAAAAGAAAATGGTCCTTCCACGATGATGAGGTACTATACTCTTGCTTTGTTAATCCGTGAAATTTCTCTTCCATTTGTCATTCACTTTCTTATCATAACCCAAATTCTTTTTTGCAGGACACTTCGAAAGTGATGATAACGTCCCCCTCACTCGAGAGGTCGAGGGAAAGAGACCTTCCGAATTTCAAAGGGCAGCTCAAGGCATCATTATTGTGAGCCTTACGAATCACCTTCTTCTCCTCCAATCAAGAGGCTTAAGGTACAAGAGGTAAATTCCCTTTCGACATTAATTTAGACTTCTTCGATCTCACCTTTCCAATCCTTAACTTAAATGATATACCTTCTTTGTGCATAGGTGGGTGGATTGCTCGTAGACAAACACGGAGTTCGATCATGGTTGAAATTTCTTGATCTAGAGTTATCGGTCCCCGTGCTCCCTTTTCCTTCATCTCCTCGGGGTGTAATCTTGAAGAAATTTTCCAAGCGTTGGATAACCACAGAAGTCCTGTTGAGGAGTCTTTCAAGTCTTTGGAAATGTCGAACGAGGCGGTCGTCGAAGAGAATGCTCTGCTATGGAGGAGGCTATTCCAGCTACTTTGGTAAGTCGAGCAGGAGGCGTTGTTGGAGAAGCCGCTCAAGTTCGAACTTAATATTCCAACAAATGAAGGACCGAAGTAGTGGCTACCTCGCCGAACTACGAAGAAAATATGATCGATCGAGAACAAGAGGCACCTAGAGTGGGGAACTGCGGATCAAAGTGCTTACGCGAAAAGAGTCATCAACGGTATTTGTTAGCGATCAAGAATTGGGTGAGCTAAAGAAGAGCGAATCCCTTGGCGACCTTGAAGATCATGTTGAGTCTTAAGAGCTCGTCGAGCCGCTTGATTTGCGATTCTTGAACAACTCTCTAAGTTCTATCAATCGGAGGCGGTCGAAAGCACGCTTTGCGGTGAAGACGAAGGTGTTAGAAGGGGACTTGGTGGCAACCATTGAGAATGACCCCATCTGTGTATCTTGAGGTAAAATCCTCATTCACAAGATCACCAAATTGGACCCTCCTCAAAAGCGTCCTTTCGTTCTTCATGGAATTTGGCCCCATTTTTGAGCAACTCTCCTTCTAATCAACCAAGCGGTCGACCACCTCCAAGCGCAAGGTTCAAGAGACTCAACTCTGCGAGGTAGAACTCGCCTCTCTTAAGGCCGATCAAGGCGACATCGAGGCTCGAAACCAAGCGACTAATGATGAGAAAGCAATCATTTGAATGTGATGCAGAGATTGCGGCGTATTGACGAGGAAATAAAGACACTTCAACTCAAAGTATCAAGCGCTAAGCATCGGAAGGACACGATCGTCGAAAGAATGAGTCTTTCGCTTCTTCGTCCACCAAAACCACCAAAGCATTGGCGGCTATAGAGCACTTGGAGAAGATTGACAAACATCAAGCCATTCTCGCCGACCTCGACAAAGAAGTGTACCTTCTCGACACCTCTATTTCTCTAAGTGTTAGCATTATGGAGAGGCATAAGGCTACCTTGTCGAACACGAGAATGTAATAGTTTAGCATTCTAAAAATGGCTGTGTAACTTTAACAATTTCTTTATACATTGCCATTTATGAACAACTTTCGTTTACTTATAATTGCTCAATCTTTATCTCAGTTAACGTTGGCTTGTATCGCTTTAAATACTTGCCATTTATTCTAAAGATCCTATTTTCGTCACCTAACTCTTCGACTTCATAAGCGCCATTGAAAAGCATCGCAACACGCGAAATGGGCCTTCCATACAGTGACCATTTGCCTAAAACTCTATCTTTTTATCCATAGGTAATAGGACTTTCCACACTAACTCCCCTTCCTCAAAGGTTTTTAACTTAACCTTTTTATTGTAGGCTTTAGCTACTCTTTCTTTCTGTCGAATAAGCATCTCTAAAGCTAACAACCTCTCTTCGTCTAAATCAACTAATTCATCAATCATCATATTCCAATAATGGTCAAAAGGAATTTCACATTGTTTTGAATCCTTGTTGATTGTAAACAAATCTCAACGGGTAACAACGCATCATGCCCAAATGTTAACTTTGTAGGGAGTGGTGTTTATAGACTCTTTAGGCGACGTTTGACAAGCCCATAACACTTGGTCAAGAGAAGCGTGCCAACTTTTAGGCTTACGTCCAACGTGCTTTTAATCAAGTTAATAATGATTTTATTGGCGGCCTCTACTTGACCATTGGCTTGTGTGTAGTATGGTGTCGAAGTCAATAACTTGAAACCAATTTCAAGTGTGAAATCTACCATTTTTCGACCCGTGAAAGCGAGTGCAGCAGTGCGTAGTAATGGTTTCGGAATTCCATATCTATAAGCGATATGATTTTGAATAAACCTTATCAACGCTTCTTGATCTACATTGGCTAAAGGTATTGCCTCTACCCATTTAGTAAAGTAATCGATCCCCTACTAGAATGTATCGTGGCCTTTCGGCGAGGTTGGTTTTATTTCTCCAATCACATCTAAAGCCCAACCCCTGAATGGCCAAGGTTTCACTATAGAATGCAACTCATTTGCAGGCACATGTTGTATTCCAGCATGTTTTTGGCATTCTTGGCAACCTTTGGCCAATTCTATACAATCTTTTAGCATAGTTGGCCAATACATTCCTTGTCGAAATAACAACCATTTCATTTTGTGGCCTACTTGATGTGAGCCACATGCTCCACTATGTGTATCGAAGCGCCAAATATGCCTCGTTTTCACTAAGACATTTTAGTAGTACCCTTCGGGAGTTTGTTTGTACAATTCGTTTCCAATTAACACATAGCTTAGAGCTCTGTACTTTACTTTTTTATTAGTGTTCCCTGTGGGATTTTGTAAATACTCTACAATGGGTTTTCGCCAATCATCATCAACCATATTGTCAATAGCAAAAATTTACGCCAAGTCAATAATATCGTCAAAAATGTGGCGTTTTTAAATAGCGTACTTCATTTGTATTTATTGCCCCCAATTTTTGGTGTTGACAATAACGTCGAAGGAGTATTATAGAGAGAGTCTTACGAGATTAGTTTATCTTTTATCTCAATTAACTCTTCTAGGCTTTGCTTCGATACTTTGTAACCGGAGGCAATTTGTGCCAGTTCATTTGCCACGTGATTTTCCATTCGTGGTAAATGTTCTAGGTGAACGAATGTAAACCTTTTTAGCAAAGTATTGGCAATAACGAAATATTTAATAAGGTGTTCATTAATACATTTGTATTCTTTTGTCAATTGTTTGACCACTAGTTGAGAATCACCTTTTATTTCGACATAACTTGCCCCCAATCCGAGTAAGATCTTAAGGCCTACTATTAAAGCCTCATACTACTCGACTTCATTATTTGAGCACGGGTCTCGAATTTTAAATTTATACTTCGTTGGAGTATTTTACGGAGAGATAATCAAAATTCCAATACTGCTCCATTTTTATGGCTTGAGCCATCGAAGTATAATCTCCAAGGGCGCATGTCTAACGAATGTATTTCACATTCGACAAGCAGAATGGTCTACTATAAAATCGCAACCACTTGTCCTTTAATTGATTTGAGGGGAAATTTGGTAAGTTAAGTTGTACTCTAGCAAAGCTAAAGCCCATTTGCCAATTCGACTATGCAACATTGGTTTTGACAACATATGTTTAATAACATCAAAATGCGAATAAACATAAACATCTCTTTGATTTTATATATTGCTTCAATTTTGTACAAGAAAAATACAAGCAAAGGCACAGTTTCTCTATTGGACTATACCTAGTTTTGACATCAATCAAAACCCTACTAAGGTAATAAATGGGTCTTTCGACACCACTATCATCCTCTTGCGCTAACATGCTACCTATTGTGTTATCGGAAAGTCGCTATATACAATTTTAGCAATTTGTTTCCAATAATGAGCAATAAAATTGGTGGTTTGACCAAATAAGACTTGATTGCGTCGAAGGCATCTTGGTGAACCTGCTCCCACTTGAATTCATCTTCTTTCTTCAATCTCAGTAATGGCGAAAAAACTTGTGTTTTGCCACTTAGATTTGAGATGAATCTTCGAAGGAAATTAATTTTCCCTAGTAGTGGTGAAGTTCTTTCTTGGTCGAAGGAGCCGCCGTTTCCATAATTGCTTTAGTCTTATTTTCGTTGATCTCTATGCCTTTCTTGTGTACTACAAAACCCAAGAATTCACCTGCACGTACACAGAAAGCACATTTGGTTGGATTCATTTTCAATCCATATTTCCTCATTCGTTCAAAAGAACGTCGAAGATGGTCTAAATGACCACTTTACGAGGATGACTTAACCACCACATCATCTATGTATACTTGCATAAAATCATCAATAAAATCGTGAAACATAGAATTCATTGCCCTTTGATAAGTGGCACCGGCATTTTTAAACCAAAAGGCATGACTACCCATTCATAAACACCTAATGTCCCCGGACATCGAAAAGTCATTTTCGACACATCCTCTTCGGCAATAAAGATTTGATTATACCACGAGTAGCCATCTAGCAACCGAGATAATCAAATCCACGCTACCGAATCTATTAGCATTTCGCTACGGGCATAGCGTATTCATCTTTGGGTGTTGCATTATTTAGATCCCTAAAGTCTCGCAAACTCTAAGTTTTCCATTTTTCTTCATTCTTTGGAACTATATTAGCTAACCAATCAGCGTACTGGCGATTCGATGAATTTGCTTTTGAGCGACCTTTCTATTTCTTCCTTGATCTTAGCCAATATCGAGAGCAAATCTTCTTGGCGTTTGCTTTCTTTGGTTTCTTCCCACAGTCGAATGGGTATTTGTAATTCCACCACTTCTCGACTCAAACCGGGCATTTCATTTGTACTCCCAAGCAAAGCAATCTTTGAACTCTGCAGAAGTGAAATAACTTGGGTTACGGCGACATCAAGATGTGCACTAATATATGTTGGCCTTTTGATCAAGCCATTTCCCAAATCCACCTCTTATTTGGATCTTGAGCTTGCATGCGCTTTGTAGAATCTTTAGGGTCTTTTTCAAAACCCAATGGTTCGTCATCATAAATGCAATCCAACTTGTCATTTATGACTTCACCATTTCTTCAGATGAAGTTATGGCTTCGGCGACCATTGTTTGTTGATTTAACTCGGCTTCCAAAGCCGTTTTATTTTATTTTCGGCCATATAAGCCGTAATTCTATCCAATCTTTGGTGCGACATCTAAACCTTCTAAGAGTCGGTGTCCCATCCACATTGGAGGTAGCACACCATCGGGATAGACATTTGCACCTTCTATTTCCTCTCTTTCCCACACAAAACCATGTGTTGGGTATAAGTGAATGGAGGAAAGCACATTATCTGAAGAGATATATGTTTGGCTAGAAGATGCACATGGCGCAATATTCGCCATTTGTTTCTCGAAATTCTCCACTGGTGACATTATTTACGTCGACAAGGAAATAGCTTTAGTGCGCTTCGACGTATTCCACGGACCATCATCCCCCACATTACCAATTTACGGTGTAGGCTTGGGGACGGCTCCTACGCCATGTATCCACTCTCTCCCGAGGGTAGATTGTAGCTTGCTTTTGAAGCTATGACAAAGAGCGTGGTGGTTCTTCCGGCGGTTCTACCACCACTTCCACAGCGATGACCCCCAACGGCCGGCCGGATTTCCCTCATAATTGGTTAGCATAATATTATGAGGTCTCAAGGTCATGATCAAACATCCCTATTGTCTTGACATGGCACGAGGCATTAAGTTAACGGCTGACCCCTCCATCGACCAGTATCTTATTAATGCCTACGCCATTAACTTTGGCTTGGACGTACAAAGGCTTCAGATGGTGTTGCATGCCCTCGTCTGGCCTCTCGAAAGTGGCCATTTGTTCTTCCACGCAGCCATTGTTCATGACATAGTAGCATGCGGCTTGTGGTTAGCCATATCCCCAATGAAGTCTTCTTCGGCGTCATTTGGGGATCAGTAATGACATCATACTCACTAGGCAGAATGGACACCACGTTGCAGATGACGTCGAAGCTAGCCTCAGAGTCGTCGAAATCTGAAGTCACATCTTCATCCATGTCGAATGAAGCACTTTTCTTCTTTAAAGATGTTAACGGAGGAAAAATCCTCTCCATAGCAGGCCTTCTTGGTTCCTCTATCACAATAGATTTCCCTTTAGCCTTATTCCCAACCCTTACTTGATTGGCAGCACCGATATTTATCTTTGTGTTCCCCACGGTTTTAGGAGTCACACCCTTAACCGTTTTTGGCGTTTGCTCGTCAGCGACCAGTGTTGCCTTCTTTTTTTGAGCGTAGTAGCAGCGCCATTGGGTCTTCGTCATGGGATTCTTCCCTTTATAATTGTTTTTATAATTATATTTTGCGGCCTCACCGTGATTGGCTTGACCGTTCTGCATGTCGAAAGCAAAGCATTCTTATAGTGTCTACATCCAGCATGTATCCACTTTTCATTGGATGGATACGCTCTTGGAAAAAATGGTTTGGCGAGAGGAGATAGCACAAACTCCTTCTTGGCTACACCACTTACCCGAAGGCTGCGGTTTGCTTGTCGAAGCCTTGTTCGAATTCTTTACCTTGTAAGGAAGGTCCCTCTTTTGAAAGTGAAATTTGGCCTCTTATCGGCCATTTCCTTTTAGGGGTTGTCGAACTTCACGAAGATTCGACACTTTTAGCGCTTCTTTATCAAACACAAGATTGCACCTTGGACATAACATGACCTCGAGCTCAATTTACAGGAAGTCTATCAAATCTTCCTCACCTTGGGGTACACAGATTGTACCTTCTCCTCATATTCTTCACGAGTAACATGTTGTGCAAAGACCACTCTTTTGCACAACACTTTTGATTTTTTTTCAGTGGGGAGGTTTGGTAGACTTTGGAGAATCCACCATTTTTGCATCTACCATATTGATACTCATCTCAATTGGTTCTGCATACATAGCCTCCACTTGATGGAGTGGGTCAAAGATCAATTTGCATCGGTGCTTTATTCTTTTTATCTCCAAACTTGAGCCTTCCTTCTTCGATCGCTTCGAACCATATCACGAAAAGTACACAGCGGTCGGTTGTATGTCCCAAAAATTATGAAACTTACAATAACCCTTTTTCTTCCTGCGCTCGAGAGGAGGAACTTTCGAGCCATTTGGCACTATTATTTGGCCATCGAGTCACTAGCAAATCGAAGATCTCATCACATTTAGTAACATCAAAAAAGTATGCGTTTTAGGCACAAATCTATCATTCTTAGGCTCTACTGAGATTATTCCCATTTGCGAGGCCTTAATAATTTACAAGCATAAGGAGGACCGGGCTTAAGTTCACCCACGTCTATTTCCTCGCATTCGACATCACGAATGCAAAGTCGAATTGTTCATCTACATAGGCTATCTTTTCTTTCTTGTGAAAACCCTTTGAGTTTTCTTTTTATTATACTTATTCACTCTAGCCTTTTCCTCTTTAAGCCTTTCGACTTGTCGAACTCTATCGACTAGTTGGGCCATGTCTCTCAAATGAGGCGTATCCAATTTCTTTCGAATTGAATAGTCAAGGCCACTGCGACCATTTCGACAAGCTCATGTTCGAGCACTTGTGTAAAACACCTTGCCTTGTGAGCCTAAATCTATTCGAATAATCATCAATAGCCTCGGTACTTTACGTCGAACAACGGCCAATTCTTTAAGGCTAATCTTGATGGCCCATGTAGAATTGCTCATGAAAAGCCTTTTCTAATTGCCCCATGTGTACATGGAACCGAGGGGTAGAGTGGTAAACCACGTAAAGGCATTCTTAGTTAGAGAATTTGGAAAATATTTCATCTTCAAATTCTCATTTTTGGGCTATGTCCCTGCCTCGATCATGTAACGGGCAATGTGTTCGACGATGGACTCATTGGTATCACCCCAAACTTAGTAAATTTAGGGATTTTCCAACCTCTTGGCAATGCATGCGTAACACGTATTCACGCGGTGGCGATATGAAATTAGGCCTATGTAAACCTATGTTAAGGCCATTTTGCGCCATTATGGTTTCGACCAAAGTGGCTATGTTGTCTTGAGCACAAAGCGTTATTTCGTTGCACTTGTCGAACAACTTCATCAGCGTTTTGGTTTGATTTACCATAACTACCTCGGGGATGTGATTTCCCATTTGTTGTTCGCCCATAACCGCTGGGCTGAGCGGCGGTGTTGATGATCTGCGTGGGGTGTTAGGCATGTTATTCCCATGATTTGGTAGCGCCTATTATTTCCGTAGGAGCCCCAAAGAAATCGCAATCCTACCCATTTGGTCTGCTAACATTTGATAAGCGGTATTTGTGTTACAATCAAAGGATTGAACACGGTACCAATTTGTTGAGTCAAGCATATTAACCATATCATGATTGCTTTTCGTCTACTTGTTGTCTTAACGCCAACAAGGACGCATTGGTTAATGCGAAGAGGATTTCGACCGAGCACGCCCTCGGAAGAGGCGTGTGAAGGAGAAAAGGTCGACACATGTGGCATTCCGGTGGGCATGCCATATACCCCCTGAGGTATGGTGGTAGACTCGTATTTTGGAAGCGTGTTTCCAAACTATTCCCCTGTTGCCACATAAGGACTAGAAGGAAGTCCCATACTTTGTGGCAAGGCCATAGATGATGTCGAACCAACATTAGTCATTGACATCGTGGGAGCGATTCATCGATGTCATTTGGGCGCGTAGTCCCCCGTAACATTTCCAACGTTGACATTGGCGAGAATCTCACCGTTGTTCCTTGCCGCTGTGATATCACGGGGTTAGAACTAGAGGCGTTGTTAGAATTGAGTACGTGCCATTCTACCGCTCCTCAAGTGCATACAAGTTTATACACTTAACGAAGCGACACAAAATAAGCGGCAAAGGTCCACCGTGGTGTGCAATTTGTTTCTTTGGTGTTTTTAGCAAACAATCACTAGTTTTCAATATTAAGATTGTGAGATCAAACTAGAAAATCTCTTTGACAATTGCCCCTAAGTTTTGTGTCTTTTAGCGTGCGTAAGAACGAGAAAATAGTAGAAAGAGATAGTTTGAAAGCGAGAATAGAAGCAAGAAATGCGACAAACGTAAAAACAAGTAAAAATTGCATTAAAATGATAGAAAGAAGAAGGTGGTCCACCACGAAGACGTACAATATGATCCGATTCACTCTTGTTTCGCTTTGACTTGGAAGTTGAGTTTCTCGAGTTTTTGTAAAAATGCGGTGACCTCGTTTTCCTATTACTGAGGAGTATTTATACTCTCGGATACAATCGTGGCGAGCACGATAACTACTTCCTAAAAACCGTGGAAATAACCGCCACACTAAGCTGCTTTGCTCCTTGCGCCCGACCCGACTTGTTGTCGAAGGATTTGGCGAAGTATTGGACCCGATTTTGTCGAACAATTGGGCCTCTCGCCGTCGAAGGTTTCGACATTGTTTCGTAGCTTGAAGAACCAAGTGCGCCGAGGTTTGCTTGCATTGTCGAGACTTGTACAACTTTATTGTCGAATTTATGGTACGTTGACTTGAACATTGACCGTGGCCCGAGAATACTATTAAATGTGCAGTCAATACCATTTAAAGCTTAATTAAATGCCCTTGTCGTAATTTTGAGGTAACAATAGGGTATGTTGGTCGTATATACGATGCTTACTCTTTAACTCGTCGTATATAGGGTCTGCTGGGCGTATATGCGAGTGGCTGAAATCTAGGTAATCGTATATACGCCTGGAAATGGGTATATACGATGTGAAGAAAATTGCTGATCGTATATAGGCTTGTGGTGGGGTATATGCGAGTGGTGGATTTCAGGGCAATCGTATATACGTCTCTGTGACGTATATGCGAGTGGCTGGTGGTCAATCGTAGGTATGACCAATAATGTAAAGAAATTGTGATTTTGTAAAAACGCAGGGGTATTTTGGTCTTTTCACAGAGTGGGTGGGGGTATGAGGGGAGAGGGTGGGGGTCCAAAAAAAACCCTTTACTAGGCAGTACTTTTTGTAGCCCAGTCCAAAACATGGGCTAACAGGCCAACTCGACCAATCTAATTTTTAACAAAAGAAAGCACAAAAAAAATTCAAAAAACGTATAAAAAAAACTAGCCTAGTCTAGTCCATGGGCCAACTCAACTGAGCAATTGGTTCTTTCTAGATCTCTATGTTTTTAGCCAACGTCAGCCCATCCTAGAACAGTACTGGGCTATCGAGGTGGACCAAAATTGACAGGGGTACCAAAAATTTCTAAGGGTGTGTTTGGGAGTCTAGAGGGGAGGGGAGGGGAGGGGAGGGGAGGGGAGAGGATGGGACTAATAGTATAAATTCTTGAATGATGGGGAGATAAATTATCTCCTTAAACCCCCCTACCCCTCTCTTAGTTTATTTTTGAATCCCCTCCAAAACCCTCCAAATTTGGGGAATTTTGGAGAGGCTCCAAAAATAAACCAGTAAAGAGGTTTGGGGGGGATTAGAGGGATAATTTATCTCCCTACTCAAGAATTTATACTATTAGTCTCATGCCCTCCCTTCTCATCCTCTCCCCTCCAAACTCGCAAACACACCCTAAACCCTAAAGACCTTTCACATTTGAAGGGCATTTTGTACACTCTCTTATCATATACACATAAATAACACGCTTATGGTCAGTCAACCCCATTGAGTCAAATTAGTGATACTTTGAAAATTGATAATGACCTTTACTAAATGAATATGACAAGGCCGACAAATATATGTGCTAGGTGGGCTAAGTATTTGACTGTTAGGCAGCATGTTTTTAGATCCGTGACTAATGTCTATTTGTTAAAAATTTAATTAACCATGCAAAAAATTGTCAGAAAGTTGATCCATTTCATTTTAGTAGTCAATAGTTACAATGATAACGAAATGACGTATATATATAAAAAATAATTAACCTTTAGATCGATCACATGCCGGTTAATCAATGGATCAATCATGCTACTGTAAATAAATTTTATATAAAGAAAGGAGAGAAAGTTTAATAATATAAGTGGACCTATCACACACATACACACACACACACTCTATCTCTCTCTAATCTATGTCTAAATTTGTATCTATCTATCTGCATATACAAATGATATTCTCTTTTTACATGGTTGCTTTTTTCTTCCCTTTTTTCTGCTTACTTTACAAGAGATAGGAGAGTGTGTATAAACAAAAGTTGATGGAAAAAAAAACATGAACTTGGTTAAAAGCAAAGTATATACAATAAAAAAGGAAAAAGATTTTTCTGGAGCTAAGAAAGAGAAAAGAACAGAGGAAAAGACAGAAAGAGCAACGTCAGAGTAGGATTTGTGGTTTCTGGTATTGTTGTTTTAGACAGCCTGACATACACACAGAGAGAAGAGAATCCCTCTTCTTATCTCATCCTCATCTCTCTCTCAGTTTGAAAAAAACTTTGAAAAACAACAAGGTCTCTATTTTGTTCATACTATACTACTAGTGCAGTTACCACTTAATTTTCTTGGTGTATATATATATATAACATTTGTCTCTTTGGTTAGTGCCAATTTCAAACAAGTAGTGGAAACCATCCAAGTTTATAGTGGGGGATTACTTGTTTTGCTTTGTATAGATAATTTTATTTTATTTTTTTGTTAGTTATTTATTTTCTCATTTTTGTTTTTATCTGCTGGGAATAAATCATGAGTTGTTTTGTTGTATATTTAATTTGTTCTGTTCTTTTTTTCACTGAAGTCAAGCTTTTTTCCTTTTATGTTGTTGTCTACAGATCCAAGAAGAGCAGAATTTATTGTAACAAGAAAGCAAAAAAAAAATCAGATCCATGGCCCATGATGACATAACACAAACTTAGGATTCAAAAAACTTCAAATATAACAAAAGATTTATGATGTTTCAACAGCAGCAGTCAGTTGAAGAAAACATGTCTAATGTAATAACTTGTGCATCTGGTGAAGCTAGTGCTAAAAAAAAGAGAAACCTTCCTGGCAACCCAGGTTTCATATAATCATATTTTATTATCTCTAATCTCTATACAAAGTTTGTTTAATATATTGTTTATCTGAATTGGGTTTCTCTCTATTTTGTTTTTAGATCCTGAAGCTGAAGTTATTGCTTTATCTCCAAAGACACTTATGGCAACAAATAGGTTCATATGTGAGATCTGTAACAAAGGATTTCAAAGAGATCAGAATCTTCAACTTCATAAGAGAGGTCATAATCTACCATGGAAATTGAAGCAGAGAACAAGTACGGAGATAAAGAAGAAAGTTTATGTGTGTCCTGAAACAACTTGTGTCCACCATGAACCATCAAGGGCTCTAGGGGATTTAACTGGTATCAAGAAGCACTTCTGTAGAAAGCACGGTGAGAAGAAGTGGAAATGTGATAAGTGCTCTAAGAAGTATGCAGTTCAATCTGATTGGAAAGCTCATTCTAAGACTTGTGGCACTAGAGAGTACAAATGTGACTGTGGAACCCTTTTCTCAAGGTAACTAACCTTTACCCATTACAAATCATGACATGTCCAATTATGGATGTAACATGATCATGAGTTCACATCTTTTTTTTTTCTGAATAACATGAGTTCAATACATTGGTACTCCCTTCGCACTCATATATAACCGAGCAAGAAAACACTTTTTAACTAGGTTTATTTGTATCTGGTCTATAGATACATTAATTATTCAATGAATCTAAAAAGTGTTTTGTTGTTTAAATATGAGTCTGGAGGGAGTATTCATATAGTAGTCGGCACCTAGTTCTTTAGGAATTTGGATTTAGTGCAGTCCGGATGAGTTGGGAGGAGAGAAAATACGGTCAAACAGTCGAAAAATCAGAACCATCTAAATTTTAAACATAGTTTCTGATTTTTGCTTAATATAAAATTTGATATTTGGTTAGTCCGAGTTTGACGAGAGAGTGTGTGAGAAATTTTAATGCACCTCCTAGCTCCTACTACTTTAGTTCTTATTATAAGAAAAAATTGCAGTTTTAGGTCTATTAAATAAGTGTGATGTATTTGGTCTATATTATAGGTCAGATATATAAGTTCTTGAACGAACCTAAAACTACAAATATTTCATGGAAGTAAGTCCTAACACTAACATGAACTAGTTATTTGTCTTTAAGTATTCTTGGGGATACACTAAAAAAATCAATGAGAAAAGTGAATATTTGTGGACGACAATTGTAATGTAATGAGATTTGTTTTTTTGTGTATGTTTGTTTGAGTTTCAGGAGGGACAGTTTCATAACACATAGAGCTTTCTGTGATGCATTAGCAGAAGAGAATTCAAGAAGCAACAACAATAACAACAATACACTTGTTCCTACTCCTTCTCCAACTCCACAACCATCAAACTCTCTCCAAACTCATCAAGATTTCCAATTGAAGAAAGAAGAAGAAAATTTCAGCTTCTTAAGGCCAGAAAACATGCCACCTTGGCTTGGTCAACCAACCATTGACTCATCAACATCAATATTCTCTCCAAATGAAAACCCTAACCCTAGAGTTGGTCCCACTCTCCCTACAGCCTACCAAGCAACAGCTTCACCTCACATGTCAGCTACAGCATTGTTACAGAAAGCAGCTGAGATGGGTGCAACCATGATAGGGGCCCACCACACCCACCAACAGCAGCAGCATGCTCACGTGTCTGCTGCTGACTCAGCTGAGCTTGAGAATAAAGCTGCTTTTGCTTCTCCCTCAGGTCCAGGTGTTACCTCATCTTTCCTTCACCATGTTATAATCAACTCTTTATCTTCTTCTGCTGAGTTTGGAGCTGGAACTTCTTTTGAGGATACTTTTGCTGCTGCTGCTGCTGGGAATATTCTCACTTCAAACAATAATGATGATCATATTTCTGATGGTGATGGTTTTACTAGAGATTTTTTGAGTCTTAGATCACTTTCTCATACTGATATCCTAGCCATTGCTGGTATGGGAAACTGCATGAACTCTTCTTCACAGTCCCATAGTCAACAAAACCAATCCCAAAAGCAGTGGCAAGGTTAGCTTATAAGCTAGTTTTCTTCCTTTGTAAAATTAACTTTATTCTATCTTCCTTTCAAATGAAACTTTTTGTTTGTGATATTGTCAATCTTCCCAAAGGGAAGCAACTTTCATAATCCCAATATTTTAATTTCCTATTATATATGTACTTACTTATTTGACAGTTAATTACTGGATTAGTTTGATGTATAAAGTGGGTATAAATTAAAGGTATCTATGATAATACTACTATACCAGAGTTGATAATAATGTGATTTTTTTTTGACAAAAACCAAGAAAAAGTGAACGTGCGCCTCAACTAATAAAGTTTTTCTTTCATTTGTGTGAGTACTTTTTTAACTATAAATCTGGATTCAACTTAATATTCTTTTCTGACATCAGTTTGTCTTTTTGTAATTTCTTGCCATTGGATTCAAAGTTGAAGGGGATGTCGTGATAGAAATAACATGATCAGTCCTTATCACGCTTTTTTTTTGTCCTTTTTTATTTCGTAGTCCATTTTTTTTTAGATAAGTAATAATGTATTGATGGGGGCACTAGGGGTGCACCAACCCATACAAAACATACATTAAGGGAAGGGGGAGGGCCTCCTTAAAATCTCCCTGGCCAAAACCCAGGTGGAAAAAAGGCTGAGCGGGGAAAAAAAGTCACTCAATAAGTGTATGTAGATGCTTACAAAGTAGAAATACATCCTAGTGGGTTATTAAACCAATCCGAAAAAACCAACCCACTAGATCTCCCCCTTCTAGAAATAAACCATCCCCATGATACAAATTTAATAGATGTTACAATTGAGTTAACATTAGCTACCACTCCATGAAAGATGACCTTGTTACGTGCCTGCCATAACTGCCACACGGTAGCAGACCAAAATATATGCTGCAGCTTCATTGCTTTTCTTCCTTTAACCAATCCACCCATCTCCATAAACATGACCAGCCTATCCTCATCATCAACACCTACCACATTCAGCCATCTAAAGACATTTTCCCACACCCTTTTGACCATCGGGCAGCTGCATGCTAAATGGTTTGCAGACTCCACTGAATTAAAACAAAACACACACGATACTTCATAATGAGATGTTATAATGAGATGTTATTTCGTAGTCCATTAATTCACCTTTACAGATGGAGGTTAAAAAAGAAAGTATATCCGTTGTATTTTCTTTTCCTTTTCCACCTATTTTTTCTTAACATGAAGATATATAACTAAAAACATTCAGTTGAAATGATCATTCAATTCACCAAAATTCCAAAGAAGCTAATTATATTACCAGATAAATGAGTTCATGCGCTGTAAGATTTATATATCAATGTTGAATTGAAGAATCCTTTTGGATTAAATCTGCTGTTTGATGCATCATTAAAAGGGCGGATATTAATGAACTATTTTTTTGGTTTTAGACTTTTAGCCAATTTAGTGCGAGCTCTTTCTGTAATATATAACTACTAGACCATTCATTGCCCATGCATCGCACGGGGAAGAGTTTTCGTGGACAAAAATATCATTTTTTTTCAAAAGATTGTATGTACGTACTTACAAAAAGAAATTGTAATATATATGAGCTTTTTTAGAAAATTGTAGACAACAATGATTCATCAACAAATAATCATAGGAGAATTACAAAAAATGTCGCAAAGAACCACGGTACATAATTGGTACTTTACATTGCCGTAAATGAGAACATTAGTAATATATTCAGAATCAAGTCAGATACCAGTTCTTGTTTTAGCCACGCAAACATTAGTAATTTTACTTCTATGATTTGGTATATCATTGCTAGCTGGTTGGGCTTTACTTTGAGATGCAGCGAGATATTTCATCTTTTTTTTCCTAGTTCATTCATGTGGGAGGTCCAGCAAGATGCAGACGTGGTTTGATGTTCATTTGACATATTGTTCTCTGGGTTATATGAGATTTGAGGAATAGATGTATTTTCTCTAGAGATGTACTTGACTTTGGGACTTGTTTGAACCGGATATTATCTCGATGGTTCTCGGCAAGGGGTATTTCTTTTCCTATTTATAATTCTATGAGGGTTTGTAGATCCTATTAATCGTATTTCTAGGGGGTAGCTGGTTTTGGTTTCTTTCCTCTTGTGTGGAGTTTGGATTTTTCATATGTACCTTGTTTGGTGTCTGTCTCTAATTTCGTCGTTATATCTTTTATTAGATAAGCAATTATTGTATTGATGGGAGCACAAGGAGTGCGCCAACCCATATACAATAAAGGAAGGGAGAGGGCCTTCTTAAAACCTCCCTGAGCCAAAACCCAGTGGGAAAAAAGACTAAGACAGAGAAAAAGAGTACCTCATATGTGGACTGATTACAGCGTAAATGTCAACCCACCGTTTCTCCCCCTACTAGATATAATCCATCCCCAAGATACATCATTACATGTTTTGATTACAATGAGGACAAACAACCCAACGAACAATTAAACCAATCAAACCACCCAACCCGACGATTTCTCCCCCTTCTTTCCTTGAACCAACTCCAGGCGCAATCCTTGATGGCCGAAACAATAGAAGGAGCTGATGCCACCTCCCCTTTGAACACAACGTTGTTCCTTGCCAACCAAATGTTCCATAAAACCACCAACCATATTAGATGTTTGACACCTTTGCCTTTCTTCCCTTTCACGAACTTACCAAAATCTAGAAAGTGTGGGAGCACCTCCTCCAAGTCACAAGCTGTTGTCCCCATCCATGAAAACACTTGATGCCAAATTATCCTTGCAACACTACATGTCAAGAAAATATGCTCCACCGTTTCATTCTCTTGGAAGCACAGAACACAACATATAATCCCCCCTATCTCGAAGTATACCCCTTCTAGCCAAAGCGTCTCGAGTAGCCACTCTCTTCAACAACACTCTCCAAGCAAAGATTAAGACCTTTGACGAAACATCATTAATTTTCCCATAGCTTGGAACACGCTGCTGTTGATGCATTTTCAATATCACCTGCGAAAAAACCAGCAATATATTCATAACATTGTTTCACCGTGAAGCCAGCCACCGGGTCAGGCGTCAAAACCCACACATTATCACCCTGCTGCCACTACAAGAAAAACAGGTTTTTTCGGCGGATTTTTCCGCCAAAAAACAACCAATTCCGCCGCAAATATGGGCATTTTTGGCGGATTTTTCGCCGGTAAACAGCCCATCGCAACGTGTTTTCTACGGAATTTCCGGCGTATTAGATGTCATTTGCGGCGGATTTTTGCGGGTGAATTTTCGGCGGATTTTCGACGGTAATTTACAAAACCAAATCCGTTGCAAACGCGTGATTTTTTTTGATTGATAAATCCGCCGCAAATGCGTTATAATCCGCCAGAAACACGCGTCTTTTTTAATGTAATTATTAATTTTTAAAAAAATTATTTTTTTAGGACCCATCATGATTTCAGTTTCATGAGAAACTTTTGGTGTAAACAATAATCTTGGAGAGTTAAAGAAAGAATAAGCAATTTTCTTGTACTTTTCTGTTGATGAAGAACTAGAATGAGAATCTGCCATTATTATAATAATATATCAATTCTTTGAAGTATATTATAGAGGGAAGCTATGAAAATTTGAAGGATGCTATCCAATTCATCATTCTATTGAAAGCTAGAAAGTGGAAACCGTTGTATGATCTAAAAGACAAACTACTAAGCAAATTGAAAAAAAAAACTTTTTCAAAGTAGTACTAGTCGTTATTTGCCCACTAGTTCAGTCTTCCATCATTGGTCCTTTGAAGTTGCAGAGAAAAGAGAAGCAAAGAACAAGAGAGGATGAGAAAGATAGAGAAATCAGATATAAGAGAGGAGAGGAAGAGTGAAGAAATTTGGGTGAAGAGTGAGAAATGGTGAGAAAGAGTGAAGAAATCTGATATAAGAGAGGAGAGGAAGAGAAAGAGTCGTTGGGCACTTTTCGGCGGATTGTGTGAACTTTGCGGCGGAATTAAGATAGCGCGTCGTTTGCGGCGGATTGTTGGTCATTTTCGGCGGATATTGGTAGTTTTCGGCGGATATGCATTTGTGGTGGATTGACTGCGTTTCCGGCGGATTGACTGTGTTTTTGGCGGATATGGTATTTGTGGCGGATTGAGGTGTATTTTTGGCGGATTTCAAAACTCGAATTCCCCCCCCCCCCCCTTTTTTAAAATCCGCCGCAAATGACTCTTTTTTGGCGGATCAAAAAAAAAAATTCAATTTTTTTTTCCTACTTAAAATCCGCCGCAAAAAATTTCGTGAAAATTTAATCCGCCGGAAGCACAAAAAAATCTGCCGAAAATGTTTTGTCGGTGAAATCCGCTGAAAAAAGCAAAAATCCGCCGGAAAGGTAAAAAAGCGCTTACAAGAGTTTTTATATATTGGACCTATTTGGATATGACTTATTTTGAGTTTATGAAAAATAATTTAAATTTGTCAAAAAAAAATTATAGAGATAAATAAGTTCTTATATTAATTTATAAATTCTCATTAACAAAAATTATATCTCCATAACTTATTTTTCCATAATCTACTTTGATAAACTTATAAATAATACATAAAAATTTATTTACCTAAATTATTTTTCATAAGTTAAAAAAGACTCGATTTATCATCCACCAACAAAATACTTACATCGACAATTAAAGATGAGTTGAATCGAATCCAAATGGCCCAATATATAAAAGGGTGTTATTTTTCGTACCCCCCTCATTCCCTATCACACCCCCATAAACCCAAAAATGCCAATAATACCCCTGCCTTTTTTAAAAAAAAAATTAAATTAAATTTTTCGGAATTACCTCAAAATAAGGTAATTAGGTTCAAAAAAATTAAAATTTGGAATTACCTCTAAAAAGGTAATTAGGTTCATCATAATCATGAAAAATTTGAATTACCTCTAAAAAGGTAATTCAAATTTTTAATTTTTTTTTTTTAAAAGTTTATATGGGTCCAAAATGTCTAAAAATAGTGAAAATAAGCACGTGAAGTAGGTGAGCAGGCGACATCTAGGCATCCGGGCCAATCCGGGGCCAGGCGGTGCGTATATATACGATTTGTTTTAATTTTTATTACTAAAAGGCTACTAAAAATAGTCAAAACTACTCTAAAAAAATATAAAAACACCACTAAAAATCTAACAAAACCAAAATAAGGCTATACAAATTTTTTTAGATTTTTTGGAGACTATGAAAAATTAAAAAAATCGTAAAAATAGTAAACGAAGGAATTTGGGATTTTGAGGCCGTAGTCTTGTAAGAAGTCCCTTCTAGGGAGTCTTGATTCTTGATTTTTTCGCTTCTAATGTTTGTGGTTTCATTACGATCGAGTATGTTGTCAGAAACCGATTTTTTAGCCTAAATTATTCGTTCGAAATAAAAAAATTAATTTTTTTGAATTACTCGAGAAATAGGTAATTAGGTTCTAAATGTGAACGGAATTACCTCATTTCTGAGTAATTCAAATTCTTTCGAAATTATTTAATTTTTAATTACCTCGAGAAATAGGTAATTACGGTTCACAAATGTGAACGGAATTACCTCATTCTGAGTAATTCAAATTCTTTTCGAATTAGAGGTAATTAGAAATTCAAAAATTTTTTTTTTTTTTTTAACAAACCATGTAATTTTTGGGAAAAAGTAGGGATATTTTTGTCCATTTGGGATATTATGGGGGTGTGGTAGGGAATGAGGGGGGTACGAAAAATAACACCCTATATAAAAACTCTTTAAAGATGAACTCTTGTTAATGGAGCCAACGACGAAGCCACATGAGTAATGCAGATGGATTGATGTGAATGAGAATCGGAGTGAAGAAGACCAACACTGAAGCTTCCACACTTCTGGCGATGGCGAAGAAGCGAAGCTCCAAGGCAACCCTTTTCTTGATCTTCATCGCTTTTTGTACCTTTGTTCCTCTTTTCGCTCCTCTTCCTTCTATCTCCTCTCACCATGCCCATCATTCTCATCCCAAAAAGGTAACCTTTTTTACCCTTTTCCTTCCAATGCTCCTCTCTTTTACTTTCATTTAATTTCTAGGTATTGTAAATTAGCTTTGTAGTTGACTTTAATTGCTAAATGATAAGGAAACTAGTATACCTTATTGGATAGTGGTGAAGAAAGTAATCAGTAAAAAATAATCAGATT
This sequence comes from Oxytropis ochrocephala, assembly GCA_020916435.1. Classification (NCBI taxonomy): domain Eukaryota; kingdom Viridiplantae; phylum Streptophyta; class Magnoliopsida; order Fabales; family Fabaceae; genus Oxytropis; species Oxytropis ochrocephala. The sequence goes on from CM037093.1 coordinate 117,310,699, forward strand.
TTGCTACTTTAATCTTGATAAGAAAACTAGTATACATTCATTTAGTTTCTGGTTATTGTCAATTAGCTGTGTAGTTGACTTCAATTGGCTAATTGCTAAATGCTAAGCAAACTAGTATAGTTCCTTTAAATTATTGTGCTTACTGAATGATTGTTGTTTGATATTATTATTGGGGCTGTTAGTGAAACATTTTATAACTTTTACCCCTTTTTATTGAAGTTGATTTGATCTACGCTTTGTTTATTCTTTCCACCTTAGCTCCCGTGTGATTGTTTTTGATCAGGTCAATAGGAAATTTGAGATTGCAAATGATAGGTTCTGGAAAGATGGTGAACCTTTTCAGATCATTGGTGGTGATTTGCATTATTTTCGAGTGCATCCAGAGGTACATATCTTGCTAATGTCTCTTACTAGAATTAGAATTCAGACATGGCACTGTTTGGAAGAATTTATGAAAAACAACTTAGACAAATAAATAAGTTTTTAAATGTATTATTCATAAGTTTGTCAGGGTTGTTTATGAAAAAACAGCTTATGGAGATACAACTTTCGTTAGTGAGAACTTATGATTTACCATAAAAACTTATTTATCTTCATAAGTTGTTTTTCATAAGCTCAAAAATAAGTTCTTCCAAACAGACCCTATGTAGTGTTAAAAGAAGAAGCAGAACAAGAAAGTAGAGTGGTGCTATTATTACTGCCCTAGGCACCTCTTGTAATCTCCCCCATCTTCCTCTTAAGGAAAATGCACATTGATGAATGGACACATCCTCACTATTCTTTGAGACACCATAAGCAATTTATTTTGTTCAAATTAAATGCTTTCATATGGTGACAGGTGATATCATTTTTCTTCTAATTTGCAGTACTGGGAAGATAGACTTTTAAAAGCTAAGGCATTGGGCTTGAACACGATTCAGATATATGTTCCTTGGAATCTGCATGAACCAACACCGGGAAAGCTTGTTTTTGAGGGCATTGCAAACATTGAATCATTCATTAACCTTTGTCACAAACTCAGTCTCCTTGTGATGGTTCGAGCTGGGCCATACATATGTGCAGGTTAGCTCTTCCATAATTTAAATACCTAATTGGTCATCTTGCCAATGAGCTTCAACTTTTTCTAGTAAAATATAACTTTCTGATTCCATGTATAGCATGGCAGTGGATAGTGTATTTATTGGAATGCTATCTCTTAGATTTTGTATATCTCTTATAACAAGAAGGCGAGATTATAAAAATCCTTATCCTGCAAAGTTCCATGAAGCCAGATTTCCTGTAGTTCATTTGGATGGATGTATATAAGAATAATATTTCTACAATTTCCCCCTAGTCTTTTCTATTCAGATTCGTCTAACTAGGTTTTATGGAAAATCATAATTACATTCGATTCACTTGCTGAAATATCTACTTATATTTAACCTTAAATTGAAATTCTAGACCAAGTTTCTCCAGTCTCAAAACCATCCTTTGCTCTGCCCTCCAGTTTGATATGATTGAGCTAAATAATTGAAAGTTAAGATTCTTCTCCAACTGTACTTCTCTGACATATACAAAATTCATTTACGTTGCATTGCCTTTATACTGCACTAATGCAAAATTATTTGTCAAAAAATATAAACTTTAATGATCTCACTATTATGATTTTAAGATGAGACTTGTCTAATTTGTTATCTTGATCCGTGATGGCAAAGGTCATTTCTTCCTTGTAATATTGTTAAACAAGAGAATGCAACATCTGTTCCTTGATGCCAATCCAAAGTCTGAGTGGCTGCCCATTATGTCTTTTTGGCATAATTTTTTGTTTCTTATTCTTTAAAGATATTCAAGATGATGTGATTCATACTGGTTTATTTCAGAGTGGGATTGGGGTGGTTTCCCAAGTTGGTTCTATTCCATAAACCCGACCCCCAAACCAAGATCATCTGATCCTACTTTTCTTCAACTGGTATGCTTTATTTATTATATTTTATGATAACATTGATCTACCTACCTAGAAACTAAATTTGAGTTCCCTAATCTTGTGGTTGGAATTGTATTATATGCTTTTTCTTCGTTTCTGTCTCTCTTTTTTCCTTTCTCTTTCATGTTTTATAATTTAGGAAATGCAAATTAATATGCCTCTCTTGTGTGTTTATAATATATCCATGTCTTGTTAGATATTTTCTCTCATTATCTGTGTTCTTTATTTCGTTCGAACTATTATTTTTTTTTACTAGTTAGAACATTGAAATTCTTTTTTAATCTTCAACAGTTTCTGCACTTTTCTATGTGGGAATCATAAGATGCTTGTTATTAATTGCATTATATTAGTGTCATTCTTAGGATTGTTGGGCGACGATCTCAACTTGTAGAACTTGAGCAGAGTTGCGACAGTTGATAGTAGTTCAAGTTGCTTTAGAAAGTTTAATGATATACAAGTGCAGATGTTATTTATGAAGTAAACTACCTGCAGTAAGACAACCTTGTGTGTGCTTTTTAGGCATAGAGCTATCTGTATTCTGTGCGTATTTGGATTGGTGTTTGTGAGTGCTGCTTGTGTGTATGTCTCTCGTTACTATCAACAACCTGTAGCATTTTAGACTTCACCTGGGTGATGACTATTGAGCACCTTACATAAACCAACCAAAGCTTAGTTTGACTGGCAAACATTTAGTTCGGTTTTGTTTCTGATGACAACTTCTAAGATCAAAATTCCCACCAAATCCAACCAAAGCTTAGTTTGACTAGTCGTTTTCCTTTTTGAACTTCACAGCGTTTGAACTTTGAGTGTAAATATAATGAATATACAGAGGTGCAGACATGCTTTTTATTTTTATACTGCCCAATTTTCCCCCCTTGCTTACGGAAATAGCATGACTTCCAGAAGGGAATATGGGGCCTTTTCAAATCACGCTGTTTGGGAAGTACCTCAAAACATACATTCGGCTAAAGCATAGTAAGGCTTCTTTGTGAATGTGATTGCTTTAGGATGCAGCAGCAGATAGGTCACCTAAGCCTAAACCGAAGAACTGTAAGTGGGATTCAAAGTTCAAACCTGGGGAATCAGCAAGCAAATTGGATGAACCCACTTATCACTGAATCAAGCTCGTGGGGCTTCTTTTTTTAATGTTTTGTTGTACAGGCTATGCTCAATTAAACCACATATATTAATTATTTACCCAAAAGGAAAAGGTGAACTTTGTTTGTGATTTAACTGTAACAATGTTTTGGTAGTTTACATAGAATAGGTTAAACAAACCCTTTTGATGATTTAGCTGATAACCTTTTGATAATGCTAGATTGTGTATCTAAAAACTTCAATTTTCATTCAAACATCTATGTGATTGAAAGCATTTGTTGTATATGTCTTTATGTATGTTTATACATTACTATCATTGAGGTTTGGACTTATCATCGTTTTGCCTTTAAGGTCAAAAGATGGTGGGATATCCTGCTTCCAAAGTTTGTCCCTCTCCTATATGACAACGGAGGCCCCATAATAATGGTTCAGGTATGTTGTTTTTGTAGAACTCAATGTTGGATTTGCCTGATTGGCATTGTTACACGAGATTTTACAAAAAAAAAATGTGAAAGTGTGCTCTGATTTCAGAAATATAGAGTCTATATACTTAAGGTGGAAAGTTGAAGGATCCCCATGTTAAAATTATAGGGATTTGATGGAAAATGGGACTCTTCTGAATTCACAATGTAACATGTGTTAGAGACAATAAACCAGTAATCATAATCCGGATACAATTGCTAATGTTGTATGTAGAACTAGACTAGCACAAGCCCAGCTCATTAAGACTGCTAATATCATAAGACTCCAAAAGCAATAAGCATCCCAATATTATAATATTCTCATCCTATTTGTTTCACCAGAACATAAATTATGTGTCATTTGTCAACATTTAGCAGACAGTAGTTTGTCTAAATACGAAGATATCCCTAATTGCTGTGAATTCCTAAATACTGGAATTTCTGTATTGGGTAGGACTTAAATTCGCCTTGTTTGAATATTCTAAAGATTATGTAGCTTTTTTCTTTTGAACTTTCAGCATTTATCTTATGAAAGAAGATATAGATCGAATTATATGACATTGTTTGACAGATTGAAAATGAGTTTGGTTCTTATGGAGACGACGAGGCATATCTCCATCACCTGGTCACACTAGCTAGAGGTCATCTTGGGCATGATGCTATATTGTAAGTACTTTTATGTCTTCGAATCCCATCACTTTGTTGTTCTTTATCTGAAGTGTGCTGCTGATGTTAAAATAACACATTTAACATGTGTTAAATATGTTTAGTGTGGCCTAGTAGACGCTGACTAGGCGATCGAGTCAATGAAATCATTTGTAGTTAATGTATAGGTTTCCCTTGTGCTATTTATTAGTAACTCTTGTATAGTTTTAATTATCAATTACAAAACAAATCTCCTTTTACATGGTATCAAGAGCTTAGGTTCTTTTTTCCCTTTATTTTCTGCATCAGTAGCCGCTACTGCACAGCAGCTTCTTTTTTTCTAGCATGACCAGTACTGCGAGGCACAGAGAGCTTGTGTAATTATTGTAAATGCAATATCAATAGGAGTGTATTTTCTGTTTAGACTACACTGTAATCACAAAAATTATAATGTTCAATGGTGCCATTTTTCATGTATAATGTATTGAAATTTTTAATGGGAAGGCTGGTTTAAAACTGAAACGTGAAATGAATTCCAACTTCTGAACTTATTTAATGTAATAGAGAAGTGTAATATCTAAGATAGTATGAGGAAGATCTCTCCTTTCTTATTATTCTTTTCTCTATGTTTACTGTTTTCAGATACACAACAGATGGGGGGTCCAGGGAGAATCTTGAGAAAGGAACTATTCGTGGGGATGCTGTTTTTTCAGGTGAAATTCCAAAACCATAAATGATTTTAATTATAAGGTTTTATAAGCATCTATCTTCTCTAGCATAATTAACATCATTTATGGTTTTGGAATAACAAAAACAAAAAATCTCGATCAGTAGTATACTGTATATCACATCCATTGCTTTGATCATTTAACCTAATACACATTCTCTATTTGTAGCTGTTGACTTCACTACGGGTGATGATCCTTGGCCTATATTCAAGTTACAAAAGGAGTTCAATGCCCCGGGAAAATCACCACCTTTGACTACGTAGGTTTATTCCTATAGACTTTTTTTTTTGTCAAATGCTAAATACTAAAAGTGCTCATCGTATCAGCGAACTTTACACTGGGTGGCTTACACACTGGGGAGAGAAAAATGCCAAGACTGGTGCTGATTTTACAGCAGCTGCTCTTGATGAAGTTTTGCGAAAAAATGGTTCTGCAGTCCTATATGTATGTCACGGTCTCTGCTTTTCTGCTATATGGCAATCACGTTCTGATTGATCCTTTTGAATTGGGTTTTCTAATTTTCAGATGGCTCATGGTGGGACAAACTTTGGATTTTATAATGGAGCAAATACTGGTGCAGATGAGGCTGATTACAAACCTGATCTCACTTCATATGACTATGTTAGCAATCTTTTGACCCATGTGTTTGCGCCTTCCATTGTGAATTTTGGAATGCATGTTTCAGTGCTGGACTGACTATCTCGTATCCAGGATGCGCCGATAAAGGAAGCTGGTGATGTTGACAATTCAAAATTCAATGGTGTGAATTTTGGGTTTTACTCGTTTTCAAGTTATTTGTACTTTTGAGTTTGTTGATTATATTTTTAATAAGCTTCCCTTTTACCTGTGACTATCTGCAAACCCCTAGCTCGAAGCATGTTTGCATGCTATCCAAGCAATAGTTGGTGTTGGTAATCGAGTAAAATAGAAAATGCAAGTCTATATAGCATTAACTGAATCTCAATTTCGGAATTCTCCCCACCTGAGAACAATCCAATTTTTATATTGTACACAGTTCAACTTAAGTTGAAAAGATCATATAAACTATTGGTGTCCTATTTGCAATAATTTCATAAATCATAAATGTTACGTCCATGAGAAGGTACTGTATCCAGAACCTGTAGGAGATGCATATATAATGTATTGGCGAAAAAGAAAATGTTATTTTCACCATCTGTTTTGTTCAATTATTTGTTAAATTTTATGATTCTTTTCTACGATCATCCAAGCAAAATCTGAACTGTGTTTATATATGTTTCAGCAATCCGGAGGGTTATAGCCCGATATAGCCCTGTACCACTTCCCCCTGTTCCATCTGATACTGAAAAGACGAGATATGGACCAATCCACTTACAAAGAAAATCATTCTTGTTTGATATGTTTGATTTCACTAATTCCTCAAAAGCATTTGTATCAGAAAATCCTATGTCAATGGAGAATGTGGGCCAGGTATGTTGTTGCTGTAATGCTGTTCACACTGATGCAAGATTCCTAGTGGTATATTATTGAAGCTTGTTGCATTTATGTTCAGTTTTTTGGTTTCTTATTGTATGTCGCCGAATATGAAGCAAGGAGAGGCAAAAGAATTTTGTCCATACCCAAGGTGCAATTTGAATACTTAATTCATTCATTATCGCTGTTTCTTACTTATTTTCATCAGATGCTGTCATCGTATTTCTATTGTTACCCAATGAAAGTATACAGAATTCTTGTCTATCCTGAAGAATATAGCTTCTCTAAATATTATGAATTATGAATGAGCAGGTGCATGACAGAGCTCAAGTATTTGTCTCGTGCTCTTCTGAAAAAAGAGGTGCAAGGCCAACTTATGTTGGTACTGTGGAAAGATGGTTGAATAAAGAACTCAGCCTTCCAGAATTTAAATGCCATTCTAACATCAACTTATATATTCTGGTATTTGCCTTCTTTTTATTTATTTATTTATTTATTTGTTCCTATTTCTTTTTGTAAGAAGAACTTTTTTTCTGAGGGTTTTGAGTTGGCTACATATGTCAAGGTATAAAGCAATTTATAACTTTTCCAAAATTTTCACTAAGTGGGAGTTCATCATCTTACTCCCACCCTGGATTGTGAAGATAAGGGGGTGCCAGGGGAATTAAATAATTTTTGGCGATTTTAACTTTAATTTGATAGTTAGTACCTAACAATAACTCGTGTTTCGTTAATTCGCATACTCATAGAATATAAGATAAATAAACAGTATAATTATGTCTATCCTTCTATTTTATGAAGCACTGACACAGACGCCAGACACGACACAGACACAGCACACAAACACCGGTTTGAATTTGAAAAATACAAGCTATTGAAGTGTCTGTGTCGGTGTCAGTGTCCGACACGATACGTGTCGGACACCGGATACATCCTCAATCGGAAGTGTCAATGCTACAGAGCTTCTGTTTGTGAAGTAAATCCCAAGTCTTGCAAATTAAAATTGTGCCTAATAGCAGAGTCAATATCAGGGGTTAGTTGGGACGCTGGATCATTTTATATGGTTCATATAACTGGAAGCTAGGCATTTATGTACATTAAGAAGGCACGGGTAAACATGTGAAGAATTTCCATCTGCTTTTAATATTTTGTGGTATTTTGAACGTTTTCTCGTCTTCCCACCTATGTAGGTTGAAAACATGGGTCGTGTAAATTACGGGCCTTTCATCTTTGACAGGAAGGTAAAAGTCATATGAATATGATGGTGCTTTCTATAAAAGTTTGATTATAATTGGTTGGTCTTTGTCACAACTTGTACAGGGCATTCTGTCTTCTGTTTATCTGGACGGGAATAGAGTACACGGATGGAAAATGTTCCCTATTCCCTTGCACAACCTTAATGAAGTGCCAACTTACATCATGCACGCTGCATATTCTGCACCAAGTGAAATATCTGGTTCAAGGAAAAGGTTGATGTATAAGTCTGGTATGTACTAAAATATATTTGGAAAGAAAAACGCGATACCTTTTTCCATCACTGCTCTTTTGTATCTCATGTTATGCTCAAGTATGACTTCATTGAATTTTAAGTTGATGTTGTCAAACTGTGACCAAGGTATTTCTTTTTATTTTTGCAGAAAATACTTCAAAAGAACCTGCTTTTTATTCTGGCCACTTCTTCATTGATAAATCAAGTCAGGTCAAGGATACATTTATATCATTCAACAATTTGGTAAAAGGCATTGCGTTTATTAATGACTTCAATCTAGGAAGATATTGGCCGGTAAAATAATATTTTGTTCCTCTTGAATGAATTTTAGTTGTAATTATATATATTACAGAATTTAATACTCAGTTCTCTATATCATATTATGATTTTATTTTTGCTTTCAAATATTAATTTATGGTTTTTTAATAGTTGAGAGGACCACAGTGCAACCTCTACGTTCCTGCTCCAGTCCTTAAGCAAGGAGATAATTTTTTGGTACTATTTACTTATCTTAAGGAAGATTCCAATTCTATTCCCCTGCTTCTGACTTGCTCTAAAATACGTTGTTATCCAACAACTGTTACATTTAGTAAAATGATTTTATTTTGGGTGAATGAACTTGAATTTTGTTAAGCTCATTATTGTGGGAATTATTTAGTTTTGAGAATCACAAGGCGCAAATGTGTAATTGCACTGAATCAATGTACAGGTAATACTGGAGTTGGAATCTGCAGAACCTGAAGTTGTAGTACACACAGTTGATGAGCCAGATTTCACATGCGGCTCTGCTGGGATGAACGTCCATCAGTTGTAATGTAATGTAATGTCAACTAGAGAACAACATGCTTAGAAGTTTATGGTGGGAAACATCTGCCTCTAACATATTTCCATGCCATTCACACTAGGTATGGAGGGAACTATGTTAGACACAGATGTTTTATATAATGTCTATGCCACTCGCGGATAGAAATTGCCACCCATAGTTCACTATGCTTTTCGAAATATTTCCATATAGCATACTAGCATTGAGATCTTGATACCATTTTTGGGATGCTTGACAACTAGACCCAATGGTTGAGAGTTGAGTCTGTCAGATCGAAGTAAGTCTTGTAAAGAGACTTTGACTCACGTATATGTACTACCTTATGATGAGTTTGTTTATGTAAATGATTTTATATCTTCATTATTTCACCAGTGTATATGTTTTTAATTAAAAATAGTTTTTTCCTACCTAGGAAAGTATTTTCATATCATTTTCTATTGACTATAAACAAAGCTTAAAAAAAAAAAAGTAAACAATGTCATGTTAGGAAGACAGGCCATTATAGCTATATAGGCCATTTAACCAACATCGTTGGCCCAGTGGTTTAATCTACCTTGGGACATAAGGGATCGACCCGGTGTTCTTGTATTCGATTTCCGCAGTGGATAAACTTGGTGTTGGTCAGTGCGAAATTTGATCCTAAGCACGAATAGAGATTAGTCTTTCGTTGAAAGCGTTGGGACTCTTTTAGAAAGGAAGCAAAGAATGGTCGAACCAAAAAAACTTCATAGCCCTTTAGTGTTGAGTATTAAAGACACTCAAAATCAAACAATAGTAGACACCTCATGACAAACACATCTTTTTGAAAATACATTCTAAAGGATCGATACTTCATTTGTAGAAAATGCAATCAATCACTCGATTTAGTTTCAGTCAGGAGCCACTTCCATGAGTGAAGTTTAATTACTAATCATGTCTCTTATGGGGTCAATGATTCTAGTCAAGAAAATTATCTTGTTTTGGTTAGCATGTCAAGTCATTATCAAACCCTTCCTATTTGAGGTTAGGAAGACACCAAGATAGAGTAAGGAAATCTGGGGTTAACGCCAACAAAACCCCTAGCCATCTAAATAGAGTATCAAATTCTCAAAATAGGACCTTTCGCTAACATTATTAACCATTAGAATTTGTAATTTAAAAAAGAAAATACCTCATGAGAAAGAAGATGAAGAAAGTAAAATATGAATTTAACTAATATGCATTGTCGGTGTAAAACTTTTTTTTTACACTTTCAACCAAATTGCAAATTGACATGTCATGAAAATATTTGACTTTTATCTTAATCATCATAAAAGTCACATATATACTATAATTTCTAATTTGTTGATAGTGTAAAGAACTTTTACACTTACCGAACATATATACCAATTAAAAACATAAAATATTAGACAAATATCGTGGCACTATAAGGTGGGATTTGAATTAGTTCCTATAAAATACATTATTTTTATTTTTAGTCCTTGGTAAATTTTTCTTTACCTTTTGGTCTCCACTTATAAAGTTGCTAATTACACCTTTGATCCCTGACTAGATAACGAGTTATTATGCCACTTGCCATGTCATACTTTTTTAATGACTATAATGAAAATTCGCACGTCTCTAATGCAAAGTTGGTGCTCATGTGTTCATTGGGCTGTCACATCGACACCTACGACATTACAGTTTTTTATGACTAAGATGCCAATTCATTGGCACATCAGGTAATTTGGCATCCAAGCAATTAAAGTGTGATGTGGCAGGTGTTAGCATGGCGAATTTGGATTAATTGCGTTCAGTAGTCTATACCTTTGGTGACTTTAGGCATGTTTGGGAGAGAGAAAAATGTGATAAGAAGAGTGAGAAAGTAATTAATGTGAGGGTTAGACACAAAATAAGCAAAATATGTGGTACGCTTTTTGCCTTAAAGGTATTGAATCCCTCCTCGTGTCGTTACAATGTGTTAGCTAAAAGTACAAAAAAAAAATGTAAATGAGAGCTAAAAGTACAAACAAAGATTTAAGTGAGACCAAAAGTTGAAGAAAAATTTATTGAGAACGAAAAATGGAAACTCTATATGTATGGGGATTAAAAACATATTTGAGCCTACTACCAGTCCTTATTATAAGAAAAATTTGCAGTTTTAAGTTTATTGAATAACGGATGCAATTGACTTATAGGCTCTACATAAGTGAATTTAAAAGTAAAACTATACAATTTTCTTACAATAAAAACTATAGATATATAATATGTGTATGTTTGATCTAAAAAGGAAATTATGGCTGAAATTTTGTATTTAATAGAAGATCAATCAGATATGATTTCTCTTTCAATATGATTTTGGCTGAAATTTTGTATTTAATAATTAATAGAAGATCATCCATTAATATGATTTCTCTTTCAATTTTATTTTTGATTTTAACTTTAAAATTTTAAATTCAAATCATTCGTATATAATACACTATCTACTTTATTAGCGAATTCGAGGGGGGGGGGGGATTTTTGATGGCATTAGTTGTAAATAATGCGAACTTATGTCCATTATTAATCTAACAAAAATTAAAGTCCCACTCATTATACGATGCGCGATTTTTAAGGAAAATCGGATTTATGTTTGATGAAGGTAAATATGACTTACGATTTTTAAAGCTTCTGGAAGGAAATCATATCTAGATAAATACGATGCGAAATTTGCTGAAAACCGTATCTATCTCATGGAAGGTAAATACGATGAGCTCTAAAATATTTCTGGTTAAATCATATGTAAGTGAGAAATGCGTGGGGGTATGGAGTCAAATGGTGGGGTACAAAAAAACTCTTTGTATTTATGACAATTGTTAAGCCCATATAACAGTTGGTTAGTTAATATCTACAAGAAAATTTCACAACCATTTTTTTAACCAAATAGTACACACATCCATTTTTTGTCAACTATCTTGCCCTCATTATTGTTAAAGAGTGTTTTTATCAAAGTTTTTATGAATTAAGCTTCTCACATTCTAAATCACCACCCCGCATTGGTATGTATCTTCGCAAATATATCATATATAAACACAACTATGTTAACATAAAAATTTCATTCTATGTTTAGTTGTAAATTATCAATTCGTATCAACGAATAACTTTGCAATACATAATTTTTTAAACATTTTTTACAGAGCTCCTTATAACTACATCACGTGATCGCGCGTGTAGCACGCCCCAAGTATATCATAAATGTAGTAGAAGTTAGCCGAAGGCTTGAAGCCTTGAATTAGGAAACAAAACCTAACATAATCAAATTCTATTATTAGCTTTTATCGAAACGAATCAATTATTTTGTTTGTTGAAACCACAAACGAATCAATCCTCTTTTGATTTGATTTTCAAAAACAAAAATTAATCTATACATGAGATAATATCAACAAAACAACTGTGACCAATACGGAAAAGTCCATCATCATGTTCCTCTCTCTTTGTCCTCAACATAAACCCATGACTTCAATCTCATTTATAAATAAATAAATAAATAAATAAAAAGACATTTTATAGATTCATTTGTATATAATCTATATTATAAACCAAATACATCAGTTACTTAATTAAATAAAAAAATATTATTTTTCTTATAAATGAGATAAGAGGAGTACTCATATACCAAAAAGTTAAAAGTGTATGTATATAAAAAAAATGTTTCTTTTTTTGGTAAAAAAAAAGTTTATTTTTTAGTCAAAAAAAATGTTTTACTATTAATCAAAAACTAATTATAAAAAAAATCAAAAATTAGAAAAGAACAAAAAAAAATACCGTTTCAAAATTCCGATATATGCGTTTTATTTGTTTCACAATTGCGAAATATGTGCTTTTCTCTCTCTCTCTCCTATTTTTATTTTTATTAAAAAATTGGTAGCTAGAAGAAATTGAATTAAAAAAATTAAGGAGGATAAAAAAGTAAATTAAGAAAAGTAGGGTTAGGTGGCTAGGTAGCTAGAAAAAGGCATTCCTTCCAATTAAAACTGCCATTTCATCGCCGGCGGAGACGCAATCAATCAAATTTCATTGATATATGAATGAATGAATGAATTAAGCATGATGAGCAGAAATGGCAACAGAGGAGGTGGAACCACACAACAAGCTTGTGCTGCTTGCAAATATCAACGTAGAAAATGTGGTCCTAACTGTATTCTCGCACCATATTTTCCTCACCAACGTCAAAAACAATTCCTCAATGCTCATAAATTATTTGGTGTTGGTAAAATCTCTAATATGATTAAAGATGTTGATCCTCGTTTTAGAGATTTAACTATGAATTCTATTATTTATCAATCTGATATGCGTGCTCTTGATCCTGTTGGTGGTTGTTATGCTATTATTCAACAACTTCAATCCAATATTCATCATTTTTCTGCTCAACTTCATCTTACCCTTCAACAACTTGCTTTTTTAAGAGCTTCTTCTTCTTCCTCTTCTTCGCATTATCATCACGGCATTTTTAATAATAATAGCACTAATAATATCGATGATATTAATGCAATGATTTTGCATCATGGCGGATCTTCTTTTCAAGCTCCTCCTGCGCGCGCACGGATTTTTCTAATTATCATTATGTTAATGAACAACAAGAATTGCCACAAGATGTTGTTGTTGATCCTAATTCGGAAGATATTCATTCAATGAATTACGAGGCTCTACAAGGAGAACTTCATAATTGGGTTAATTCTATACCAATGTCACCGTTAACATTGGAAGATAGAAAGGAAGAAGAAGAAGAAGAAGAACATGTTCATGTTGATCATCACCATCAATATCAAAATGATGAAAAACCTGTTCTTGACCTTATCAATGATGTCAATTCCGATGCAACCAGAATCATTCATCCAGATCACCAGGTTAGTTTCTATATTTTTCTTTTAATTAATTCTTTTTAATTTTCTCTTAGCTATATACAATCATTCTTTCAATGAATCCCTGCATCAATTCTATTTTCTTTTTCTTGAATTGAGTTTCTTTGGATGGAAGGATAGGGTGAAAAACCATGGCTATGAATCTTAAGATTTGTGCCCTAGAAATATTAATTTGCCTCATTTAAAACTTCTCAAAATATTTTGACTTACATGAATTAATTAATTAGATCATTATAACAATTGTATTATTAATTATGTTGTGATTTTAATACTCTACTTTCTTTATGAAGACAAATTTAGGGTTAGGGGATGATGATGCCTTAAATACTCTATTTCATGGTTTTATGTTTGGATATGAAATAGTGAATGGAATGGAATGAAACTGAAATTGCCTTTTCAATTACTATAATGATTTTTACAGTTTCAGATTAACATCCAGTATTGATCTAATCCTTCCATTATAAATACAAATTATCGATGATGATATTAAAATGTTCTGTTTTTAGTTAATTTACAACTTTTTTTTTTCTAATATGATGAAATATTACTTGACTAAATTGTGCAGGAATGATGAAGCTAGCACAGATTTGTTTGAGATAAGCAAGAAAGTAATAAAAGGAAAGGTGCAGTGCAGCAATGCTTATATATTCTTTCACAAACTACACTTTTGTTTAGTTAGCTAGGATATTACTTAGCGACTTAATTAGCTAGCGTAGATTGACTGCAGAAATTTCGTGCAAGTTAATTTCGTGACAATTTCTTTTTTTATGTATGCACTAGTCTCAGTCATTAAAATTTTTCGGGTAAGTTTTGCATGGATCATTAAAGCTTTTTGGCAGTTATATATGTGTTTTCTAATACTATACTTTATGGCTAGTAAATAATACCCTTGAGGTTAAAACAACTATATATTAAGCATGCAAAGTAGTAGACATTAAAAACAACAACATAAACAAATTTATATAATTAACATTACATTCAGGTTCTTATTATTGAAGTACACATAACACATTTTAATATTGTAATCTGCAACTGTAATTGCGGTCGCAACATAACAGTTTTAGAGGTCTCTACAATGCAAATGCAGACGCATCGATCTGCATTTGTCTGTATTTTACACCTATATAAAGAAACCGCGACTGCAGCCGCAATTTAGAACCATAAATGTAACGTTTAATCAGGCTTTAGGACTATTAATAGCAGAAGGAAGGTGAAGCTTGATATTCTCAAGCTGCAAGTTCTTGTTTTTCTCAATTTCCAATTCAATCTTGAGCGTAGAGATCTCCTGCACCATTTGCTCTTCACTATGATCATTAGCCACATGAATCTGATCCTCTCCCCCACTTATCAGATTCATCAGAAACTTAACTTGTCCCAGCTCTTGTTCTAAACTTCCTTTCAACACATTCAAAGTGGCCAACATTTCTTCACGGTTATTCAAATTCACAAACCTTCCTCCAACACCAACATTTTCAACAACCACACCATGTTCTTCTGATTTTCCTATCTCTTTGATCACTTTTTCTTCTTCAAACCGAACTTGTTTCACCACTGCTTCATTTGGTGATAATAATACAGGTTCAAGTTCCAACCCATCTTCATTAAAATTCCAACCACTAATCCTTCTCTGCTTAACCATCATCCCCTCATCATCCTAAATCGTCGTCATCGTCATCACATGGAGCCATTAGAATCTTCATTTGTTTATACATTTTCTCAACACTAGGCAAACCATGCAAAACATTCTTAACAAGAAACTCACACCCTTTACAGTTCTTAAAAAAAGGATGCTTAAGCAACTTATCAGCATTAGGTCTCTTAGAAGGATCTTGATTCAAACAAGAAGCAACCATATCTTTAAAAGCTTTAGAGAATTTATTACCTCCGTTAGCTTTACTATATTTATCAAAATCAGAAAACCTAAATCTTTTAGTAATATTAAGCATCATTGATTTAGAAGGAGGAAGATGAGAAAGTGGTGGTCTTCCATGAGCTAATTCCAAAGCAGTTATTCCAAAAGACCATATATCAGCTTTGAAACTGTAACCATAATGAGAGTGAATTACTTCAGGTGCCATCCAATAAGGTGTACCAGCAAAATCAGTAAACATATGAGAAGTAGAAGAAGATGAAGAAGAAGAAGAATAAGAAGTTGAAGTTGAGTTATTTGACTCATAAATAGAAGCTGAAACACCAAAATCAGCTAGCTTAATATTTCCATTTGAGTCAACAAGAATGTTACCAGCTTTAATATCTCTATGAAGGTGACCTTGACCATGAAGATAAGAAAGAGCATTAAGAGTGTGTTTAAGAACAATTGCTATGCATGGTTCTGTTAAACCGTTTGGGAAAGAATGAGTTATGATAGATTGTAATGAACCACCAGCCATGAAGGGCATAACCACCCAAAGACGATGGTCGACGGTGAAGGAACAATGAGCTTTAAGTATGTTAGGGTGAGAAAGGAGAGAAAGTGTCTTCGCTTCGCGGCGAACATCGTCGAGATCGGGACGTGAACGATCTAAGTCTATGGATTTTATGGCTACAGGTGTGGAGTTTATGGGGATGCAGATTGCTTTGTAGACGATGGCACTGTTTCCTGCACCTATCTCATCGACGATTTCGTAGGAGGATGAGTCTAATGGGTATTGAACTCTTTTTGGAACTATGAGTTCTTCCATGTAATTGTTTTGGAGGAGAATGGATTGTGATTTGATTTGCATGGTGATGTGTGGAGAGTGGAGACATATAAATTGAGAAGAAAGTGTATGGGGTTAAAGCGGTTTTCTTGTGATGGAAAAAGGATAGCGGTGATTTGTCACTTCTCAATGGCTCTCAAACCATGCATGTGAATCACAATAATGCTTTAATTAATATACTATCTTTATGCCATGATCCCTTTTTTTACTTTTTTTTTTGAGCTTTTATTAATGTTTACATCACCCTTTCCAAATTTCTTTGAAGTTGTATTAATTATTTTTGTTAGTTATGAAAAATACATTTTTGTTAACAAAATATCTTTAATGTATTTCGTCATCTTGAGAAGATGAACCAGGGTGAAGATGATGGAGAAGACATTTATCTATTAATTAAGCAGAAAGGGATAAGTGATGTGTACACATAAAACTCATTAAAGAGAGACGATGCCATTGTGGGTGCATGCTCTTTTTTATTTACTTATGAAAAATAATCATTTTTTATTTACTTACTATGTTACCATTTTTGGAATTATAAATAATAATTAGGCCTACCCCATTATCGTCTATTTTCATTTTTTATAACTAAACAACTAGTCCTATCGAATTATTGGGAAAAAAACAACTAATTCTATCAGTGATTCCTCGCATATTTCACCAAAAAACTTGGTGCTTAATGGTCATTTTATGTGTTAAACTCAGTGTCTATTGGATGGTCAAGATAGAAAAGAGACCAAATAAGATAAAGAGTTATTCTGTTAGAGATAGGATATGATAGGGTAGTGGTAGTAAAAGCACTATCATGCCATATCGTTTGTGTTTTTTCTTGATTACGTCATCTGAGTACAATATTTTTTTGTCCATTGTCTTGATACGACATTATTTAATTTACCATCTTCTTGCAGTGTTCATTTGATTCTGATTAATAGATTTCGGGGCATGAGTATTTTGGTGACTTTAGTTTTGTTAAATTTGTAGGTATTTTGTCATTTTATGCTATTAATTTAGATGTTGTGAGTTTGTTAATTAGCAAATTCATCCTTCAGTCGTATATCTTTTGGTATTTTAGCGTTCTAATTTTGTCCCAAAATTTTAGACATTTTAAAATCAAATGCTAATTTAACTATTTTCTTCCCAACTATATCCTTAATAAATCAAGAGATAGAATGTATACTTGTACCCCTTGGAAAATAAAAATTGCACTTACTTTCCTATATAGTTTTTTATTTTGGCCCCTGAAATTAAAATTTTGTATCTAGACACATCAATTCTATCAACTCTAATAATTAAGAAATAATAAACTCACAATTTAGTTCCTAAACTTAAACTCTTTCTTCTACTTAATCTCTAGAGTATATAAAATAATAAGTAGTCTCCAAAGTTTGTCAAACCTCTCAAATTAGTCTATAAAGTTTTAATAAATTTGTCTTATTAGTCTCCATAAGGGATTACGGATTACTTTTTTTTTGAGCAATTTTACGGATTACTTATGAAACTTTAAAAAGTAATTTTATGTATATCATATGCTTTTGGAACTACTTATTATTTTTAGATACTTTAAGACTTAATTAGAAGAGAGGGTTGTAAACATAGAGACTAATTTGGCGATTAACTCTTAAATAAATTTGGAGTTAAATTGTTTAGTTTTTGAATTTTAGCGAATCATGTGAGAATATTTGAAAAAGAAATGTTAAATAATTTTATGAACCAACAATATTGATAATGAATTTTTTTCAACCGCATATCCACGATTGTGGGTCCGCCACTGTCAATTTTCCATGTCTAATTTAATTAATTGAGTTTTTGGATGTGTAACTGAAATATACACGTCCAGAAATTTACTAAGTCTAATTTAATTAAATGGGTTCTTGGATGTGTAACTGAAATACACGTCTAGAAAATTAATTTTCGAGCGTGTGTAGTGTAAGTGATCAAAGACTGAATGAAAAGACAACACATTACAAACAGGTTTTCCGAAAACTTAGTTTCTAGAAAGCATTGCACTTGGAGCTCCAGTGGACTCGTGGTGGTTCTTGAGTGGCAATACAGTGGCTCAACAGTCTCACAGCGGTGGTGTGACTCCATGGATGGGGTGGACATCAATAGTTTAAGGTTGGGTGGGTTTGCGTTTGGGAAAGAGGGTTTATGGGGTGGGAATAGGTGAGGGTATTTTGGATTTTTCTTATCAATTAATGCAATTATGGGGTGTGGGGAGAAGAAAGTGGGTTGTAAGATGATGGCCCCAACTAGAAATAGCATAATATAATGCGGTCATGGGGTGTGGGGAGAAGAAAATGGGGTGTAAGGTGAAAGACCCCAACTAGAAATGGCACAATACAATGGGCCCAAAAGGCCAAATCTGAACAACAACAAAAGGGTTGGTTTTTTTATACCCCCACCCCCACCCATTATTGTTATTCCAAGTTTACCCCTGCCATAATTCACATTTTGACTTTCATTAAATTCACTCTGACTGGGACCCACATTATCTCGCATCGTATATACCTCAATGAAAGGTATATACGATTACATTTAATATTTAACGGCGCGAAAAGATTTCATCGTATATATGCCCTTCAAGACATATATACGATTGCATTATTTAACGCTTCGTTGATTACTCATCGTATATATGTCCTTCAAGACATATATACGATTGCGATTATTAAATGCTTCGTTGACTACCCATCGATATAGGTTATATACGAGTGGGCTTGAAAATCTAATCGTATATACATCGGGCCATGTATATACGATGTGAAAAAATACCCATCGTATATACAAGGTTGAGGAGGTATATACACTACAATGCATCTAGTAGATGGGCGGCGTTTTTTTATCCATGGGCGGCACTTTGAACGTGGCGCCGCTATTCCACTCCAACAACGGGCGCGCTTCTAAAAACGCCACCCATTGCCAAACACGCCCTCCCAAATACGCGACCCCTTTTTAAAAGCGCTGAATATTTGCGAGCGTCCTCCCGAGATCGCAGCGCTTTTTAAAAAGCGAATATTTCCCCATATACGCAGCGCTTCATTAAAAGCTACTGAATATTGCCTATTTGTGTTCCTAAATACCAGTGGCTTCATTAAAAGCGATGAATATTGCCTATTTGTGTTACTAAATACCCGGTAGCTTCATGAAAAGCTACTGAATATTGCCTATGTGTGTGTTAAATAATACCAAGTACTGAATATTGCCTAAATTTTTTTTTTTAATTTTTTACATTTTGTGTGTTTTCCTTTTTATATTTACAAGTTACTCATGCATACCCAATCCAATCCAATACATAATGTAATCAAATTGCTAAGAGGAACCAAATTACATATAACAGAAACAAATTACATAAGAGGAATCAAAACAAAATAGCTAAGAAGTTTCATTATCTAATTCATATGTATCCAAAGCTATCAATTGCAAGTTACAATATTATGAACCAAAAACTAGCTAGCTAACTTATATGTATCCAAATGAAACTTTAAAAAAAACGGGAGACATAACTGCACCATATAGTAGTTGGAACAAGGTTAAGTAAACCAGTCAACAACCCTATAGTAGTTGGAACAAGGTTAAGTAAAGATGAAGGAGGTAGAGCTGTAGATACAACTACCTATAAGCAAATGATAGGTAGTTTAATGTACCTCACAGCTTCTAGGCCTGATTTGATGTATGCAGTAGGGCTAACCAGCAGGTTTATGGAGAGGCCTACAGAGACTCATTTTGCAGCTGTCAAGAGGATCCTTCGCTACATTAGAGGAACACTCAATACTGGAGTCATGTACATGAGACAAAGTCTGAACCATCGGTATAGTTGCAAACTCACTGGTTTCTGTGACTCAGATTTTGCCGGTGACATTGATGATCGCAAAAGCACAACTGGATATGTTTTTATCTTTGGGACAGTCTTTGTGAGTGGTGTTCAGAAAACAACGATGGTTTCTTTATCCACTCATCAAGCCGAGTTCATATTTGCCGTCACTAGTAGTTGTCAAGCAGTTTGGATGAGGAGAATACTCAAGACAATGGGAGAAGATCAAGATGAAGCAACTATTATCTTCTGTGATAATAGCTCTACAATAAAACTATCAAAAAATCCTGTCCTCCATGGGAGGAGTAAACATATAGATCTAAGATTTCACTTCTTGAGAGATCTTTGCAAGGACAAAACGATTGATCTGCTGCACTGCAACACTGCGGATCAGATTGCTGATATGATGACAAAACCACTAAAGTTGGAGAGCTTCAACAAGCTCAAAGACATGATAGGAATGAAAGTGATAAACTGATGCTTGATATATCAAAGGTGTCCTGCAGCTGGCTTCTCTAATGTGTTGTTATGGAAGACTCAAGTGAATGAAGTCTAGAGTTCTGATGTGCTGGTTTTGATGTACCGTAAAAGTTTTTTTGATCTCTTAATTGGTTTGTAATCTGTCTGTTTGGCACAGAATAGATTAGGAGAGGCTATGTTGGTATTAGTAATATTGGTTAAGGGTAGTTTAGTAAATAGGCCCTTAGTCAAAGTCAATTAGTAAAGCAAATGTGCTTCAATTGTAAAAGTTAGTTTTCACAGTTACACAGTTAGTTACAAGCTCTGAAGCAACAACTCTGTATATAGTCTTCACTGTGTAATGAGTTGATCAATTGAATGAATTTACTCTTTCGTGTAATCTTTCTCTTCTTGATTCTATTCTAACAGAAATGACTATTATATTCATTTAGTAATAATTACTAATAAATTCCTCAGTACTCAAAATAAACTCCCAATCGATTAATTTTTTAAGGTTTTTTTTTGTTGTGGTACTACACTTGGTAAAGAGCAGCTGAATGATGGAGTGAAGAAAACTGGTCCAACACGAGTTAGGAAGACGACGAAGAGCGTAGTAATTGAAGTCCGTGGAAGAGAAGAGTGTTGCGACAGGAAAGACAAAAAACAACAAAAATGTGTTGAAATTTATGAAATGAAATGCATTGAACACAATAATCAATCAGCGCACCTGCCAGTCACACTCCCACTATTTGCGCTTTTTCTTCTTCAATCAAATACCGATTCCTTCCATCTTTCTGGCACTGCCAAACACACACACCTCACCCATCTTCTCTAATCAATCAAATCATTCTTTTTCCTTTACAATTTTCTAAAATAATACTTCTTCGTCCCGTATTATATATCGTTTTAGATCATTTTACACATATTAAAAAAGCACTCCCTTTGTCTCATATTAAGTGTCATTTAAGGTTATGTGCGAGTATTAAGAAAATGATTGGTTATGTTAACTTTTATGGTAAAAAAATATGATAATACTAAAATACCCTAACACTTTTATTGATTAAATCAAAGGCACGGTTATTGATATTCTAAAGTAAATGTATTGTTGGAAAGTAATAATAAATGTAGTATTGGGATTCTAAAGTAATAGATAATTTGAGACAGAGAAAAATTCTAAAGAGGACACTTAATATGAGACGGAGGGAGTACTAGTTAATTTTGTATTGAAAGGGAGAATTGTGAGTTAGTTTACAAAATTAGTCTTCATTAATGACATTATGACTGGAAAAAAAATTAAAGTTATGATGAACTATTTGAAGCAGTTATGGTGGAGTCCTTCCACTCAACAAGCTCTAAACGATATGTGGCAAAAATCTATTCCTACCAAAATGAGTGTTTTTCGTTGAAAATTATAGATTGGAAGTTACAAACCCGTGAGGCCCTAATTAAAAGGAGAATTGTTACTGATCCTCATAGTTCTTGTTGTCCTCTCTGTGCTTTGCTTTTGACGAATCTACTACTCATCCTTTTTTGAGTGTAGTCGGTCAATGACTATTTGGGATAATATTCAGAGGTGGGTGGGTATTTCTGTGAATGACACAGCTTGGTAGGAGTTGATCATTTTCATGCTTATAGGTTGGAAGTTGTCTCTAGGAAGTTTAACACAGTTAGGTATTTGGTGTGGATGGCTACCACTTAGTGTATTTGGCTATGTGTTGTTTGAGAGTACGGTATTTGATCCGAAGGTGATCGTCAACCATGTGAAGTCATTATCTTGGGAGTTGTTTATTAGTCGTGTTGGTGGTAATTCTTCATGTGTGATTTCAGACGGGTGGGCTAACCCACTCATCTGCCTCTCCAGGTTGTAATTGAATTTCATCCTCGTTGATTTGGAGTACTCTTAGTGCTCCTTTTTTAATACAATATTTGCTTATAAAAAATATTTTTTACTTTAGCAATCATCCTACAGATATATTGCTAAAGATAAGAGAGTGCAAATGGTGCCCTTCAACATCATCAATGACAGAGAATTGCACATGGTTAAGGCCCATTTATTAAATTAACATTATCCAACACAACAAATTAAAATAGTGCTACCACAAAATAAGAATACAGACAAAATAGAATAAAAAGTAAAATAGAAAAGTTACAAATTTTTCTAACGAAACATAAACTATTATACATCTGTCCTCCACTAAAGGGTATTATTTTTCGTACCCCCCAAATTCCCTACCACACCCCCATAATTTCCCAATTGGACAAAAATACCCCTACTTTTTCCCAAAAATTACATGGTTTTGTTAAAAAAAAAAAAAAAAATTGGAATTTTGAATTACTCTAATTCGAAAGATTTTGGATTACTATAGAAGGAGGTAATTGCTCAGAATATGAACCTAATTACCTCACTTCGGCGATTCGAAATTTTTTCTAATTACTGCGTAATTCAAAATCTAATTTTTTTTCAATTTTTAATATTTTCTAATTACATTTATTTTTTGAACAGTGGCGAGTAGACGATCGAGACAACGTAGAATGAAAGCAGAGTCTTTTGACCAACGTAGAGAACGAATAATTTTAAAAAAAAATCGGGTTTGGACAACATACTCGATCGAATGAAACCACAACCATTAGTTTAAAAATCAAGAATCAAGACTCTTAGAAGGACTTCTTTACGGGACTACTGATTTCAAAATCCCAAATTCCATCAAGCATTATTTTTACGATTTTTTTAATTTTTCATAGTCTCCAAAAATCTAAAAAAATTAGTATAAGCCTTATTTTGGTTTTGTTAGATTTTTAGTGGTGTTTTTATATTTTTTTAGAGTAGTTTTGACTATTTTTAATAAAGCCTTTTAGTAATAAAAATTAAAACAAATCGTATATATACGCACTGCCCGTCCTGGATTGGCGGGACGCCCTAGATGTCGCCTGCTCACCTACTTCACGTGTGCTTATTTTCATCATTTTTAGACATTTTGGACCCATAATTGTATTTGTACTTCTATTTTATTTTTGGTCATTTTATATATTTTGACGTATTGTTATTAAATCGTAAATCGTTCAGTATCATATTTCCAATAAAACGCGTTTAAATCTTAAGACCAAAATATAAACTTTTAAAAATTAAAAAAATTAAAAATTTAATTACCTTTTTAGAGTAATTCAAATTTTTCATGATTATGAA
Source organism: Oxytropis ochrocephala (assembly GCA_020916435.1). Lineage (NCBI taxonomy): Eukaryota > Viridiplantae > Streptophyta > Magnoliopsida > Fabales > Fabaceae > Oxytropis > Oxytropis ochrocephala. The sequence continues at coordinate 117,334,364 of CM037093.1, forward strand.
CCTAATTACCTTTTTTATGTAATTAGAAATTTTAATTTTTGAACCTAATTACCTTATTTTGAGGTAATTAAAATTTTAATTTTTTTTTTTTTTTTAAAAACACAGGGTATTATTGGAATTTATGGAAAAATGGGGGTGTGGGAGGGAATGAGGGGGGTACGAAAAATAATACCCTCCACTAAAACCCAGCAGATTTTGTCGCACTTTAAGTAATTACTTATATGAGTATGCACAATAATTCGAAAAATAAAATATATCAAATAAAAAGCAGAAATAAGAAAGAAAAAAAAAAACAAGAAACAAAAACAAAGAGAGTAATAAAATTAAATAAAATAAAAAACAAGAAAAAGAAAACATTGCACACCTTTTTTTTATAAAATAAGAAAGTATCCTCTGCGCCCTACTACCGCATAGACTAATTACTCGAGTCGAGTTGATCCAAATAGGCGGCAAAACTCGATTTTTCTTGTTCAGCTAATTAGAAAGACCACTTCCAGATCTTAAACCTGACATCAGCTTCACATTTAGCATTCGAAGTTGACGCCGTCGCCGGTTTCTTCTCGGCGGGAAGATGCACTTTTATTCCTTTACAAATGATTGTAATTCCGATGTTAGGTGACTTCATGTTTCCCAATTTAGCCCTCACTTCTGTATCCAATTTCACTTTCACCGGAAACCCATTTTTGCTCTTCAAGCTTTTCTTCAATTCTGTCTCTGCGTCACTTTCCAGTGTTTGTCCTTTGCTCATTATCGAAGCTTTCAAAAGTGTGGTGTTCTTCTTGTTATGTCTGAAGGAAGGTATGGTTCCGTTGCCGACGTCGATGTCACCGGAGAGGATTTTAATGGTGGTGGGTTTGTAAACGAAGACGATATGATTGTTGGGGTTTTTAGCGGTGATGTTTATGTCGAATTTGGAGTTGAGAGTTGAGGAAGAAGTGAGGTTGAGGTAGGAAAGTTTGAGGGAAGTGACGGTGAAGGAAGGGCGGTGGGGACGGTAAATAACGTAGAAAACGGAGCCGGCGACGCCGATGAGGAGGAGGAGGATGAGAAGGATGAGGATGAGCCAGAAACAGAAGGTGGATCGGCGGCGGGTACGGCGGTGGTGAGGTTGAGGACGGTAGGTCGGACGGGTTGCGCCGTAGAGTTGGGCTTTTGTGGCCGGAAAAGTTGGGTTGTTGGTGGGGGCGCCGTTGCCGTTGGGGGTGGGCTTTGAAGCAGGGTATACACGATCTGTCATGGTGTGTGTGTTTTTTGCGGAAATTTATGTTGTCGGTGAATGAAAGAAGTTTTTGTCTGTGATGTTACTAATAATAGCAGTATATAGCCTATGAAACTTAGATCTGATGCAGAGAAAATGAGGAAAAAGGTGCTTCTTCTTTTTCCCTATTTTTTCTTCAGACACCAGACCCACTCAGTGTAAAAGGAATATAGAGTAGTAGATAGAGTGTAGAGAGATGCACAGAGAGATGAGAGAGAGAGAGAGAGAGAGAGAGAGAGAGAGGGGGGTAAGAAAGAAGGATATGTTTTTAGGAGAGATATAAGATAATTTACGAATGTTTTAGGTCGGTTTCGAAATCAATTTTTAGAATGAAATTTCATCCCGGTGGCATAAAACAATGATGTTTTGGGTTTAACAAAAGGTTAAGTAGGAGTAGTGTGGAATTTGGAGAGGGAAGATAGCAACGTTGTAACTACAGCCTTAGACTTTTAAGCTTTAGCTGTATCCAGCTCTTGCCTTTCACGTTTAGCGCGTACAAAATGTTCCTCTCTCTCATTATACTACTTAACATACACAATATAGTACCCCTCTTTTTGTTCTTTAAGTTGGGTGTACACATCACTCATTTATATTTTTTTAATATTTGTTTCTTATAAGAATTCAATCTCTCCAATCCATCACTCCAAAAAATTTACTAAATAGGTCCCACTATAATCCTATATCATGGTGAAGAAAGAGGAAAAAATAAATAAAAGATTGTGTCATGTGGGACCTAGAGGGAGAGAGAGAGAGAGAAACTAATAGATAAATTTGGTTTTTAATAGTGGAGTTTGCGGAGAGAGAAAGTCCTAGAAAGTCCTAGTACCGAATGTTTAAAACTGTGAAAAATTCTCACAATTGTGCTACACATGTCTTTCATATGAATTTCAGATTTTAATGGGTTCGGAGACAGGCAACCGAACCAGTTCGATAGCAGAGTCTCGTACTCGTTAAAAATGTGAAAAATGGGAGTGTTTGGAAAAAATTGTAATTTTAAGAGGTACGACAGTGTTGATCTAAACTGGTTCGGTTGTCTGTCCTCGAACGCATTAAAATATGAAAAAAAAAATAAGGACGCACCGGGAACTTTTTTATTCATTAATAGTATTGGTCATTTCACACGGTTATGGGTGTGTGGTGAGTAGGAGGGGGTTGGGAAAAGCATGGGCGCTTTTTTTTGGTAAACGAAAGTTCAGGTGAGTTGGGCTCCAGAGAATTACTAAGGTCAAGGTGGGTGTCATGTCTCTTTGAGTACTTACAGAGGTACTTATATATATCACCCACCAAAAAGGTCATCACGGCGGCAACATTCATTTGCAGCTAGGGGTGTTCAAAATCAAACCAAACCAATAGGGAAACCGCAAACCGAACAAAACCAAACCGAAAACCGCAAAAAATCGCTTTTGATCGATTTTGTGCGGTTCTTTTTTTCATTGAACCGTGCGGTTCGGTTCGCGGTTTTGATTTTCGAAACCAAACTAAACCGCAAGTAACACTAAAGCTTGTTGAATTACAACATTCCTTACAAACTTACTAACCCAAATGCAACTACAACTCAACTATCACTCACTTAGTAGTCCAAATCCAGTTAATTCTTTCACTCACTTACAAACAACCCATATTGTTATGCTATATTTAAAAATTACAACAAAATATTTAATTCAAATTCTTTTAAACATTGTCTTAGCTATTTGAAAAGAATTAAAAAAGAGTGATTTTTATACTCCATATAATTGAGTAGATTTTTTTTTTTTATGATTTATGATAGCTTTTTTATGTTAGTTAATTTTCACTCCATTTTAAATTATTTTTGTCTTAGAAAAACCGAACCAATCCAAACCGCATTGGATTGGTTTAATTTTATTTTATTTTAGGAAATCAACCGAACCAAACCAAACTGCATGTAATTTTATCTTGCGGTTCGATTCACTTTTTGTTTCAAAACTGAACCAAAACACACCGTCAACACCCCTATTTGCAGCTAACGCTTTATAAATGAGCCAACATTCATTTGCAGTTACTTTAACCACTTTAAAAGGTCAAAGTCTTTTTCTTTATTCAAATTATTATTACAATTTTATTATGAAAAGAAAACAACGTACTTAATTTTCACAGCTATATTAAATGACATCCTCACATTTTAGTTTAAGATGGAATGATTTTTGGTTTGAAATTACTCACCGACTAGGCAATGTATAGATTCAATGTTCGCGAATTCATCACTCTTTCGATTATTTGACATTAATTTGCGTGTTTTGGCCAATTTTATAAGTACCTATTATCATTTTTGGTAATTTTTTTCAACAATGTTATTTAGACAAAAAAAATTAAACAAAAATAGGCAAAAACCAACTTACAATATCAATTAACCAAATTTTTTGTGCTATTAATTGCAAGTGATCAATTAACCAAGTTTTTATTCAACGCTAAAACTCGTAAAAAGCGAGGTTGATTAATTGGCCTAAAAACTCGATTAATTGATGTTGTAGTTTCTATTTTTATTTTGTTTAATTTTTTTTCTAAATAACATTGTTGTTTTTTTTAAAAGAAAAATTTTTGATGAAGATTGTTGTCCTCTGCGACTGCCATGAGTTGTATGCTTCTATTTCTAATTAAACAAAAATTGTGAATACTTAAATAATAATGAGTACAGCTATAGATGATTGTACTCTTACATTAATTAATGTATGCTTCTATTTCTAATTAAATTAAAATTGTGAATATTTAAATAATAATGAGTATTGCTTCAAAAAATGAATAATAATAATTGATCGACACGACCAATAGAGTAGTGATCTTTGATGTAGTTCTTTAATTTCGATCACGATGGTGTTGATGTCCTTGAACTGGTCGCCTCGGGGCAGACCTGCGAAAGACTCCGACGCCCAAGTCAAAGATGAGCGATGTGAATAGGACCACAAGTAATAATGACGTCCCCTCATTCCCCGGGATTCGTGCCATATTTATAGCTACGATTGGGCCTTATTGGGCCTATTGGATGAGATTGGGCCTCGAGTCCACTCCGAACGCTTGCCCCCAAGCCTGGGTCGCGGCAGAGGCGGGCTAAGGCTTGATTTGTCGCTTCAGTGGTGGTGCCGGGACGGCCGAGTGATCGAGGAGTGACTTAGCGCGGCTTCTATTCGAGGCTTAACTCGTTGCCCGCTCACAGCCTTGCGCACCGACCTGGCGAGGGAGCGACTAGTCGAAACCGAGATGGGGTGTGAGGACGGCGCCACTCATGCGGTGTGGATCGCCGCCATCGCCGAGCATGTGGGCCGCCACTACCGAGGTGTGGGCACCGCCACTCATGTGGGAATGCGATCCAATTGGTCGGGACTCTACCGACCCCTTAGCTACGAAGGCTACTCGGATCTTGCTCGTCTTAGGAGGTGCGATCATTCTCGTGTCGCTCAAATTCGTTCGAGTTTTGTCACGCATTGCCTATTGAATTGTTTCGTAAACGGCCGATCGTGACCTCGATGGGCCGCTATCGTAGCGAACTTGTTCGGACGCGTTTTGCGACTTTTGGCAGCGGGTCTACTAGATTCGATCCAGCGGCCCTCATTGCGATAGTTGTAGTCGGCCTCTTCTCGCCGTGTTCGTTCTGAGACCATTCCTCGGGTCAGTATTTGGGAGGTGGTCGCTACCACGCTTAAGTCGGGAGGTGGTCACCGCCACTTATGTTTATTGTAGACCATTCATTGATCGTCATTCGTCGAAGGCCATTTGTCGGAAATTTTGCCTTTGTGTAGGTCGCTCGACGCCCTACTCCCGTTGTAGACCGCTCGGGGTCCATGCTTGTTCGTGGGTCATTCTTTGACCCTCGGGCCACGGTGGCACTCGCTTGTGGCCGCCGGGCCTACGCTCTTTGTAGACCGCTCGGGGTCACTGCAGGCCATTCGATGGCACTCGATCGCGCCAACACGGTGGCACTCGGTTGCCAGGCCGCCGGGCCTCACGCTCTTTGTAGACCGCACGGGGTCTACGCTTGTGCCATTCGATGGCAGTCGATCGTGCCAACACGGTGGCGCTCGGTTGTAGGCCGCTCGGAGCCTACGCTCTTTGTAGACCGCTCGAGGTCTAAAAGCATGCCATTCGATGGCGATCGATCGTCGCCAACACGGTGGCACTTTTCGGCCAGGCCGCTCGGGGGCGCCGCCAGGCCGCCGGGGCTCACGCTCTTTGTAGACCGCGACGGGGTCACGCTTGTGCCATTCGATGGCGGCTCGATCGTGCCAACACGGTGGCACTCGATTGCCAGGCCGCCGGGGCCTACGCTTCTTTGTAGACGCCGCGACGGTCTCACGCTGCGTGCCATTCGATGGCGATCGATCGTGCCAACACGGTGGCGCTTCGGTTGTAGGCGCGCCGAGCCTACGCTCTTTGTAGACACCGCCGAGGTCACGCTTGTATCCATTCGATGGCGATCGATCGTGCCAACACGGTGGCACTTTCGGCCATAAGCCGCTCGGGGCATTCGGTTGTAGGCGCGCGGGGCCTACGCTCTTGCGCATCGCGACGGAGTCACGCTTGTGCCATTCGATGGCGGCTGGGAACCTATGGCCGCTCTGCCGCTACTCGCATGGCGGCGACCAATCATACATTCTTGCACGCGAAATAAATAACAAAGTACGACTTTTAAAGGTCGGGCCTCGTAAAAAACCTAGTGGGGAAAAAAGAGCGCCCGCTTGCCATTTATTCACAGATCGTTAGTCCGCCCCGTTATCACAAGGATCGCTCTTGTTCTTGGCGACCTATCTCCCGCTTCTTCCTCGGGCGCGCATGGGCGCCTTTCTAGCGAGCAATGTTTCTTCATAGGCCATATGATCGTTGGCCCTTCGTAGGAACATGGTCGATCCATGTAACGATTTAGCCGAACTCTTCGCAAAGGCGTGGTCCTGGCCTCGATACCACGCTTTGATATACTTTAGTTTATCTCCGTCCGTCAAAGTTGCGCTTTGATCGGCCTCGACGTTGAATCGTTTCTATCATCGTCTCAATGATTCATTGTCCCCTGGATAATCGTATCCAAGTGCTCTTCATGCCGTTCTAGGCATCTGCATCCGCCGCCGTAGTTGGCCAAGAATGTTCGACCGTGCCGCCCCAAGAAGAGATGGTGTTGGGCGGCGCAGCTCTCCCACCACTCCAAAGTGCTCTCGCCTCGAGCGATCGTGGAAAGAGTCCGCACTTCATGGTCGTTCCTAGCTCTCTCTATACGCAGCTGCGAGTAATTGTTGAAGTACCTTAAGTGTTTGTGCGGATCCCCACTACCGTTGAATTTATTCAAATTGGGGGTTTCTCAGTCTCTGGGGATACGGTAACGACGAATCTCCTCGAGAATGGCCCATGACCGGTCGCTAATTCTCTCGCCCAAAAAGTCGCAAGGCATGGTCCGCTTCATTGGCCGGCGCCCGTATAGTCCTCCGCCACTATTTGACCATACAACGGCGAGGCGTATGGGACGATCGCCTCTATGTCGCTCGGGCTCCGCGCTTCTCGACCGATGGGAGACGCCCCCGATCTCCCTTTACGGTAGCTATCCGGCTCGTCATAAGAGTTCCACGACCGCTCTTGATCCGCGAACCGAGTACTCGCACGAGGAATACCTTGTGGCGAGCGGTCCGATTCCGGATTATAGCTAGAACTTGCGTAATCTCGGTCGTGAGAACGGAACGGCGACCACGCACGCCCCTTCGAGCGGGGACCCACGCGCCGGACTCTTCGTGCGAGGATCGGCGTGATGTGCCTCCACGAGATTCGGCCGTTCTTCCGGATGGAGTTAGGTGCCCGTGGGAAGGACGCGTTTGACACGAAGTTTTCACCGCCCGGGCATTGGCGGGCCGGAATGGATCCCCTTTCATAGTGGGAAAGAAGCGCATCTCGGTCGGCAATGATCGATTCTTGTTCTCGTAGGATTTGAAGGAAGGCCCGAGTTACGTGCTCGGGCAAGGATGCATCAATCCTGCGCCAATCAACTCCTACCGTAGTCGCTTTGTTGGGTGGCCGTTGTATTCGCTCTAAGATCGGTCCTCGCCGCCCTGCATCGAAGGCTCTTCGCGAGGTTGTCCAGTGATTCGTGGATGGTTAGTGGCACGCCTCCGGGGTTTCTTTGTGGAAGCGCTGTTCGCCCGGAAGGGTCGGCTCGCGACTAAGCTCGTGTGGCGTGCTTCCTTGGTTGCATGGTGGAAGTGTCTCAGCTCGCCTCCCACTGTGGTCGCCAATTGATCGTGCGACGACCAATAGAGTAGTGATGCCGATGTAGTCCTTTAGCTTCGGCCGATGGTGTTGATGTCCTGAACTGGTCGCGGGTGGTACGCGAAAGCACTCCGACGCCAAGTCGGCGATGAGCGATGAATAGGACCACAAGTAATAATGACGCCCTCATTCCCCGGGATTCGCGCCATATTTATAGCTACTGACGGGCCTTATTGGGCCTATTGACAAAGATTGGGCCTTGAGTCCACTCCGGAACAATAATAATAATAATGAGTATTTATTATTATTATTTTTATTTTTATTTTTATTTTTTATTACAAAATGCAGTAACTAAATTGATATAATGTAAAAACTAAATTGAAACATTTTTCTAAAAGTCAGAGACTAAATTAATATATTGTAAATGTTAGAGACTAAACTGAATTTTTGTGAAATCTCAGGGACTAATCAAAGTATTAACTCACTTGTCAACATGATACAATCATGGACGGCCATGATGTCCTGGGACCTCCTCATTAGGACCAAGGTCTCTTATGTGATGATATTTGATGTACTACTAACCCATTAATCATTCGTTACTCAAATAGTAAGTTCAACCACCAATGAAATGACCAACTCCTTATAGTCGCATATATTAATCATTCACAAAATCATAGTCAATAAAATAAGCAATAGCAAGTGGACTTATTGCCAAAATATGATTTGTCGCCTTTTTATTTATTCGATCTTATGGCCAAATGAATTGATATTTTACCTGCCATTGCTTAATCTAGTTTTCTTGCGGTTCATCATTAATTAAATATATCTAATTAACTGGCATTTAGGTTGCCGTGTTTAATTTATTTATTTTTTAATGAAAGAATAAATTGGCTTCCTTGCTCATAAGGGTGTTCGCGGTGCGGGTTTGTTCAGTTTTGAGCAAAAAAGTGAACCGAACTGCAAGGTAAAAGTAGAGGCGGTTTGGTTTGGTTCGGTTGGCTTCCAAAAATAACTAAACCAAATCAAACCAAACAAATACGGTTTGGATTGGTTCGGTTGTTTTGGTTTTTGACGAGACAAAACACAACATAAAAGGTTGTAGCTTGCATGGCTTAACCAATGTGGCAAAGGAAGCATGACTAAATAAATTAATAAATGTTAGGAAACATTTATGACTCTTATTTGGAATGAAAAATATAATATGTAGATGAAGAGGTGTTTGTGAGTATAGAGAGAGTCACTATGGAGTCCGATGTACATACATCAAGTAAGGTAAGAGGATGGAAAACCTTGGCTGATGCGGTGGAGTGAAACAGAGATCCTTCATGTGAGGGATGTGTGTGGCTGTGTGCAAGTGTTTGATGACAAGATGAGTTTGTTTTGTTTGTAGCCCAAGTTTATGCACTTATCTTGAATTCACATGTATTATATAGTTGTATAAAATCACTGTGTAAAATGATCAAAAAACTATTATCCTATTTAGTATGAAGAAACTTATACTATATAGTACTCTCTTGTACGGTGTGCCGAAAATGCTATGTCATTTTAAGTTCATGATAAACTTATTTTCAACATATATTGCTTTGTCTAATTTTATTTTTGTATATATAATTTTGTTGTTTAGTTGGTTTGGTGCGGTTTTCTATTAGTATGGTTTAGTTTTAAACACTCCTACTTGCTCATGTTTGATGAGAGCCCTTTTCAACTTTTTTAATACTGTAAGCCTACTCATTTCATTTCACTTATTTATCTCTTCACAACTTCTCTTCTAAACTAAACACACCAAAAAACATTGAGTTTATACTAAGAAATGGCCATCCTATTAGTATCAAAGAGATGAGAGCAAAAACTTGTACTCGTAGATATATGTATGGTAATAGATTATCTATATAAATGGATAACTATCAAATAAGGATGGTGACCTCAGGGTCGGCCCAAGGCCCAAACACTTAAAGTAAAAGCTTTGGACCTAAAAAGATTGATAAAATTTAGTATACTCAATCATTTTCTTAATACTTGTGCATAACCTTAAACGACACTTAATATGAGACGGACGGAGTAAGTGGCAGTAATAGTGACTTTGTTGACAAATGTTTGATCGCCCCTCTTGGGGGCATGTTTTGTTTAGATTTCTTTTAACTAATTTGTGACATGGCTCTCAACTCTAATCAAACAAGAAAAGCCCAATAAAAAAGTCACTTAAGGAGTTAGTGGCCCAACTTTGGAAATGAGATTTAAGCTATTTATACAACTGAAAATTTTCATTTAAGCTATTTAAATAATATTTGTAATGAGATTTAAATTTTTAATCCGTTTTTTTGCTGCTATTAAAATGCCCAACAATTTTTTCATTAAAATACAAAAAAATGATGTTAAAAGTATATTGGACCAAATATTAAGAGTGTGCTCTGCTCGCTACCCATCTAGTTAGCGAGGATCTTAATCCTTGGCACCACTATGCGTCAATCATTAGAAACATCAAAGATTTTGTAGAGCAAGAATGGAGAATTCAGATTGTTCACACTTGGAGAGGCTAACGTTGCAACGGATTGTTTGGCTAAAATTGGTTCATTGGGTTCAACTTCTTGGCAAGAGTTCCTAACTCTTACGGAAGAAGTGTTGCAGGTCTTACAAGAGGATGCCTCTAGGATCCCACTTATTAGGCACTAGCGTGTTTTTGGTTGTCTTTTTTCTTCTATTTTGCTATATTTCTTTTCATTTTCTCTTCCTTTACCAAAAAAATATATATTAAGAGTTCGTATTATTTTATTATCTCATAAGCCTCATCTTGGAATTCACGTTAAGCCAGTAAGTGTCTGACTGGCCTGACTTGCCTCGCATATACTTGCATATTCAATTCAAGATCGGCTAAATGCTTAACTAATTTTTTTTTATAATATTTTAATATTCTTTCTTACTTTTAGATGAGCTTCTCCAGTTTCAAATTCTTGGATTCTTTTCATAAGAAAAACCTTGCATTAGTTACTAAAACTCTTATGAGAGATGAATGTTCACCGGCACAATGGCTTACCAAGAGCAAAGGCCACAAATCCTGTAGAAGAAATGGAATGACAGGCGCTGACCAAGACCAAGTCAATGAGAAGCAAGGAGTAGGATAGGAACGGATCCATGTAGGCATACATGGCGGTGAGTGGGTGGCGGTGGAGAAGTTATCAGAAATATAGTTAGTTTGTTAGGTAATTCGGTTAGAGTTAGTTTTCTAGTTACTAGTTTGTTAGGTAATTCGGTTAGAGTTAGTTTTCTAGTTACTCATTTGTTACATATTAGTTAGGTGAGATTGGATCTATATATAAAGACCAAACTCTCATTGTAATCAATAATCTTTAGTATCACATTTCACTTTTATGAATATTAGAGTTTATTAACCTTTCTCTCCTATCTTCAATGGATACCATATTCTTCAATATGGTATCAGAGCAAACATGGTATCCTCCATGAAGATTGTTTCTGTTGCACTTCGCTATAGGTTCTTTATTTTTCTTTAATTTCATTTTTGTTTCAAGTTATTTTACTTTCATTCTTTCTTCTTCTCAGTGTCTTTCTAATTTTTCCCTATGTTCTTGTCTAATATGTGTTTCTTTGCATTTGTGATTCCTCATTTGCGACTTTTGTATCTTGATATCGCAATTTTCCTTGATTGCTCTTTTGCATTTTGCAATTTCTGAGTTTGTGATTCTCCATTGCGTTTGCATTTTCAATTTCGCATGCATTTTGCTTTCCTCATTGTGAATCGTTCTTGATTCCGTTTTGATCCCAGTTTCGTTCTTCAATTCTTGTTCGAAACTCCTATTTTTGTTGCGGTCTTTGGTTTTGCTCTTCAATTCATGTTCAAAATCTCTTCAATTCTTGACCGTTTTCTCCTTCCTCTCTCGCTGCTTTGAGAGTTTCTGTTTGTGCAACTTGTTTTCGTTTGTTCCATTTCTAATTCGTTTGACACAAATTGTTTGTCATTCTTGTATCAGTAATCGTCATTTCCGTTTGCGATTCTTGCACATCAGTTTTGCGATTTAGCTTCATTGTCCTCCTTTCATTCTTATTCTCGATGATTGTGATCTGAAGCGGAGTTCTACTTTCTTTTTGGATCGAGTTTTGATTTCGTTTTCGATCTTCAATCTTTGTTTACCAAACAACATTCAAGCTGTTTGTTGAAATGCCTCCAAGAGATAGAATTTTTTCTTTGATGATTGTCTCCGAAAGTTTATCAACAAGGTTCAAGAAGTGGTATTACTACCTACTAGCTGATGCTTCATTATGTTTATTTTCTTGCATCCAAAATCACCAGCTAATTGAGAAAGAAGACATATTAATATTGGTTTGGAATTTCTTGATGGAAAATGTCTGCATTGGTGTCTTTTCCAGCTTAGAGACATGGTTTCCCAGGATGATTGATCCTCACACTGCAATTGGCTTTGTTGGTTGTTTTGTTGTAATTTTCTTTTTGATTTGATCATGTAAATTTGTATTGTTCATTTCAAGCTAGAAGCTTTGTGAATGCCTTCTAGCTTGCGGGGGACTATTAGAAATATAGTTAGTTTGTTAGGTAATTCGGTTAGAGTTAGTTTTCTAGTTACTAGTTTGTTAGGTAATTCGGTTAGAGTTAGTTTTCTAGTTACTCGTTTGTTACATATTAGTTAGGTGAGATTGGATCTATATATAAAGACCAAACTCTCATTGTAATCAATAACCTTTGGTATCACATTTCACTTTTATGAATATTAGAGTTTATTAACCTTTCTCTCCTATCTTCAATGGATACAATATAGTGACATGGAGTGCTGAGCTGTAAGGTGCCCAATATTTCTATTCTTAGATATATATAGCCAATTTCGTAGTACTAGTATCTATCTAAGGAAGAAAAATATCTAAAACCAAAACTTGTAGAATGTGCTGCAACAATCTAAAAGAAAAACTTAAAAGAAGAGTAAGGAAAAGCACAAAACGTACCACCAATAATATGAAAAGGATATAACATGAAAATTATGTGGATATGATATGATATGTAAATCAAGATTGTATCTATCCATTCCTCACTCTTTGTTGCAATAATTGGACAAGTATCCGACAAATACATTTGTGGCCACCAATTATTACATTGGGAGTGTTAAACTTATATTATTATTATTATTATTTACATGGTTTTTTAAACCTCATTCAGATGTGTCTGGAGTTCAATATCTGTTGGACTAATAGAGATCTGATCTGATTTCGTTTCCATATTTAGTATTATTCAATTACAGAATATAAGTAAAAACTGGTCAACAGAAATTGATATATCTAATCCAAATTTTGAATACATCAACTTTTGTCACCAGTTTTTATTCATATAGATATATTAAAAGACATTCTGTTAACAATAACTACTAAGTGAAGAAGCTGAATATAGAGATATGAAAAAGTCATTGGATTTGGACAGGAGGGGCTCTAGAAATTAAGGTAAACTAACTTTTCAAGCTAGCACAGTTGCACTGTTTATGTATGAAGAAATATCAATTCATTCTAAAGAGAAATTCAAACATATTAAATAATAATTCAAGGAGTCTCTTTCATTCATTTAATGTTGATGTGATTCACAGAACTTATTGCCTCTTCCTTCTCATTTAAGAAGAAGCACATTCACAGTTCCAACCCCACCAACCCTCTTTAAAAGCTTTGCTGTTATCTTATTCACTCTACTGTACTACTAGCTAGCCTCTTCTTTTTTTGTTTCATCTACTCTTCTTAAGAACAATGAAACTTTCATTTCACAATAATCAAACCATTCTTATTAGTTATTACTTTGGTCAGCATTGTTGTTGCTTGGCTTCAGCATAGGATATGATATGATGAACGTGCCACCAAACTACCTTCAATTTTCTTCTCATTGGGTTGTTGGTTAGAGCTGAGATCTTCAAAATTGATCTCTAGTTCCTTGAGAAGGAGATGGAATTGCAGCTTATTTTTTTGCTGATTATTAAGCTGCATTTAGTTGTCAGTAGTAGTAGTACTCTACAGCTTCATGAATATTATAATGCAGGTATGTATGTATATGTATGAGCTCAATTTAGGTGTTCTGAAATCGCTTCACTAGATCTATTATTATTCTACATCTTTGCATGTCCGTACTCTCTGCAATTATGGGTTATTTCTCAGAAATGAAAACACGATATTAGTCACGCAGTTCGAACTCCCCCTGCCCCATTGATACCGCATATGAGTCATAGTCAAAAGAAAGCTAGAAAATGTTTCTAAAAAGGAATGAAGGTTGATTGAAATATTTTCATCCTATTCTTACAATGATTTATCAATTTTGACAATCAAAGCAAATAATTGAAAACTAGTTGTTTTGCTATGGTTTTAGAAAATCCTATGCTGGAGAAAAAGTTTCAAATAAATGAATCTGAGCAATTTAGTCTAAGTAATTTATGCCCTCAGAACTGATTGAGGATCATTACTATAGGTACCCATCTGAACAATTTGAGAACCAGAAGCCACTCAAGTATTGCATTCCCACCATCAAAATCATCATCATCTGGACCTCCTGAAAGTATTGCACTTCCACCTTCTAAGGCATTCACCAAAGTTCCTGCAAAGAGATGGACACATAGTTCTGTGGATTCTCCAATATCACATCACAAACATCACTATAATTACAGAATAAAGTCCAGAAACCAAATTCCTAGGCCAACCTACTACCCAATTCACCATCAAGGTTTGATTCTCTAAATAATTATGTTCTTGCACAATTTCCACTTCTCTTAATGGTAATCAATTACATGCCAAAATTAACAACAAATCTTCCATAAACATGTCTTGAAAATGTGTAGTTTCTCAAGACTTCAAATCACGGTCTCCTTCCTCTTTACCTATGAGCAGCAGTTTTCATGCACCTGCACCAACACCAGCAGTACCCTCTCCTTCACCAAGAATCTCTCCTCTAAGTTCATCAGCTAATGATGGTATTACTCTAAACTTAATCATGCAACTGCAACATTTTATATCTATATTACACATTTACACAATTACAATAGTTCCTTCTTTTTCAATAATATAATGTCAAAAAAGTTATGTGAAATATATGTATTTATTATATTACTACATACATGTAGATTGCATGTTGACATGCTCAGAGCCCTTGACTTATACACCTCCTGGATCACCATGTGGTTGTGTATGGCCACTTCAAGTTAAACTCTGCATCAACATTCCAATATACAAGTTTTTTCCTCTGGTTTCCGAGCTAGCCGATGAAATTGCAGCCCGCGTTTTGCTGAACCGCGATCAAGTACGCATTGTGGGGGCTGATGCAGCTAGTCAGCAACATGAGAAAACAACTGTTCTCATAAACTTAGTACCCCAAAAAGTGAAATTTGACTACACAACAGCATTTTTAATATACAAGAAATTCTGGCACAAGGAGATTCTTAATGAAGCCTCACTCTTTGGTGCTTATCAAGTACTTTATGTTCACTATCCTGGTATGTATTTATCATGACATTTTCTTGTTGTTACTTGTTTGTATAAGTTGTTAGAATATAAGAAAGTTTCTTACAATGTTATCTCATAGAGTTAGTGTCTTATCGAAGTCATGTGAGTTTGATAAGTGTAATTAGTACTACCTCTCTGATCCACTTTATAAGAGACAGTGCAGACAAGAGACCAGATACATCAGTTACTCAATGAACCAAAAACTGCACTGTCTCTTATAAAGTTGACCGGAGGTAGTATCTTAAAATGTTAAAATCTCTAGTCCATACACGTCTTAACATTCTTTCTTATATTCTACATCAATAATATAATTGGCTTGTTTTATTTTTATGTAGGCCTTCCAGCATCTCCACCTTCAAGTGTTTCTAGTATAGATGTTGAACCATACCCTGGAGGAGGAAACAATGGAACAACAATGAAGCCTCTAGGAGTCGATGTCCCGAGGAAGCGAAAAGAAGGAACTAGTGGAAGAATGGTTGCTACCATTGTGCTCTCATCTTTCACTGCTTTTGTTCTACTCATTGGAGTTGCCTGGTTTTGTCTATTAAAATGTGATTCCTGCTCACTTGAACCTGAACAAATTCCAGATGTTATATTTTCATTCTCTTCAAAGCGATCCGCCTCAGGTAACCAAAAACCTACTGATTCTGTCAATTTTTCTCTGCTAGCTAGTGTAAGTCACTGTAAATATAAACTGAATATGCACAAAGCAGGAGCTGCTAGGTCATTGCCTTATTATGGAAGCTTGCCACATTCTAGATCAATGTCATTCAGTTCAGGAACAATAACATATACAGGATCAGCTAAAACCTTTACTTTGAGTGAAATAGAGAAAGCAACAAATAACTTCAATCCATCAAGAATACTAGGAGAAGGTGGCTTTGGTCTTGTTTACAAAGGTAGCCTATATGATGGGAGGGATGTAGCAGTTAAGATTCTCAAAAGAGATGATCAGCATGGTGGCCGCGAATTCATGGCAGAAGTTGATATGCTTAGCCGTTTGCACCATAGAAATTTGGTTAAATTGATAGGTATATGCATCGAGAAACAAACTCGCTGTCTAGTCTATGAGCTTGTCCCTAATGGCAGTGTGGAATCTCACTTACATGGTAAGCAATTTTACAGTTGATTAATGTTAATTATCAGCAATTTTGGATAGAATCTGATTTATGAATGCTATCTACTTGTTCCTAGGTGCTGACAAGGATACTGATCCACTTGATTGGGGTGCCCGGATGAAGATTGCACTCGGTGCGGCTCGAGGATTGGCTTATCTGCATGAAGACTCAAATCCATGTGTCATACATAGGGACTTCAAGTCAAGCAACATTTTATTGGAACATGATTTTACACCCAAGGTTTCAGATTTTGGACTGGCCAGAACAGCACTGGACGAGAGAAACAAACACATATCCACACATGTTATGGGAACATTTGGGTACTAAATTACTAATCACTCACTATAACTTTCATATCCCAATATACATATTTCATTCCAATATCTCTGATGTATATGCAATGCAAATTACAATTTATGTATACATTTCCTATAGATGAAAATTAAGCTGATTTGTCTCATTGAACTCATATTTTGCAGCTACCTAGCTCCTGAGTATGCAATGACTGGCCATGTTCTTGTCAAGAGTGATGTTTACAGCTACGGAGTTGTACTCCTTGAGCTCTTAACTGGAAGAAAACCTGTGGATTTGTCGCAACCAGCCGGTCAAGAAAACCTCGTTGCTTGGGTTCGTCCACTTCTCGCGAGTAAGGAGGGTTTGCAGAAGATCATAGATCCAGTTATAAAGTCATACACTTCACTTGATACTGTGGTAAAAGTTGCAGCCATTGCATCAATGTGTGTGCAACCAGAAGTCAATCAACGTCCTTTCATGAGTGAAATTGTTCAAGCCTTGAAGCTGGTTTGCAGTGAGTTTGAGGAAACAAGCAATGTAAGATCAGAGAGTTTTCCAACTGATGTAGAAGGAAAAAAATTCAGAACTTCAGGAGATAGAGGTGATTTTTATGTGTAACAAATGTTTTTGTTGGTCTTTAATGAAAGTTAGTAGCATTAATTATCACAAGTAACATTCATTACAATGTATTCATTTCATACCAATGTCTACATGGGCCAGAATTTCTAATGAAAATGGAAATCTGTTTACTATGAGGATTTTAAATCTGTTTATTACAATGTTAGACTAGATACATCATTTATTGGATGAACCTAAAAAGTATTTTTTCTCTTATAAAGTAGACCGGAGATAGTAATAACAAACTGAAAAGACAGCCAACTGATTACTTCTAACAGCCTCTCTCAAGCTAAGGTTTGCCAGCAACCCTACATGTAACGAGCGCTTCAAAGTCCAAACACATCAACATCGATTGCCACTTTATTCGCAAACATGTCTCCGCTGGTTGCCTCAAACTAGTGCATGTTTCAACAACGGATCGGCTAGTTGATCCTCTCACTAAAGCGCTCCCGTAGGCGGCATTTTATGCTCTCATTTCCAAGTTGGGAATTTTGCATATTCACCCCTATTTGAGGAGTGTTAAGTTAAAGACTAGTTATTCAGTATGTTTCAGCTAAGCTAAGTTAGTTTTATTTAACAGTTTTTAAGTTAGTTATGCTTATTTTATAGTAAGTTACAATTAGTTTTCTACCGTTAATCAGTTAGCTGTTAACTGTATATTTTCTCTCCATAGTTGGTATTTCCATTGGAGCCAATATTAGACACTAAACATCTTTTCATATGGATTAAAATTTTGATTAGACATGTTTCCTTAGAGTTAATTCCGTCAATAAGACTATCTAATTTTATTATTATTGTATTTGATTGTAATGTTTTGAATGAGAGAGATTTGATTCCTAATGATATTGAGGAAGTTAATTAACATGTGGATCAACAAATTGAATTGGAGTTAATGGAGGGAATAATGGGAGGGCGAAATGCTAGCGACAAGAAAGGAAATGCAATCGTTGAGACGCATAATAATTGAAAATAAAAAAGTGTGATGACTGAATTGCCTAGGTCCGTTTCACTACAAAGAAACCCCAATTGGTTCTAAATTCTAACCTCTTATACCCTCGGATAATGTGAAATCCCAAAATGCCCCTTTGAAATCTATTTTTTTTTTAAAAAGACCAATCATATATATGTTTTCTGGACATATATACGATGCCTACATTTTACACATCGTATATATTGGCCGTGTAAGATGCAATCGTATATACGTCTTAAGGACATATATACGATGTGTAAAATGTAGGCATCGTATATATGTCCAGAAAACATATATACGATGGGTTGTTATTCTATTTTTTTTAAATTTTTTTAAAAAAAAAATTAACGGTTTGGATTTCACTTTCAAAGTTGATCAACGGTTTGAGATAATTCGTATCGTTTGGGGGTGTATATACGATGCTTTTTTTTAATTTTTGTAATATTAATTTGTTTTTAAAAGTGTTATAAAAAGACTACTAAAAATTCGTTAAATAGTCAAAACTAATCTAAAAAATTATAAAAACACCACTAAAAATCTAACAAAACCAAAATAAGGCTATGCAAATTTTTTTAGATTTTTTGGAGACTTTGAAAAATTAAAAAAATTTCCTAAGAAATAGTAAAATTTGGGATTTTGAGACCGTAGTCCCATAAGAAGTTCCTTCTAAGGGAGTCATGATCTTTGGTTTTTCCGGATTTAATGGTTGTGGTTACATTACGATCGGAATAGGTTGCCCGAAAACCGATTTTTTAGCCTAAATTATTCGTTCGACGTCTAACATCGTCACGTGTTAACAAACTACACATTAAACCTATTTTCAGGCCTTAGTTAATTTTTATTTGACTTAAAAAAAATACCATACCAATCGTATATACACCTGGGGGTGTATATACGACCCTATGTTCACTAGTGCAGAAAAGGGATTTAAATTCACGCAAATTGGCTTTTTAAAATCACGCGCCAGCGTGACTTCTATTAAGGCGACTTCGTATGTCAGGAGCTTTAAAGTCAAGCGAAAGCGCGACTTCATATGTTTTTTTTAAAGTCAGACCAACATTGCCTGACATTAATTACTGATAATCGTTATATGGAATGACTTTTAAAGTCAAGCCAAAATGTGACTTTAAAGTTATTCTTAAGTCAGACTTTTTGTCGCTTGACTTTAAATGTGTTTACATTATAAAGTCAGGGTTGTACCCGCCTGACTTCAAAGTTTTTTTTTTTGCCTTTTGGTCATTCCCCTGGATATATATATATACTAGTATAATTTACCCGTGCCAGCACGGGTTGAAATTCATTTGTTTAGACACCGTAAGGTTACTTTAACTATTTTAAATATGTATATAATAGTAGGAAATTAAATTTAGATTTATAGAATATGAAAAATCAAAGATTATTAGAATATGAAAAACCTAGTCTTATTCGTAGATGCAATCTTTATATAAAAATCTTTGATATTATATTAAGATTAATATCTAAAAACCTAAATAGTAATGCATAATCATACATTGATGATAACTTAACTAAACTCATTATTCATCAAATTTAAATCAAATACCTAAATATAAAATTGGTACCTAACCACCATTAAACACGTGAAAAAGTAGGTAAGATCTGAACAATTTTCAAGTCATAACATTCTCAAAAATATAAAATAATGTACCAAGGTTTTTATTTAAAATAACAATGAAGAATGGTTTAACAATAATGTGTTACGCTTATAAAGCAACAGTGAGCTAGGTAGCCGACTTGGTTAAGAATTGCTTTGAATTCGGGAGGATGGGTTCGATTCAACTTTGCTTTGTGAAGCTAACTTAGGTGGAGATCGAAGTGTAAGTGAGAAGCTGATGTGGAATAAAATCGTTGATGATGTAATTAGTGACATGTCATACTATGTACAATAGTTTCCAATTTAGTCATTCAGGAAAAATAGTCAGTTTTATATTTTTGTCGTTTATATGATTCAAAAGTGTGACTCTCGTCTAACTGCGGAAAGACATAAGTTCCGGAATTCAACCATTTCTTGAGTCGGAATGTATCAATTAATAAAAATGAAAACACAATTCAATAAAATCCAACGAAAGTAGTACGGAATGCATATGATAAAACGCAATGGTCTATTTAAAATCTGTGTACTAATAAAATCCAAAATGGAACGCACGAAGGGGCAAGTTGGAATATTATCTGTCAAGCTCCCTCCCATAGACAGATTCAACCTGTACTTCATTAATTAATTGGTCATTGTTTAAAATATTTGAATTTGTATATTAATATATTAGTCATTTTTTTTATAAGTTCTTTATCTCATCACAGTGGACAGGGCAACATAAAATTCAAGAAAGCTAGACATTTTTTTTATAAGTTCTTTATCTCATCACAGTGGACAGGGCAACATAAAATTCAAGAAAGCTAGACGGCTATATCGTACGAATACTCAATAGAACTGAACAAAGACAAAGTAGCACCACAGAATTATAGATATGCATGTCCTAGCTAGAATATATCTTAGAAGCAAACTGTCCACACAACTCTGGGATTCTATACCATTTTGTGACAACATAATCCTACCAGATGCACCAAAATGAAGAGACGATAAACCTTGTTGCAACTAATTTTGTCATACTCTAGCAAGTAGGCATCATTGAATGCAACTCCTGCAAGTCCAAAATCACAAACCTTGAGTTTGCATTTGCAATATATTATTGGGCTTAAGATCTGTGTGATACACATTAGCTGCAACGAAAAATAAGCTTATTCGGAAGCAGTTTGATTGGCATATTTTAAGGAAATAACATGAAAAAAAAATGCCTATAGAGTCTAATGAAGCGAAAGAGAAATAGAGCGCGCATTAAAAAGCTAAATCATATAAGGGGTTTGAACTTTGAATTATCATTAAACTTCATCCTAATTTTGCTTTAAGGAGATGAAAAACATCATTTTTGCCCCAACAATGCTCCTTAATTAATTAATTAATCACAATATAACCATAGCAACACAAAGTGCAAAACAGTACCCCAAAAATGCTTCTAAAACTACTGATACAACAAAATAAAGAGGAATTCAAAAAAATGGAAAAATAAAAGTTAAAGCAAAAGCATTACCAATAAGATTGGCCAATGTCATGATGAGTGCGGGCTTCAAAATTGGAATAATGATTCACGCTCTAAGCGGATAACTTAAATCTTGTTTGGATCCAATTCCTTCGATTCTGCCATGCCCCTTCAAGCTAATAACTTCTTAATACTGTCAGCAACAAACGATCTCCAAACACAAAATCAAAAATTGAAGCAATAAAAGCGTAAAGGAAATGTTTATATAATGCATAAGGAAAAAGGGTCAATGAAATTGTTCCAAAGGTGAAAGTGGGTCGCACCCCATTTGCGTTTCCAACCAACACGGTAAGACTTCAGATCTAACCATAAATAATCAACACGAAGAAGCCAAAACCTGGGAAAAAAAATTAAGAATCGGAAGTGAAAATTCGCATTACTTCAATGTAAAGCAACATTCAAATGAGTTTGAACAAAGGAAACAGAAACTTACAGAGTGATCTTGAAGTCTACGAACCGATGAGTCTCGAGAATCCGATATAAAATGAAAAAGAAAAATAAATAGGAAAAAGAAGGTATATTTCTCATCTACATGATTGTCGCTTGCCGGTGGAACATGTCCTCAGCCACAGAACCTGATATAGACAGCAACATCTTTCGAAGTGATTATTTTTCCAAAAAGGAAAAGGAAAACCCCAAAGCTAATTACAAACAAATGACAAAGAAAGTTACAAATGACAAAAGATGAAGTAACTTGATAAGATAGATGTAAGCTTAACAAAATTGATTAGAGAGAGAGGCCTTTCGGAGGAGAAGGAAACATCCGAGTTTATAATCATGGATCATAAAATTTATTAAATTCATCATTAGTTATACATGTGCATCTTGCATAGATTTTTCATTATAATGTTAGCTTAGTTATGGCTAAATTTCTGATCCTCTAGCTAAAATCGCCTCTTCTTAATCATCCCCAATACACACATAGGAAGCGAACACGGCAGGATCTCGCATGTTATAGATTGTTTGGTTTAAATCAGTTCTCCAAATTGAATATAAAAGCTAAAGAAACAACCAAGCCAAACTAACTCAAGAACAGATAAATAATAACCAAAATAACAACAAAAGCAGATAAATAATTCAAGAATTTACATAAACACATGCAATAAAAAAGCACAGAAACACAAAATTAAAGTGAAGCGCCAAGATATTCTTACATTCTTTGTTCAATATTCAACAACCAATATAAGAATTAAAAAATTGAAAGAAAAAAATCATACAGTAAGCGAAAAATAAGGGAAAAAGAAAATGAAATGGATCAAGCGACTCACTTATAGGAAAGGCCGAAACCATTAAAGAAACCAATTATTGTTATGAACTTGAATGGGTATTTTCGAAGCGGTGTTGTTTTAACTCTATATAGGAAAACTATGCCAAAATATTATGTGCAGGCGGTTGAATTGTTTTAGCAGGCGAGGGAATGTTTTTTTAGAACATATATATCCACTGATCCAATGTAATAAGACGTTTCCTTCTGGTGTGATATGGACAAATACAATTCTTTGTATGCTTGTCACATTCAATGCAAATTATTAGTGATTAATAACATTTATTTACAGTTATCGGTTTCTTTCTGGTGTGATTTGTATTATCTTGAATTTGTTTGGTGTAAATCTGAAGACAACACAATCAATAGAAATAATGATGGATCCACCTTTTAAGGCTTTTTTTTAAAAACCTGTTGACGTTTTTTCCTTAATATAATTCGGTTATAAATTTGCAATTAGTGCGCCTGATGTAGGAGTTGGTACAGCTGGCGTGCCACGTATTTTTTAGGAGATGTGTGTGTCATTTTGTGATTGGTCTTATGTGGACGCTTAGGTGTACAACTCGTGAATTAATATAGTTATGATATATATATATATATATATATATATATATATATATATATATATATATATGGCTCCACTAGGTATCAAATCATTAAACTAGCAACAAACATTCTATATAGAATTACAAAATTACTATATTTTGCTCCAAAAATTTATCACTACCAATTCAACATTCATTTCACTAATATCTTGTCAAAAGGTATACCATAATACATATGTAGCAAAAACCATAAGAAAATCAACCATCACCTGAATTTACAACACAACTATATGCTTCTATTAAGCTCCAAATACCACAAGAAAACCAACAATAAGATTAAAGACAAATGATCGAACATCACTTAAGTTGTTTTCTTCGTTCTTCCTTTGAAGTTGGTTTACGCTCTTCATACAACTTTATAAAGAACTCCGCCCAAACTTGTCTAACATGCGTCAACTCTTCAAGTGTGAACGATCGACTCGAATTAAACATCTACAAAAATAAAAGTTCAATATGAATCACATGGTTAACCTAATACCAACAACATAATAATTACCTAGTAATCATCCTATAAAAGTTGAAAATTATATACCTTCTTCCAATTCTTAGTGATAGTTGCAGAGACAATGGTCATCATATTTATCATCACATAGTGGCCACAAGAATAACCATCATTTTGTTTGGTCCTATAAATGAATATCAAATATCAAAAGCTGAATATAATTTCACATAACTAGTATAAAATGAAAAAAAAATTAATGTATTCAATACTTACTTTAAGTGTCAACCAATGAGGTTTTGATTTTCTTAAACCCTTCATCCTATTATATCCATCCATAGCTCGTGGGGAAACATCATAAATAGTAAGTTATAAGTCTAAAACATATTAAATCACAAAATTGTGACAACAAATTATTAATAAAAGAAAACTTACTTCTCAACTATTTCAACAGGGTCTCGTTTGGAAAGCGGTGAAGTGAACACATCCAAACAATCAGTATAATGAAGGACAGGACGACAAGCGATTGCCAATGTTTTCTACAAAAGTGGACAAAATAATTAAATCATAATCAAACAAAGAAATTATATGTATACACTAGTAAACTTTAGACAATTGATACTTTACCCACACAAATACGGCGCTAGAAAGCATGTTTTGTTACGGTCATATAACTTATTCGGATATATGTTTGGATGGTCTCTTGTTTGTAGCCAACACCATCACAAATTTTGTATGGATCTAGAAATCCATACATATCACTAGTTTCCCTTGCTATACACTCACGATGCAAATACCTAATATATTGAGAACAAATCAATTAGTATTTATAACTATTTATAATTGAAATATTTTGGAATAAGTTTTTACAAACAACTAATATACTAATATATACTTACGTGCACCATATTGCTAAATGGCTCATCTCAAGTTCCTTGTGACCTTGAACCAATTCTACAATATCTTGGTATCCAATGTAGAAATGTTCATGGTGCTCATGGTCCAAGTCAAACTTGACACATACGTCATCTCATAAGCTAAAAATGCAACTCTTTCAACCGGTCATTCTTGGGCGGTTCTTCCACATGGGATGGTTAACAACTAGCCTTAGATCCAATTGTATTTTTGGAGAAATATTTTCATTGAGGGGCCACCAAGCGATCCCCACTACGCAAATCAAATATATTAATTAAATTTTATTCACAAAGTTACTAAAATCAATTTACAAAGTAATATATACCTCTGTCAATGCTTCGACTATCATATCTTTGTATTTCTTTTCAAACTCTTGTGACTTTGTAGAAAATGAGAAATTATTTATATCGTACCCTGAGTAAGTCAAGACATTAAACTTTGGCTCATTTGCTAGCCACTTTAATGTAATAGAAGCACTATTATCATTCATAATAATCTCTTTAAACCAGGTTAGGAATGTCTTGTTGTGCTCTTTCAATAGCGCGTTTTCATTCATTTGAGGGTTTCTACTCTTGACGATCATTTTATGAGTAGATAAATAAGGTAATACCTCATCAGTGTTATTCAATATATACAAATGTGCTTGCAACACTTCTGCTCGACCCATACTCTTGACCCTTGCACATCGGGTACCCTTACCTTCACACCTCCTGTATGGCGAGAATTGGGAAGCCCTATAGGTTTGGCTTACGCCAAATAGTCCGAACAAAACTCAATAGCTTCTTACGTGACATACCTTTCAACAATAGATGCTTGGGACGATATTGATTCTTCACATAACCTTTCAAAATCTTCATGTATCGTTCAACCAGGATACATCCACCTTAAATAAATAGGGCCACACAATCTAATCTCTCTTACTAGATGAACAATTAAATGAACCATGATGTCAAAAAATGAGGAGGAAAATACATCTCCAATTGACACAAGATAATAGCCGCCTCGTTTTCCAACTCATCCAATTTTTGAGGTCAATGACTTTGACACATATAGCATTAAAGAATAAGCACAACCTAGTTATCGCATGTCGAACACATTTTGGCAAGATGCCACGAATAGCCACGGTAGTAGTTGTTGCATCAACACGTGATGATCATGAGACTTTAATCCAACTAATTTGACATCTTTCATTGACACAAGCCTCTTAAAATTTGAAGAGTAGCCTTGTGGAACTTTGATTCCTTGTAGACACTCGCACAAACTTATTTTTCTTTTTTTGTGATGTATGACATCTTTGGGGGCAAATATGTACGTTTACCATTTTGCTTTGGGTGCAATTGTTCTCTTATGCCCATTTCGAGCAAATCTAAGCGAGAATTTATACCATCTTTTATCGGCCTTTAATATTGAGAAGTGTCCCGATAACACTATCACAAAGCGTTTTTCTCAACATGCATGACATCAAGCGATTGTCTTACATAAAAGATGGACCAATACGGAAGATCAAAGAACAACGACCTCTTCTTCTTCCACTTGCTTTTCTCGTTGACTGCTTTTGCTTTTGCTTTTGCTTTTTCCAAATACAACTTTGATGTCCTTAACGGTTGGTATACTTCTTTTCAGTCAAGACATTGGAGCGATTTCATTCTCTTGACACCCATTAAAAGCTTTTTCATCCTACGATACGAGTGATTGCGTTTGAGAAATCTCGATGCCCAAGGTATACCGTCTTCTTACCATGTTTGATTGATGGTAGCATGTGTGTTCTGTACAAATAGGACAACCTCTATGTCCCCTTAACACTATACCCGGACAAGTTCCGTATCTTTGGGAAGTCATTGATTGTGCAAAATAACATTGCACGCGACTTGAAAGTTTCATTGGAATACCCATCAAACACATCCACGCCTACATCCCACATTTTTTTCAAGTCTTCAACCAACGGACTAAGGTAAACATCTATGTCATTTCATGGCTGTCGTGGGCCAGAAATCATCATGGATAACATAACATACTTACGCTTCATGCACAACCAAGGAGATAGGTTGTAAATTATAAGGAGAACAGGCCAGGAGCTATGATTCGTACTTAAGTTACCATATGGGTTCATCCCATCCGAAGCAAGCGCGAGCCTAAGATTTCTTGACTCGGCTCCAAAATCCGGAAACAAACTATCAACCTTCTTCCATTGTAGAGAGTCGGCTGGATGGCAAAGTTGGCCATCACGTTTCCTCTCATCGGCATGCCATCTAATGTTCTTTGCGTCCTTTGCATTAGCAAACAAGCGTGTGAACCTGGGAATTATTGGAAGGTACCATAAAACCTTTCTTTGGAGAACCGTTTGTGTTGTCATCATCGAAACTAGATTCACGGTCTTTACTTTGTAGCGTGACCTATTACACGTAGGGCAATTACGCAGCTCCTTAAACTCATTCGATACAATATGCAATCATTGGGGCAAGCATGTATTTTTCATACTCCACACCCATCGGACACAAAATCTTCTTCGCTTCATACGTACGACACGGCAGTGTGTTACCTTCTGGAAGCATTTCTTTCAACAACACAAGCAACTCAGTGAAACTCTTATCAGTCCACCCATTTATCGCCTTGATTGAATAATTTTATCACCATGATCAATCGTGTCATTGTACATCCCAAATACAAAGGCTCTTCTATATCTTTGCACAATGTATCAAAGGCATGTGCTTTCTTAAAAGACTCCGGCCCAATATCATGTATCATGTCCTCCATTCGGTCATCCATATTTGCATCTGCGAAATTATCTCTTTCGGACACACTTGGGATATTTAACTTCTCACCATGCCATATCCAGGTTGTATAACTACGACAAATCCCATCAACAAGAAGATGATCTTTTATTGTGTCAACCGGTTGTGGTGTCCGGTTCACACAATTAACACAAGAACAATAAAAAATTCCACCACTATTTACAAGCTTTTTTTGAGCAAACTCTAGAAACTCTTCTACCCCTTTCGCGTACTCATCACTCAACTTATTAGCTTGAATCTTGACATCATGGAATTCAAACAAGAAGCAAAAAGCTCAACTCTTAACAGTTTCATAGTGTATAAACTGAGTATATATATTTGAAAGAAAATCCACTTCAATCTGAAAATCAATCTTATTAAGCCACCCAGATTCCACAGTAAAATGGCCATTTTTTCCCCTTATTCAAAAGAACCCCAAATCTAAAAATGCAACTTCAAAGCATTGAAGAGTTACAACGTTAGTCTGAAGAAGAAAAACAACAAAAGAAAGCAGATCATTCGAAAACCCAGGAAACTAATTGCACAAAGATGAACAATAAACAAGCATTGAAGAGTTACATAAGCTACAATGACACACCACAACATAAACCCTAATACAGAAAATCTACCCTCATAAACCCTAAATCCTCCACCTAAAATTTATACAATCAATAAAAAGTAAACACCATAAAAACCCTAGAGAAAGAGATAGAGATAGAGCAACACAGAGATAGAGCAACACAGAGAGAGAGAGAGAGAGGCAGAGAGAAAGAGTGCTTGCCTAGAAAGAGAGGAGAGATCGAGCGCAAGATGATGAAGGTTGTAGAGAGCGCAAGATGTGGCGAGGAGCGAGAGAGGCGATGAGGTTACGTGAATCGTTTCAACACCGAGAGCGCGAGAGAGGCGATGAGCGCGTTCAACCCGAGTATTACGTTTTGATGTGTTTTACGTTTTTTTTTTTATTTTTAATTGTGAAATACTTTTGAAGTCAAGCAATATTACGGTTTGTCTTAAAATGTTAAAATTTTCCACTTTTGAAGTCACGCATATTTTACGCTTGACTTAAACACTAGCGCGCCAAAAAAAGTTTTCGAGTTTATTACAAGTTTGCCATCGCGTCCTTATATCAAGGCAGGCATCTGAGCGCGTGACTTTAAATGTCTATTTCTTTTCCTTATTTTGCACTAGTGGTTATAAGGCATCGTATATACACCCCCCAGGCGTATATATGATTGGTCAACCCCCACCCACATCAATCGTATATACGCCTTGGGGGTGTATATACGATGCCTTATAACATAGGGTCGTATATACACCCCCAGGTGTATATACGATTGGTTTAAGTTTTAAAAAAAAACGTTTTGTTAAGGGTATTTTAGGGTTTCTCTATTATGTGGGGGTATGGGGATTTGGTGGGGGTACAAAAAAAACTCAAATTCTAATGGTTCTTATTGTGATGCTAATGAGAGAAATAATGGGACCATTGATGTGATGCAACCTATTTTGATAGGCATATGCTTCTTACACACCTCCCTCTACTCACCATACAATACTAAACTCCCAAAATTTCAAAAATATTCTTAATGAAACGCTGCGTTTTTTTTTGTGCGTTTATGACAGTTCGATAGTTTACCACCGAACTCGTTCGGTTGCAAACTATCGAGTATTGTAAAAAATTGGAACATGGGGTGTGTCTGATATTTAAGATGGTTCGATACTTAACTATCGAACCGGTTCGATACTTAAAGTGCAAGCTTACCTGTTACTGATCAAAATGGACAGAATACCAAGTTTCATGTTTTTAACAAAACGTAAGACAAAAAAAATGAATTTGCACGGTATAGAAATAGGGAAGAGCAATGAGATGGAGCGTGTCCTAGAAGGTAAGGTCCCACGGGATACCCGTGCATGGACCATCATCGGCGAGGCCAATAGCACGGGGGCTGAGGAAGTTTAGTTGTGCCAGCTAGGAGACAAATGTTCTGCAATGGTTGTTATGTCTATGTTGTTCGTTTTAGTAGGGGTTTTTTATGTTTTACCGAACACATTTGACATTGTAGACCTTTTAACTATAGGTTATTCTGTTCATTCCCAATTCTTTTTGCGTAATTGAGACAAATTTGAGAACGATAGTGAAATGTGAGAACCTCGTTTGGATTGATTTTAACGCGTGCAAAAATAACATCAAATCTGTCTCATTAACAGTGGTTCGAATTTAAACTATCGAACCACCATTAGACAAATTTGGGGCGTGCAGCATAATTTATAGTACTCGCTAATTTACCATCGAACTGGTTCGATGGTTGACTATCGAACCGTCCTAAAATTCCAAAATAAAAAATAAATAAATAAAACGTTGCGTTTCATTAAGGGCAGTAATGTCTTTTCACACGTCTATGTAGTGTGTGATAAGTAGAGGGGGGTGTGTAAGAAGCATGAATCTTTTGATAACAGGTGATAATAGTGGAATTATGGGATAAAGGAACTATTATGGGTGGGCCTAATTCTAAAAACGGCCCAATTGCGTTGGATTCTAATGCTTCTAGAAAGGCTCATACTTCTTCCAAACCCGGAGCTACTCAGTAGACACACCAGAAAGGGGTGAAAAGACTAAGATGCCCTTAATGAAACTTGGAATTTCTATTGTTTTAAAAATTTAGTACGGTTTGGCGCACACTTGGCCGAACCGGTTTGAATCTGGTTGCGCCGAGTGTGTTAAATTTTACCCAGACACCCTTAATTAGGTTTTTAACAGGTTCGGCCAAGCGTGAGCCGCACTACAAGAATAAGCTTGCATTGCCACAAAAGTTTGCCACGGAGGATTAACCGTCGCAAATTTGCCACGGATTTGCGACGAAAATGGAATAATGGACAACGCGCTAATAATCACGCTCAAATTTGCCACGGAAAAGGATTTTGGTCGCTAATTTGCCACGGACTTGTCGTCGCTAACCCGTGGCAAACATTGGATCCCAAATTAAAAGCCACAACTCTCTCGTGAAACCTCAGAACCACAACTCTCTCGAGTTTTCCTTGCTCTCCTCCCACGCTCTCGTGAAACCTCAGAACCACGACCTCCGTCCTCCACCGCCTCCTCTCAGTCCTTCGCCCTCCTCAGACGATAAGCCACGACCATCCTCTTCCGTCGCGTCCCTCTCTTCTCTCCTCTCCCGTCGCGCCCTCTCTTTCTCCTCTCCCGACCATCCTCGTGGTTTTGTTCCATTGTCCTCGGTTGCCACCATTCTCCTCCGTTGACAAGGTATTTCATTTTTCTCTGTGACTCTATAGCAATCGATTCTTTAGCTTTAAGCTATTTATATTTTAACATTTTATAGGATTTAGGGTTTGATTTCCCCCTCTTCCTGTTTTGGGATTTTCTTTTGATTTAGGGTTTCATTGTTTAGCGATTTCTATTCGAAAATAGAAATTTGTCATTCTTGGGGATAAGGGTTTCTGTTTTGGTAGTTTCCATGTCCGGATTTTTCCTTTCATCGAATTGCACTTGTGCTTTTAATATCCTTTGTTGATCTGGTTATATTTTCGTGTGAAAAAGAAAATCCCATACGTTTTCCTAACCAATGGTGAGTTCTTCCTCTAATTTTATTTGTGTTGTTTACCATTGTTCCTAAATTTGTTCATTTCCTGCAATGCGGTTCAGAATCTTTAGATGGATTATATATGAAATTCGTTTTTGCATTGATGTGGTCCAATTAAGGAGCACTAGTTTTGTTATGAAATATTAGGTCACTGTTATAATGTTAGTTTCATTTTCACACGGTGGTGGCTATCTGAAGTTAAAAAAGAGCCTCGAAATGAGTCAACTATTGGGTATAAATGTCTCATCTTCACAGGTATGTTGAAAGAGTTTTTGCTTTACCCTACCCCTATTAATAAAGAATGCATCACTGAAAAAAATGAAACCGTAAATGCATTTAATATCTGAAGAACATAAAAAACATCCAAAATTCTTTTAGAATTGGAAAGTTTGGTTAGGAGAAGTTGAAATTACTGATTTTGGAAATATGTAGTAATCTATAGTATCTTGATTGTTTATTTTCTATATCTTTGTATAGATCAAGCAATGAAAGGCATTCATGATACCCCTTCTTATTCTCTAATAATCTGGATATCGAGTCTGTGATTCCCAATTTGGTGATTGCTTCATCCCTTTTTGTGTCATGATATTGTTTTTGGGTTACAATGGTGAGTGAGCTTCAATGCTATTTTTGGGTTCTAATGGTTTGTTTTTCTTTGCTCTTCGACACTTTTAATTGCAGCTTTCCTTTAATTCAGCTGGGGCAATGAAAGTGGTACTGGTAAGCTTATTGAAGTGGTATTAGTCACTCTCTTTCTTCTATTGCTTCTTTTCTTTTTTAATTTGTCTTTTTCGTGCTTCCATTTTGCTAAACTATGTTAAAAAGTTGATTGGAAAGTAGAATAAAGTTGTGATTCCATGTGCCAAAATGATGTGTCTGCTTTGCCTTGTCAAGGTTTCATGTTTTCAGTTGTTAGATTTCTTAATTGAATGCCTGTACATCATTTTTTACATGTTGTACATTATAACTTTATAAGTAAAGTTTGTTTTATTTTATGTAGTGCTTCACTTGCTCAACCAATGGGATTTGGAGCTTTGGAAACTAATCCATATATCAGATTGGTTACTTGCCTCTTGTTTGGCACAATCATAATTGTTTAACTAGATATTCATTATGTCTCCAATGTAAATTAGCAATGCACTTGAAATTAGCAATGTAGAATAGTTTTTTTTTGACGCAACAATGTAGAATAGTTGAGACTTAATTCATTTTATAAGTTTATAACAATGTCAAATTATTTACTAGTATTTTGCAATTATTGTTTTCTATCTCTTTGTTGATACCAAATTGGATATGAAAATTGTACTTATTTCTTTTGAAGTTTAAAATCTTGATGAATATGTAGTTTATACCATTTAATTGTATGAGTTAACACTTGATAACTGCATTTTTACCTGTAGATTGAAAGATAACCCAATTTGTGAAGAAGTTGGAGTAGTAGGAAACTACTGCTCTATTTTTTTTTTAATTTTTTTTTTTAAAATTTGCGACGGGTTTGCCACGGAAATTTGCCACGGATTTGCGACGGAAATTTGCCACGGCTTTGCGACGGAAACATTTGCCACGGATTTGCGACGGAAAAATTTGCCACGGAAATTCCGTGGCAAACGATTTGCGACGAGCGTTTTTGCCACCAATTTTTGTCCGTGGCAAATCCGTGGCAAATGTTGTTTTGCCACGGAAATTTGTGCATTTGCCACGGAAATGTCCGTGGCAAATCAGCGATTTTCTTGTAGTGCCGAACCAGTTCGAATATATGAAGGCCGAACCACACTGTTCTTGGTTTTTTTTTAATTTGCGTTAACGAAACTACTTCGAACGATAAATTAGCAATTTTGCAAGGATAACTTACTAACTTTTAACGAATGTAACGAGAAATTGAATACTTAATTATCTAGTGTTAGCCATACTGAAAAGAAAAAATCGAATCGTTAAAAATCAGTTAAACTTAAACAACTCAGCATAAGGAGGAATTTATGGATGCTAATGACCATGGTGTTTCAGGTGGAGAAGATTCAGATGTGAAAATGGTGTAACTCCAAGCTTGGGTGCAAGTGGTTTATACACTTCATCTTAAGAGGCGGACTCGGTTAGTTCCTGAATTCTATCCCCAGCGATGAAACAAATTGAAGTCAAGTTTTACTTACCTCTCGGTCAAACTCCGGATTATTTAGGGCTCATTTCCTCTAGATACCAGAGTCGTGTCAAAGATCTCTAAACCAAAAAAATAAATGTAAAAATGGTGGAGGAAACCCCACTCTATTATCAATTGTTCCAAATTTTAGGATAAACTTTATTCGGAGCCAAACAAATATTGTTGCTCATTATTTTATAAGAGTATCAAGAAACTATGCTATCTCCCACGTTCATTATTATAGTCGGCCTTCTATTGCAAATATTATTGAAAGTGAAATAATATAACTCTGTTTGAGTAAAAAAAAGAAAGACATTAAAACTTTGTGCAACACAAGCAATTTCCTGATATGATAAAAGTGATACTAATTAAACAATAACTGACACGCTATTACAAATAGATGGGATAAAGTTCAAACTTCAAACAACAGACCCATGAAGAGTAACTACATTAACTAACTTCCAAAAACCAAAACTTTCTTCATTGTTCAATAACCACGTACTCTTCACTCTTAATTAATAAATAAATAAAAAGATACATTACTTCCAGTCAACAACTAACTTTGCTCTCCTCTTCATTAATCCCTTCCTCTTAAAATCTTCAGTCCCATGTACCTTTGACAAAACAAATATACATCATTAGCATGCAAGAGGTGAAGCTTATTATTGACTGGTAAGTTAGTTAGTACCTTAACTTCTATAACAACCAAAATATTATATGTTCAGGAATCTTCTATTGCATGCAGCGCGTGCTGTGCCAGGCATGATAGACCGTCCGTTCTAGAGAGAGAATCTAAATTGGACGATCCACGCAGGCGCAACACGTGTTGCACGCAGCAGAGGATCTGTATCTATATGTTAGCTAGCTTGTTGTACATACCTGCCCATCATCAACACAGTAGCTTGAGGATTGGTTCCTGGGGACTCAGTAAATACCGAGCCATCTACGACGCGGAGTCTGTTAACACCGAGAACCTTATAATCCGAATCGACCACCTTCCCAACATGACAGCCACCATGGTAGTGCCAAATAGTGATCAAAGTGTCTCTACAAAACTGCTCAATAGAATGTGTGTCGTTGACATGTTTTGGTATGAGGTTAACATTAGCATTCACAGTGAGATTAAGAAGTTTCTCAGTGGTTTGTTTATCAGTTGAAGTGAGGTTTGTGAAATGCTGTGACTGAACAACCTTAACTGCTAACCGAATTCCGTCGACACAGCGCTGAAGATCATAAGGGTGGCTGAAGTAGTTGAAG
Organism: Oxytropis ochrocephala; assembly: GCA_020916435.1. Taxonomy (NCBI): domain Eukaryota; kingdom Viridiplantae; phylum Streptophyta; class Magnoliopsida; order Fabales; family Fabaceae; genus Oxytropis; species Oxytropis ochrocephala. The sequence continues at coordinate 117,368,396 of CM037093.1, forward strand.
GTGACATTAGGGTTGTCGTTTACATTGGTGTTCACCAATTTGAGCTTACCTGTTGACCAAGGATTAGCAACTTTTGATAAGATGAAGCCTCCCCTGAATGCTTCAATAGGAATGTCTTTCTTGTTTTTTGCAAAAGCTTTAACAGCTTCTACTGATCTTTGCTTTGGAGGAATTGTAGACAGCTGCCCAATCTGGTTTATCAAAATTGGAAAAATTACTTCAATGCATATTTCAGCTAGTTTTGCTCACTGTTTTTTGTTTTTGGGGGTTATGTTTAATTTACTAAGGTTAAAGGGGTTTGTAATAGTTTATTTGAGCTTATCTTAGGAGTTAGGACACACTTGTATAAGTGTTAAGCTGGTTTTAACTTATTTCTATAAGCTACCCAAAATTGCTTATAGAGGGTTTGATATTCTCTTTTCGACCGGAGAAACAAGTTACACCGAAGCTTTTATACTAAAGATGTTTATAAGTAGAGGTGTCTATTTTGACTCAATTCAATAGGCCGGCTCGAAGGCCCAGTGTTTTGGTTTAAGCTATGCTCATTAAATAGAAGCAATTCAATAGGTCGACTCGATGGCCTAGTGTTTTGACCTGGGCTAGGCCCACTAAATAGAAACCTAGTAAATAAACGGCTGCTTTGGCCCATCTCAGTTGCCCCATGGGCTAGACATGGTCCTCTTTTTTAAACACTTTTTTTGGTTTTCTTTGTTAAAAAGTTAGACTGGGTCGAGTCGTTGGCCCAATATTTTGGGCTGGACTACAAAACACGGCTCAATAGCTAATTGAGAATGGTCAGGTCGGGCCGGGCGGCGCACTTTGACAGCTCTACTTATAAGCACCTAAATGAGTAGTTGAGCAAAGCACTCCTAAATAGCATTTAGATATTGACATGTGATTATGACTTACAACAACACACAATTGTTAAACAATATTCCAATATGTTTCCATAAAATATTTGTACTCATATTAGTAAGTTCAGTGATTACATACCTCAGCTGAAAACATACCATGGTGGCAGTGAATGCTGTCACTGGATTGACTAAATCCATAGCTAGCCTCAATGTACACACCCAAATTAGTAATACCAACTGTTTCTATGAGTGACTGCTTAACTGGTTTCTTAGTAGGAACAAAGATTGTGTTCATGGGATTATCAGCCATGCCCTTCCCAACAAATCTGTTGTCAAGTACCACAGGGATTTTCAAATCCTCAAGTTCTGATTTTGGGCCAATTCCACTTAGCAATAGTAATTGAGGACTCCCAATTGCACCACTTGACACAATCACTTCACTTTGCTTATCATTTCCTAGCATTGCTTGATGCTGTTTCCCATTTTCATCCTTGAAAATAACCCCTATAGCTTTTGGTCTTTTCCTGCAACAATAATACCATGTTCGTTTTATGTTCGATTATCTCGTATGGTCTTCATCATACATAGGATAAAAAGTTGAAAACAGTCTAATTTATGTGTACCTGTTGTGTCAAAAACAATGTTTTGGACAGTAGCATGGATCAAAACGGTGAGTCTATGAGGATTAGCAGAAGCAAGCAATTCGGCAGCAGTGTGGCGACGACCAAATCTGTCAAAAATGGTTCCACCAACTTTGGTTCCATATTTGTGTTCATAGGTGAAACCATTAAAAGGAGAGACACCAGCATCTAGAAGACTATCCCTCACTGCTCTCTGCCATGTTGAAAATGTTGGTCGATGAACAATCTGCTTCTCAACCCATGTATATGTCTCATTCACTAGCTTTGCATCCCACCCCACTTTCTCTATATATCTGCATTTTGTAGTATACATAACACATATTTGAGTTACATTCATGTTCTAAGCAAAATGATTATTACAATTTGAAGCACCGACACTTCTGGTTGAAGTCGTGTCCGGTGTCCGACACCAACACAAACACTTCAATTAATTATATTTTTCAAATTAAAACTGATGTCGGCGTGTCCGTGTTGTATTTGGTGTTTGTGTCTGTGTGGGTGCTTTATAGATTACAACACAAAGAAATTAATTTTAGTTAGTCACTTTACCTACTTAAGAGCTTATTAAAAAAAACCTACTTAAGAAAATGATAGATATTACATAGAAATCATTCTTTGACAGACATAAAATCAACAATAAAAATTTATATATTTAATCTTTTTTTGTTTGGTCTAAACTTTCAATATAATCGGAGTAGATCGAGCCGCATAGACTCATATAAAGAAGCAAATTTCTCTCATGTAATGTTTTTTTTACCCGCACCTCTACGCCATATACCCCACAACCCCCCATGAAAAGACTGTAATGCCCCTTAAATTTTATAAAAACGAAATTATATTTTAAATAGATAATTCTGGTGTTAAATTTTTTTAATAACGGATTATCTTTTAAAAGATAATTGTGTAGTTATAATTATCGTCTAGTTATCTTTTAAAAGATAATTCTGTTGTTAAATTTTTTAACACCAGAATTATCAATTTAAAGCATAATTCTGTAGTTAATTGTTTTTACTACGGATTTATAAATCCGTCAATTTTTTTTCACTATAGATTTATGTTTCTAAATATACTTCCGTAGTTAATATTTTTTAACTACGGATTTACCAATAAATCTGTCAATTTTTTTTCACTACGAATTTATGTTTCAAAACACACTTCCGTGGTTAATTTTTTTACTACGGATTTATGTTTCAAAACATATTTCCGTAGTTAAAAAATTTTGACTACGAATTTACCCATAAATCTGTCAACATGGAGAGTGAATATGGGTAATTGTGGGATTTAATATGGAGAGGGCCATTTTAGAATTTTTAGAAATATGTGGGGGTATTTGGTGTAGAGGTGGGGGCCCAAAAAAAAAAGACCCTTTTACTTGCTACGGACATTATGGGCCAAGGGCCAGGGGCCCAAAGATCATAGGAATACCGTCACAAATTGAATCTCTAACTTGACCAAAAAAAAAATTGAATCTCTAAATTTACTTGACCAAAAAAAAATTACTTGACCTTGACCAAAAAAAATATATTTATATTTTCTATCATTAGGAGTATGTTTGTTTCATTAAAATAAACTCAAAACTTTGTTGGATGTTTTTTTAAGCACTTTTTTTAAAAAGTAGTCATTTTTAATTAAAATGAGAAGTTTCCTTTTAAAATAAAAAATAAATTTTATAATTGTAACCAAATAAAAATTAGTTTTTTCTTAGCACACACTTGTGTGTTTGGGTACGTGTTTACTCTATCCAACTCGCGTTTATGCCATAGAAAATCGCAAAACCTAAAGGTATGTTTGGGAGGGGGTTTCGAGAGGGGTGGGGAGGAAAAGACTTGGAAAAAATTAGTCAATATTTTAATATATAGTTGAGGTTTAAAAAACTTAAAAGAATAACTTGATAGATAACAATATAATATTTGGTCAAAAAAAAAGATAACAATGTAACATTTTTAATCACACTTCATTTATGTTTAGAGACGTTTTTTAAATTCCCTAATTTAATTAGAAATGAAAAATATGTTCTCTCCTACCTTTCTCTCCTAAAAGTTTCGAATCCAAACTTCTGGAAATTGGCCACAATTTTGAATAAACTTAAGAGACTCTAACCACAATTTTATCTAAAAAAATTAAAGAAATGGTACAAGATCTGACAGTGGCACCTAAGCACTTCAGTGACATAAATATAAAAGGGTTACGAAATGGACCACAAGGAACATTGAATTGATTTATAAAAATAGATAGTCATAAATGTTATGAATCGATAGGGTCCCCATTCAACAACAACTACTCCAGCTTTAAAGCATGTTCGAATTTGTCGTAGGAGCCTTAAACCTTCATCTAACTGTAAGATACAGCCACCCACATTAATCAACAATTTCATACTATAATAAACTTGCTTAATGTATTTGGATATATAGGTAATATCGAATCTTTTTTCTTAAGAGGAAGTAGCAAATACCACCATAAACATACAGACGTACAGTTGAGACTCACTCAGGATTGTTTTAAACAATTTAGAGGTCTTATTCACATCTTAAAAATTAATTCAATCTCTAACATTTAAACTTAAAAGGACATTTTAGTTCTGTACGGCTGAGCCCTTTGCTCTGTGGCACCCAAGGTACCCCCTCTTTCACAACGGTACTAGTACTCTACGACATAATTTAAGCATGTGCCACATTGTGTATGCACATAAGCGTTAATAGATTTAAATTGCTTGTTAAGTTGATGGTTGAAAGCAGTCAGAGCTATCATAATGATAGGACATGTAACTTCAGCTTGGATTAATTTTTAATTTTACATTTATAAAAAATTAAAATAGCTTGTATTTTTTTTTTAAGCTTGTAGTTTTTCACTTAAAAGAGTAAACGTAAATACTACACACGAATTGCATGTACTATAATTTCAATATGACAATTTTGTAATAATTAAAATAATATAATAAAAATTAAAAGCAAAATGTGAGATAGGAGTATTTGTAAGATGGAAAAAACAAAAATAGTTTAGAGACTAACCTAAAAAATTAAATGTCATAATTATTAACACAAAACATATATTTAGACCTAAATTATAACTCATTAATTTGATGTTTTATGGTTTGACCTGTCTGTAACAACCAAAAAATAATTGCATCTTAAGCATCAACTACATCATCTACATGCATTGCACTAATTAAACCAACAAAATAATTAATAAATAATTTATAAAATGAGAGTGGATGAGCAAGTGAAATGTAATTGTGTGAGTGAAAATATTAGAATAATCTTAAATATTATATATACTCCCTACAAATAAACTTTCGTAGAATATTTATTTCCGAATAGAGAAATTATTTTTGACAAAAAAGTGTACCAAAATACAAATGTGTATGAGATACAGAGGAAATACGTGTATGATACATTTATTTTTTATTTTAAATTAAGTTCAGTGTTATACACGTATAATATATTAATTTACAATAAAAAAATAAATGTATCATACACATATGTCCTCCGTAATCCCGTATTTCATACGTATTCGTGTTTTTGTACACTTTTTTTGTCCAAATTATAATATTTCTCTTCCGAATAATATAAGCTTTCAGAATAATGAAGTGCATATATAGGTGTTAATAGTTTTTTTTAGTTTTTGAGCAAGCAAAATATATATATATATATATATATATATATATATATGAATATATAAGACAAATGTGTTAATAGTAACTACGCCCTTTTTCTTTACACCTAACTTATACAAAGAAAGGTGCAGAAATTAAAGAAGAGTGAGAGAAGCTTTCTTAATTACCTTGAGCTAGCTCTAGTGTAAAAGCCAGCATTAATGGAACTGCCACCACCTAAAACTCTTGCCCTAGCATTCAAAACACCATCTGTTGAAACGAAAAACTGAGAAGCTGAAGTTGGTGAAGTATCAGCCAATGTAATGTGAAAGTTCTCAAGAAATGAAACATTAGGGTTACTGAAAGGAACTCCTCCTCTTTCAAGTAGCAGAACATTGAAGTTTTGTGATAGGGTTGCAGCTAAAGGGCACCCAGCTGTTCCACCACCCACTATTATGTAGTCATATCCATTATTTATTTTGGTTGTTGAAACTGATGGTGGAGATGAAAATGTGCTTGCTTTTCTTATAAATGAGTACCCATATTCATTAGTATTCAACTTCTGCTTACCTATAAATCAAAATCAAATTTACATTAAGATTAATTACTAGTCTCATTTTGACCTTATAGAGGCAGAAAATACGTACACAATATTAAATTCAACCTGATAACAAAACAGAAGAAGCTGGACTGAAGAGAGAAACAATATATTTTTATTAATTAGTTAATTAATAAATTTTGGCATGATCATATCATAAGTAACAAATCCAAGACTAGCAAATCGAATAATTTTGTCTGCGATACTTTTATGCTTAATGTTAATTTCTAAGATTTGAAAATATTGTTCTGCTTAAAACTTCTTAAATATGCTTGCTTTTGAAGTTAAACTAAACCAGAATCATTTCATTGGCTTCTTTTATTCTTAAAAATCGAATATCTTCTAAGTGATTATATATACATGATGTAGAAGGTTGCTTGAGAAAATAGTAAATAACCAAGAATATTGGAGTACCCAATATATATTTTAGAAGAAGGGAGAAGGAAAAAAAAAAACCTTGAGAGAGAGGTAGAGAGTTGAGGAGGCATATGACCAAGCACAGGAATGTGACTGAACCAAGAGATGCCATTGGGCACACACAGAAAAGAACTCACTCACTGAAGAAGCTGTTTTCTAACCTCTAAGTGGCTGCCTCTGGTTGGCCTTGGTTTGTGTGTGCACACCATATATATAAATAGGATCTCTATCTTTCACCTCTTCCAAATCTTTTATTTATTTTAAGTCAAAATAATTTAAGGGTCATGTAAGTTAAGTGTAATCTATGTTTCAAGTATTAGGTGACTCTAGTGAGGGGAGTTTCAAACAATTTGAAGTTCTGCTCAAATCTTAAAAATTGAGTTTCTATTTATAGTTTTATCATATACTAATTAATTTTTGTTTTCATTATCCATGTACTAATTATTTTCGCGAAACCATATCTTAAAAAAAATTGAACGCTAAAGTACTTCAAAACACTATTGCACTTTACGTATTTTGGCACAAAATTATTTTTTTTTACCAAATCGGTTACTGAGGAATGAACTTTGTGTATGTAAACACTTTAAAAAAATTCTGAATACTACTCTAAAATACACTGCTTAGTATCGTAGTTTACATATTTTGTTACGAAGTTATTATTTAATTTTTTCACCAAACATGTTATTGAGAGTAAACTTCGCGTATTTGAACATCTAAAACTTTTATGGAATCTAAAATACTCCTTTGGGGGCCTAATAAATTGAATTAACCTAAGACTAAGATATACATTTCCTAGATCCTATTTGTAGCTAAATTAAGTTAGTACTCCTTCTGGTCTCTTTTATTGATAAAAACTAGCTAATGAAGCCGATGTATTTGATCTAAAATTTGGACTAATTACATCAACTTGTATTGACCAATTTTTCCCTTATAAAACAGCCTGAAGGTGAAGGGAGTATAATTATTGTGAGAAACGTGTCTTTTGCTTAAGGGGATTCAAATTCTTATTCCGTACTTTTTTTAACAAATAATTTCTATGACTAGACTTAGGGTATATTTGGATTGGTGGAATGGGATGGAATGGAGTGGAATGGAATGGAATGAGACAAGACACCATTGTTTGGGTATTTAAAAAATGGATGGAATGGAATGGAATGGAAACCAATGGAATGCATTCCATCCTATTCCATCACGTTCCCTCAATTTCCTCCCCCCCCCCCCCCCCCAATTTGGGGAGTATGGGATGGAATGACTCACTTTATTTACATTATTACATATTTACCCCTCTTCTTATATTTTATCTATTTTTTTCTGCACCATGTTCCTCCACCCCTTCCTTGTTTTTTTTCCTTGTAATTGTTCATCTTCTTCTTATCTAAAAATTACAAACTAATACACACAATCAACATATGAAACCTAATTTCCTTCAACCAAAGAAGAATAAAAACTGACACTAGTGCAAATAGAAGAATAAAAACTGACGCTAGTGCAAATATATATATATATATATATATATATTCAATTATTTGTATTCAGCTACAAGACTTGAAAGATATTCCTTCTTTGTAGCGACAGTGCTTTGAATTTGGATGGTACTATTACTGCTGCAAGCCATTTCAATTAGCTAAAGTGATGCTGAGATGTGGAAGGAGGAAGTTGAACAATTGCTGACTGCTGAGTGGAATTGAATATATACAAAACAAGCAGTCTTGTAGTTTTAGACTTGAAGGATTCCTTCTTAACAAAATATTATTCTAAATTAAACATCTTAACAAAATAAAATGTTTATAGCCAAAAATTAAGAGTTAGATTATCTAGAATGTTTTTTTAATAAGGGTAAAATAGGAATAAAAATGTTATAACTCATTCTGTTTCGTTCATTGCCCAAACAGTGGAGTGGAAAAATTTATTCATTCCATTGTAAAATTCCCAAACAATATTGGAATGGAAATTTTATTTCATTCCACTCCGCTCCACTCCATTCCGTTCCGCTCCATTCCATTCCGTTAAGTTGGGTGTATCCAAACATACCCTTAGGGTAAGCAGTGTGTTAATAAAAATAAAAAAAAAGGAGAATTTTTTTTTTTCTATTGTTTCATTGTAGAGGAAAAAAAAGGAAAACACCAAGTTTATTTCTCTTTTTCAAAAAAAAATGAAGAAAAAATAATATATAAGTTGTTATAAAGCAATAAATTTATTGATGAGTAACTCTAGAATTAGGCTCTGTTTGGCAAAAAGTAGCGGATAGCGAATAAACTAGAGGATAGCGGATAAGCTAGCTTATAGCGGATGAGGTGTTGCGGATTGAATTAAAAGTGTTTGGTAAAACTAGCGGTTGAAGTAGCTTATAAATATAAAATTACATAAATAGACATAGGTAATTAATGCTTAAAAAAGATAGAGAAATTCATTTAATGGTGTATAAATGAGTAATTTAATTATAGTAGTAAGGGTAAAATTGAGAGAAAAAATGAAACGCTATAAGCTCAAACGCTACTTCAAGTAGCGTTTCAAAAAACGCTATAAGCTACTGGAAAAATGTTAAAAGCGCTGGTATTGCCAAACACCTACAAGCGGATCCGCTATAAGCTAGCGGATCAGCTTTGCCAAACAGAGTCTTAGTATATCATGACGCGAGTTCGTGGCACATTGTGGATGTGAGAATATTATTGGTAGCTGATTTGTAAGGGGTATTCAACTCATATACAAATACAATGTATGAGCCTTCACAATATATAGGATCCACAAATCACTCATAAAAAAAGCAAGGAGGGGAAAGTCCCCCTAACCTGGTACCAACGCGATAAAATCATATCATAGAGCGCGCTCTCCCATGCATCATTTATTGTTTTCCTTGCTATGGTCGGATTAAGGTGGGAATAGGTCAGACTGATCGACAGGGCCTACGTCAGACCAGATTTCTTAATTTTTAAACAGATATGACTTAGGCTTTCTTAAAAGCTCATTTAGCTAAAAAGGTCATGTAACATGCCATTTAAAAAAACCTTTTAGGACTATCGGGTCGGCCTATTTAAGTGAAAATAAATAATATTTTTATTAATATATGTATTATTATTATTAAATTTTGTACTTAGTGTTAAATATAAATTTGCTAATATTTTCTGATAATTTAAACATCAATTTTTGACAAATTTAAAGTTATTATTATAAAACAGAATTTAAATTGGATGTATTGAAATAGAATTTAATCTCACTGATCTATTACTTTCTTAGTCTATTTACAAAAGCATACATATCAATTAAAGATTGTAGATTTTTGTAAATAAAAAAATAGTGAAGACTTTTCAAAAGGCTTTCGAGTCTTGTCATGCTTTCACAAAGGTCAAACTCCGGCCTAACACTTTTAACTCAGGCCAGACTCAGGCCTTACAAAGTCCAACTCGGTCCAGCCTATTTCAACTAGGTGCGATATACTTTTGTAGATTTCCTCTCCCTTTTTATTGTATTGCGTTAGAGTACCACAACTATTTTCTTAATATAAACTTCTTTCGTTGGTATGGAAAAGTCGAACATATGAACAACAAATATAACTTGTGTACCAAGTAATAATAAAACGTTTTTTTAAACAACAAAGAATAATATATAATACTACATATATGATGGAGAAATACTTAGGTGGTCACACATATTTGATCACACTATTTGATCACACACACAAAACAACAATAAATGCACTTGGGAGAAACACAGAATTATTATTTTATTAGTGCATTTATTGTTGTTTTGTGTGTGTGATCAAATAGTGTGATCAAATATGTGTGACCATCTAAGTATTTCTCATATATGATGCACTTTTAGGAAGACAAAAACATTTGTACATATGAAGTGAGGTGGTCACAAGCAAGAACAAAACAAAAATTTGAAAATCTACGCTCCCAACAAGTCACACACATACACACCTTTGAAGGTTTAGTAGTACCACAAAATACTGACTCCAATCCTAACTCTTGGAGATACACTTCAGGGGTCACACACCACTCATAGAAAAGGCAAAGTCTTAACCAGAAACCAATTCCAAGAGTAGAGCTTGGTCAAAAATAAGGTCTCTGAGGGGTCCATAATCTTATTAGAAAAAATCACATCATTCTTAGTCTCCCAAATAACCCAGAGGATTGATTGTCAGATCATTATTAACTCCTTTCTACCTTTCCTGAGACCAACCCTGCAAAAAGGATAGAAAACAGAGTAGGTAATCAGGCGGGAGCACGACCACCAACCCCAACCACATAAATACTGAGTACCACAACCTCGCTGCAAAATCACACCTCAAAAACAAATGGATCACCGACTCTAAAGGTTCTCCACAGAGAGCACAACCAATATCAACCGAATTAACCAGAAATAATAAAAGTGAGTAGAGTACCATCTTGACATAGATTACTAGTATGTAGATTATTTTTTTTTTGTCGAGACCAACTGCTCCGAGTATAGTTTGTGTCACTAAACTATAGCTTTAGTGACCATCACTAAAGGGCTACAATAGTAACTTTACTGAATAAAAAATAACAACTAATATTATTAGTTTATTTTATGGTGCCTACAAATTAGGCAAATTAAATAGATTTTATTGAGATTGAAACGGCTACCTAAAAATTAGGGGATCAATAGTAACCACTCCAATATACTAGCTAATGGAAACAAAAAAAAACCTGAAACAAACGTAACCCAGAAACAAAGAAGCCATCAACCTCACAAACCCAGAAACCAAAGCAAACAAACCCAGAAACCTCACAAAGAAGCCATCATCACTTTGCACAACCGAAGCAAACAAACCCAGAAACCAACCATTATCAACGGCAAAATAGGAGATTGATTAAAATAAACGGCAAGCAATTAAAACGTGCAACAGAAGAGGAAAGGAACGCGAAGTACGAACGAACGGGAACGCGAAGAACTGGGTTCCAGCGAAAGAGGAAACCATCACCATCGCTACAACAGTCAACAGAAGGATAAAACCATCACCAGACAGTTGAAGACGACGCGATCGAAGAAAGAAGAAGAACGAACGAAGAAGAACGGAGAAGAACGAAGGACGGCGCTCAGAAAGAAGGAAGGACGTCACTCATAAACCCAGAAAACCCAAACGAAGAAGAACGAACGAATACGAAACGAAGAAGACAACGATTACACGATAAATCTGTGTAAGATTCTAGTTTTCTGGTTTATCTTGGGTTTTGATTTCAGTAAACCAAAGTACATTTCATTATGATTTCACAAATCACAAAAGGGACATTAGGTTATGATTTAATCATGGTTATGTGCTGTTTTGATTCTCTGATTTTACACTTTTCACACTAAACTTGACATTGATGCATGTGATTTTCTCGATTTTTACGATGTTGTGATTTTTCAAGCCGTAGTAATATATACTTGAATTGTTTACTATTTCTGATTCCATTGGTTAGTCCATGGGTAGCCAAGAATGGGCCATAGTTTGGTTAGACAGAGATTATCCAACAACAATAATGGTTATGGCTAGATAGTCAATAGCCAACCTATATCCTTGTTATGGCTAGATAGACTTTAACAATGGTTATTGCTAGATAGTGAATTGTTTAGTGTTTCTGTTTCCATTGTTTAGTCCAAGGTTGGCCAAGAATGAGCCATATTTTGGTTAGACAGAGTTTATCCAACTTTAATCGTGGTTATGACTCGATAGTGAATAGCGAACCTATATCCTTGTTATGATTTAATCATGGTTACGTGCTTTTTTGATTTTCTGATTTTTTGATTTCACAATAAACTTGTCATTCATACAGAAACGCAGGATCTACCCCATCGCAAGGTGTGTTTTTGGTTGGGATTTTGCTTGGTTCCGGATATTTGTTTTACATCTTCCTTACCTATTCATATTCCTCTTCGGTTATTTTTGTTTCTTGAAACAGATTCTGGACAGCAGCTTATTCGGTTCCGAACACACACGTCAGTCCGTCGTCGCGAACCTGGTCTCTCTAACCAATTCGCATTTGGAAAAAGGTTAGTTATTTGTTCTTGAAACGCGGATTCTCGTTATTAAAAGAACTCTAACATGAATAAACATAGATTTTTGTATAGGGTTTTTCTGATTTTGTGTGTGTAAAATTTGTAGACAAAGACACCTAACCAATGTTGCTTAATTTTGTGGTTAGTGGGACTATAACCAGAGTACCGTATTGATTGATTCTTTTTGGTATGTTTGGTGATCTTGGAACCAGTAGTATGTTTTAAATGTCTGTAGTATTTTTGGCAATATGAAATGGGTATGTCTAATCTTACGCAATACTTATGGCTAGACAAAGAACAACCACAGATTTTGAGTCTATTGGTTAGACAAAGAACAACCACAGCGTTTTAGTACCTATAAATCTAACTTGGTTCTTCTGTCAAACTGCAGCTATGGTTGTGGAAGTCGAATTAAACTGTCCTATACAAGAAAAATCATTGATGCCATTCACTCTGGAAGTCACTTGAATGTAGAGTACAAGAAAACTGGTATTTTTGGGCTTGAAATCCCCACTGAAGTTGAGGGAGTCCACTTAGAAATTCTGGACCCTGAGAACACAGTAAGCAGTCTTTAAACTCACTAACCTTATCCCAGTCCTTTACATTTTCAAAGTATTTTTATAACATTTGATATTTTGTTTTGATTTCAGTGGTCAGACAAAAATGCATACAAGGAAACATTGTTGAAGCTAGCTGGATTGTTCAATAAAAACTTTGAAACATTTACTAACTATAAGATTGGTGAAGACAATAAATTGTGTGTAAGAGATTCGCAAATTTGGTCCAATCATTGATGCTTAGGAGATTGAGGCACTCCTCCATGAATCATCCTCTCTTTGCATCAAATGTCCAGATATTTTTTATTTTTGATTGATTGAATTTTAAAGAAAGGTGACATTTGAGTAGAAGATACCATCATGGTTTGAAACTCGTAAGAAAGTCGTTCTAGTTTTTTTTTGTTGTTGCTGCTATTGCAGATAGTATTGTCTTGTTTATTTGTATTTTGTTTTGTAGAACAGTTGAGAGGGAAATGAATAGGCTAAGGCTTGCTTAAAGATATGATGACAACTAGTTTATGTGTGTTATTTTTCTTAAGTTCAGCACAAATTGTTTTATGGACAACCTTTGAGAATAATAACCCATTTAAACCAAGATTGTGTTTTCTTTTAGTGGACTAACCACAACATCGCAAAACTGTGGCTAGCTTGAAGCTATCCATGGGTTTAAAGAGTCCTGGTTAGTGCGTCCTGGACCTAACTGAACTGCAGAAAAAAAGCAGTACAAAACAATTTTGGTTATTCTAACCACGAAGTCACATAACTTCGGCTAGTTTTAATTCTAACCACGAAGTCACCTAACTTCTGCTAGTTTACTACTAGCTACGTAATTGAACAATTTTGGTTGGATTGCTCTAGCCATCAAATTACAGGGCTTCGGATATTAATGTCAAATAGGAAATTAATCGGATATATTCAAATTTTTTCTATACATTAAAATCGGGTTATATGAATTTTTTCTATATATTTAATGTCATGAATATTTTTCTTTCACGCTCAAAATCTTGTTAATTATCAAAGCGAGTAACTGTGTAAAGCTAATATCCAAATCGATCATGTTCATCAAAGCGGTTTGATCCATTGTCAAGTAGCGAAAAATGCAAATATTTTATTAGCGTCTACCCTCTTGTTTATTTTAATATGTAGATGGATAGGATGTGTCAAAGTTGCAAAGAAGGTGAGATAGATTAAAAAAATAATTATGTTTGATTGAAGAATGAATAAGGAGGAAGGAAGAATGGGATCAGATTTTATTAAAAAACTATATTTAATGGATTTTATAAAATAGTTTTCGGTTATGGACTCACCATCATTAAAGGGAAGATTATATTTTTGCACAAATCAATTGTAACGGTTACAATCATAAAAAATAGTCCCGAAAAATAATGCATTAAATCAGGGAACCAACCTTTATTCTAAATAAATATTAAGTAAATAATATAATTGAATATATAATAGTACATAAATACCCCTTTCAATACTAGCCATTAGATCCCATTTGAAACATAAAACAACGATCCAACGGTTATACACAATTTAGTGATCATCACTAAACACTTGGTTTAGTGATGTAATCCAAAGCCAACTGCTCCATACCCAAGACGAGGATCGAAACCTCGACACTTGGTTAAGGCAGGATGAACCTAACCGCTCAACCACACCCCTGAGTTTATGTAGATTGATTGATTAAGTGAGTTAGTAAGATAAATACATAATAAATATATGATTGTTAGAGGATGGAAATCAACAACTTCTAACTTTTGTATATATATATATATATATATATATATGGTGGACTTTGGTTTCAATTTTACCAAAGAAGCTCATTGAAAAGTTTTAACCCCATGCGTAAGTCGTATCCCATGCATGTGTACAAAATTGCTTTCTAAAAATCGATGTCATGCTATCAAAACAATTACTTCTTCTCCTTTAATTTTAAAATTGTTTTGTTTTACAACCCCTTGGATAGGCACTAATCATAAAGTGAGTTTATAAAAATAAAATGTATTAGAGCTGAATGGGTACGCTTAACCATTAATTAGCCTTCAAAATATTTGGATAGGCACTAACTGAAGATAGCATTTAATGGTGAAAAGGACGTCAAGGTTTGTCAAAAAGAGTGGCCGTTGGGATAGATCATATATAGGACTAGCCTCAATACCCGTCCTCTGGACGGGTCAATAAATAAATAATATTACCAGGTGTAACAAATGAGAGGTTACTTATATTTATAGGCTTTGGTGAAAATTAAGTTAATTATGCGTATGTGAAACTCCCTATGTACATCAAGTGGTCGGAATTGGTAAAAAAATGTTGGATTGAAGTGGGGCGAAACGAAATTGTTCAAATGTCGGTCAATGGATCTCATTGTTTATTAAAATATTAAATTTTGTAATAAACAGATGCAAGGAAGATAATGTCATTTCATTGTTGTGGGAACAACAATAATATATTATTTAAATATAAGAATAAAATAGTTTTCATTGAACATCCTCCTCAGATGCGATGTTTGGTGTTGGCTAAATTTCATCAGATAATCGAAAGTAATTAATTTTTTTTTGAAAGACTCGCATCGCACTTGAAAGAAAATTTTGTCTTGGTTAACATTGAACTTGTCAACTGTGATATAAAATCTAATAAGTAGCTTATTCCATTAGGCAAATGAAGTTACTTTGCAAAATATAAAATCTAATTCTTGTGAATAAAAATTTAAATTATAAATATTAATTAAATAAAAAAATTATAAATTTAAAATGAACTTTAATAAAGACATTTAAATTGAACATCCTTCGTAGATAAAATAAGAAGAAAAAGTCTAAAGAACTTTAATAATTATCAACATTCATTAAATACAAATACAAAAATGAACCCATAATAAGAGAGACAAATTGAACATCCTCCGTATATTTTTTTTCTCTCATCAGAAGGATGGGCACTTTGTGTTACTTTCAATGAAATTGCTTATCGAAAAAAAAAAAGGACAATACAATGAAAAAGTGAAGCACTCGGGTATCATGCATGGTTGAAGGAAAACCCATGATAAAATAGGAGCGATTATAAAAAGTTGAAAAAAGAATATGGAGGTTTTATTGTAAATGTGATCAAGGTTTCATTGAAAGAAGATGATGAAGGTTATATTGTAAATGTAATTGAAATTCCAACGGAGAGTCAATGCACAAGAACACCGCATGTACTCGAATATTAAAGAAAGATAAAAATATAAAAACCAATTAAAGAAAAGATTTAATACCGTTGGTGCAAAATGACCAAAATAAAGAAGACAATAAAATAGAAAGTGAAACACGTGGTATCGTGATGGATTTGATGGAAATTATTAATAAAATAGAAGCACATAAAGAAAGTTGAAAGAAGTACGATTGATGATCTATTGTAAATGTGGTTGAAGTTTAAAGTAGATAAAATTAAATTGAAACTATAAATTAAATAAGAAGATTATAAAATCAAAAAGAAATGGTTATTGAGGAACACACTTCGTGTATTTGAACATCTACAATTTTTAGGGTCCTAAAGTACCCCAAAATACATCGCTAGCATTTCACTTTACGTATTTTAATTTTTCACAAACTTATTATTATATTTTACCAAACTTACGGTATTTGAAGAGTTAATTTTTTTCAATCCCGAAGTAACTCAAAACATACTACTTAACATTTCACTTTATACATTTTGTCACAAAAATAAAAAAATTCACGATCAAGTACACCAAACCACACTTTTAGGATCCGACTTTACGTAGTTTTTCATGAAATGAATTTTTTTACCAAATCGATTATTGAAAAACAAAATTTACATATTTAAGCATCTCAAAATTTTAGAGACGATAAATCACTCCTTAAAATATAAGAGAAGAAAAAATCAAGAAAAACCAAAAAGAAACAAAAAGAATGGAAAAATAAGAAAAAAAATAAAACCAAAAAAATAAGATGAAGAGGCAACAATAGCCCTTGGTGGGATGAGGCAACAATGTCGGTCCAAAAATATAGATTAGAGGTATATTGGTAAACAGTGGGGTACAAAATGAGGGGTACATTTTGATAATAAAAAAAAGTGTTGGACAAAAATAATTGTCAGGGGTATGTCGGTCCAAAAATATAGAGTGAGGGTATATTGGTAAATAGTGAGGTACAAAATGAGGGGTATATTGGTAAATGGTGGGGTACAAAATAGAGAGTGGAGGTATGTCGGTCCAAAAATATAGAGTGGAGGTATATTGGTAAAGAGTGGGATATAAATGAGGGGTATATTAGTAAATGGTGGAAATAAAAAAAAAGAAAAGAAGAAAAGACAAAAAAAAAAAAAAAAAGAAAAAAAAAAAAAAATAGCGAGCGTTGGCGGGAGCAGCGCCAAGCCCCATTAGATTTTAAGATATGGCAATGTGCACTCCTCCCTCTCTCTCTCTCGGAAAAGGATCCCCTGTATTTAGGACGCGAACTGCACTATGCAGTCAGTGCAAAAATAAACATTTAAAGTCGGTTCGTTGTTCAACCGACTTTAAATGTATGTGTGTCTTAAACATTTAAAGTCGGTTGAACAACGAACCGACTTTAAATGTGTTATTTTTGCACTGACTGCATAGTGCAGTTCGCACCCTAAATACAGGGAATCCTTACCCCTCTCTCTCTTCCTCTCTCTCTCGTCACAGCCACCACCTTTTTTTGAAGACAGCTCACTCACGGACACCACTCAGGAGCAATCAAAGCTCCATATTTAATACTATATCAACAAATACTATATGGAAATCTCCCTTTTTCTCTTCTTTCCTTCTGTTCTGTGCCTATATCATTTCAATATCTTTTCAATTTAAACGAAATAACAAGTAATCAAAACACACTATTACATAGATTCACTTCGGATTCGAATTTGTGAGCCGACATTCTCATACTGCTAAAAATTGAAAATGCAACGAACAAAGTGCCAACATTCTTAATTAACACTTCTTTGGCGATGGGAACCGAATTTGAGCTACTGTTAGGGCAAACTAAGGATGCATGGAGGAGGTGAAATATTGAAGGTTCTCGAGGGAGGGAGAGATGTAGTCGGGGACGACGCTAATGTTAGGGATTTGAGAGGGAGAAAATCAGGTTTGAAAGGGTGAGTTGTCCACATAGCATGGCCACGTCATTCTCAAAGTCACGTTAGCAAGGGCGTGTGGGATTAAAATATGCCATCGGCTGTTTAAAATATGAACTCGGTGTAATTTGGCTTTCGTCTCATTCTTCTTGTTGTACTCTTTCATCCTTGGGTCTTTTTCCCAGAGGGTTTTTACCCTAAAAGATTTTAATGAGACCCATTGTAGATGTACCGGTTGGGGTGCTCGTTTGCATCCCCTTTAATATAATATTTGCTTATAAAAGAAAATTTACCGACTAAATTAGATGCATCTAGAAATTGCAGGACAATATTAAAAACATTACAAAGATTAAAATGAAAACTTACTATATTTCCAAGAACCAAAATATTTTTTAAACCTTAATTTAATGGATTTATATAATATAATTTAAAAAAATTACTGAAAGTAGGCAAAAGCTTAATAACTTAATCTGTACCATGTGTGCTATGTGTGACACTATTATGATCTCTTCTTCTCTTCAATTAAATACTCCCTCAAGGGATATATTTGGTGGGGTAGTAATGTTATGTGTAAGTTGAATTATTAATTCACCATTTTTTTATAAACTAAATATCTTCTACGCGTAATTGTAGAGATTAATCTGTCAAGTAAAGTAGGACAATAAAGGGCGGCAAAACTCTCTCCCTCAAGAGTTTTAACGATGTTGCATTCCCAAGAATACTAGATTTGAATCCAAATCATCTCATCCAAACGCTCATGGGTAATAATTGACCATATATGCATGGATAAAAAGAAAATTATTGCTTACCGCATGAAATTTTTTTAAAAAATAAAAAATAAAAAATTTACCTGAGATGAATTTCTAATTTTGATCAAGATTTCACTCTAGGATAAAAGTAGTCCTATGTAAGTAGTACTCTCTCTGTATCAAAATAAGTAGTCTTTTTAGGCAAAGTAAAAAATTTCAAATTAATTGTCGTTTTGTCATTCCAATGCATCATTTATTAAATCTTTTCAATTTTACATTTATTAATTGTTGTAACTTTTTACTAATCAAATACATCACCAACATACATTTATTAATTGATGAGATAATATAGTAAAACTACTATATTATTACTTTGTCAATTTATTGTTTTTCTCAATCTCTGTGTCAAAACCTCAAACGACTATTTTTGATACGGATGGAGTAGTATCTAATAATGCTTTGTGCCCCACACTCAACACAAGTAGATTCTTCTTGTGTGGATGTAAGAAACCACAGGGCTGGATATTGCAACTTTTCATTCATTCATTCATCTGCCTCTACCTCTGCCCTCTGGTTCTTTCCCTTGTCAGCAGCAGTCATAAATAAATACACATAAATGTGTAAGCATAAGAGGGAAAAGAGAGTTAATTCGCCTTTCATTTTCTTTTGTGAATATAAAAATGTTGAAAAATTCAAGTGTGAGTAGCTAAGTCCCACAAATGAGCTATATGAATGACATATAAGAGAGGGGTCTCATATACCTAATACTTTAAGGCTTTGGGTAGAGATGTGGTTCCAAGTCTCTTGGTGGTCCGTTCATTAGATAGCTCAGTATTTCTCCCTGTGCTCCTCCGGACTCCCCAACAATTGGTATCAGAGCCAAGGTTCGGCTCTGTGGGGGAGCGGCTAGCGATGTGGGTGACTCACACTTGAGGGGGAGATTGTTGAAAAATTCAAATGTGAGTATTAAGTCCACACTCCGCTAGGAATGAAGTATATGAAGGGACATATAATAGAGGTGCCCATATACCTAATACCTTAAGATTTTAGGTAGAGATGCCAGTATCCAAGTCTCTGTAAGTAGTCAGATTCATTGGATAAATTTCAGTATTTCTCTCCGTCTTTCCTTTGGACTCTCCAACAAAAAATAAGTAGGGAAGAGGGTAAAAAAGTGATAGAGTAAAATGCTGGTTTAAATCTGGCATGCAAACCCGTGTGTGTCCCTTTCTTCAATATTATATCCCACCGCTCTATTGGTGAGTACTTGCATTTGCAAGGCAAAGGAAACCAAGGTGACATTAAATGAACCATTATATTAGTTGAATGAAGCCTTTGATGTAGTATTTATTTTTACTATTGCTATAACTACCTACGTAGCTAGTACTGAAAGATTAAATTTTGTTCGTATTTAAGATCAAATTCTGCATGCACACTGGTCAACATCGAGTTTATCCATCGTGGGAGTCGAACTTAGAAGTATTGGGTCGATCCCTCGTATTTCAAGGTAGATTAAGTCAACAGTGTTGGTTATGTAGTATTTGAATTTGATTACCCTCCACGCTCTCAAGGTTGAAATAACAACAGAAGCACAGTTCAACAATGAAGTTTGTTTTGTCAAAAAAACAATAATGTAGTTTGTGAATAATAATAATAAGTCATTTAATGAGAATGTTTGGATTAGTATTTTTTTCATCCTAAAAAATTACTGAATCTTTACAGTAAAAACCAAAGCCGAATCTAATTTGAATATTATTGCTAGGATGTATGTACACTGACACACCAAATTGATGCCTTATTAATTTGCACATGCAATATGCTAGTATACATTAAAACTTCAAAAGAATAAGATATTGTAGCTATGTAGTTGGGTTTTTCCTTAGCCGGCCGGAAAAAGAATCCCGGAGAAGACAAATTTAATATGCATTGTCCCAACCTCCTCTACTAAGTTAGACGTTAGTTGTATAATATGTCTATGTCACTGTTTTGAGTTAGAAGCTTACACATTAAAGTTGATATATCTCTAAACTTAATAAATATATAGAAGCTTAAATATGTTCTTTATCCTTATAAAATATACTTTATTCACTAGAAAGGGTACTATACTTTATTCACTAGAAATTAAGGAATAAAGGCAATGTGGTGAACGAAGTAATAGGAATATTACTTTGCTTGGGGAAAATAGGAATATTAAGTCAATGCCATCGTACGTGTGAATTGAACCAAGCTTATACACTACAAAATGAACCCAATGGAGGCGTACCTTAGAATAAAACTAACTTTATAGTTTTGTAAATTAGACAGTAAAGAAGTACAGGAAGAGATAATTGAGTCATACTAGGTTACAAAATCACACACTCCTCGAAATCCATCCACAATTGTCTTACAATCTAGCTCAATGGTAACTCGTCAGTCGCCTAATTCAGATAACCACTTGATTGCTTCCGATAATCTCCACGCTTTTCAACTTCCTGCAAATTTGGCGAACCTGTAAATCACACCATCTTGACCTTCACAAAATGACCATTCTCATTTCTGATGCACATACAAACACTAAACTGTCATCCTCAAATATAGAGCAACATCAAGATTAAAAAAGTTTGTGTAAGGGGGAGTTAAAAAAAGTTTGAAAAAGTCAAAGAGGGAAAAAAGTGTGTAGACTTACCAAAATATCCTAAAAAAGTGAGAAAAAAAAAATAACTTTGATATTTTGCAGGTGGGTTGTTTGGATATATTATAGTTGATAGATCAAAATTTTGTCAAAATTTAAATTTAAAGAAGATATATTGTCAAAAAAATGAGAAATTAGAAGTTAGTGGAAGAAAGATGAGGGGAAGAAAGATAAAGGAAAGAAGAAAGGTTGAAAAAGTGAAAGAGGGAAAAAAAGTGTGTTGATTTACCTAAATATCCAAAAATGTGACAAAGAGAAAGGGTAATATTGATATTTTGTACGTGGGTTCTTTGTATATGTTGATATGTTGATTTAGTTTTAGTACTTGATTAACAGCAGATAATGTTTCAAGGTTGGGTCATTTGTATGTATTGATAGTAGTGTTTAAGGACG
Organism: Oxytropis ochrocephala; assembly: GCA_020916435.1. Classification (NCBI taxonomy): domain Eukaryota; kingdom Viridiplantae; phylum Streptophyta; class Magnoliopsida; order Fabales; family Fabaceae; genus Oxytropis; species Oxytropis ochrocephala. The sequence goes on from CM037093.1 coordinate 117,389,959, forward strand.
ATAACACTATGTCAGCAACATATAATATTTCCTATAAAAAATGTCTTAAAATTTCAATTTTTTCAAAGGAAAAAAAACTTATTCATAGAGAAAAAAATTGAATACTATAATTTTGTCAAAATAGTAAAGAGAAAAAATGAAAGAGACTCGTAGATCAATAAGAGAGAGAGTGAAACGTGAGAAAGGTTTGAAAAATTGTGTGAGAGAGTTAAAAAAATTAAAAAGGTTTGAAAAAGTGAAAGAGGAAAAAAGTGTGTTGATTTACCAAATTATCCTAAAAAAGTGAAAAAGATAAAGTGTAATATCGATATTTTGCAGGTGGGTTGTTTGTATATATTGATTGTATTAAAATTTTAAGTTTTTCAAAGAAGGAAAAAAATCTTATTAATATAGAAAAAAATTGAATATCAAAATTTTGTCAAAATTGTTAGGAGAAAAAATAAACGAGACTTGTAGATGGGTGAGAGAGAGTGAGAGAGAGTGAAAAGTGAGAAAAGTTTGAGAATTGTGTGAGAGAGAGTTAAAAAATCTAGAAAAAGTGAAAGAAAAAAAAAGTGTGTTGATTTATCAAATTATCCTCAAAAAAGTGAAAGGGTAATATTGATATTTTGCAGGTGGATTGTTTGTTGTTTGTATATATTGATGTATTGATGATTAATTTACGAAAATATCTTCAAAAAGTGAAACAGATAAAGGGTAATATTGATATTTTGCAGATGAGTTGTTTGTATATATTGATTGTATTAAAATTTCAAATTTTCCAAAGAAGGAAAAACATTTTTTTATAGAGAAAAAATCTGAATATTAAAATTTTGTCTAAATTGTAAAGAGAAAATTTGACAAAATTTGAAAATTTTAATATTCAGATTTTTTTCTCTCTCTCTCTCTCATCCATCTACAAAATTGTAAAGAGAGAGAGGGAAAAATTGAAAAGTGAGAAAAATTTGAAAATTGTTCGAGAGAGAGTTAAAAAAGTTTGATCCTGAAAAAAGTATAAAGAGAAAGGGTAGTATTGATATTTCTATTTGAGTATAATCATACCGCGTAATGTGATCGGTTCATGAGGATATGGTACTAATTTGAATCAAACCAACCAAATATGTTTTTACTCTTTGATTTAGATGCTTTTAGGTTTACAATCAAATCAAACAAAATCGCACCGCAAACACTGCTAAAATATAAAATATAAAAGCGCGACATTCATATCAATTTTACATATAAGAGATTAATTAAAAAAAATTAACACACAAGATTCCAAGGGAGAGTTTTGTTGCCCATTGTAGTCCTACCCGACTTGAGAAATTAGTTTCTACAGCTGCGCGCAGATGATAACTGTTTATATAAAAAAAAGGCAAAATTACACCGATAGTCCTTTAAGTTATTTAATTGTAACAAATTGGTCTTTTAAGTTTTTTTCGTAACACTTAAGTCCTTTAAGTTACATAATGTGTACATCGTTAGTCATTTTTTCATTTTTTACTACAAAAAAACTCAATTCGCACTAACAGAGTTGATGTGGCCGTGACGGAGGCTACCTATCATCTATCTTGTAAGAATTTGGTCTTTTAAGACTACTGTCATGTAATAATTTGGAACTTTCAACTTTTTTAAAAAAGATGGTTCATTTTCTTTTTCATTTAAGTTGAAAGGACAAAATTGTTACATGATGGTAGTCTTAAATGTCAAAATCGTTACATACCTCACAGCCACGTCAGCTCTGTTAGTGCAAATTGAGTTTTTTTGTAGCAGAAAATGAAAAAATGACTAATGGTGTACATATTATGTAACTTAAAGGACCAATTTGTTACAATTAAATAACTTAAAGAACCCATAGTACGAAAAATACTTAAAGAACTAACTTATTACAATTAAATAACTTAAATGACTCATCGTATAATTTTGCCAAAAAAATCATAACATAAAATTAAATTAAGATACAAAAAAGATGGGATAGTGGGAATTTGCAAGAGAGAGCGGGAAATACAAATACGTTTTACGCCCTCTCCTTCGCTAATATAAACATAACATCGGAGAGAGAGAGATATAGAGAGAGAAAGACCGTGAGAGAGTAGATAGATGAAGCAGGAGAAGAAGGAAGCAACGGTGTCCGTGGAAGATAGATACACTCAATGGAAATCTCTAGTCCCCGTCCTCTACGATTGGCTCGCCAACCACAATCTCGTTTGGCCTTCTCTCTCTTGCCGTTGGGGTTCTCAGCTTGATCAAGCCACTTACAAAAATCGCCACCGTCTCTATCTCTCCGAACAGGTCACCTTCCCAACACTCCCAATTTATTTCATTTTCATTTTGTTTCTCATCTGAATTTGCATGTTCTTCTCAGACTGACGGCACCGTTCCCAATACTCTTGTTATTGCTACATGTGAGGTTGTTAAACCTAGGGTTGCCGCCGCGGAGCATATCTCTCAAGTAATTTTACTATAATCAAATTAATTACTAACACTTTACTCTCTTTTTTTTCATTAATTCGATATCTTAATTATTTATTATTGTTGTTAATTAAAGGGGAATTCTGTTGTTGTTGTCTTAATCTTTCAGTTTAATGAAGAAGCGCGTTCACCATTTGTGAAAAAACACAAAACAATACTTCACCCTGGCGAGGTTTGCATTCATTCCTTCAATTGCAACTTGCAATTAGTACTTTTTTTTTCAAGTCTTCCTACTTGTTGTTCAAGGCTTATGGATTATGGTTACAAACTAATTTTCTGTTTTTACTATCGTATAAATCAATGTTTAGGGTTTATGATCTGTCATTTACGGTGTAAAGTTTGTTAATTTACTTGAGGCATTATAGGTTACTTACTGATACACTGATACTGTCATTCAGGTGAATAGAATCAGGGAACTTCCGCAACATACTAGGATAATCGCTACCCATACAGATAGTCCCGATGTACGTAAGCAGTGTCCTTTTTGCTTCATTTTCCCTGTCAGATGAGAATTTGATGGGATTTGAACATTATAATATTTTATTTTTGTCCTCAAATTTGCTGTTAGTGTTAAGAAACTAGTCAAAGTTTAGTGTTAGAAATTTAATTTTCGTTTTGTAAAACAGGTATTCATTTGGGATGTTGAATCTCAACCTAATCGGCATGCTGTTCTAGGAGCTACCACTTCCCGCCCAGACTTGGTTTGTATTTATATGTTTCTCTTCTCTAGTTTTTTTGTCACCCACTCATTCCTTTTAAAATGGTTCATCCACTGTTACTGGTTATAATATATTTTTGTAATTGATTTAACTATTTGAAACTGTCCTAGGAGGAGTTGGCAAGACATGGCAAATTGTATAAAATTTCAAGCTCTTGTAAATTGTATTTGTTGCTATATAACTTTTAAAGTTTGAATCCACCATTTTACCTAATTTGATTTCAATACATCTTTACGCATAAGTCAGGCACCTGAAATTTTAGCTGCCATTTTGCAGGTCTTAACTGGGCATAAAGAGAATGCTGAATATGCACTGGCTATGTGTTCATCTGACTCTTTTGTTCTTTCTGGAGGTTGGAGTCATTTTATTGCCTTATCCTCTGATATAACATGTCAAAATTTATTTTGTATTGATTAAAATTTCTCAATGAAGCTATAACCTTGGGGATATTAGTTGAAAGTTATCTTTGAGGTTTGCAGGTTATCAAGATTCAAGAGCTACGATAGAAAAATAGTAGCCATTTAGATTGTCTTTGTCAAAAACACAATACAATGATAATTATAAAATGTTTGTTATATGCATTAAATTTATAGTTTTGTATTAATTTTGCTCCCAATTTATTAAACTTTAGCTGTTTATTTACTCTTAAGAAAATAAAAAACTGATAGTATTCATAGTTCTTACTCTTTCTGGATTACCTACTGCGAATACTCTACATTGTAATTTGTTGACTTGGAGAGAGTTCCTAATGGCAGGGAAGGACAAGTGTGTGGTGTTGTGGAATATTCAGGATCATGTTGCATCTTTAGCAACAGAAGCAGGATCTAATGCTAAGCAGGGCTCTAAGGCTGGGGTAAATAGTGAAAAAGCAAAAGAAAGCCCTTCCATTGGACCACGAGGCATCTACCAGGGTCATGCAGACACTGTTGAAGATGTGCAGTTTTGCCCATCAAGGTAGCTACTTATAATTTTTGTCATGCTTGTGTCAATTTATGCGTATCTATGTTATTATTATTATTGTTAATATTAATGGTTTTGAGTTTGATAAATAGCTTATTTACATATTTGCAGTTAAATAAAATCTCATATCAAGCCAATTCATTTATATATTGTCTATTGTTTGATACTAGAATAGTAATTTTGGCACTTTTGAATTTTGATATGGTTATGATAGAATTTAGTGTTAATCAAGTCCCTTTTATTTACTTAAATGAGAGTTGAGTCCTGACACAAACCAACGGATAGTAAAATTCAATTTCAAACTATTTTTTGGGTATCAGTCATATACTAACAGATGGATTTTCTGATTGCTTTTTCCTTTTTAATGTTATTAAGTTATTATTAATGGTCATATTTTATCATTTTCTGATATACTTGCAATTTTTTGTCAATGTGAATTGAAGTGCACAGGAGTTCTGTAGTGTAGGGGATGATTCTTGTCTCATACTTTGGGATGCACGAGTTGGATCTACTCCAGTTGTCAAGGTTTGAATGAATCACTACATCTATATTTGTGTTGCTTTCTTCGTTATTAATGGACCTAATCCTCGGTGATACAGATCTACTCCAGTTGGTAATATTTATGTACAGAATTTTTCTTAGTTACCAAGGCATGTTGCCTATATAAGAGGTACCCGTTTATGGTTGGTTACCAAGACAAGTTGCTTATTATGGACCTAATCCTTGGTAATACAGTTCTACTCTAGTATGATTCTTGTCTCACTAGAAATTTTCTCTTGCTAGGTACCCCTTTATGGTTGGTTAGTTAAATGATTAGTTAGAGGGATAGTTAGGGGGAAATAAGGCATGTTGTATATAAATAAGAGGAGAGATTTGAGAGTGAGGTATCTTGTCAATTGTATAGACTTTGGGTCTTTTGGGATTAGGAGAGTCCAGAGTCATTCGAGTTTTCACTAGGAATAACTCTAAATCTAATCAAGGGAAATCTCCCAATTTTTTTTAATAAGATGCCGATTTCAAGTCACTTGGAACCAATTTCAGATATTTTTCGTTAAATTTAAGCACAAGTTCCTTTTTTTCATGGTTCTTTTAAGCAGGTTAAGAAAGCGCATGATGGAGATCTACATTGTGTTGATTGGAGTCCTCATGACATAAACTTTATTCTGACTGGGTATGCCCTGCCTCTGGCTTTTTTAGTTAACATGGATTTCAAGTTATAATGTTATATGCTCTTCTTTTAATATTTTTTAGTTATTCTTTGATGTTGGTTCTTAAGGTTTAACTTGAAGGATGGATCCATATATTCAGCTTCCAAAAGTTTATTGGACTTCAGGATCTTCATTCTAACTTTTAATTTTTATTTCTTTGGCTTCAGTTCTGCTGATAATGCAGTTCACATGTTTGATCGCCGGAAGATTAACAGTGGCGGAGTTGGGTCTCCTATTCATAAATTTCAAGGCCATGATGCAGCAGTCCTCTGTGTACAGGTGGCTGGAGATCCTTCATTGCTTCTTTTAATTGCTGTTTAAATGTGTATGTCAGTTATGGACATTTTAGTTCTGTGATCGTTAACCTACAACTTTGATCTGCCAGTGGTGTCCTAACAAGTCATCTGTATTTGGAAGTGCTGCTGAAGACGGCATTATAAACATCTGGGACCATGAGAAGGTTTGAACTCAAATTTTCAAGTCAGTCCCTTTATAAAATATATTCATCAGGATTAGGTTTGGCGTGCTAGCTCATGGCAATTCTTTCATTCTTGCTTATTGTTTATCTCTGATCTGGACACTGGAAGTATTTACTGTCTGTCATGCTATTGTTTTTGTTATCTATAAATGTTAAGGTGCGGCACTAAAACTTTTGCTTTTAGGTTGGTAAATCATCACGTTCCGTAGATCCAAAAGCATCAGATGCTCCCCCTGGTTTATTCTTTCGTCATGCTGGGCATAGGTATGCTAGCATGTGGTTATTGTACCATTTTCATTTCTCTTTACTATGCTGAGCATAGTTCTTTTGAATTCAACATGATATGCTTTTATGCCCAAGTGTTTTGGAGTTTTTATTCCCACTGGTACTGTTAATTGCTTGATATTATGGTGATGGAGGATGCACCGATACCCATACCACGTACCATACTGCACCGCAAATCATGTTAACACTGTAATTGACTCTTGTTTAATGATGTTTCTTAAACAATAAAAAATGTTTACTTACATTCAGGGACAAGGTTGTTGACTTTCACTGGAATACATCTGATCCATGGACAATTGTTAGTGTCTCTGATGATTGTGGAAGTACTGGTGGAGGTGGCACCCTACAGGTAAAGAGATGTTTCTGTTATCTTTTGGCTACAGCACTTCTCATCCATAAAGATTGCAGCACAAGTGAAGTTGAGTTTTGCCAAATCTTATACTACTTTGTTCGACTTATTGCAGATATGGAGGATGATAGATCTAATTTATCGACCAGAGGAGGAGGTGTTGGCTGAGCTGGATAAGTACAAAAATCATATTTTAGGATGTCAAACATGACATCTCTGCGCAAATTAGTTATATCTATATGCCAGGATGTAGTGTGTAGAATGTTCCATCTTATTTTATGATAAAAAATTTAGAATGTAAAAATTGACTTGCTCCAACTCCCATCCCATCCTTCATTTGAGGAAAAATTGGACTTGAAGCTTCTGCTTGTTCGTTCTTTGATTTATTGTCAGTTGTCTCTGCCCATATATGTTTATAAGGTGCCTTCTGTCGTATACAACAAGAGACAAGGGGGTAAATAATTACAAATTAGCCCCTTTATTTATTGTTTTTTTTTCATTCCAGCTCACAAATGGCTCCTACCTACGTTAAGCCATTTGCAATTCAAACGCCGCAAGCAACTCCACTGCCTTTGAAGACACTGGCAACTGAATTGCAAGGAAGTGGAAGGTCGTCTACCATTGATTCCTTGATTGAATCCAATTAGGGATCAACAAATGGGATTGGGAATTCAAAAGTCAAATTCAAGGATTTTAATGTCTCTTGATAGGGAATCTGATTCGTAAAGATTGTTTAATTTAATACTACTTAATATTAATAAACCTCCAAACAAGTGGGTCATACAAAGATTCGGAATTCTCATCAGTCATCACTCTCTCAAGATTTGTTACCATTAGAAAGAAGTGAGGTGCTTTTGGGGATGGCCGTTATAAACACAAAATGAAGTGAGTTGAATAGCTTGAGTCATTTTACTTGAGTTAAGACTTTGAGTTATAAACACACAAGGAAGTGGAAGGTCGTCTACCATTGATTCATATAAAGATTGAGAATCCTGTTTGATGAGGAATCCTGAAGTCAGATTATAAGCGTGTTTCATAAATTTGTTTTTTTATTATTAAGAAGGCTCCAAGCGAAGGATGATGCATGAAAATAGTTTATGGTTTATAGAAAAACAGGTATGTCACATTGGATTTCAGTTTAACTGACTTCTATTTATGAATTCCTAATAAAAGATAAAAGAATCTTAAACTGTTTATCCAAACGGGCCTAATCTCCACCCCCAACTGTCTAATTTTAATTGACGGCTAAGTAGAAGAATGCAGATCTCCCCACATGCTGACAAGATGAATCCTGATCTCCTCAAAAAAGTTCATGATACAGGTATGTCACATTGGAGTTCAGTTTAACTGACTTGTATTTATGAATTCCTAAAATAAACTCAAAAGTTGTTGTATCATCTATATTGAAATATAACCAAAAATGGCACAGGCAAAAGCAATAGCTACATTGGATGTACACACTAAACTAAGGTTATAGTTAGCCAAATACTACTCTTCTTATTAACTTGAGCATACTCTTGGTTTCCCATTTTTTTGCCTGTGCAAATACAGAAAAAAGTGGTTATTACCGAGGTGCAATCCAATTCCAACCCCTCCTTCAAGATGAAAAAAAAAGAAGGAAGAGGATCCCTTAAATTTACAAACTAGAGAAAAATTAAACAAAACTAACCAAAATGAATCTTTCTTCTCTTGTGCTAATAGTTCTTCAAAAGAGATGTCCGTAAATTCATTCATCATCTCGGTCATCTCTGAGTGCACACTGGTTTGCCTTCTCCATGCAAGCTCCGAGTTCAAGCATCTTTGTGAAGAGGTTTACATAATTAGCGCATCGTAGCAAATATTAGTTAATACAAGAAGAGATTTTTCATGTTTATATCCTTGTATAAAAGCCTCAAATTTAGAGCATACCTTCTGGTTATTGAGTTTGTAATCAAAACTCTAGCTTAAGATAAAACAGCCTTATAGCCGTTGTAACAAACTAGTTAGAGTCTCTAACTAACTCTAACTAACTAAACTAGTTTGTTAATAACAAACTTGGTTGTTAGCCTAACTAACAACCATCTAACAGCTAATTCCAGAACAGTATATATATACATACAGTTGTACATAAAACTTACAATGAATAATAGAATTTACAGTTTATGATTTTACTCTAAGTCTTTCTAGTCTACTGCTATACTCTCCCTTTACAATAGTTTCTGCATCTATCACCAAATTTCTGGGTTCTGATTGTACAGTCAAAGTGTGAGTGTACCTTGCAAGAACAAGTGAAAACAATGATTAGTATTTGGATTTCAGTGACTGAAATCAAAGGAAAGAAAAGGAAAGTGTTAAGGAAGGGTTTGGTTACCTTAGAGAAGTCCGAGAGAGAGTTCTGGGAAAGGATTCAGGCTGTGTTCATCTCAAGAACTCAGCAACAGTTCATGCAGTAAACAGATATAGAACAAAATTAGGGTTTTGTGAAATTGCTAAGAGATTAAGGGAAAACACACACAGAGGTGTGAGTTTTACCTGATTGAAACATTTAGAACCTTTAATTGAAGTTCCTATACCTGATACCTGCACAAAGAGGAATTAGGGTTAGGGTTTCACCCAAAATCTTGATTCAGTGAAATTGAAAGATTTAGAACCGTAAATAGAGTAAAGAAGAAAGGGGTTTACCTTCGAGGCAAGCTTGATTGTGAAAATCAAGCGTAGTTTCAGAGAAAAGGAAACCCGAGAATCGCAAGTGAGAAGAGGCCATCTAGGTCTCGGATCACTTGTTTTGTGCTAAAACCGAGAGGGTTTTAGTTCATCATAAACGTTTGTCATCATAGACACGAAACGGAGGGTGGTGGCCGCTTCAATCACCACCATGACGGTGAGAGCAACAGAAACCCTAGGTTTTTACGCGAAGAGAAGAGAAGAGAAGAGAGAGAGAGAAACGGAGAATCAAGAGAGAAGGAAGGGTTCTTGGTTTACCGGTAAAGAAAAGAGAGAGTGAAGCTTAAGTATATCGGGTCAAGGCAAAGATCCGCGTGTTGCAAACTGAATACGAGTTCGGGTGCGCAGTGGGCACCAAACACATTTGTTTGGTGGAAAGTGTTACATCATTGGGCTGGGCTTGATAGAAGCTGGGCTTCTCAATTACAGCACCTCCCCTCAGTTGTTAATACTCCTCCTGCAAGTAAACAATACAAAGGTTAAAAAATTCAACACTGGTATGCTGGTGACAGTTTAAGCTGGTATTGAAGTGATGAGTTATAAACAAAAGCATCCTCTTCTAATCGTTTTTGCTCTAATTCCAGCTTGTATATCTGAAATAACAAAATTAAATAAGCTTTATGACAAACATAAAGGTAACATTGAGTTATATTCTCCTCACTGGAAAGCAAAAGAGAAATTGGAAACATTGAGTGCTCAATTATTATTCTACTTTAAATTAAATTAATAAAAGTTATAAACATCCAGGTAAATTTAATGGGAATGCTAAATACACCTCAGTTTTTATTATCAGACACCTTCTTCATCTAGAAGTTTGTTTCATGAGATTTACCCTTTTACTGTTTGAAAATTTAATTTCAGATAAATTATGCCGCTGAAATTATGTTTCTAGAGAAAAACACATTTTAAGAATACGAAGTAAGGGCCAATTGGGGGACCATTTGCTGCAACAATAGTATTTTTTGTTGGTGTCCTCTTCAGGTTAGTTTTCTCACTTGCGAATCTTAAAAAAACTACAACCTACCCTTACTACATTATTTGGTCTTCAAAATCAATACTTTTAAAACTAAACTAGAGACCAAAGTAAACCAGACATTCAAATCACTGTTCGACTGGTTTGTTCGATTATATCATAGTTAAACTAGATAAAAAATAAATAAATAAATAAATACTACATTTGACAGAAAAAACAAATAAAAAAACATAAAAAATGGTTCATTTAAGTTTAATTAAAGGTTCACATCAGTTGAACTAGAAAATTTTCAAATTTATAAACACCCCAATTTTTGCTTTATTCAATCATTGTTTTTTGATTTCTCTAGGCAAAATTGTTCACCTGTTACAATTAGATGTTGTACCATTGTCTCATGTTAAGTTCATCAAAACTAAATCAACTTTTTTTGGTTTAATAATTGTTGGCTAACATTTTCAACAAAAAGGCTAATATTTGCTCATGCTTAGAGGTAAGCTAATCTATCTTTGGTTCAACAATATAATATAAGTGTGTATGTGAGCGCATCATACAATAATAATTTTATAATTGCAAGCAGCCCAGGTACCCAAAATAAAGGATTGTGTATACATTGTTTTTTTTTTTTTTTGACAACAATTGTGTATGCATTGTTGGAGAAAGAACAAAAGGTTAATTGTCATCAAATTGAGGAGCATGTGCACATCACATGCTGAACAATTATCAGGACACCGGTAAGGGGCATGCATAGTACAAAACTACAAATGGGAGTTTATGTGAGAAACCAACCATATATGTCACATTATAGTGATCATTGGTTGAAATGAACGACGTGAGCTGTTTTGATATTATAGTCAAGAAAATGGTATTGTTGGTCATGAAAAGTCAGAGCAAATGCCCAAATCAGGGTCCACTCTTTTTAGAAGCTTACTGAGTAGATCACACCTAATTTAAAATTTGTAAAAACTCATGTTTGAATATTTAAAATACAAAGCACCTATAAGCTAACACCGAAAAGAGTTTGGAACAGAGTTATGGATCCGCCAAAAGTAAAAGTTATAGCTCATGCAGATAAGTTCAGGCCATTTGCAAGAAAGGCAGCAAGTTGACGATCAGGAGCTTCCAACCCCAACCACAACTGGTATATCTTGTATAGGTTACGCGCCTGGAAAATAGTCTCCTCGAAACTCATCCCCAGTAAGTATTAATGTGCTGAATGTGCTGAAGGCGCTCTATTTCTTGCCAACCCAATGCATCCTCAATAGCTTTGACATACAAATCAAGATTGTGGCACAAAAAATTCAAGCATATGCAGACTGATACCGAGAAGTTGTGGATCCGTGTGACATTTAAGAAGTTCACACAAAGCCTTCAATACAACCTTGCGTTGCCGGGTACTTGATTTGTTCACGAGATCCCTTCTAAGTAACTCGTGAGATAGCCCCAGCAGCATGTTTTCGAACACTAATATCACCATTTTGAAGCCAAACAACTAAAGAGCTGATCAATCCTGCCTCAATTACCGCCTCTATATGTACTTCATTCCAAAACATTAAAATATAAACTGCCCAACATGCTCCAATTGTGCTTTCTATACTATAGTTACTTTCCAGAACAACCACAAGCATTGGGTTGGCAAGAAAAACATTTCCCACAGACATCAGAACAGGAATAATTACGGAAGGGGAATAATTACGGAAGGGGATGATACATTCCTGAAGAAGACATAATAATAATAATAATAATAATAATAATAATAATAATAATAATAATAATAATAATATTTCGAATTTGAAAGCAGAACAGTGATACAACTTTGCACTACAAACTAAAATTTGAGAAGACTCACCGTAGAATCTCAGCAAACTCAGTACATAATTCTTAATCAATTATAGTAACAATTGAAAATTTAGAAATCCCTTGTGGTTGTTCTGGAAAGTGACTATAGTATAGAAAGCACAATTGGAGCATGTTGGGCAGTTTGTATTTTAATGTCTGGGAATGAAGTACATATAGAGGCGGTAATGAGGAAGGATTGATCAGCACTTTAGTTGTTTGCCTTCAAAATGGTGATATTAGTGATCGAAAACATGCTGCTGGGGCTATCTCACGGGTTACTTCGAAGGGATCTCGTGAACAAATCAAGTACATGGCAACGCAAGGTTGTATTGAAGGCTTGTGTGAACTTCTTAAATATCACACGGATCCACAACTTCTCGGTATCAGTCTGCATATGCTTGAAATTTTTTTGTGCCACAATCTTGATTTGTATGTCAAAGCTATTGAGGATGCATTGGGTTGGCAAGAAATAGAGCGCCTTCAGCACATTCAGCATCTATGGTCGAACACTTGATTAAAGGGACAAAATCTTCAAAAATGTCATTGGCAGAAACTCATCCCAAGCTGTGGGATCCGAGTGAACTATACTCAGCTTCTTGCATTATTGGGACATCTTGCTTCAAGCTATGGGATCCGGGAAGAAGACCGTTAAGTCTGCTATTAGCTCGATACCTTCACCTTGAGGACAAAGTGAATTTTGAAGGGGGGAGTATTGATGAGTACCTGGACTTAGATAACTCAGGGCAAGTTAATAGGGTTGGTAAGGTTTATTCTAGAAGGAGTAGAATTGGAATACAAGCTAAGTAGCTAATAGTGGAGGGAATCATTTGTAACCAACTTTCTTTGAGTTAGCAAAGTGAGAGAGTGTGCTTTAGGACCTCACGCATAGTTGCTGAGGGAGGAGAATAAATAGGAGGAGTGAGGTAAGAGAGAGGAGGCTGGTTTTTGGGATTGGCTTGGGCTAAGGATTTGGCAATTGGATTGCCATTTCCATTGTTTCATTGTTATCTTTATTTCTTTCTCTTGTAACTCTTGTTTAGGGCTGATATCAGTAGATTCAGCACCTATATTCTATCAAATACACACTTATTTTGTTCTTTTGGATTGAGATGGCTTTTGGTACCTATCATTGTCCAACAGACATCAGCCGCCACTTGATATCACTAAGAAAGGGGTCGAGAAGCCTACGAAAACCATGAAATGCAGGTCCAGCCTGTAAGAGAGGGGTGTATACACCCAAGAAGAATAATCAGACTCATTAAAACCACAGTAACACAAAAACTGGAAAAGGTAAAATTGCACATAATTAATACACTTAGACAATTATAATTAGAAGTCATGTATTCAAACATACTCAATCCTGTTGGAGTCAATGGCATTCACTCACCATTGAATCCTGCAATCGTCACTCACAATCACACTCACACAGAAGAAGAATCAAGAAGAAAATGCACACAGAGAAAGAGAGGGAGATGATGAACTGAAATTCTGTTATTTCACAGTTATTATTCAACTAACTCAGATATTACACATTCAACACATATATGTATAGTTCAAGTGTGTATTTCACACGTGTAATCTAAAAGGGAGTGAAATTACAATACTGCCCTTATTATCTATATTACAATTAACTCTAGCAATACAGTAATTCAGAAGAACAATGCAAAGCTTAATTGTTGAAGTATTATCTACAGCTTCAATAAATCCATCAATTTGGAAATCAATGGAACAAGGTTGACTACCAATCTCAAGAATTGAGGTTAGGCAGTTTGGGGATGTTACAATACACCCCAACTGGAAAAAAAATTGTCCTCAAAATTTGTTCAAGTTTTAGCAATTACTAATTGTAGACAAACACTCACCCAATGGATCTTGATTTAAGAAAACAAACTTATCGACCTGAAACCCAATTTCATTTGCACACCATAATTCAAAAAAAATCTTAAATAAAAGGGCGGTACTAAAACTTCTTTCTAGGCGTTGCACCTAACAATGGACCTATATATCAAACTTCATGGAAGTGCCATTGCTATTCTAGAACAGTCCAGGGCTCCAATTTACATACTCTTGTCCCCAAAACAAAGTAAGAAACTTATCATATGCATACTTAGGCTTGAAAACCGTATATGAAAATATTCGTTAGAATTGAGACACTTTTGCAAAAGAGTCATAATTCTATATATTTTCCATCAATCATACTTCAATTTAGTCCCATTAGGGTTAGGGTAACTTGGGTTAAGTTAGGGAAAGAATTGGGAAGGAACTCGCGTCGAACGGAAGCGGAATAAGGTTTTTTTTTTTGCCGATTTTCGTTACTCCGTTTGATTCGGTTTCTTTCACGATCCATCCTTAACTTAAATTAAGTCAACAACAGAACTTCAATCCATCATCCATCAGATTAATAACAAGCATCAATCACCAATTTAAAGGATTTAAACATTACAACCAAAGATACATTAGCACACTTAACTTGCAATCTCTTGGTGCACACAACTTCAGCACAACAAGTTGAAAACATACTCCCACTTCATAACACACATGCAAGACCAAAATTTCGACACAATTTACGTGACTGGACCAACAAACCAAAGCAATAATAACAAAAATGGAAAAAGAATTCACTATCAAGGGCTCATGCATTACACATTCACCGCCGAATCATGTAGTCAAGCTCATATCACGTTTAACTTATTAAAACAGCTTGGGTAGTATTTACACTCATTCCCTTCACTTATATATATATATATATATATATATATATATATATATATATATATATATATATATCTAAAATGGTTTAGAATAGGGTTAGGGAGTGTCAGAATCGAATCAGAAAGAGTTTGAAGTGAAAACGGGGAAACGCCCCGTGATCTGCGCGGTTCGTGCTTGACACGCACGCTCCGTGCGTCTCTGTCAGAACACCAGAATTTTCATTTTCGTTCTCTTTCGATTCCTCGCCTATTCCTTATCGAATCCTAAACCATTCCCACACATCAATACAGTTCAGCTACAGGAGAACAAAGGCAAATAATGTATAACCTCATCATTTTCAAACAACATCAAACCACAACACAATCAGTCCAAAAGCCAAAATCATGTCACATTTCGAAATAAAAGTCCCAAAACAACTTGAACACAAAATTTAACACTAATTTGACATCACATTCAGTCCCAATAGCACAAAATTTCCAAGTAACATTTTAAAACCATAGAACTCACAATTTTGACAAAGAGGAGACTATACTCAAACCCAACCTCACTATCACTTGAGCATGCAAACACATGAACAATTAACTATTAACTCAGTTTAATCTAACATAAAATCATAAGCTAATGAAATTTAATCATTTAATTTCGACGAGTCACATCATGTTCACGAAATAAGCCAACTTGAAACACGAAAATATCGAAACTTCAAGTTATACAATCTTAATTAAAATGATGAAAATATCCCACTACATAACATTTGATTTTAGCATACCAAACTTCAAGACACTTAAGCACAAGTCAAAACTTAAACTCACAAGCATTACAAATCACGAGAAATAAGACCTACTCAATCAAGCATACATAGAGGGATGCACAACAAGTACTTGTATCTGAGTGAACAAACACTTAAAGGTCATTCCATACCAAACCATTTATCCTCACTGTCTGAAAGAGAAACATTCAGTATTAAACATAATTGTTTTCACCACACAACAAGGGCCATGTAATTAGACATGCAATCATAGGAGCAGTCAACTTATAGCGAAAATCTCAATCAAGTGTAAAAATATTCAACAAGTAATCGTTCAAATATTTTCAAGTATATAACTCACCAAGGTTAGGTTATATAAAAGTACTTTCTAGGTTCCAACAAAACTAATCAAGCAATCAATCAAACCAATATGTCATGTGGTTCATTGCACGAAAAATCTTAGCACGTAAACTGATCATCAAACAATCGCATCAAGAGAGACAAAACATGTTTTGAACCAATTCACAAATGAAAAAGGTTCACATCAAAATCCATAAGGAATTATACTGAAGGACAACTTACAACCACCACACGAAAAGAAAACCTATTCTATTCTTACTTAACCGAAGGGCATTTTTCTCATTGAATAATTGAATCTGTAGTCTGTACAGAAGAAAGTTTATATACAAAACTGTACTCACTAACTAATCAAATAACCGTAAGCTGACTCTTAGGATCTAAATAACAAACTTAAGCTAACTCTTAGGAGTTGAATAACAAACTCTCACTAACTAGAGTTAATTAATTATAACTAACAATTCATGTTACTTAATGCTGCAGGTTTGGACTCAATGGTGCTGATGTATTGGAAAATGTAGCTTATGCTAGAGCATATAACACTAATCATCAATTACGACTTCTGCTTGAAGCAGCTTCAATGATGGTGAAATCAGATATGAATCAGATATATATATATATATAATGCAATGCAATTCAGAACTTACTTACTTGATTTACATCAGACGGATTCCCCTTCCATAAGTTTGAGAGTACCCATGTCACGTTTTTTAGCATAGAAGTGATTGCGTCTTTGTCTATTAAGAAGTCAAGTATTTGTAGTAGAGAGTTAGAGCACCATGCTCGGAGCATGGTGCTCTAACTCCTCTACTACAAATACCGACTTTATATAATCTCTAGTACTGTTGTCACGATGTCGCATTGAATCTCATTGTAAGATTCCCTAGTGCACAGACTACTTGTTCCTGAAGATTCTCGTGCGAGAACCGAGATGCCACACGAAAATTGGGACAGCACCACTGTCGATCAATAACTGGGCGTCCCATATTCGATATAGTTTATATACCGAATCAATTCAATCTATGATATGTTGCAGTAAGATATTAGTATACGTATAAACTCGTGAAATCGTCCAGTCAACATTTAAGTAAAAAAAAAAATTGGTTCCCACACGTTCTCTAGGTTTACGGTTTTTCTAGAGTTTTACAAATTCCACCAAGTCAAACCAAACCACATTCAAAACATAACAATATCATCCATATATATATATAGTATAAGTGGTTAAGAAAAGGATTTGAAAGAAGTTTGAAGTCGAATGGAGCGTCGAAACAAAACATCGGATATAGGGGACATGCAGTTTGCACTCTTTTTACCCATTTTTGTTCCGTTTCGTTCTCCGATCAAACCCAAACTATGTTTCAATCCAAATTCAACCACAACAGCCAACATATACCCCAATTCCAAAACAAACCACAGCAATCACAAGCAACTACCTCAAGTAATTCGTTTCGAGATTTGGAATAACACACACCGACATTCTTGCACACACATAAGTGCAAAATTTCCTACAGCAGTGCACCTATTTCGACCAATGATTTAAAATAGCAAATGACATGGGATTTCAACAAACGAACACTCTTTAGAAAGCTCTCTGAGTGTAGTTTCTGCCTATGATTTCATTTTTCAAAATAAGCATCTAATTGGTACAGTTTTTCAAAATACTTCAGAGGTACCAATATTGGACAGAACTATTTTCCCAACTTGCAACCCAATTTTCTTTCTCATTTCTTAATGAAATTTGATGAAACCAGTGCCTACTTTGTAGGGAATTCAGTCTACTTTCCAACGAAACAAGAATCATTCAAAACGGAGTTCAATTGAGAACTCAAGACCTGAAAAACTGAACCTATACACAGTTTAATTTCAGAAATTTGACCTAACTTGAGACACTCATAACTTGAGCTACACAACTCCAAATTTAACGAAACCAGTGCCAAAACGACTGGCGTTAAGTCAATTTTCAAAAACAATCAGAAACATAATTTTTGGACTAACCTAGAAGTCCCATTTCTAATAAAACCGAACCCGTGTCCAGAATTTCTTAATCAGTGAGTTCGTGACCAATTTGCGGTTTTCGCGACTCAAAATTTACGAAACGCAAGCAATATCAACGATAACAACAATCAACCAGTCAACACAACATAAAACAAAAACCCTAAGCGAGTAAAACTCACCTAACGTGATGAAAATCACGCAATACCGAGTGTTTCCGAATCCGAAACACCGAACTAGCTCCGAAACTTCACGAACTCCAACCGAACCGTTCCAAAAGCTCCCCAATCGAAACCAAGCACTCCAATACTCTCTCCCACTGACCCAAATCGAACCAACAGCAACATGGGTTGATTTTCATGCTTCTAACTTCCATTTCTCTCCACTTGAACTTTGGAGCTTCAACAATGGTGAAACGGAATAGAGGGAGAGATAGTTAACGAAACTAGTATCAATAGGTAGATCGTGAAAAATGGAAAAGAATGGTACAAGAATTACTTACAACCGTTGAGAATCCATGGAGAACTTCCCCTCTTCTCCTTCTTCTCTTCTCTTCGTTTCTCTCCTCTCTTTCTCTCGGTTCTCTCTTTCTCTTTGTACTTTTCTTTCCTTCTTTTCTTCTTTTTCTTTTCTTCTTTCTTTCTCCGCCGTGTGCTCTCTCTCTTTCTGTATCTCTTTCTTTTTTCTTTCTTTATTCACACAAGTGAGGGATGAGAGAGTATTTGGATATTTTTGGGTCTTTGGATCTCATTTAGTGTGAGTGGTATAAAGATTAAAATACCCCTAATGTTTTAATTTCCACTCAATTATGTATTTTAAATTATATACTCTAGCAATTATAAATTGCTTTCGTGACAATCTAATATTCGTGACTTGATTTATTACCTACTCGAGTAATAAATCACTCGTTAATTTCTTAATTCGAAATTAACAAAATTAGGGATGTTACAATCACCCCAACTTGTGAATTTTGTCTTCAAAATTGAACAAATACGGATATGACTGAAGTAACGAATTAGTAAGGATCAATCGTTTCAATTCAATGGTTGACTTGGATTGGAAAGATATTTCCTCGATTGGAATACATGAAACACATCATGTAGATTGGACAATACAAAGGTAAAACTATACAGCACACCACTTAGCACCATACACTCGAGGATTGAGTTTCTTCGCCGGCAATGCTTTACTGGTACTAATGGTTGCTAAAACTCTTAAAATACAAGATCACCAGAGTCACATCCTAATGATCTTCTCCTTAGGCCAGCATAATCCCTTTTTGCTGACCCTAAGCTATCACCAAGTCTCACTATATACACAATAGTTGTTAATTCCTAATCATGAGTTGGATAATTCTCCTCATGAGGCTTCTCATACATGGATGCATCGGCTACCACTTGTTGATGCAACATCATAACACATCCTAAACCTTACCGAGGTGTTATTTGAAATCCAGAGGACGGTTCCGGAAGAATTTGGATAAGAACAAAAGTCAATCTCTTTTACAACTCTAGAGGAAACATTATTCTTAATCGAAATCTCTTCCAAACGGTTGTCATTTACAAGTTAACCAAATGAGTGAAAGAACTACTGCCACTCCTGACTAGGATATCACAATTCCTAGATACTCCACTACAGACATCCCAAATATCACACTTCAAAGGTTTAGCATACCACTTCTTCTCTCGGGTACATTCAGAAGAATGCGGAGATGTTGATCATGGTCCGCAATGGTCTTAGTGTACACCAAGATGTTATCAGTGAAATTTTCAACAACTAGTCTAAGTACGGGTGGAAAAATTCATACATCATGGGATATCAAAATCCAAAACAATCCATTTATATGATTAGGACCTTGGTCGACGCCTTACTAACGAACGAGAACACATTAATCGGGTTCCCGGATCAAAAGTTATGATAAAAACTATTTTAGGAAAAATTGTGGTGACAGGGTGCGCGTGAGTTGCGCGTAAGCGCAACATAAGCGCAAAGAAACAGTGGTGATCGCACGTAAATCGCGCGTAAGCGCAATGTACGCGCATAGAGACGGTGGCTACTGGACAATCTTCTTTGTCCAAGAAGCTAATAAACCATGGAACAAAGTAATCAACATAACGCGTTGCAGTTTCTGTAATCATCATCGATTTCGCGACGGACCATTTGTAACGCCCTGGTACACAAAAGAGAATCACACAACAGAATCACGCAACAAAAAAGCAACAACAATATTCCACTTTCCACTCTTCTCCTTTGCCTGTATATATAGCTCATCTTCTGCGATAAAAAATAAATTAAATTAATTTTTTTAGAAAATTTATTTGATTAAAAAGATAACTTGCTATTCAACACAAAGCCCACCAATGCCAGACATGAGATGAGAGGGTATATTGAAAAAAATTCAAGTTCCACATTTTTTATTTATTTATTTTTTTTAGATAGGCAATTGTTAGTGGGGGTGGGAGAAATGTTAGTTTCCAGGACAACAATTTGATAGTATAAAGACATTAACCCGAGACAAAGTCTCAAAAGTGTTAATAGTATAAAGACATCCTCATCTTTCAAGTTTCAACTCATCTTACAAGTCGATTTTGTAAAATCTCCGTAATAACTAAAGGCAACAATTTGATATGCCTTGTCCTTGATCATATTATATTGTAAAAGTTTCTTACAAGAAAAGACATCAAATCTAAATAGCTATGAATGCAACTTGCAAGGTAAATATAATTATAATATTACAAGAGAAGCAAGAGGCTTCCAGACTAAAACAATACACATGGATTCAATCAGCATATCATCTCATTGTGTGCTATCTAAACCAATCTTCTCTCCACCTTTCTTTCACCTCTTCTGTATAACACAAATATATACATTCATAAATCCACAATCATCTCAGCAATCTACAAAGGCTTTGCACCAGATGGTGTGTTGTGTTTTCTGCAACTTCACCTTTGGTAGTTAAAAGCAAAATTAATGTTTGTGGTGATTTTTAGAATTTGGTTGATCCAAAAATACTGCATCCAATTTTGTGGAAAAAATCAATCTGGAATGTTCTTTCCATTTATTTTATGAGGATGAAATGATCAGGTACAAATTGCCTCCACTGAGAGTTTCTTCATAACATTTGGACATGGATCTCCTCCAAAATTTTCAGGTGACACTGTTACTGTGCACCAATTCTGCCCAACACAATTCTGCAACAACAAAATCACCATTGAATTATGAAACAACTAAAAGTGACCATAGAACATAAATGAATTAAATTGGCTTGCACAACTTAGAGCCTATGATATTTCATTGAGTTAATAGCCAGTTTGGTCCCTCAAATTTTAGACAAGTTCAGTTTAGTCTCTAACATTAATAATATTCCTAATTAGTCTTTAACGTTTTCAAATGTTATTCAACTTAGTCCCTCAAATTCTCATATCACATTGATCGCTGACGTTTACAACTTAATATCAATTAAGCCCTTGAGTTTTACAACTTAGTATAGAACCAAATATCAGGGACCAAACTAATATTAAGTTGTAAGAGTCAAGAGTTAATTGATATTAAGTTGTAAGAGTCCAGGACTAAACGTGCACATTGAGAATTTTAGAGACTAAACTGAATAACGTTTAGAAATTTCAAAGATTAGTTAAGAGTATTGTTGATGTCAGAAACTAAACTGAACTTTTCTTGAATTTGAGGGACCAAATTGGCTAATAACTCATATTTCAATGCAAAAAAACATAAAACAAGAGGCAATACCCTTTGAAAGGCATCATAAGACTCGTGAGCATGACAGCTTCCTTCATGGAAGTTTCCACAAGTTCCTACTGGAGTTCCGAAGCTAGAAAATTTGATTGATGAGATTTTCTGTCCAGGGCCACATGATAAGTGTGCTTTTGGTCTCACAGGTTTGTTAACTTTGCCAGAAGTTTGCATCTGATAGCTCACAAGATTTGGCTGCCACTCATAAATATCAGCACATACACTATCAATATCCCTTCTAACCAAAAATATCCCATTTGGATCTCCACCCAATTCTTCAAACACAACCAATAAATTTCCAGTTGGCTTCAACCATGAATGAGGAACATGATACCTGAAATCACCAACCAGTAATTAGTTTATTAATAGTTTCTCAGCAGCAGCATTAAATATTTATTATGTTTCTCGCTTACCATCTTTGAGAAGCCTCGCCACAGTTACTTCTGCATTTATTCTCGTTATAAGTTCCTTTGTAGTCACAGTAATCACAGGTGCCAGATGCTTTATAAGCAGGCCAGAAGCGGCCGAGATTCTGTCCGTTTAACCACACTTGGCCTTTTCCCATACTGCCCATGTCTACAGCAAACGGTGCAGTTCCAGCCGGGGCGTCGAAAGTAGTCTGAAATAGTGTAAAAATTGATGACAAGTGTGTTGAAATATTATAGAAATGTTTATAAGGTTTTCGATATACTCACTTTGTACCAAGTCAACGGCTGCCTTCGAGAAACTAAATTACCCTGAATCCATTCCACTGGAGAACTTCCAGTGAGAGAATGAAGACTCAAGGCTTCACCTTTAAGACCAACCTGGATAAAAAGGGCATTTGAATGAGCTTTGAAAAAAATAAGCAATAGAGAGAGAAGGCGCGGCGAATGTTCAAGCAAGAACCTTGTAAGACCATTTCTGCCAAGTCAAGTCCCTTCTCCCCTCATTGAGACCATTTAATGTAATTGGACCAAGAACACCAGCATTCCATGTTTCAAAATGAGGTCCAACATTCTGCATATCAATTGCAGTCAACAAATTAGTAATATAGAATATTCATCATCATACTGTAGTACAGTGCGTGATTCGGAAAAATCGGCTTTGCGTGTGTGTGTGTGTGTGTGTGAGAGAGAGAGAACAAACCGGGAGTCCAACTGCAACACTGAGAAGAGAGATTTTGTTGACACCAGGTCGGAGCGCCACACTCTCGCTAAATGTTAGTTTGGGGAATTCTAAGCTTCCAAATGAAGTTCCTGATCAAAAGCAAGAGAAAGTACATTATACTAGTTGAAGATTTGGAATAATCCCAAAAGCACTGAGATTGTTCTTACTAGTTGAAATAAGTGTTACTAAAAATTATGTAAACCAGTATTGTGCTCCTAACCTGATAGCTGACCATTGATAAAAACATGTAAAGCATGCCCAGCAGATAACACTGTAAGAACAGGATCCTTTCCACTACTCAAGAACCCTTCGTTGGGATCAATCACAACACTAGCAAAAAAAGGGAGCAAAGCAACACTTTGAGACACGGGAATGACGAATAACGACATTTACCAATTAAAATTCTAGCTAAAGGTTGTAAAGGGTGAAAAAAGAAAGCAGTCTGCAGAGTTGTTTATCACTCACTCTGTGGAGTACCACAAGTAGTCAGTTAAATCTCTTGTTGTATTTAACTGCTCCAATAGGCCAGTCATGGTGAAGGAACTATCATCAGTAGAAGCAGTTTCTTCATTAAATTCTTGCCAAGAGAGTCCTCCGTGAATAGGAACACGAGCCATCTTCATCTGAGCACTCTGGGAACCAACCTGTACAAAGGTTTTGGAATTTAGTCCAACAAGAGCAGATAAACAAAAATAAGACACTAGAAATGTTTTATTTTTTCTCTCACCCTTGCAGTGTTATAAACAGTGTTCTTGCAGTCAGGTAGAATGCTGATAGACCAAGGAGGTAAGTTATAATGTATATTTCCAAATGCCACTGTTGCATAAGATTTCGGATTATAGTTTGCAAGGAATGCGGCACAAGCTCCCGATTTTGATTTAAAGACATGAGCCTGGACATGAATGATGAAAGATAGAAAATCAGTTTGGTTATAAAGCATTTTAGGTATGTTTCGTAATTTTCAAATAACTGAAAAAAAAGGCATACCTCTTGATAGTTTCCGATCCGTGTAACCGTCGGATCTCCAGAAACTAAAGCTGGTTCACAGAGTTTTATTGCTCTGTGTAAATCCTTCAAATGACCCCACTTTGGTTGCCTTAGCAATCCTGCAGATGAAGAAAGAAAAATAAGTACTCTACATAGGTGTATCAATGTATACAAAATATGTGAAGTTCTTCATATTTAGTATGGAATCCTTTGTGTTTACCATATTCATCAAGAGGTGCATCATAATCATAGCTTGTAGCAATGAAGGGGCCACCAGCAGTTCGACCAAAATTTGTTCCTCCGTGATACTGGAACGAACGACATAAACAACCATTGTTCAATATTTTTAAATCAAAAACAGTGAACTTACACAATTACACATTGAAATCAATGAATAATGAAGTTACCAACTTACCATGTAATAATTGACAAATGATCCTCCTTTCTGTATAAATCTTGCAACTGAAAATGCCATGTCTTCAGCAGGTCTGTGAGGAACCGGACCTCCAAACTCGGTAAACCTGCAAACATAGAGGAATGGAAGCAATGTATGATCAGGGTTATATCTAGCTTGTATGTATCTTATTCTAATGGTCTAATGGAAACATCAAAAATAAGACACAAGGAATCAATACCAGCCAGTCCAAGCTTCTGTCCACATCTTTGGTTTAGAAGCCTTATTTGGAGAGAAATAATCACAATAGAAGCCATTGCAAGTGTTGATCTGTAAAAGATTTTCCAATGGAATTAGAAGCTGAAATCCTTGGAGACATAAAGGAAAATATCAAATAAGAGACACTTGAGCTGAACTTACAACAGGATCAGGAGCATCATCTTGCTTGCACATAATCCACGGTACGCCAGTACCAAGTCCTATAGCCATATCTGCTGCCCAATTGGTGTAGGATTTACCAGGAGCACCAAGTTCATACTCCACAGGTCCATATTCATTTTCAATCTGTCCAAAATCATATGAACAAAGGGTTGTAGTCTCAGTAGTCAGTACACATATCCATCCACTCTAGTCAATAAATAAATAAATAAAACCAACAAGATAATATATATATATATATATATATATATATATATATATATATAGGATTAAATAGAAGGATAGCTAGCAGTATATTTTAGTGTACCTGGGATAGAATTATTGGGCCTCCCTGAGACTCATATAACCTTTCAGCTTTCATCATATCAACTATCTTTGTTGTAAACTTTTGCATTTCTGACTTCATTGTGGCAATGTAAAAATCAAAAGAAATTAGAAGGTAGTAGCCTACTCACATCACATCAATGAAAATGGAAGAGAGATTGAGATTATGTTTATCAACTCTCAAAGTATAAGGATGACTGAAATGTTACCTTAAATGGGCCATTGTCTGTTCTAAAGCTGATACCAGGAATGTACTTCAGCCAAACAGGGAAACCCCTGGAAAAACAATCAGGAAAAGAACAATTTTTGTTAAGATATTTCTAGTTTGAGATGTACATAAATTTTTGCCACAAAAAGGAAAGAACAATTTCATACCCAAAGTTCCACTCAGCACAGACATAGGGACCAATCCTTAGATTAACATAAAGACCTGCTTGCTGCACCAACTTGATGAACTTCACCAGATCATAGTTCCCCTCAAAATAATACTACATCAATCAAGAAAATAGTAGCATTGATTATTAGTTGTTGATAATAACTCATAACCATGCACTGTTAAAAAAAAACAACTAAAATTTATTGTTTTATCATTCATTAGTTACTTTGCCAGGTGAAGGTTCATGTCCATTCCAGAAAACATAAGTCTGAATCACATCCAAACCTCCTTCTTTGGCCTTCTGAATAAGATCTGGCCACATCTGAAAAAGAAACAACCAGCTCAGTAATACAAATCATCTAAGGAAAAAAAGGAAGAAACTTTAAGGTACCCATTTGATAAAAAGGAGAAAATAACAAAACCCAGAAAGCACATTTGAGAGTAGAGTAATACCTCAGGGGTGCTTCTTGGATAATGAATGGATCCAGAAATGAGGATTCTTCTTTGGCCATTAATGGTGATAGCTTTAGAATCATAGGAAACAGAAGCAGTAGCAAAACCATTAAGAGAAGATGCCAGCAAGAGTAAAAGCACTGGCAGCTTCCACATTATGAGCTTGAAGCTCAACACCATTATTGAACAATGAATAGTAACTAATTAGGAGTAAAGCTTATTCTCTCTCTCTCTCTTAGGTTGGGAAAGCAAAAGTAAAGAGGCGCTTTGTTGAAGAAGGAAATAAAAAAAGAAAGGAAATGGGTTTGGTTCTACTTTCCCTCCTTCACTAGTATTGTCTTGTGATCTTGTCTTTGAGCTCTTTTTTATTTTCTTTTTGCAGAAGGATGATAAAGAAAGAGATAATAAAGTGAAAAAATAACAGCTGGGAAGTTTCAGAGAGCCACTATGTTTTTCTTTTTTCCCTTTTTGTTTTGTGTTGGAGTGGGGGGAGATCAAATTGAAATAGAAATTAAAATTATTAAAAAAAGAGTTTAATTTGAAGAATTTTTAGTAGGAAAATGAGGGTGCTTTGCAGCTGCTTTTATAAATATAAATAAACTGAAAAGAAATGGGAAACAACCATTGCTTACTTACACCTGACGCAGTGAAAATCCTGTACAGCCCAAAAGATTTGTTTTGCTCACCACACAACCATTGTCCTTACTTACACCTGACGCCGACGTCGGCCAATCCAATACAGCCCAATAAATTTCGAGTTTTGCTCACTTTTTTTTTGGTTAAATAATAAAGGGTGAGTTTTTTTATACCCCAAGTCTTTCCCCCATACTCCCACCAAATTGGATAACCCCAAAATGCGCCTTTGAAAATTAATTTTTTTTAAAATAAATAAATAAATTGTATATACGTCTTGAGTACGTATATATGATGGCTATTTTGAGTCCAATCGTATATACCTACTCAAAACGTATATACGATGGGTTTTTTTTGTTTTTTTTAATGAATTGTTTTAATTTTTTTACTAAAAGGTTGCTAAAAATTCTTTAAAGAGTCAAACCTAATCAAAAAAATTATAAAAACACTACTAAAAATCTAACAAAACTAAAATAAGTCTAAGCAAATTTTTTTAGATTTTTTGGAGACTATGAAAAATTAAAAAAATTCATAAAAAATAGTAAACGATAGAATTTGGGATTTTGAGACCGTAGTCCCGTAAGAAGTCCCTTCTACGGGAGTCATGAATTTTTTCGGATTTAATGGCTGTGGTTTCATTGCGATCGGAGTAGGTTGCCCGAAAACCGATTTTTAAGCCTAAATTATTCGTTCGACATATAACATCGTCACGTGTTAACGAACTACACACTAAACCTATTTTCACGCCTTAATTAATTTTTATTTGACTAAAAAAATTAAATACAGAAAACAAAGGGATCGTATGTATGTTCAAATGCACATATATACGACCCTAAACATTAACTCATCGTATATACACCCCCCAAGGCGTATATACGATTGATGTGGGGGTGAGCCAATCGTATATACGCCTGGGAGTGTATATACGATGGGTTAATGTTTAGGGTCGTATATATGTGCATTTGAACATATATACGATTGGACAAAAAAAAATTTAAAAAAATACGTTTGGTCAAGGGTATTTTGGGGTTTCACTATTATGTGGGGGTATGGGGGAAGATGGTGAGGGTACAAAAAAAAACCAATAATAACTAGTATTTTTTTATTTCTATAAAATTTGAATTTTTGATTTTAGTCTCTCAACAAATTTTTACCTATTCTTAATTCTCTTTTAAGTTTTTTATCAGTTTTAGTCTTTCATGATTAGTATTGAATCTAGGACTCGAAGTTATGGGTCAAATTTTTTTAAGATCACGCGTCGCTGAAAATATATTGAAAATAAAACTTTAATATATTTATTTAGTTAAGTAAATTGTACAACTAATAATTGTCTTCTATTCACATAGGAGAGACGAAATTGTCGTGATTGATTGTGTAAGTTAACATTGTGTTAGCCGGATGCAAAATTAAGAGTTTGAGTGCACATTATTTTCCTAGGGTGTGCACACAGCTTTTTTCTAAAACAGATAAGTACTGGTTGGGACACCTGGAAAAATAAAATTAATACCGATACTTAAGAAGAAAAATAGTTTTGCACGAAAAATATCTTTTGCACTCAAGTTCCTAATTTTGCACCAATCTCACATATTTTATTTTAAAAAAAGTTTTCATCTCTCCTTGAATCAGTTATTGTTCTTGTTCTTAATATCCTAATTTTGATTCTGTTAATGTTATTTAAATAGTAATTTGTGTTAGTACTATTTGATTAATTTGTATTTTGTGTTAGTGCTATTTAATTTATTTTAATCATGTTAGTCTATTTGATTTGAATTTGTGTTGGTCTAGTGCAACACAAGTTGTTAACCTGTTAAAATATTATTTTTATTATATTTTTATAGATGTGTGTGTTTGAAAAAAATTGCACCCCTAAAAGTCATGAGGGACTAAAATTGACGGAAAGAAACTTGGGACCAAAAATTTAAAAAAAAAAATTGAGAGATTAAGATCAAAAAACTCAAATTGTATACTGACCAAAAATATATTTAATTTTTTTTACTTTGCTTTTTCCATTTTTAATTAACAGTAATTCAAGCTAAAGGTATGTTTGGGTTTGGGCATTGGTTAGTGGTGAGAAGCTGGTTGCCCTAAAATGAGTTTTTTTTTTGTGGTTGCCCTAAAATGAGTTTTTAGTTGACGACAGAAAGAAAGATTCTCCCGCCAACGCGAATGTGGTCGGTTCCTATATATCACCGGCCGTATGTTTATGTTTTGTTCTCCACACAATACCTTCAATTCCACGCGCCTCTGACTAGTGTGACCTTCCACTTTCCACTTTTCCAATTAAGCTCAAAAAAATAAAATTAAAACAAGAGAAGTGCTAGGAACACTCTTTTTTGCACACTCTCTTCAACACTCACTCCATAATTGGTTAAAACTTATGTGGTCCCACTAAATTAATGAGTCAGTTTTTCAAAGTGGTGGGACACATAAATTTTAGTCAATCATAGAATGAGTGTTGGAAAGAATGTGCAAAAAAGTGTGTTGCTAGTATTTCTCTTAAAACAAAGGTTTTATTATGTTTCTGATAAATAAAATAACAATCTTGTCAAAAAAAGATAAATAAAATAACAGGTTTTATTTTAACGAGTTTTTTTTTTTCAAAAACACAAAAAAAAAATATAAAAATGTCATAAGTGTCGTATTATTTCTACCACATGTTCTAAAATTGTAGGGAAATTATTTTTACAAAGTGCGATAGCACAACAACATACTTTAATATTTTTTTTAATATTTTAGTTAGCTTATCCACTTCAAAGTGCAATAGGTTTTCTTTATATTTTTCCTTTTTTTAATGTTACTTAGTGTGTTTTTTGGTATTTTAAGGTCTTAAAAAAATTAGATATTCAAATACACGAAGTTTGTTCCCCAATAATTGGTTATATAAAGTGTGATGTTAAGTAGTGTGTTTTGGGGTACTTTAAGATTTGAAAAAATCTTACATTTTCAAATATGCAAAGTTTGATCCTCAATAATCTATTTACGCCAAAAAAATAATTTTGTGATTACATATATAGAGTGTGATGTCTATCAGTGTGTTTTTAGATACTTTAGTGTTTGAAAAAAATTAGTTGTTCAAATATGTCAAGTTCAGTCCTCAACAACTGCTTTAGGCAACAACACAAAATTCGTGTAAAAATATGTAAAATGTGATGTTTATCAGTGTGCTTTGTGGTACTTTAGTAATTGGAAAAAAAATTAGCTATTTAAATATGTCAAATTCGATCATCAATGATATATATAGACTAAAAAATAAATTTGTGATAAAAAGTGTAAAGTGTGGCGCTATTTAGAGACCAAGAAACACAAAGTTAACCAAGTGGGCCAATCGAGTTGATCACTTTTGGGTTTTTTTTTTTGGACCCCCACCCCATCCCCTCCCACCCCCACCCAATACCAAAAACCCCAAATGCCGCCTGAAAACTTAATTTTTTTAAAAATAAAGAAAAATCGTATATACCCCTTGAGTATGTATATACGATGGCTATTTTATGTCCAATCGTATATACGTACTCAAAGGGGTATATACGATGGGTTTTTAATTTTTTTTAATAATTTGTTTTAATTTTTATTACTAAAAGTCTACTAAAAATTCGTTAACTAGTCAAAACTACTCTAAAAAATTATAAAAACACCACTAAAAATCTAACAAAACCAAAATAAGGCTATGCAAATTTTTTTAGATTTTTGGAGACTATGAAAAATTAAAAAAATCGTAAAAAATAGTGCTTGATGGAATTTGGGATTTTGAGGCAGTAGTCCCGTAAGAAGTCCCTTCTACAGGGAGTCTTGATTCTTGATTTTTTCGCTTCTAATGGTCGTGGTTTCATTACGATCGGAGTATGTTGCCCGAAAACCGATTTTTAGCCTAAATTATTCGTTCGACGTATAACATCGCCACGTTTTAACGAACTACACACAAAACCTATTTTCGGACTTATATAATTTTTATTTGACTTAAAAAAATTAAAAAAAATACATCGGGGTCGCACGAGGGGTATATATACGACCTATTTTTGCCCATCGTATATACACCCCCAAGGCGTATATACGATTAAGGTGAGGTTTTCCAATCGTATATACGCCTTGGGGGTGTATATACGATGGGCAAATAGGTCGTATATACACCCCTCAAGGCATATCACGATTAAAGTGAGGTTGGCTAATCGATATACGCCTTGGGGTGTATATACGATGGGCAAAAAGGTCGTATATATACCCTCTCGGTGTGTATATACGATTGGGCGAAAAAATTTTAAAAAAATACGTTTTGAAGGAAGGTATTTTTGGGTTTTCAGTGTGGGTGGGGGTGGGAAGGGATGGGGTGGGGGTACAAAAAAAAAAAACCATCACTTTTTGCACGCAGTTAATCAACCTTATTTTACTTGGTTAATTCACTATACACTCACGTTATAATGCTCCTACGACCCTAATAAGACACACAATGGTTGTGTTAATTGTAGTGTGTAGTAAATTCTTGAGAGGTTGTACATTCAATCTTAGTTAACCAGATCATTTATTGAGCTTTTGCACACAATTAACCAACATTTATTGACAACCTAATAAACTATGCATTCATGTCATAATATTTAACTATCTATGAGTCCCCAAAATCACAATAAGAAGCAATTTTTGAGAGATCAAATGGTATTCATTTCTTGAGAAATAGTGCAAGTCTGATGTGTTGGCCTTATTACATTGCATCCAATGTGGTTGGCTTTATTGTGTCAAAAAAAATATGGTTGGCTTTATTAATTTCACTCAAATCATTCCGACCTAAACCAATTATTGAAAATCAAACTTGACATTTTTGAATATCTACGTATTTTTTTCAATCACTAAAGTACCACAAGGCACACCGATAAACAACACACTTAACATATTTTAACATGAAAAAAATAGAACCCTAATTATTACCTCATCCCAGCCATCTCCCTTCGATATTTCGCCATTGGCATTTTCTGTTAGAAGTAAACCAATAAGTAATGACTGTATGTACCTACCAAACACAAACATATTATCATCTTGTCGTAAATTGTTTTATAACCATACATCCTGAAAAAATATTATTAGTTCCAATACTTCTATTAAAAATTAATATTAGTACCAATATCCTATTAAAAAAATAATTTGTACACTTTGGAAATATTTGTTTGCATTGAAACTCATAGTTTTGCAGCTATCTAATACATCATACTAACACAACTCTATTCACACTCTTAAACATTTTTAGTTCTCTCTCTCTCTACGTTTTCTCACTCTTGAGCATGTTTTTCTTTATTCTCTTCCTCCTTTTATTATATTTATAGCAATGCGCGCATTTAAAAAATTCTGCACATCCTAACCCAGGGTCCTAGATACGCACTAAGCATTACTTACATACAGTTGCATATATAGGTGTTGTACGTCCTATATCCAGAGATTTTTTTGCTAACAGACATAACAATTGCTAATAAAATACACCTGTTGAACATTTCTAGTAATTACCTGATTTCTTATGAGGAACGAGACCACATATACCTTTTTATTCCCTTCTTAATTACTTATATCAGTCGTTCAAGATCAAATAAGTTATTTATAAACTAAACTAAATAGATCTTAATTCTATCTCAGTCAGCTATACATGATTGTTTCGTCAAAAGAAAAACTATGCATGATTGTATATATATACCTATCGCACCCCCCCTTCTTGTTCCACCTGGGTTTTTCTTCTTTATTTTTTAAAGCCGCATAAAAAAAGGTATAGTTGTTATACCTGCACTAACATATATAAAGGTTGTTGTTGTTAAGCAATGAACAAATTAATAAAATTGACGTAACCAACAGGCTACGGCATATATATATATGATACTATTTAATAGTAGTTACTAAATTTTTCAGTGACCACAACACAACAATTAATTCAATAGTTAGTACATATTAACCACAATTTAGTTTTTCTGTGGTGAGTGAACGGGTAAATGAAAACACTGGTTAGTACATGTTTGCCACAATATAATATTGATGTGGTCACTGAATTTTTTTATTAATGAGAAAATTACTATTATACCTATTTAGTAACAATTACTAAGAATATTAATTGTTAGTATCATAAGTCGGACTCTAACCAACAATACATGTTTATTAATTCTATTTCTATATATGGATTGTAGGTTGAGACAAGATCACAAGAATGTTTGTTGTTAAAGAAACATCCGAGTGATTATAATGAACTTGGATAAGATTTGCTTCAATTGGAGGGATTGAATAAAACTAATGGAAGTTACACCCAAAATTCGGTTATATATTTGCAATTATAAAAAGTTAAGTACACAACTTTGTTTCCATGGAATGGAAACATCTCAAACAGATTCAAAATCTTATTGATGTGGAGTTATGTGATCAATCACCCTAGCGTAACCAACCACATAATTTAGACCACTAAAAATTGCTACAAATATAAAGAAATAACTAGTAGGATATCCGTGCATACGCACGGGTGCTGTCATGTTTTTTTTTATGAATGAACTTAGACAATATTTAAATAGTCTAAATATTATCCAGTGAAAATAAAAATAAATTTAAAGTAGATAAAAAATGAGTTTCAAATAAAAAATAGATAAATATTAAAATCTAAAACTGTAAAAGTATAATTAAAAAACAATTGTGCATTTATCCCGTGTTTAAATAGTCATTAAGGCTTATTGTTTTTTTAGATAGTAGGTTTAGTAGTCTTCAAAAATTATAATTATCAATGACAAATATTTATCTCGTGTTTTTTATCTATCACTGCAGTTATTCCGTGTTTATATATATATATATATATATATATATATATATATATATCAGTGTAGTTATCTCGTAGTTTCAATTGATTATTTTAGTTGATTAATAGATTAAAGTAGATTGTAAAAGTTAGATAGTAATTAATTATCAATAAGAAATATTTGTTTTATATTAATTAGTAGTTTAAATAGCCATTAAGTCTTCTTTTTTTTATCAATGACAAATATTAATGATGTGTTTTTTTATATATCAGTGTAGTTATCCCGTGTTTTTTATATATCAGTGACAATTAATTGTCCTTTTATAGGTATTAGTGATAGATATTTGTCACATGTGTTTTAAATATTAATAAATTTAAATAGTCATTAAGCCTTCTTGTTTTATTAGATAGTTGGTTTATAGTAGTCTTCAAAAATTGTAATTATCTTCTGTAAAAAAAATTATAATTTCAATGGCAAATATTCATCTCATGTTTATTTATATATCTCTGCAGTTATCCCTTGTTTTTTATATATCAGTACAGTTATCTCGTAGTTTTTATTTTAGTTGATTAGTATATTATAGTAAATAATAAAATATAGATAGTAGATTATCAATAAGAGTGTAAACAGATTTCGAAGAGAAAAAAGAAGATAATTTTAGTAGAGTAGTGTTTGTATAAATTTAGAAATTTAGATAAAAAAAACGAAAAGTGAAGTGATAAGAGAAACGGAAGAAATTTTATGTGAAAAATAAAAGTAAAATAAAAAGAAAAAAATGAAGAAAGAGAGTGTTAGAGAAGAGTGAAAAGGAGTAAAGAGAGTATAAGAAGAAAGAGAAAAAAGTAAAAAAAAGAGTGTAAGAGAAAAGTGAAAAGGAGGAAAAAGAGTGTAAGAATAAAGAGAAAAAAGGAAGAAAGAGAGTATAAGAAAGTGTGAGAAGAGTAAAAAAATTTACATTTTAGCCCTCAAATATTTGAGGTCTCTTTTAGATAGAATGAGGGTATTGGTAAAATTATAGGTGGTTTAGATGTGTAGATATGATTTGTTAATGAAAAATGAACTTTTGTTAACAATATTGTTAACACCCAAAATCTATTGAGGTGTTGAAATATAATGAAATAATAGGATTTGTTAATGAAAAATGAACTTTTGTGTCTATCTCTCTCCAAATGGAACTATCCATTTCTTTTGAGAAATGAAGAGGATCTTAACTCGTTGAAAGGGACCAAGTGAGGTGAGGGGCCAACCAAAATCAGGGATCTTAATGTTACTTAGTATGTTTTTAGGTATTTTAAGGTCTTAAAAAATTTAGATATTCAAATACACGAAGTTCGTTCCCCAATAATTGGTTATGTAAAGTGTGATGTTAAGTAGTGTGTTTTGGGGTACTTTAGGATTTGAAAAAAATCTTACATTTTCAAATATGCAAAGTTCGATCCTCAATAACCTATATATGAACAAAAAGGGAAATAGGCTATAAATAGTCTTTGATTACCTAATTAATTTATTTTAGGCTAAAAGGTACTTTTAGTCCCTGCAAATGTCAAAAAAATCCAGTTTAGTCCCTGCAATTCCAAAATTTTTAAAATAGTCCCTGCAATTAGTATACGTTACTACTTTAGTCCCTGCACATTACTTTACTCTTAAAAAGGAGGGACTAAGCTGGATTTTCTTGACATTTGCGAGGACTAAAAGTACCTTTTAAATGGAATTGCGAGGACTAAAGTAGTAATAAAGAGAGACTAAAGTAGTAACGTTTACTAATTGCAGGGACTATTTTAAAAAATTTGGAATTGCAGGGACTAAACTTGATTTTCTTGACATTTGCAGGGACTAAAAGTACCTTTTAGCCTTTATTTTACACGAAAAGTGAATATTTTTCTTGAAACTTTTCATTTTTCTACATTAAATGAGGCTATTTTGGAAATATTGTCACTAAAAATATTAAAATTTGCTTATATTTCATTCCACCATATATGAGTTCAAACTTGCTTATAATTTATTACTAGGACACACTTTGTGTTGCTTATGCGAAGAGAGGTGATTAATGCGCTCTGAGATGTAGTTTCGAAAAAACATCAACATTTTATAAGGGGGTATAAAAATACGCAACACATATATATAAGATGAAGAGGCAACAATAGCCCTTGGTGGGATGAGGCAACAATGTCGGTCCAAAAATATAGAGTGGGGGTATATTGGTAAACAGTGGGGTACAAAATGAGGGATACATTTTGATAATAAGAAAAAGTGTTGGACAAAAAAAAAAAATTGTCAGGGGTATGTCGGTCAAAAAAAAATATAGAGTGGGGGTATATTGGTAAATAGTGAGGTACAAAATGAGGGGTATATTGGTAAATGGTGGAATACAAAATATAGAGTGGGGTATGTCGGTTCAAAAATATAGAGTGGGGGTATATTGGTAAACAAAGTGGGGTACAAATGAGGGGTATATTGGTAAATGGTGGGAATAAAATTTTCCCACCAAAAGTGGAAAAAAAAGAGTGTTGGACCAAAAAAATTTGTCGAGGGTATGTCGATCCAAAAATATAGAGTGGAGAGTATATTGGAGTGGGGTACAAAATGAAGGGTATATTGGTAAATGGTGGGAATAAAATTTTCCCACCAAAAGTGGAAAAAAAAAATAGTGTTGGACAAATAAAAAATTTGTCGGGGTATGTCGGTCCAAAAATATATAGTGGGGTATATATTAGTAACAAGTGGGAGTACAAAATGAGGATATATTGGTAAATGGTGGGACACAAAATATAGAGTGGGGTATGTATGTCGATCCAAAAATATAGAGTGATATATTGGTATATTATGTGTAATTTTTTCCCCAAATCACAAAATGAGAGATATCTTAATTAAATGGTGATGGAGTAATTTTTCCCCCAAATCACATAAAATATGCGACCTTCTCTTAATAAAGAAGGATTGATGGAGTAATTAGCTATAGTTTATCAAGGTGTAGCATCACCATTCAAGGAGCATAAAAAAAAAATCACCATTGAAGTTCATAGAATAAGAAGATTCTTAAACGAGAGAAAATGATTCCTATCGAAGTTGACTGAAAACATATATTTTCTTTTTACAACCAAAATCTTACCCCAACAAAGCCTACATCGCCGAAGTTGATTGACGCAGGATTGATGCATCCTTGCCCGAGCACGTAACTCGTGCCTTCCTTCAAATCCTACTGAACAAGAATCGATCATTGCCGACCGAGATGCGCTTCTTTCCCACTATGAAAGGGGATCCATTCCCCCCCGCCAATGAGCGCGTGAAGCGGCCTTCGTGTCAAACGCGCCCTTCCCATCGCACCTAACTCCATCCGAAGGAACGATCGCCCTCGTGGAGGCACATCACGCCGATCCTCGCACGAAGAGTCCGGCGCAGAGGTCCCCGCTCGGGGGCGTGCGTAGTCGCTGTTCCGTTCTCACGCACCGTGATTACGCAAGTTCTAGCTATAATCCGGAATCGGACCGCCGCCCACAAGGTATTCCTCGACGAGTACTCCGGCTCTCGCGGATCAAGAAAGGCGGCCGTGGAACTCTTATGACGAGCCTGGATACCTACCGTAAGGGGAGATCGTGGACGTCTCCCATCGGTCGAGAAGGCAGGAGCCCGAGCGACATGGAGAGGCGATCGCCCCATACGCCTCCGTTGTATGGTCAAATAGTGGCGTGAGGACTATACGAGCGCCGGCCAATGAAGCGGACCATGCCTGCGCTTTTGGGGCGAGAGAATTAGCGACCGGTCATGGGCCATTCTCGAGGAGATTCGTCGTTACCGTATCCCCAGAGACCGAGGAAACCCCAATTTGAATAAATTCAACTACCGTGGGGATCCGCATAAACACTTAAGGTACTTCAACAACCATCGCAGCTATAGAGAGAGCTAGGAACGACCATGAAGTGTGCACTCTTTCCACGATCGCCGAGGAGCGAGCACCGGAGTGGTGGGAGAGCTCGCCGCCCAACACCATCTCTTCTTGGGGACGGCTGGTAAGAACATTCTCGCCAACTACACGGCCAATGGATGCACAGAAACGGCATGAAGAGCACTTGGATACGATTATCTAAGGGGACAATGAATCATTGAGACAGTACATAGAACGATTCAACGTCGAGGCCGATCAGGTGCGCAACCTGACGGACGGAGATAAACTAAAGTATATCAAACGTGGTATCGATGGGACCACGCTTTGCAGAAGAGTTCGGCCTAAATCGTTACATGGATCGACCATGTTCTACGAAGGGCCAACGATCATATGGCCTATGAAGAAGCATTGTTCGCTAGAAAAGCGCGCCATGCGCGGCCAGGAAGAAGCAGATAGGTCGCCAAGAACAAAGCGATCCTTGTGATAACAGACGCACTAACGATCCGTGAATAAATGGCAAGCGGGCGCTCTTTTTCCCCACTAGGGTTTTTTATCGAGGCCCGACCTTTAAAAGTCGTGACTTTGTTATTTATTTCGCGTGCAAGAATGTATGATTGGTCGCCGCCATGCGAGTAGCAAAGCAGAAGCGCCATAGGTTCCCGAGCCGCCATAGAATGGCATGGCGTGAGACCTCGAGCGCCTACAAAGAGCGAGGCTCGAGCGGCCACGACCGAGCGCCACCACCGTTGGCACGATCGATCGCCATCAAATGGCATGCGTGAGACCCCGCGGCGGTTCTACAAAGAGCGTAGGCCCCGAGCGCCTACAACCGAAAGTGCCACCGTGTTAGCACGATCGATCGCCATCAATGGCACAAGCGTGACCGTGCGGCTATAAAGAGCGTAGGCCCCGAGCGTTTACAACCGAAAGTGCCACCATGTCGCACGATCGAGCCGCCATAGAATGGCACAAGCGTGAGACCGCGGCGCGGTCTACAAAGAGCGTAGCCCCGGAGCGCCTACAAGCGAAGTGCCCCGAGCGCTTGATAACCGAAAGTGCCACCGTGTTGGCACGATCGAGCCGCCATAGAATCGGCATGGCCGAGACCCCGCGGCGATCACAAAGCGCAGAGCCCCGAGCGCCTACAACCGAAAGTGCCACCGTGTTCGCACGATCGAGCCGCCATAGAATGGGCATGCGTGAGACCCGCGCGCGTTCTACAAAGAGCGTTCTCCATTTGATTTAAAAAATAATAGATAGATATTAGGGATCGATCGAGCAAAAGGGATGAACTATCTAGTCGGTCAGCACGATCATTCTCATTTGATTTAAAATAATAGACCAGATACATGAGGTAGGGATGAAAATAGGTCAGGCCGATCGATAATTGCCTACGGCTCAGCCTACATTAGGTCAGACTTTTTTTTTTTAAAACGAATATGAATAAAAATGAAACTCATAGTTTAATACATCTAAATAATAATAATAATACTTGTTTCTTATAATTTGGACCAACAAAAAACATTATTTGTTACCCAAGAGCGTTTGAATGAGATGATTCAGGTATCTTCCAATTTAACCAAATATTTGGGTTTGTATCCATCTTTGGGAATGTAATATTGTAAAACTCCTCTTGATGTAGAGTTTTTCCGCCTCGTCGTCGTCTTATATGGCTCAAGGAATTAATTTCTCTAGCTACACACAAAAAATATCTAATTAAAAAAACATCATCTTTTTCTTATAACATCAACTATATGGAATTTTACATATCTTTGTTGATTAGGTGTGATCTACTTTGTAAGCTTCTAAAAAGAGTGGACCCTGATTTATGCATTTGCTCTGACTTTTCATGACCAACAATACCATTTTGTTGACTATAATACAAAGACACAGCTCATGTCATTCACTTCAACCAATGATCACTATAATGTCACATATATGGTTTCTCACATAAACTTCCATTTG
Source organism: Oxytropis ochrocephala (assembly GCA_020916435.1). Lineage (NCBI taxonomy): Eukaryota > Viridiplantae > Streptophyta > Magnoliopsida > Fabales > Fabaceae > Oxytropis > Oxytropis ochrocephala. The sequence goes on from CM037093.1 coordinate 117,428,822, forward strand.
TAGTTTTGTATTATGCATGCCCTTGCCGGTGTCCTGATAATTGTTCAGCATGTGATGTGCACATGCTCCTCAATTGATCACAACCTTTTGTTTTTCTTTCTACAACAATGCATACACAATCTTTGTCAAAAAAACAATGCATACACAAATCTTTTATTTTGGGTACATGGGTTGCTTGCAATTTTAAAATTAATATTGTTGAACCAAAGAAAGATTAGCTTACTCTAAAGTCTCTGTTTGGCAAAAAATAGCGGATAGTGGATAAACTAGCGGATAACGAATGAACTTATAGCGGATAAGCCAGCTGATAGCGGATAAGCAAGTTGATGGCGAATGAAGTGTTTGGTAAAATTAGCGGTTGAACTAGTTGATAAATTTAAAATGACATAAAAGGACATGTTTAATTAATAGTTAGACCTATTTAATCAATATGAAGTATTATGTTAAAATTGAGTAAAAAAATAAAATATGTATAAATTGTTTTGCTATACATTCATGATAATTAAACTAACTATTAAGATATTTATAGATTAAATTTTTTAAATTTAAGTTTTAATTGACTAATTTATATATTTCCTTGAAGTTCTAATTTATTTCTTTATTTAAATTCATGATAGTTTAATTAATCTCAAAGTAGAATTTCACGGTTATGAATGCCATGGTGATACCGGAAGGAAAGTGCACCAAATGAGTGCAAGAAGAAGTTCCCGGGTTTAAGTTCCGAAAACTAACATTTCCCCCACCCCCACTAACAATTACCTATCTAAAAAAATGATAGTTTAATTTATATATTTACTTGATAACCAACCTAATTTATTTATTATCAACTAATTACTTTTTAATAGTATAATTATTGCTTTAAATTTATGTTTTTATATGTTTTTGTGTGTGAATATTTTATATATGTGTGTACTGATAAAAAAGAAGTTATGTAAAAACAAAGTTCTCAACTCACCTGAACTTTTTTTTAATCTCAAAAAAAAAGTTAACAGACTATAAGGAAAAGAATATTGTACCAACAAAACAATAGAAGGAAAAAAACGTTCAAGCTCATAACGTGAAGTGACAGTTATAAAGAAAACTATATTGATTTATTGAGGAGAGAAACGGAATACCATAAAATAATAAGGGTAAAATGGACTAAAAAGATGAGACGCTATAAACTATAAGCTCAAAAGCTACTTGAAGTAGCGTTTCAAAAAACGTTATAAACTACCCCAAAAACGCTAACCGCTACTGCTTGCCAAACGGATCTAAATTTTTCCATCCGCTAGTCAAATCCGCTATAAGCTAACGGATCTGACTTGCCAAACAGAGCCTAAGAGCAAATATTAGCCTTTGTTGAAAATGTTAGCCAACAATTATTAAACCAAAAAAAAGTTGAATAAAACAAAAATTGGAGTGTTTATAAATTTGAAAAAGTTGATTAGCTTACTTAACATGAAACAATTTTGCCAAGACAAATCAAAAAACAATGATTGAATAAAACAAAAATTAGGGTGTTTATAAATTAAAAAATCATCTTTCTTTTAATAGATGGTTAAGAATGACAAAATACTACTTTAATTTCAAAAAATATGTACAATAAATTGTGAAGAATAAGAGTGCACTTATCTGAAACAAGATGGATAGAAATGAAAAGAAGGGAAGCAAATTAAGAGGGCCAGTAGCCACAGAAGGAAAGGATGAGATGAGATTGACAGATATGCAAAGCATATACATTAATACATTATCCATTGTAATAGCAATAGCAATTTATAACAAATTTTGGTAAAGCCAAAGTTGTTTGTATGAGATGATAGATGGTAGGAACAGAATCCATGCACATCCCACGAATTAATTTTGATCATAAAAAGGATGAGTTTAGCCATAGCAGCAGCTATCCCCAGTCACCATCCTTAATTGGATTTGATGGGGCCAAATACTTGATCCTCTACAACAATGTCCACTTGAAATATGTGTGTGTCTAAAAAGTGCAATGCATGAGACATAAATCCAAGAGTTATCACTATCCGACAACAACGTAGGACTATCGCACACAAGAATATCCAACATGTATATATTTAATTTATCTCGTTATCTCGCTATTTTTTTTATGATATATATAGTTTATATATAGGGAATCGTGTTAGCTGCTTTAAAGGAACTACCAAAATGTGGTAAACAAGTTGGCATAATAGTACTTACCTAGGCCAATCGAATTTACTTTGAACATAGTACATTTTTGCTAAATGTCACTTATCATGCACATTAAACAGGAGGGACCAACTGTTCAATTAACCTTACAAATTGGATAATATGGATAATATTGGGTCCATCGCAGAGCACAAAAAAAAGAAAGAAGCCAACCTTGTTCCTAATCCTACCCTCTTGGATTGGACCCACCATAATAAATAATCATGAAGGGGTTTTTAATCCTAATCACTTAATCAGTACATTGTGAAATATCTGATTTTGAGCAGAAGGCTCCACAGATACTCGCGTAGATGTAAGTTAGTAAATCCTACATACATACATTTGCTAACATACACTTACTCTATTTTTAGCTGGTGTAAATGAACAAGTTATAGCTCAAAAATTGTCGACTACAACTGAGGGTGTATATAAAGTTTAGTTTGAATTGATAGGAGGATTATTAGTTAGTTAATTTTCAGGAAAAGAAAAGCACTTTAATCTTTCAATGGAAACAGACAGATTATTATTTGCATATATGCGATGAGAATGCCACATGTGTAGCATCCTCTTAAACTCTTAGAACCTCTGCTTTGAGTCATTATCTAGTTACATCACCACACATTCCCTTTAAAGACCTTTGTAGATAAAGTTTATGAAACCAAATGCATTACAAATACAATGGGAGATTCTATTTTATTACAATTTGTCTCCACATATATGACTAGTTGTGCATCAATCAATTTATAAACAGTTTGGGAGGGGGTGGCTGGATACATTATCCTTATCTTTGTTACTAAACTCTTACAAGTTACAACCCACCCCTTTATTGAATCATAAATTCAATCTCTTCTAAACTGATTAGGCCAGTTTTTTTTTCTGACAAGAAGAAAATCATCTCATTTCATTGATAACAATTGGTTCAATACAGGTTGGAAGAAACTCATAAACTTTGGAACTTGCATTGAATTGTGATGCCCTCGCAAGAGTGTGAGCCACACATTTAGCTTGTCTCCGAACATAGCTCACCTGAAAGATTTGTAAACTAGATAACAAATTTTTACAATAAGAAATTAACGTTCCAAACTCCGTATTAGTGTTGCTATCATCATGCACTCCATTACTGGTAAACAATCTAGTTCTATGGAGACCAAAGGTAGACCCAAGTCCCTACGCCAAAGAATAGCTTGTCAAAGTCTCATTGCTTCCGCTTCTTGTGGTGTGGGTAGACTGGTAAACCATAAAGTCTTAGCGCGATAGAACTCACCCGTGTCCATCCTAACACACATGCAAACTCCATACTTGTTATCCGAACTAAAAATGGATGCGTCGACATTCCACTTATAAGTACCAACTGCCGGTTTCCTCCAATAATGCCCATCTACTCGCGGTGTAGGCCAACTTTTAAAATTTTAAACTTTTTTCTCCAACATCTAATTTAGAAATTATTCAACTTTTTTGGAGATGTGATTTTTGTATTCAACTTTCTCCGGTATTTTACCATGTATCTAAGCCCAATCATGGCTCTTACAAAAGTATATTGCTACAAGATTACTAACTAAACTAACATTGGTTCTAACTTGAACATTTTGTTTAAAAGTCTCATCACAAACAAAATAGAACTTATAGTTAAGGGTGAGTTAGGGACAAATTGGGACCCGAATAAACTCGATGCCCTACATTTTGATTGGATCAATTCTTTAGACCCTAACTCATCTCCTCATAGACTTAAGTCATACCATAATATGCTCCCTCCAAATTCGAAGGCGTTGAAGAGTCAACTGGGAATCCAAATTCTAACATTAGCTTCTCCAACCCATTTCAATTACAAGCCTGCATTAGAGAAGAGGGTGAATAAGTGTTTCAAATTATGAAGGAAATACTTTCATTCAAATTAATCCTATCAGATGATAAGTTTTATTAGGTGAATATGTTGCAACACACAAGTATGCTGAAATTGCAAAATAGTAACGTGGCAACTGGCCATTAATAGTTAATTCTGCTACATATAATGATAATGACAGGAAAAATAATTAATCACACTGACATGAGCATAGAATACATACACACCATATGCAACATCAAATTTGTTTTGACAGTAATTTTGAGCAAATTTGTATGTTGTAGTTGTCATCACCAATAGAGTTAAAGAAATATAGAAAGAAAACTCCCAAGAATCAAATGACTATTTTAAGCAAGACCTATATTATATCATCAGAAGAGAACTCAAAGATTGAAGGCACTGACCAATGTTTCTTGAAGATGCTCTGTTATCTTCAGTTTTGCTTGAACCAGTGTTCTTTTCCCATCGAAGAACATCCTTGCAATGAAGTTCATTAAAAGCCATAAGCCAACATAGAAATTTAAAGGATCTCCTATGATCTACCAGGTATATCATGTAAATGTTCTTTAACCCTAGAACATGAACCACTTATGATAACTCTTCCACAACAAGGACAAAACCAACTTGTTTACACTTCCAAACTACTCAAAATCTTCCAACCAGCTAAATTCTGAAAGAGTTGGTAAAAAAACCTTAAAAACGAAGAAGCCAGTGACTTAAGCATACACCCAAAGAAAAATTGAAGATATTACAGAACAAATCTTCTGCATAACACTCATTTACCATAATTGTAGTGGTTGTTGTACACACTGCACAAAATCCAATGGATTTTACGAAAATTTAACATCTTCCTCCAAAACTTTAACAGTAATGCTAGTAATTATGAAGAACATAGCAAAACTTTATTAACATCGTGCAAAAATCCATAATAGAGACTTCTTCTAGTTCAAAAATATCTTCCAACCTATTACCAACCAATTCCAGCCGAAATTAAGTGAATTTTGAAGTCTCCTTCCTACTAATCCACATAAGAACCTCATTTTCAATTATATTTCTCCACGCTTATAACTGAGAAAGGCATTGAAGAATAGGTATGACTTAGAAAACTGGAAGTTAGACTTGGAAAATAGTCAAAGTACTTTGGTTAAAGAAGTCAGTCATGCGACCTTTGAGAAGGGAGCCCTTTGTAATAACCTCATGTTGCATCCTCTTCCAAAGAAGGATTCCCATACTGCAAATAGAAGTAAATTATCAATTTTGCATACTATATACTATTAAAAAGTGAGGAAGTAATGCCTAAAAATATATCATAACATTTTATTTACCAAAAAACAGAGCTATATTAAGAACTAAATTCCTAGAAATTCAAATCACAAGCACAAATCTACAAAACAAACAGTGAATCATTCGAGGTAATACGTTGTTAAAATTTTAAAGTAAGGACATACTAAATCAGCCATGTTTGCGAGGAGTAGCTAAATACCAGCTGTGTGAAAAGCGGATGAGAGAATGTACTTCAAGTGCAACCAATAAAGGATGCCTATTCAAAAGTGCCAACCATTAGAACGCCAATAACAACTAGCATTTTGAAGGGAACGAGCATGTTTAATCTTCAAAAACAGCTTGTAAGCCCTCTCTGTTTTGTCTGAAGCAAGCAGCTTGTTACTTAGTTTACTATATACAAGCCTGCTTGGGCAGAAACCTTTTCGCAAAGCCTCCTCCATAACAAGAACAGCATTTTCCAGTTGTCCTATGTTGTAAAGACCACTGATGATGTACTCATAAACTTCAACATCTGAACTATACCCACATTCTTGCATCTCCTGCCAGACACTTAACAAAGTTCCACATTTGCCAAACCTAGAAAGACGCATAAGCAATATCTTATAAGCTTCCATTGATATCTTACACCCTAATTTTCTTGCCTTCTTGTAAATCATCATAGCAGCATAGGGTGGACCATAACTACATAATTGTTTGATGAAGGAGGTTATAGTCCCAGTAGGAGGCACAACTCCTTTCCTTAACATCTCATCAAACATCAATAGTGCATCCGCCACTTTCCTGGTTCTGAGAAAAGCGGTAATCATTCTAGTATACGTATCAAGATTAGGTTCACAATTATCACTCAACATCCCATTATAATACTCCATACACTCACCAAAATTTCCAATAGAAATGAAATTGAAAATCATTGCATTGTAGATAGCAGTGTCTTTCTCATTCATACCACAGAAAACCTCAACAGCTTCATCCATTCTACCAGCTCTCCCCAAACCCTCAAGAAAGAAAGCAAACGTCTCGAAATCAGGAGAGAACCCTTCAGCTTCCATTTCCTTCATAATCCTCTCAATCTCATTCACCCTACCAAACTTAGACCAACCACCAACAACAACATTATAGGTAGTAACACTAAAAGCTATTTTCCCTTTCATTGAATTAAAAACAGAAGCTGCAGCACCGACATGAGATCGTTTACAAAGACACGACAAAAGCACATTCAAAGCCTCGGTATCACGATTGAGGCCGAGATCATCTAAATTCCCAAACACCTGAATTGCCTTAGACACATAACCAGCCCTAACAAAACTATCAATAACAATAGAAAACATGAACAAATCAGCTTGTATATCATTCACCTTCATGTCATTTAACACTTGCATCATAAACACAAAAAACTTTCTTCTCCCTAGTGCTTTAACAATGACATGATAGCTAGTAACATTGTTAGGCACCATTGGTTGTATGAGTGCCCAGTTAAAAAATGTAACCATAGCATCACCACTTAGATTTCCAGAGTTTAATACTTTACCTAGAATATCAACATTGACATCAATAGAAACATTGGATAAAGCTTGTTCAATTGCAGCCTTACCGTTTAGTTTCTGAAGAAAAACACCGCGCAGTTTCTCCTCAGGTGATAAAAATCCATCAACGGATTTCGATTCTGATTGAGATTGGCAGTCTTTGGAAGTAGAATTTGGAGTGGTTATTGGGAAAAGTTGGGAGATTTGGTGGAGAATGAGGTTTTCGTCAAGATTGGAAGAAGTTGGGGGAACGTGGAGAGATGAGATGGAAGACAATATTGGAAAAGGGTGCTTAGATTTCATCAACCGCGCCACAAACTGAAAACCCAAACATCGAAACGCCATCAATCTTATTTCTGCAAGCCTTCAATCATTTTGATATTCTCAGTTTTCATTCACCACTAATAACACTCGGTTTTGGTCTTCTCAATAAAAACAATGTGGTTTGGTCTTACTTTGCCTCCACCAGAATGCAGCGTGCGAGCAGACCAACGGCGGTGGAGAACGTCGCAGCAGTAGAGAGATGTGAGTTGCTGTGCGCGTAATGCGTGACGTTTTTTTTTTAAATCGATCATTGAAATTTCATAAATGTTTTTTTATTACCATGTTTTTGGTGCGCAGTTTCTACCGGTTTTTTCGATTACTAATTTACGCTCGGAACTTGGTTGGCTACGGGTACCCAACTTTGCCGCCCGTGTGGTTCTCTCATCTCGACAGAATTTTTGTCACACCCAAGATTCGAACTCGAGACTTTGAGTGTGATCCAAATCCAGTTACCACTTATACTCATCCTTGTTGGTAATTTCATAAATGTTCATATTTAGGAAATATTAACTATTTTTATTTAGTTTATCCGTTTCCTTTGTACTTTAGTCCATTTATTTCGCAAAAGGAGACTATGTTCAAACATTTTTGTAAATTTCACAGATTACGTTGATATATTATAAATGTGAGAGGGTAAATTGATTTTTTTGTGAAATTTGAGAGTCTAAGTTGGCTAATAACTCGTTTTTATTTTAAAAAGTAACTAACATGTGGCACATTCCATTACATCTCTCGAGTTAATAATCTGTTTTGTCCTTTAAATTTTAGAAAAAAAATCAGTTTAGTCCCTAACATTTTCAATATTCCTACTTAGTTCCTGACTTTTGAAAATGTCATTCAAGTTAACCCATTCGTCAACATCTGTCAGTTAACAGTGCTAATAGTGCTGAAATGTGACGTTTATTGCATGTGTAGTGTCCATGTTTGTTGACAAATTTTAAAGAAGTTTAGAGGATTAAAATTAAAACTTTAAATGACTAAATTAATATGAAAAATACTAGCAACACTCTCTTTCTCACTCTTCCTCCAACACTAATTTTATGATCGATTAAAATTCACGTGGGTCCCACTAAATTACTGGATCTCATTTCGAAAATGGTTGAACTCACATGAATTTTATCCAATCATAAAGTAAGTGTATAAAGTAAGTGTTAATGAGGAAGTGTCAAAAATAGTGTTGCTAGATACTTTTTTCTACATTTCTTCATCTTCATCTTACTATTTTTTTCCTCTATTTTCAGCGTCTCTTGTGTTCAAAAAGTCTCTCTTTGCGCAGATGAATTTGCTTTAAAACAAATTATGACATATGAATTTGCTTTAGTCCAAAATAGACAATTCTATTGTTGGAACGAATTGCATCATATGGAATCATGGATGGTGGTGGTGGTGGTGGAGTTGGGACCATGAATGGTAGTGGGTTTGAGATAATTTGAGCTGAGGCTTTTACTTTTCCCACACCCCCGTCTACTCATGGCACGCCCCCAAACATTTTTTTTTCCAAAAATGGCCTCGCGTGGGACGCTCGTGCAGCGTGGTTTAAGTGACTGTTCGAACGGCCTTGTTCGAACAGGTTCGAACGACCTTGTCCGTGTTAAGAAATTTTTGTTGTTCGAACGACATCGTTTGAACCTGTTCGAACAAACTCATGCGTGTTAAGGAATATTGCCAACTGTTGGTGTGAGGGTGTGTTATTGCTGCCTCGAATGGCTTTATTCGAACTTGTTCGAAGGAGAGCGTTCGAACATGCGTTCGAATGGTTGCATACGAACATGTGTTGTGCAGAAGCAGAAACTTAAAAACCAGAAACAGAAACAGAGTTTTTTCATTTCAAAAGTTTCCTACTAATAGTCATATACAAAGTTGTGTACCAAAATTATAAATCTAACTTAACATTGACTACCATCAGTATCTTTACTTAAATCTACACAAGGAATGGGATGGGGGGGGTTGTGATTGTATGAACAACAGCTTGGTCTTTCACAATGAGCCTTGCTTTGGCCCTCACATTTTTCTTAATGTGAAATTGGCACAACAAGTTTGCAGATGTTGGAAATATTGCTGCCAGAGCATTCATCATATACTGTGTCTCTCACAAGAAGTATGACTTGCGGAAGTTCATCCTGTTTCCTAAATAAACCCCTTAATTTCTCAAGAACCCATGCAAAGTTATTCATCCTCTCCCAATTGACATAAGCAAATGCAGCAGAGTAAGTCTTCTCAGTTGAGGTCACACCAACGATCTCAACCAACGGATACACTGTCTTCAGGTTGGTTTTATATGTGGAATCAATCAACAAAACAATTGGGAGCGTGTTTAGAAGCTCAATAGAACTGGATGGGCCCAAAAGATGTCTTTCACAACCGTAGTTCCTTCGCAAGTCGAGTCCGAAGAAACATAATTATCGCGTTGCAAATAAAACATGAGTTGTTGGAGCTCGGGTCCCTACCTCACGCATAGCCGATCGTTGCCTTTGACGACGGTTGTATATTTGTTTCACAAACCAGTATAGTTATCATCGAGCTTCATCAATTTCACTCATTAAGGATCAATTTAGGCCGAGTATGATTCCTAGTCATTCTAGCCACTAGTTCCTTCTCTTCTGAACTTAACCTACCAATGTACGGACGTCCATCATGATAAGTAACCATCCCATGGTTATGAGTTCCATTCATAACCCTCAAAATCCATCCTCCAAGCTTCTTAATAAATTTCCCTTTCAGTTTGAAGGGACAACAACATTTTCTAGTGTTTGTGCCTTCCTCAACATTTGTCTTATATGATCCAGCTTTATCACAAATCAACATGCAGTATTGTTTACCTGATCGTCGTCCGGTGTCAGATCTTCCTATAACAATCACCATCCCAAGAGATTTTCCAACCGCACACACCCAAGTCAGAAGCTTCTCACGAGTAGTAAATAACTGAAATTCAATTACCATGTGTCAGTTACATAATTTGAATAGTTAGCTAAAATTAAAACAACTAATTCATTCTTACCAGTATCGGTTTGGAAGGAACTAGTAAAGTCTTGGGATTCAACGGCGTCGGTTGAGATGTCAATCTGCGACGATTGACATCTCGGCTTCTACGATTGACAACTCAATCGCTTCCAGATGCACCCTCATTTTCATCCATTTAACAAAAAACTCAAGACGAAAGCTGCAACTTATCGATTCTTTGTCATACGCTGCTCGAACGCCTCTAATGCGAACATGATCGAATGAGACTGATTCGAACAAATCAAATTCACACCCGATTAACACTTGTTCGAACACGTTCATGCGAACATGTTCGAACGACGACTGCTCGAACCGAGCGCGTTTGCGAAAAAAAATGGCGTATAAAACTCAAAACAGAACCAAAATGAAAAATGTTTGGTAGGGTTATTACTGAGCTAATTTAATTGCCAATGATAGGTAGTTGAATGGGAGTGAATGATGAAGGTGAGGATGGGTGGGTTTTGGAGTGGAGAGGGGAGGTTTGGGTGTTGGAGAGGAGTGTTTTTGGGTGTTGGAGAAGAAGAGGGAGAGGGATAGAGAGGGAAATAGAATTGTAAGTGGGGTTAGTTTGGTAAATGTGTAGGGTGAGGGGGTGTGTTTGGAGTAGGAGGGGGTGTGGTAAAAGTAACCCCCTTGAGCTGATTACTCCCTCAATGTATCAGCTATAAGAGGTCTTCCCATCTAATATCTCCTTCCATGCACAAAACATAAAACCGCCAATTCAATCCCCAACTTTTGTCACTTAATATCAAAAAGGTCCTTCACATTTACAACTTCCTATCAGTTTGGTCCTCACGAAAACCAAACCAAAATAGCAATACCAGAACAATACCATAACAGCATAGCAACAACTTAAATGTCATTGCCAATATAAATCAAAGTATAGAAAGGAATGGCAAATCATTTTAGATTGGTCTCCTACGGACTAAAAAAATTGTATAAAGCTTAAACCAAATCAACATGACATAAATTGCTTATCTAAAAAAAACATGACATAAGCATTACAAACCAATTCAGAATATCAGATCAATTCAGAGATTAGACTTGAACCAGTATGACATAGTAGTCACACAAAAAGCATAACTATTATCAAAATTACATCAAAATATCATGGTACAGAATCGACTTAATGTATCCTACTTTTGGATACTTCTAGTTGACGCTTCTATTATATTCTAAAGTTTGATTTAATTGGTTCTAACAATAGAATAAAAAGTGAAATTATATCCCAAGAGAAGAGTGATATTACAAATCCAATCTCGGTCCTTATGTTCCTTAGTAGTATTGAACTAACTAAATTCCACAATAACCAATGAACTGGACCAAATTAGATTGCAAATCCTAATACCAACCTATCAAATCAAATAAAACTAACTAAAGTTTCACTGCATTGCCTTCTTTTCATTGTAACCCTTTGAAGAAGATCGTTACTAACAAACAGATTAGTAACAGATGGTACCACAATCTCTGTACAACAGAAATAGTTACAAAGGCCCTCAAAAGGCTTCTGATCCTCTACATGGTAAAATATGCCGTTGGAATGTGGTTACTGGTACATCATCACCCACCAGTAAGCAAAAGAAGAAGTAAATTTACTAGGATATGCTTTGCAGAATAATACAATGGATCGAGCACAATATTCAATTAGTAGCTTTGTCTGCTCTAATGGATGATTGCCTGAACATCAGCTTTATCCACTGTTGATCTCACCTGCCTAGAAGTGGAAAGAAAATGCAACTATTAGCTGGTGAAACCATAGAACGCCAATGTGTTTGCTGACATTAGACAAATAGAGACAACACGATCAATGTTCAAGTCTACTACATTAAAAGTACAAGAACCAGACCCAATGGATTTGGCCTAGTGGAAGCGGGCTATGGTCCGTAAGGTTCGACTCGGTTTGCTCCCGGGTTCGATCCTCACGAAAAGTATTTCCTTGGGGAGGTGAGATACCGTTGCCGCTCTCTCTCGCCGGGGTTGTGAAGTTCCCCCTCCACAGTTTTATAATCTCAACAAAAAAAAAAAGTACAAGAACCAGTTCAATAAATGCGAAGGCAGCAGCCTTGTCTAAATCATCCCACTGATGCCATCTATGAAATATTTTGAATGTTTTCTTTATAACACATGGATCATGGATAATCCGTTAAATGCTTTAATGTTGTACTAGAGTGCAACCCGTGAATTTGCACGGGTGTATGGAGGGTGAACAAAAACGAACATAGAAAAGAAACGGTGCATCTAAGGGTAAAAAAAGAGAACGTGGATAGTGAGAAAAAAAAAAGGAAAAAATAACTTAAGCTATGTGGCAGATTATAAGCAATTAGCAATTGTATTTCCTGCCCCATCTTGGGCAGATTTGATATTTGATATATATTGAGATTACACAACAGTTGCTACTACTGACTACAGAATATATATTTTTCATAGTATAAAATGTTTTCGTACAAGATAGAGGCAACAGAACTTTGTATCAGTTTCCTTCCCTTGTCTTAACTATGTAGTACAGGCTGGGGGGTCAGTAGCAGAACATTGATTAATATATTGTATGCATAAAGATTTCTTTATATCACCAAGAGGTCAAACATGCAGAAAACAATTTTCCAGCTACAAGAATGCCAATTACTCTGGCTTTATTTCTTATTTCAGTTCGTGTAATTTCTGGTTTAATTCTCAGTTTTTACCATATTCACAGTAGGTTTCCATCAAAGTTCAATTGGGAAAGCAAAAAACATCGATGAAAATAAATAGTAAGCTGGAGTACTGAACTGAATAATATGAAACTTACTATTACTGCCTCCAAATTCAAGGGCATTGAAGAATCGACTGAGAATCCCAATTCTAACATTAGCTTTTCCAAGCGATTCACATTTGTTAAATAGAGATAGCCAACCTAGTTCAATAGACATCTTAGTTAGAAATGAGGTTGATAACAAGTTGCAGATTATGAAGACAATACTACGTTTCAGATTATTTCTATCATATTCTCTGACTTTCAAGGACAAGTGGAAAGCATATAAGATAAGATGGATATATAGCAACCCACGCAAAGCTGAAAATTGCAAAACTGTGATGTTGCGGTTAACTGTTAAGTCTTTTTTTTTTTTTTGGTTTTGACAAGAGCCGTTAATAGTTAATTGTGCAACATATAATTATACACACACATCATGCACCATATCATCTGGGTTTTAACAATAATCAGTAATCAATTTAGAATGTTGCGGCTGTCAGGCACCATTTTAGAATTAAAGAAATATAGAAAAAGAACTCTCAAGAATCATATGACAATTTATGAAAGATTTACGCCATCCAAATAGAAACCGAAGTTTGAAGGCACTGACTAATGTTTCTAGTGAAGATGCTCTGTTATATACAGCTGCACCAGCGCGCCTTTTTGTCTTAGTTTTGCTTGAACCAATGTTCTTTCCCCATCGAAGGACATCCCTGCAATAAAGTTCATTAAAAGTCATAAGCCAAAATAGAAATTTCACAGATCTCCCCCCTATTTCTACCAAATATTATCTTGCAAGCTTAGATTATTTGTTGTTCATTTAACCCAGCACTAACAAAGATTCTCAAACACCGATTCAGGTTTCATTCAGGATCATCCCTTATGAGATAGACTCCATATATAGGAAGTACCGAAGTAGTATATTATCATTCAGGGTCATCCCTCATGAGATAGACTCTATAGGAAGTAGTATAACGTGTGAGATCATTTTTATTATTTGACAGTAATATTATCTAGACTCTAGAGTTAGAACCATGCTAGAATATTATTTAGAGTCAGAACCGTGATGGTAATAGATGTGTATTTTGGGGGGGGGAATCCCAAGGCTCTGAAAGTAACATATTCTAACCTCTCTTGATCTGATAAGAAGTTGCTGTTTAGAAGCTTCTGAAGCAATGCATCCTGCAAAAAAAATAAAAAAAAAACAGTGTAATACACGTCATAAATAGATTAGAAAAACACTTCTTGTTAATTTGCAAGAATCAATAAAAAAAAAACTCCTTGACCAAAATTTCAGTCTAGATTTTAGAAACAGAAAGAAAATAAAAGGCAAAACTATGATCAGGATAGAAAAACATGTACAATGAATGAAAAGCAAGAGTATGCAATCCAGACAATGAAAAATTCTTTCAATAAACTCAACCTCGGAGATTAATTCCTGAAGTTTGCTGAGATATAAGAAAAAAATAAAAACACTATTTTATTATGAAATTTGCTTAGGGGACTTCTCTTGTTCCCAACCTTAATGATGACATTTTCCACTATTTAAAGCATAGCTGATTACCACAACTCATAATTTACTTCCAGTCGTGATAAAGAGATACTGTCAAACAAATTGTTAAACAAGTTGCGTGCATGTAAAGCTATATAAGTAGATTTGGGAATGGAGAGTATGTGAATAGTACCGAAGTTGAGAAAAGGAGAAAATATACGCATCACTCAAGACAGAGACCTAAAACAGTAAACCAAGCAAGAAATGTACACAAAATAACTTCTTTAATCCCTTTTAGGTGACATGAGTCTGACCTGGGTATAAAATTGTATAATTGACATTATCACAATCGGTAGTGTAAAACTATACAAGAACTAGCATGCTACTTATCTAACTTCATTGTATACATGATACATAAATTTAAAACAAAGAAGCAAGGAAATAATCATACCTGAGCCTCACAGCGGACAACTGCTGTCACACGATCATTGTATTCTTCAATACTAAGGGGAGGAAATAAAAAGTGCCTACGGGCATATAGCTGTATGTTTTAGGAAAAGCAAGAATAAGATAACAAGAAATTCTCAGTGTATAAGAACTGTAAGAATTTTATTGAATACATTAATAAAAGAGTAGTGCTTGCAATACACTCTTTAACACTCTTCCTTCCACGCTCACTCCATGATTGGGTTAAATTCATGTGGATTCCACCACTTTAAAAGTAGACCACACAAACTTAGTGAGAACCACATAAATTTCATCCAATCATGGGGAAAGTGTTATTAGCACTACTCTTAATACAATTAGCAACGCAAACTAGGCAAACCTATTCAGTTGACATAGTAATGAAAAGTTAGACATCATTTATTTAATCCAAATAATTAAAACTTTTGATTTTTGCAGTCAAAATTTCGTGGGTAAAAATTTAAGCCTGATCAGATACCTCATTAATCATTATTTACGCATCGCATAAATTCGCTCTCCATTTTATCAAAATATCAATTTCAAATTTGTCAGGTTGTCACTATTAGTACTTAGTAGTGAAAGCCAAGAGGCATATAATGTTTCTTATAGCTATAATTTTAAGTAGCTATTGTATATCAAGGATGTTTACACGGTGCTTGTATATAACAATAGCACTTGGACTTGGGCTCCTTGATAATTGCAGAAAAACAACTTCAGTATGCAATTTAGTTCACTTAATCAATTCGGGATCCGCCACAGAGTGACCTTAAAGACTATTATTGTCTTCCCCACAAGGAAAATTCTTGGATCCACCACAGGTAATGAGTGACACAAAGGTAACAACGAGGAAATTTCCTGGATTCAAAAGGATATTGTGACAACTGCGGCTTGTGAGACCATACAAATTATTGGTGGTGTTAGAGATGATTTGTTTGGCATTTGAATGGATGAATCTTGAGATATATCAATTAAGGAACAAATGTTTATTGTTTTACGTTGTGTAGATAAAAAAAGGAAGTGTCATTGAGGGGTTTATTGTGTATATAGAAGGTGTATTGTGTATTCAATGATCTATTTACTTATGAAGCTAGCTTTGATTTTACACGTAGCAACCGCAACAGTCGAAAGATGTTTCTATGCAATTATTCCTTTTGTGAAGTATGGGATGCCCAATTACATGAGAGTATAATGGTTAAATAATTTTCTAGTTGCATATATTAAGAGGGACATTTTTAATAGTATTGGCGATGAAAATTCATACAATATTTTCAGAATATTAAAATGCATAGAGGACAAAACGTAATCCTATAGAAGCTTCCATATTTTTGGGGATTTTTTGTCACAAGATTATGTATTTTGTAAAAATATTCAATAGACTATTTTCTTGCCCCACTAATGAAATTTTCTAGATCCTCCATGGCAAAAAAAGTAATAATGAGAAAGAAATGGAGCTCACCTCATATATGCAATCACCAATATATGCTAAGGTGGCAGCATTAAAGACAGAGCGAGGCTTCACCACTTTTGGTGGAGTTGGGATCCATCTTTCATATCCCAAGTAAGTTTCATCTCGTTGTTCTTGTTCTTCTATATGCCCTGCAAACATTGCGTTACACTACAAATAAGCAATTGGATTGGAACAATTGAAGCCAACAGAAAGAAATAAGCAAGTACGAATATATACTTATGGTGGGAAGAGGAGTGGCGCGCTTGAGAAGATCAGAAATGTACTGTTCCTTGCGCGCAGAGATAGTAGACGCTGCGGGTTGAGTAGATTGTGATTGAGTGAGAGTGTTGTTCTTGAGCTTTCTAGGAGCATTGCGATTGTAAGGTAGTCTCTGTTGTGTGTCCCATGAAGCTTTCACTACTACTCTCAATTTCACCGAAAACGAAGAACTTGATAGAGATAGAACCTGCATTTTTTCCCTCTTCGTGGGGATGATGATGACGACGAACTGGCCAAGATACTTGTGCATTCGGTTTCTTCACGAGAGCTTTTATATAGCTGGGCCGTCACACATTATCATCAGCACAAAATACTAACAGTTACTGTCTGCACCCCTCCGTTTTCTATTTATACACTCCAAAATCTTTTCATTTTTTTTTGGCTAAAATACATAGGAGGTCTTTTAAGTTATTTTAAAAGTTCAAATTTGTTCTATAAGAGTATCTTTGGGAGAGGAAGGGAAGGTACCGCTTGAAACAGGAGAAAGACTGTGAAAGGGTCCTTGAGTTGAGGTCTTGCTCACCCTTGGATTTGAGACTCGTAAAAATGGTTTAATCGCATTTTTGGTGTTCCAACTGTCTCAATTTGGCAAATTTGGTCCCCCCAATTTCGGAATGTGGCAAAATTTGCCCTCATAATTTTTAATTGCATTTTTAGATACACAAAATCATGGATTTATGACACTTTTCATCTCGAAGGACTTTAGAAAAGTGGAGATCAAAAGTGAAAATTCGCAATTTTTAACAGACTAAGATTGCAATTAAAAAACCATATTCACTATAGAATTGTTAAATCGAGAAAATTTGGTGATCAAAATTATGAGTGTTCGCATTGTGGTTTGGTTTGGTTTAGATAGAAAAAGTCATCTGAATCGCAAAGTAAAAACACATGCAGTTTGATTTGGTTCGGTTGGCTTTCTTAAAAACATCTGAACCGAAACAATGCGGTTTGGATTGGTTCAGTTGGTACGAATTTTCACCAATCAGAAAATATAATTTGATTTAAAGTTAAATTAACTAATTTAACTCTAAAAGAGCCAAATATTAAAAATTAATGTGATTATTATTATTATTATTTTTACCAAAACAAACTCATATCAATTTCACTTTCAATAATGTTTGTAATACAATTGGGAGCAATATAATTAAATTGGGAACTAACATAGTATCTTGGTGCCCTTGCAATGGAATGAGCAACATTATTCGTTTGTCTCTAATAAAACTAATCCTATAGCTTGAAAACCGAGAAAATAAAAGTTTACAATGAGAAATAATAGCTCCAAAATCTGAGTTGTTAGACGGTGCTTTGTTTTCCGCATTAACCACTGAGATACAATTCATCTCAATGATGATTGACTCCAAGCTAAGTCCTTCGGCCAATTCAAAGCACACCATAATCCCATTGCTTCTACTTCTCGGGGTTCTAGTACTCCTTCAAAACACATAGTTTTGCCTTCCATATAGCTACCATTTTCATCCCTTATGCACATACCAATACCATATTTTTGATCCTGGTCAAAAATTGCAGCATCAATATTGCACTTAAGCATACCTGTCTCCGGTTTCGTCCAAGCCACATGGTCACTATTTGTTGCTGCTGTCACGGGTTGTCTATTATATGGCTTCATTATTGCTATTTCCTGTGCATGTAGATGGTCTATAATAAGCTGTAATGACATCGTAACAGGCCTGGTAATTTCCTCCCATACCTTATCATTTCTACGCTTCCAAATAGTCCATAGAACCATCACAAACATCTACTGGTCAGCTGCTGAAATTGCGTCCAAAACCAAAAAAAAACAATCCCGAAAGGTTAATGCCTGTTGCAAAATTTGGAAATTTGCAGCAGCAATTCTACTCTCGGTCCATAGCAGCCTAGCCTGCAAACAATTCAAAAACAAGTGAAAATTATCTTCCACTCCATCATTACACATAGGACAGACCTCTTCACAAGGCACGTGTCTCCTTCTAAGATTAACACGAGTTGGTAAGACGCCCGAGCCACACGCCAAAGGAAAAGCTTCATTCTTTGTCGAATTTTGAGTCTCCACAATTGCATCCAATTACCCGGAATCCTAAGATTAGAGTTATCAATTAACTCCTACATGATCCCATAGTAAGCAGATTTTACCGAGTACACCCCATTCCAACTCCGCCACCAAACAAGCTCATCCTCTTTGTGCAAATTATAGAGCGGCATTTTTTTGTTTATTAATTTATTCACATGAACTAGAAAACTTAAAATCTAGTAAAGTTACTTAAAATAGATATTTCATATGACTAAGACGACATATGTGTGATTAGGTTAAATATGCATTTTTACATTTTTAATAATATATAATTATATATGTAGTTTGGTTTGGTTCAGTTTTAGAAAAAAACCGCCATCCAAACCAAATCGATCGATTGTTTGAAAAATTGACTCGAACACATGCAAACCAAAACAAGTTTTTGCGATTTTCAGTTTAAATTGGATCAATTTGCGATATTTTCAATTGATTTGGCGTGGTTTTGAAGTGAACACCCAGAATCAAAATTGGCAAAAATAAAATAGAGGGTCAAAATATTAAAACTGAAAAATTTAAGGAGTAAAATTGCAATTATTAATAGCTAAAAAAACAACCTAGAGAAACAAGAGACCGTGGCGGCAAAGTTGCTTCGTGTCTTGCAACGAGTGGACTGATTAAGCTTCATTTGTTATGAACACGGTAGTTTTAGCATAACCCAGCCCTCCTAGCTAAGTACACCGTGCATACTTGGGTGGTGGTGGTGGTGGACTTCACTGTCAGAGTGAGACTCACTCAGCGTCCGTCAGATCATGAGCCGCTACGACAGCCGCTCCGCCGACCCTTCTTCCTACCGCGACCGAAGAAGGTAACCAAATCCCCTCACTTCCATTTCCACTTTCTAGGGTTTCACTTTTTTATTCCAATTCCATGTAGCTGAAATCGCAATGTTATGTTAATTTATTTTGCTGATTCTTTACCAGTGACTCCGGGTTAGGTGCAGTTGCTGCACCTTCAGGAGGAGGAAGCTATGGCGGTTCTAGCAGAAAGGACTACGATGACAGTGGTCCAGTCTCGCCTAGGAAAATTAATTTGGACGGTTTGCCTCATTTTGAGAAAAACTTTTACAATGAATCGCCCTCTGTTAGGGAAATGACGGAGGAAGAGGTTAACGAGTATCGTCTGCGCCGGGAAATCACCGTTGAAGGTCGAGATGTCCCTAAACCTGTTAAAACCTTTAACGATGCTAGTTTTCCAGGTACGCTTTTGAATATCACTGTCATTGTTTCTCTAGTTTGCAAAAAGATGAATGACACTCTACATTTTAATTTAATTTCATTGTATTCTATTCAAGTGCCATTGATTAGATGTTTGGTTTTGGTTTTTGGAGGGGAGAGAAGGTAGGTGTTTTAATCAAAAAAAGAAAATCTGTTGTTTGTTTCACAAGTTTGGAAGCAGGATTGAACATGAAGGGTGAAATTGAGGGGTTTTGAAAAGGGGGGAAGCTAGTTTATACTTTATAATTTGTGGACTTTGTTGACCAAAATATCGTTTCCTTCTTTCTTTTTGAGATTATTGTGGGAACATTCTACTGATTTTACAACCTTGATTTAATTTATTCCAGAATATGTGTTGGAAGAAGTTAAGAAAGCTGGCTTTGTTGAACCTACCCCTATTCAGTCCCAAGGCTGGCCAATGGCTTTAAAGGGACGTGATCTGATAGGCATTGCAGAGACAGGATCGGGGAAGACGCTGGCCTACTTGTTGCCTGCCATAGTGCATGTCAATGCCCAGCCAATTCTAGGTAATCAGACAAGGAAGAATCACGATTGAGATGTAAATTATAGAGGTGTCTTTGTTTGTCTCTCTCTACCTCCTTTGTTTTGCTGTCTGATGATTGATTAACAATTTTGTCAGATCATGGGGATGGGCCTATCGTGTTAGTTTTGGCCCCAACACGTGAACTTGCTGTCCAAATACAACAAGAGGCTACCAAATTTGGTGCATCATCAAGGATTAAGAGTACATGTATATACGGTGGGGTTCCAAAGGGGCCTCAAGTGCGTGATCTTCAGAAAGGTACGTGGTGAAGTAAGTATTACAAAGCCATGGCTTGGAATAATTGACTTGCCTTTCTGTTGTAACTTCATGTGCTGGTTTTGTTATGCCATAATTTTGACTTTAACGATGCTTGTGTTAATTTTTTGGGGTTAGGCGTTGAGATTGTAATTGCCACTCCGGGAAGGTTAATTGATATGATTGAGTCTAATCATACTAACTTGCGAAGGGTCACATACCTAGTATTGGATGAAGCCGACAGGATGTTGGACATGGGATTTGATCCTCAGATACGGAAGATTGTCTCTCAGGTGACCTTACTTATCATCTGATTAATATTTTCAAATTCAAAATCAAAATTTTAAAACATCAGGAAATGGTATATGTTGATATTAGGAAATGGTATATGTTGATATTGTTTGGCACTGTCAAGTTGCTTTCATTGATGCTTCACACAGTTGATTAATATTGCTATTCCATGTTAAATTTCATTTTGCAACACAGTGTTAATTCATGAGAGCGAAAAGGAGATATGTAATATGCAAGTGCTCGTAACCTCTAGTTTTATTCCTATTTGTGAACATGTAGATACCTGGAGCATAATTCATGGGGGAATTTGCATGCTTCAGTTTTCAGTAGCTCAAATTTCCACGGCTTGCAGTCTTGAAAATTACCCGTTTTCATTACTAATTTTGGTTGGATAGAGAATTTTAATCGGTAGAAAGTTCACAACTGGAAAGATGAGAAATCCTTTGAGAAAGTAAAACCTCAATGTGGTGTAAACGTTGAGTGGTATCAATACAAGTTAGAAGACTCGTCCTGTAAGATTTGACAGTGGCAACACTTTAAAACAATCACTGGCTGACTACCATGGAAACATTAGAAAGAAAATTGAATTAAATGCTACAAAACTGAAATATTCTGAAATTTTTGTCCCATAGTTCATTGTTGAGGTCACTGGTTGTGTTTGGTTAAAAGCATTGCTGAATAGAAGAACCCTATGATTTAGATAAGCTCATCAATGTCATCATATATGTTGATACCAGTCTGTCTGAGTTTGATTAGCCATTGCAGATTGCTGATGCTGCAGATTAAAATTTGTTTATTATCCTGGTTATCTGATTATGGTTTTTTTTCCTACATATATATAGATTCGTCCAGACCGTCAAACTTTGTACTGGAGTGCTACGTGGCCAAAGGAGGTTGAGCAATTGGCAAGACAGTTCCTTTATAACCCATACAAAGTAAGAATTTTTCGTGTTGGGACTTGTTACACTGTGATCTTTTTTAATATCATTCCTCTGTCAAAATGGTTATGTTCTGAAATTTATAATCTTCCTTACGAAAACTGGTTTGTCAAACTCATGAGATTACTTGTAAACTTGTAAGTTTTGGTAGGAAAATTAAGTCAGCTGACTTCAAATCTTGTTTCTGAGTAAACTTGTGCTGATGCTCATGGACTCATTCAAATTTCAAACTTTGTATGGAATTGTAAATTTGATGCAAATTCTGTGGCTCCATGGAAACACCAATGTAAGCCTCTATATTGTTCCCAAAACAACTGTGTTTTCTCTAAGGTGTAGTTTTCACCGCCTAAAGGAGCAAATCTACAACCTTAATCCTACATGAGCAGAGTTTAAACATAGCCATCCCTCTCTGTTAAACTAAGCCATCCCAACGCAACCGTTGAAGTCCCTCTTTAATGAATGAAGTTATCTGTCTGACTCCACAAAGCCTATCCCCGTAGAGTTGTACAAAGCCAAAAAATCATCCCTCTGGTGGACATGCTTTTGTGCAACCCACAAAAGCGAAAAAACCATCCCTCTGGTGGACATGCTTTCTTGTAACCCACAATACTGAACCCATCCCTTTGGCATTCTACCACTTTCCTCAATGCTCGAATGTATCCCTTAGATATATTATAGTTGTGTGTTTTTTGTGGATAAAATGCTGGCTGCACGATTCCGTATCTGCTTCTGTTCTATTTTTTGTTGTCTTTGCTTATGTGTAACCCATGTCTATGTGTACATACTTCCGTTATTTATTGTGTTTATCTATGATATTGTATTTGTGAGAAATTTGTATATGTTCATGCATGACATTGTATTTGTAAGAAATTTGTATTTATTTGAAGATTGAGTTGACAATTTCTGTAACCATTGTGCAGGTAATTATAGGCTCTTCAGATTTAAAAGCGAACCATGCTATACGGCAATATGTTGACATTGTTCCTGAAAAGCAAAAATATGACAAGTAGGATCAAGTCTACATGATTTTTACTCCCTAACTTGAATAACTCGTCACATGTTACTAACTGATGGAGTTGTCTTATTTTAGATTGGTGAAATTATTGGAGGACATCATGGATGGCAGCCGAATACTGATATTCATGGATACTAAGAAAGGATGTGATCAGATTACTCGGCAGCTCCGCATGGATGGTTGGCCTGCACTTTCAATTCATGGAGACAAAAGTCAAGCAGAAAGAGATTGGGTGCTTTCAGAGTTTAAATCTGGAAAGAGTCCTATAATGACTGCAACAGATGTTGCAGCTCGAGGTTTAGGTACAAAATTTGTTCTTAATTGTTTGGCTGATATTCTTTTTTGATTGCGTCTGGATGATAATCTTATTTCGTGTAGTCAGTAATCTTGGTGAAAACTGAAAAGTGTGATTCTACACTAAAACTAATGGCTTGGTTCCTTCTATTTTATATATTACCTTTTTACTTAGTTTTCTATCTTTTTTAAGCCACTTTTGGTTATTAGGTTTTGAATTCATTTACAGTTTAACATGTGGGGACCATTTTGTGGACCAAGCAATCTTGGGCGCCCTTGCCATTAATTTTTTTTCTAGTTACGCAGCTACCAGTTCATATTGACAATTTTCTCCGATGAATATATCTCTACATGAAATGATTGCCTTCTTTTGAGTTAGAGTTGCATTCTGTTAATGGTTAATCTCACATACGTATTAGTCAGTCTTAACTATATTGTGACTGTCGACCTCATTTTTTTTTATGGCTCATCCATTGAATTTGATCCTTTGGGCATATCTATGTAACCTTTTTAGCCAAAAAGAATCTTAGTGTGTTTAAGGGATTTGCATTAAGGTTTGTCTTTTTGCCTGATTGAACGATGAGGAAGCATCACTTTTAAAGCTGTAAATCTGTATCTTGATATTTTCTTTTATTTGGTTGCTGACAGATGTGAAGGATGTGAAGTACGTGATAAATTATGACTTTCCGGGTTCACTTGAGGATTACGTTCATCGCATTGGTCGGACTGGAAGAGCTGGTGCAAAAGGAACTGCATACACATTCTTCACTGCAGCTAATGCCCGATTTGCAAAGGAGCTTATAACCATACTTGAGGAAGCTGGACAAAGAGTGAGTCCTGAATTGGCAGCAATGGGGCGAGGTGCACCTCCTCCACCTTCAGGTTAGTTTGTCAACTTGGGCTATTATATATATAATATATATATATGTGTGTGTGTGTGTGTGTGTGTGTGTGTGTGTGTGTGTGTGCACGCGCGTGCATTGGTGAGTGAATAGCTTGTAAATGGAAGCATGCCTGCGACATGCTCAGTTTGAGAATGCTGGGGCGGGAGGCTTGTTCTATTTGTATAGCACACAGCATTTGTAGAATTCATGCTTATTTTTTTGTTTAGCTCTTTGACCCACTCCGGTGTCTAGGGAGATGGGCTCTGACTAATTTGGAGTTTGAGCGAGGGTAAAGTAACGTCTGACCCTAGTTGTTAGTTGTTGGATTAAGATCCTCTCAAGTGATCAGTCTCACTTTAGAGAGTAAAGTGAATAAATAGTCCTCCATTTAGTTGATGTCCAGGGTTTCTCTAATTTTAAATTTTAGAAAATTAAAATTAGAAAGAAAAATGATGTCTTTGACCCCACTCTGGCTTCCATGGAAATGATAGTTTTTTGAGCGGCTAAAATGTCACTCTTTTCCTGATACTCTAAGATTAGTTTCACTGACTTCTAGTGGAAGCTCGGTGAAGGAGGGGCAAACTGCTGAGGAGCCTCTTGCTTCTCTTTCCAGCTCTTGCGAAACTTTTTTAATTTGAGAAGGCAGTAAAACAGTGAAGAAATGGTAAAAATGGTGACACTGTTGCCATTTATGCTGCAGCGTGTTTGCGGCAGAGGAATTTGTGGTGCTGTGAACTGTGAGGGTTCACAACAGGTGGTCTCGAACGATATGCTTGGTGATGGAGGGGCTTGATGAAGAACGCAAATATTAATGATTTTTTTTCTTTCTCATTTCACAACCATAAAATTTAAAAAATTAAATGTCTAACTATCTGGACCACTAAAATCTGTTAATGGCGAAGATTGATTCACTTAATTAGTTTACTATCGCCAATGATTGAATTCGGGTGTTAGCCGAGCCTATGTGTTTAGATGGAGTGACTAAGTGATTTAATCACCCGTACCCAACTTTGTTATTTCATTCATGCCTTTTTTGCTATGCACTTTTGACTAATTGAGTGTTAATTTTTTATTCATTCAATGATCAATCAGGAGGAGGCTTCCGAGACCGTGGGAAGAGTTATGGTAGTGGTCGTCCGTGGAGCTGATTGATAAAGCTCCCACTCCCTCAATCACGCCCTTGACGTTAAAACGTCACGTATTGTATTGTATGCTTTCAAATTAGCTAATATTTGTAAGAAAAGCGGTAGGAATTTGGTTTTTTTCAGTGTTAAACTCCTTTCCCCCCCTATTTGTTTGGTTGAAATGTCCATAGAACATTGAGAAACTTTGTATCTACAATCAAACAGTTGTTTATACTTGATAGTTCATACCTCACTAATTCATTTTGTAGGACGCTTTGATGCATTTGATTTAATTATATCACCGCCTTACAATCAAACAGTTCTTTATACTTGAAGTCCATATCGTGCATAAAAGGCAAGTGAAAAAGATACGAAAGATTACTTTCACTTTTGTAATTTTAGTCTCAACAAGAGGAGCATCTTTACATTTCCCGTGGAGAAATGACCAGTTGACGAAGAGAAAACTCTACTTTATAGGGTGCTTGTTTCATGGATTGAGTTTTTCCCGTGAGGTATATATAAGGAAGAGATTTATATTCCTAAGAAAGTTGTAAAAAATGTATTTAGTTTAAGTTCTAAATTCTTGGGAATCTTATGTTTAAATTTTTGGAATTAATGAAAATGCTTGGTTTACACTGTATAATCCTAAGAACAAATGTTATAATCCGGAAAGTGCTCAAGTCTCTTGATAAAAAACCTGTCACTCAGTTGAGTAGTGGGGGTAGCACATTATTTGTGCTCATAAAATAGATTCTCACTAGGCCTGTTCAACCAAACTGTAGAACTGAACTAAGCTGTCAAACTGAACTGAATTGAACTGAACTGTTAGTAATAGTTAGTGAACCAAATTGCCTATATGAAATGTAGTTCACTAACTGGACCGAACTGTTAGTAACAGTTCGAACCAAACTGAATTATTTTTTTTTTTTGGTCAACAAAGAAGGCTTATCATTAGATGAAATGGGCAAGGCCCAACCAAACTACAGCACCAAACAAACAAGAAAAAAACAACCGGCCCAACATGGGCTAGGAAATAAAACCCAAACAAAAGGCACTAGATCCAGTCCAACAAAGACCAATAAAACAACAGAATTAAACAACTACAAAACACAAACCACATAGAACGAAACTTCATCGCAAATTTCAAATCAAAAGGGGGAGAAAAACCCTAACTCAGAACAAACAACCATCTTCATCAGTTAACTTTGAGAATCCAAATCCTTCATCAACAATTCTCTAATCATCAGAGGAGGAAAAGCTACCCAATCACACGGCAAGGAAGAAAGCAGAAGAAGCTTCGAACACTTACGACAAGAACGGAATTCCCTTTTCGATTGATCCAGAGAAATTCACACAAGGTAAATCTCTTCTTGATTTCTAAAATATCATTCACAATTACTTCAATCTCACCCCTCATTTTCTTTCTATTACAAGCATCAATCAACTCAAGAGAATCAGACTCCATAGAAACTTCAGAGATGAAGAGACTCGAAGCAAGAATCATGGCTTGACGAAGAGATAAAGCTTCACCAACCAGCGAGACATGAGCATAAAATCTTGAGGTAGTTCACGAAACCATGTAACCAAGGTTGTTTCTGGCCACAATACCAGAAAAACCCTTACCAGTTTGGACATCAAATTGTGCATCTGTATTAAATCTAATGATGTTGTTTAAAGGAGGTTTCCATTTAGCCATAGACCTCCTTTGACAACTAGAAGCATGAATCTGAGTATTAACATTAGAAGTAGAAAATATCATAGAAGAGAAATTAGCTCGATAGTTAAAAGAGTATCAATAGGATTAGGAGCTTTATCTTCAAAACACATCAAATTTCTTGCCTTCCATATATTCCATAGCACTATCATAATATAGCTTATGAGGAGTCAAGTTTTTTCCTTACCTAAACACCAATTAGCTTCAAGAATAGATTCAAACCAGTCACCAAAGTGTGTTATATTGAAAGGATTTGGGATGGACATACCAGCCTTGAAACCAAATTGGAGTAGTCCAAGGACATAGAAACAACATGTGTTCTATAGTTTCTTGTAAGATTTACACACAGGACACATAGAGGAAAAATGAACTTTCCTCTTCACTAGATTTAGAGAGTGCACTTAAAGCATTGTGCTTTAATTTCCAAACAAAATGTTTAATTCTCCCAGAACATAGGAACCCCAAATTCTACTCCAAGAACCTTCTGTGTTGATGTAAGAATTAGAAGGTTTTACAATTCTATCCTCATTTGCATCCCTTATAGCTATATATCCGGATTTCACACTATACCCACCATCTTTAGTAAAAGGCCAGAATAAGTAGTTATTAAAACCAAACATACTAATAGGAGTTTTTAAGGCTCCTATAGCACTTTCTGGAACTAAATTGAATCTTAAAGCTTGAATATTCCAATCTTTAGTAGAAGAATCAATCAGATCCTTAACCTCTAATGCCATAGAACCTTGCTTAGGAATAGCCAAATCACCAGAAGATAGCCACCTATCCTTAGTAATACTAATATCACCCCATTACCAATCCTCCTCCTCCTCCTTGCTTTGTTTTAGCATATCTCTTCCATGAAGAAGACTTCTCCACACCCATGATATCCCAGGTTTAGGCTTAACACTCCAGAAATCCTCTTTATCACAATAGATACCTCTCAACATTGTAGCCCAGTAATCATTTGTACCATGTAAGCACCTCCAAGCCTGTTTTGAGAGTAGAGAGGAATTCTGAGTATTGAAATCCTTAAAACCCATACCACCTTTATTTTTGTTACCACACATGAAATCCCAAGACTTCCAATGGATTCCCCTAGACCTAACCTTTGCACTCCACCAAAAATTTGCTATAGCAAAACACAAAGATTGTGAAATTTTTGGCACTAACTATAGACATAATATAGGAGGAATTGCTTGAATCACAGACTTAATCAAAACCTCTTTACCAAACTGAGACAGAACCGCTCTTTCCAAATTCTCTTCAATTTTTGCCAAAATCCTTTCTTTTAACCAAGCAAGAGCATGTGTTCTAGAAATTCCCCATTCTGCAGGAACTCCTAAATATTTTCCAGGGGAATCCCAAATAGGAATATGAAGAGCAACAGATAGGGAATTCTTCAGAAAAATAGGAATAATAAAGACCACAAATGAAACCTGTGCTTCGGAGATTAATTTTTGCCCGAGAAATTCTTGTGAAATCATTTAAGATAGTCACATTTGTGATTTCTTCTATTTTAGCCTCCCCAAAAATAAGGGCATCATCTGCAAAAAAGAGATGTGTTAGAATAGGGGCTCTAGGAGCCAACTTGAGACCTTTTGTGAGACCACTAGAATTTGCAGAAGAAAGGAGCCTAGACAAAACATCAAAAACACGGATGAAAAGGTAAGGAGACAAAGGATCTCCTTGCCTAAGACCACACTTTGGATACACTGTTTTACTTCTAGAACCATTGACTTGGTAGATATAACTGACAGAAGTGACAAGAGCTAAAACAACAGACACCCAAGAAGGGCAGAAACCAAAAGCTAAAAGAACATCTTTTAGGAAAGACCAATCTACTCTATCATAGGCTTTATTCATATCTAATTTGATAGCAAAGCCTAGACCAAATTTTTAGATTTTTTCTTTTTAGGAAATGAAAAGCTTCGAGCAACCACTAGATTGTCTTGAATCAACCTCCCACCAACAAAGGCACTTTGTTGAGGAGAAATAAGAGAGTTGAGATGAGGTTTAAGTCTAGCCACCACTATTTTAGAAATGATCTTATATATGAAGTTACAACAACTAATTGGCCTTAGATGACCAATTTCCTCAAGATGTGGAATTTTAGGAATCAAAGCCACCAAGGTTTCATTTATTGACTCCCCCAACTCACCTGAAACAAAAAACTCCGATACAGCCCCTAAGACATCTAACTTAATAACCTCCCAGTTCTTTTGATAGAATAAACCATTAAGACCATCAGGGCCAGGGGACTTGAGAGCACCAAGAGAGAAAACTGCAGTTTCAATCTCATTAATCAAAACAGGAGCCATAAGAGATGAATTAATCTCTTCATTCACAAGCTTAGGAATGACTCTCAAACATTGAGAAAAACCAGGATTAGCTGGAACATAAATCTCCCTGAAATAACTCTCAATAGCCTTAGTAATATCAGTTTGTCCTTCCACCCAGATCCCATTTTTATCTTTCAACCTTACAAACTTGTTTTTATCCCTCCTCTGCACAGTAGTTGCATGAAAGAATTTAGAGTTCTTGTCACCATACATAAGCCATTTCAATCTAGATCTTTGTCCCCAATATAATTCTTCCTGCTTCCACAATTTATCAATTTCAAATCTAATCCATTTTATTTCCTCAACACTAGACCGAGAATTACCAGCATTAGTCAAAATCAGCAGCCTAGATTTTAACTTTGTAATCTCAACAGCAGCATTCCTAAAAGTATTTTTACTCCATGTAAGTAAATATCTTTTAACATTCTTGGACTTAATGTTAAAATTAACCCAACCACCCTCAGGAGAAGACTTAGCCAACCACCCTTCAGAAACATATTTTCTACAATCATCATGATCTTCCCAAAATGACTCATACTTAAAAAACTTAGGGCAAATAACACGAGGGTAAGGCAATAAGATAATAGGAGAGTGATCAGAATTAAGAATTGGTAAAGCAATACCTGTAGCATGAGGATATAAAAATCTCCACCCCCAATTAACCAGCACCCTATCAATTCTTTGATAAGTAACTATCCCATCTCTTGGATTACTAGCAAAAGTATACCTGCTACCCTTTAGATCCAAATCAATTAAATTACCCTGATTCAGAAAATCCCTGAATAGAGCCAATCTAATAGGAGCCACTCCCCTCAGCCCATCCTTCTCTGTAACTGAACACATCTCCTGAAAGTCACCAACACAACACCAAGCCTCATTCCTCATTGGCATCAAATTCAAAAGCTTCCCCCATAAATGTCTCCTTCTATCAAAAGTAGGGTTTCCATACACAAAAGTCATAACAAACAAATTCCCTGTCTTCTTCTCCTTTATAGCTGTATGGATATAATTTATAGTCGAATCAAGCACCTGAACATCAAAATCACGATTCCAGAACAATCCCAAACCTCCAGAAGTACCTACTGCAGGAACACAAAACACCTTTGAGAACTTCAACTTCCTTCTCACCCTCTCAACTCTTTGTTTTTGTGCCCTAGTCTCCATTAGAAACAAAATAGTCGGTCTATAAACCTTCATCAGCTCCTGGAGTTCCCTGTTTGTCGTGGAGGCAGCCAATCCACGACAATTCCAACTAATAACAGTCATTTAGCATTTGGGGGCATGGATTGACCCGCCTCCTCAGTCATCAGCTCAGTAGCAGTATAAATAAACCCATCTATCACAACAATAACTCTAGCTTTCTTCACTCCTCCACTAGTACTGCACTCATTATCATCATTTGTTAAACATAGATTAGAGTTCTCCCTGCCTCTTTTCAGATTTAAACAAACTAATTTATTGCTTAGAGCTTCCTCCACTAACCCAGGAATACTACTAGATGAATTTGGAGATGCTTCAATCTCATCTAAAGGCAATTCAACATAGTAAGGTGGATTTCCATCAAGATGTGGTAAAACAAAATCATTGCAGTCCAATTTATGAACTTCCATCCTAGCCACTTCTTGAGAGTCATTCTGTGTATTCTCACCAACGTCCTCATTGACATTCTGTTGTTCTTCTTCATCACCAGTGCCCATAAAACCATCCCTACTTCCTCTTTCATTCATTTCATTTTCTGGAACATCATAAGCACTAGTTCCTTGATTACTAGTTTCACCATAAGTTGACCCTTGAAACACTTTTGGTTTGTAAGTAGATAGAAAGGAGCCATACTTAGGTCTATTCCTATTATCGGTGACATGACACAGCTTCTTACACCGCCTATTATCATGACCAAATTCTCCACACTTGAAACATAAACCTTGAAGCCTTTCATATTTAAACTGAACCCAAATTCTTAGATTTCCATCTTTCTGGATCCAACATCCAGACCACAAAGACTTCCTAATATTGACAGCAATTCTAGCTCTAATAAAATGAGTAGGTCTCCCTCCTTCCAAATTGAAAGGGTCATCAATTTCAACAACCCTACCCACTTTATTCAGCAATATCTTAGCATTCTCAGGATTAATATCCTCCATCGGTAAACCATGTATTTGAACCCAAAACATAACATTATCAAAGTTAATGTTAGGGAAAGCTACCCCTTCCTCCCATCTTTGTAAACTCAAAACTTGATTATTTACAAACCATGGTGCTCTCTGAAGAACTTCTTCAGCATCTTGGCTAGAGGGAAAAGTGAAGAGAAACTTATTCTCTCCCATATCAGTAATATATAATCCTTTGTAATCATCCCAAGTCTTAAGCATAATGTTTCTAAAAGATTTTTTGTTCATGACTTTATTTGATATTATCTGACCTACAACAGCCCTATGAGCAAAATCTAAATTACTTTTTGTTGCAGGGATAAGCTTTTCCACCACAACCTCACACTCATCTTCAGGCAACATCATGTTGCAAGTAGAAGAATAGAAGGAAACTCAGAGAAGACAGCACAAGAAGAAAGAAAGCAAGCAAAAAGACAACACAAACTGACCAAAACGAGAGAAAAGAAAGGAGACTACACCCAAAAACAAAACAAATTACAGAACTAAGTCATATTCAGACTGAGATAAATTCAAAGATGTACATATACTGGACTGTAACCATGACTGGACTGAACTCTATTTAAAACTATGTTGCTCTTTAGCTCTTTTTTGCATCTTTTGCTCTTTTGACACTACTATACGAAGGGCTGAAAAAGCCTAAAAAGAAAAGTGCTCTTTTGCTCTTAAATTGAAATTACTCTTACTTCTTAAAGACCAAATGAGGATGATGTACTAACAGACAGGAATATAGCTAACCTCCAACTACTTACAATGAATTCTTCATTTATTACTATGAAGAAGAAGAACAAACAGGATATTTTATCATCAAACAAGATAATCTCAACTAGTTTACTTGCTGAACTAAGCTTAGATCCATAAAGTAATAACCATATCAGCTGTACCACTACCCATAGAAATTAGACAGCACATGAAACCACAAAATAATATATCACAGTAAGTGAACAACCCAAAGGTTAATAACTACCCAACACCACAATGCGAAAAAACAAAGCGGACCTTCTCTCTCTTAAAATCACTAAGAGTACCTACTTTCAAACTGAATTATATTTGAGTCTCTTTAAATTTCAAATCCTATTCCTCTCTTCATTTCGAACTAGAACTAGAACTGAACTGCCACCTATATACTTTATCTAAGCCCTGTTTTAAGAACTCCAACTTTTCTCTGCATAAAATTGATATATAAAAAAAGGAAAACTGCACAGTAAATAGAAGCATGGAAGGATTCACATAGTAATAGAAATCAATAGCATGAAAAAGGGGGCATTAACGAGAAGGATTAAATCATAAACTCATACAATTAAGCACGTGTTAAAGCTAGTTAAAGCCAAGTGCAAATCATTCAACATCGCAACAATCGTGGTTGATAGCAATAATTTACAGATAGATATCAACACTAACAATGTGTAACTTATTTGACTTTCTCCTAAACATATTTCACTAAAAACTAAGGCTCTGTTTAGCAAAGCCAATCCGTCAACTTATGGCGGATAAACTAATTTTAGGTGTTTGACATCGCTAGCTTATAGTGTTTTGTCACTAGCTTATAACATTTTTTGAAACGCTACTTGAATTAGCGTTTGAGTTTATAATGTTTCATTTTTTCTTCTATTTTACTCTCACTGTTTTAATTAAATTCATCATTTATCCTACATTAAATAAGTATTCGCTCTCATCTTTTAGCATTAATTACAAATGTCCATTTATGTTATTTAATATTTATAAACTAGTTCAACCGCTAATTTTACCAAACACTTTAAATTCAATCCGCTAGTTTATCCACTATAAGCTAGCTAATCCGATATCCGCTAGTTTATTCGCTATCCGCTCTTTTTTGCCAAACAGAGCCTAAAAGGAGATGTTTTGTATATGAGCTTATCTTACTAGTTTATTGGTTACAGCTTATCATTTCATTCTCCCATTTTTACTCTAACTGTTTTAATAAATCAAATAAGTTACAACTTATCTGTTAACTATTTTACTCTAATCGTGGTTCGGTTTTTTTTTTTCTTTTTTTAAAAGAAAAATAGTTTGGGCAGTTTGGATAACAGTTCAGACAATTCATGGTCAATACAATTCGAAAAAAATAGTTCATAATTTAAATAGTTCGATTCGAACTGCTGAATTAATCGAACTTTTAAGACAGTTCAGTTCATACAGTTCGTATGAACTGTGAACACAGCTCGGTTCGGTCGAATTTTTAAACAGTTCAATTTGGTGCGATTTTCCTTGTAAACTGAATTATGAACAACCTTAATTCTCACATGTCTAGGAATGAAAGTTATCCCTTCATCATGGATGGAATAAAAATCCCGTGTGTGAAAAATTTGTTTTTTTAGATTATACGGGCCTTAAAGCCTATTCAACCAAATATTAAAAAAGGTGTTTGCTTTTCCCACACCTCCTGTTACTCAAAACACACCCCATAAGAGTGTGAAAAGACCAAAAGACCAGCCAAAACTTTTTTTTTCCACGAAATTTCACCTGTTCGAACACGGGCCTTCGAACAGGTTCGAATGACATCGTTCGTGTGTGTTAAATCTTGACTTCACACCCTCTTGTGCGTAATTTCACCTGTTCGAACGGCGCCATGCGCGAAAGCAGTTCGCATGAGGTGTTCGAACACCACTATTTTATTACAAAAAATGAACTCTCACACCACATTCACCTTTTTTACCTGTTCGGTTGACCTCAACCGAATAGATTCGGTTGACCATCCCCGAATAGGTGAAAACACACACTCCACTTAAGGGTATTTTTGGAATATTTGGAGTTAAGGGGTGTGAAAGAGTAGAAGGGGGTGTGGAAAAAGCAAACACCTTAAAAAAAACATATTTAACCTGAAAATAAACCACTACTTCTTGAGGACATAATAGATAGTGGTCGAAATAAACGGTTAGGTTATAGGATTTAGACTACGCTATCTGTTTATACAACTTTTTTAATGTTTAACCTAATATATTAATATTAAAGCCTTTAAAAATTAAAATCATATCGTGCAATAAGACAATTAAACATGCCACAAGTTTTTCACTTAATAAGTTTATCAAGTCAGGCATTTTATGTAACATGCTTAAATCTTTAGAATATATCAAGTCAGGATTTAGCCTCTCTAACTTTTTTTATTTTTAAAAAACTAATATTGTTTGAGCTGATAAAGGATAGGTTGTTGGCAGAAGTGGGGGACCTATTTAAAATGAATGGGTCAAGCGCACATGCTAAAAAAGTAAAATTAGACTTATCTTCTATGCAAATTTTTTTGAACATCCTAAAAAAAAAATTGCACCCAAGCCCTCAATTTTCCACTCGGTTCACACTGAAACAATTTCTCACACTCTCGTGTGAATTGTATAATTTATTTATTTTTTTGTTACAATTGTGTAATTTATTTAATTAACCATATAAAAATTCATTTTATTATATTTGTAGTGACATGTGATTTTAAAAAAAATTGACACTCTCACTCTGAGTCCTAAATCCGCCGCTGGTAGCCCCATCAAATAATGTGACCTAATTTCACCCATAGTTACTTAGGAATTTTCAATTAATATTTATAGTTTCTCTAGGGGGTGGAGTGCAATAATTAAATAAGGGAGGGACATTCATTAACAATCCCCCAAAACAAAAGCTCTCCCGAACACATGAGCAAAACGAATATAATTTGGTGAAACTTAAGAACGACGCCGTATAGACCAAAAATCGACAATTGTTCTCTGCAGAGGGTTCTTCGTCGTAGTCGACTTCCAGACACACCTCTTTTTCTTCTCACTTCTCTAATTCTCTTAAGGTTCGCTCTTTTCTTCATATCTCCATTCTCTTTAATCAATGAATTCCTGCCACAATTGCTAATTAGGTTTTGCTCTAAAACATCTTTTTATTTAGGTTATATAATAACTGTCTAGTATGATTTATTTTTATTTTTTGATTTTTCATTTCACATGTACCCTTTTTTTGGGGGTTATCGCATGCCATGTTGTTGTTGTTTTTGTGCGTCTTTTATGTCTCAATCATGTTAGCTAACTGAACCAATGGATTCTCTGTTTTGGATTCTATATTATATATACCTTGTTGTGAGTTATGCTTTGAAAATACCCTGTTATGTTAGGTTTGCTTTTCTTTTCGTTGCCAATGATCACTTGTCAGAATATGAACACGCTCATAATTGTAATTGTGATGGTATCTGTGTGACGTGTTTGTTCCTTTAGGTTTCTTGAAATGGGATCAAGACACCGTGTTCACAGAGAACCTCCGCATGCCCGAAGGGGGTATCCACCTGAAGGGCCTTATGCTCGTGGTCCTCCGATGCCACGAGCACATATTCCTCCTCATCCTGCTCTGTTGGAAGAGGAGCTTGAGGTGCAGCATGCAGAAATGCGGAGGCTAGTGGCGGATAATAGGAGGCTGATTGATGATCGGATGGCGTTGCAGAGAGAGCTTGCAACTGCAAAAGAGGAGCTTCACCGCATGAATCTCGCTATTGGCGACATTCGTGGCGAACATGAGATGCATTCGAGGGAGATAGTTGAGAAAAACAGGAAGTTGGAGTCTGAGCTTAGGGCAACTGAGCCGTTGAAGAATGAAGTTATACAACTGCGTGCTGAAATTCAGAAACTTAATAAAATTAAACAAGAGCTTTCCGGGAAAATTCAGACACTCACACAAGATGTTGGAAGGTTACAGGCTGATAATCAACAAATTCCGATGATGAGGTCTGAAATTGATGGGCTGCACCAAGAGCTGATGCGTTCCAGGTTTGTGAATTGATTGCTAACGGGGTTTCCATTTTTTATCTTCAATCCCCTTCGTGACAGGTGGTATTTCTCCAGTTGTTTGCTTCAACTGATGATAATTACATTTTTGTTTCCTAGAACCATGGTGGATTATGAAAAGAAGGCAAACATGGAGTTCATGGAACAGAGGCAGTCAATGGAGAAAAATATGGTTTCCATGGCCAGAGA
Source organism: Oxytropis ochrocephala (assembly GCA_020916435.1). Classification (NCBI taxonomy): domain Eukaryota; kingdom Viridiplantae; phylum Streptophyta; class Magnoliopsida; order Fabales; family Fabaceae; genus Oxytropis; species Oxytropis ochrocephala. The sequence continues at coordinate 117,465,182 of CM037093.1, forward strand.
AGTTGAGAAACTCCGTGCTGAGCTTGCTAGCATGGATGGCAGACATTGGGGAGCTGGTATGACTTGTTTGTTATTTTGTCCTTTGCAGAATTTATTATCCTTCAATACACAATTTCCTGTGTATTTCTTAGCAATATGACTCATGAGAAGAATTATAATTGTTCGATTTAATGAAATGACCTGAATAACTAGAAAGCCATTTAATAAAAAGACCTGAAAAATGTCACGTCTTCTATTATTTCAAAGCCCTTGGTAATTATCTTGAAAGCATGAGTATGGGCTTCAGTAACTGCTGTGCATAATATGCGAACATGATGCTTTTCTTCTAAGTCGAGAAGCAGGTAAGGCAATATATCATATATTGCGTAAATTTTTATATTTATTTCTACAAATGATAAATGATAATTTAAAATTTTTCTACTTGTAGTCTCCCTAACTCAAGACCCATGCTTTCTCTAGTTTGTCTTTTCGATGGTTTTGAGGAGGACTAAATTGTAGCATGCTCTATAACAGGAATTGAATCCCTATCTTGGATTTTTTTAGTAGCAGTAGTTTGGTGGTGGTATCCCACAAGGTGTATATGTAGGGATATGCCAAAAACAACTAGAAAGCCATTTAATAAAAAGACCTGAAAAATGTCACGTCTTCTATTATTTCAAAGCCCTTGGTAATTATCTTGAAAGCATGAGTATGGGCTTCAGTAACTGCTGTGCATAATATGCGAACATGATGCTTTTCTTCTAAGTCGAGAAGCAGGTAAGGCAATATATCATATATTGCGTAAATTTTTATATTTATTTCTACAAATGATAAATGATAATTTAAAATTTTTCTACTTGTAGTCTCCCTAACTCAAGACCCATGCTTTCTCTAGTTTGTCTTTTCGATGGTTTTGAGGAGGACTAAATTGTAGCATGATCTATAACAGGAATTGAATCCCTATCTTGGATTTTTTTAGTAGCAGTAGTTTGGTGGTGGTATCCCACAAGGTGTATATGTAGGGATATGCCAAAAACCTGTACACGGCTAATTTTTTGATTAATGGTATTGGATACAGAGATGATTATCATTTAGACAAATTGTCATTCTTGAAGTATCTGTGCTTCATAGACTGAAGATGAAATCACGAATCATTTTTGAAATGCCAGCCCAACCCATATAGTTCCAATTTGCTGAGATATTATTTTTGTTCTTTTGTCCCCTTTTTTTAATGCCTGATTCATTTATGAAGGCGGGCCTTATGGAACGAAGTTTGGTAGTCCAGAGGGGGGTTATCCATCTCCATATGCAGATGGATATGGTCTTGGTGTTCACCTAGTAAGTGCTTTCCATAATTTACAGGTTTTAAACTTCACAGTTAATTTTCAAGGTTTATGTTATTTTCTTGTGCCGCTGTTTAGGGTGCTGCAGAGAAAGGTCCTCTTTATGGGGCGGGTGCCGCTTCAAGGAAAGTACATGAGAAGCCTCGTGCAAATCGTCGTTGAAGTCAAGTGATTGATGTTGGTGATGAAGAAAGCCTTGGCATTGCTTTGGCTCTGTTAGCCGAGTAGCTGCGATTGAGTTTGATGTCCTTTCGTGTATGCATGCCATGTTAATGGTTATTTTATTTTATTTGGAATTCTGGATATATTGTTAATTCTAAATTGGCATATGTAGGTTTTACTGATGCTTTACCTTTTTTTAATTGGAGAAAACATCTCTACAGTATCTTTCAGTTTATAACTTAGTATATCAGAACTCTTCACTTTATCTGTCTTCCTTTGATACATATTTTATGCTAAATATTATTATTGTGCTTTTTGGCTGGTTTTTATTATTTCTTTTGGGTTAAACATGTTTTCTATATTGGTCATGAGTTGAAACCAGCATTGAAAACTTGAGATTTTGTAGCTCCCATGTGTTCTATCGTGTGGGCTGAAGTTCAGTATGTGATGGGTTTAGCAATTTTAGAAGACTGAATACATATATTTTGTCTCTATTGTTGCTGCCTGTGCTCTTGGTTAAAGTCCCAGTAATATACTATAAGAGCTATTGAAACTAGGAAACCGAGGAGGGTGTATAGTGATCACTAGTGCAAAAGATGAGACACGAATAAGGCGCAGCTCCTGGAAGGCTTCTAGGCAGATGGATACATGAATGCACCAAGTTCATATCGGAAAGAAAGGAATCGCGGCATTGTGTGAGTGTTGGACTGTACAATTGAAGAAAAGGTTAGAAGAATTGATTGGGGTTCTATCTATACCAACTAGATACATTTTGTTTTTGGGATTACATGACTTAAGAACTCTAATGTTTAAGTGTGCTTGACTTGGTGTTATCCTAGGATGAATGACTTTTTGGAAAGTTAAAGCATTTAAGTCAGGACTAAGCATGCTAAAAAGACTTATGTTGCTTTTATGGGGACATTCATCAATCCGAAAAGCAACCTGCTCATTACAAGTGGTATTAGAGTTAGACCTCTCCCAATACGGTGTTGTTTGGGGACGAACTTGACATGTGTTATTTAAGAACGGACAATGGTAGAGAGTGATTGACAGGGCAAAAGATGAGGCATGGTCGAGGTGCGACCCGTGACGAATCTCTAGGCAGAGAGACACACAAATGGATTGAATTGACATTGGACTAAGAAAGATCCTGAGACCTTGTGGGTATGATATTGTACATTTAAATGAAGTCTTAAAAGAATTGATTCGTACTACCTATACTAGCAAAATGTGCACTTTTTTTAGGAACCCATAACTTAAGAACTTTGAGGTTAAGCGTACATGATTGGGAGCAATCTTAGGATATGTGACCTTCTAGAAAGTTTTTCTAAGTAGCATGCAAGTGAGGACAAAACCTGTTGGAAAGGCTCTTGATGTCGTGTCGGAGTAGTCATCCCTCCAAAACGCAACCTGATGTTACAAGTGGTGTTGTTCAATATGTTTTATTTCAAGGATTATGAGTGTGATTTTGGAATTAGTCTTATGTTGTGGGTATTGTTAATCTGTCTGAGGAGTCACCACACTCAAAGGAACTCGAAGAATAATTTATTTTACGTTATACTTTCTGATTTACTGGATTGAACTGAATGAGATATTGCATTCTTCCTGAAACTAGAGTACATTTATTTAGGATAGAAGGAACGATTGAAGTCCACAACTATTTTTAAGATCGGATAAAAATTGCTCAAGAATGCTGGTGATGTTGGCGGCTTGTTTCATTTGGTAATATCCAGAGTAGACCTGCAGCGGGTTAAGGAGGCATCCTGCAGAAAATTCATAGGAAGATGGATTTGAGTGACTTGTTGTGTTGCTAATCGTTGCTGTGGTGTATGGATATATAGGATGCCAACACTCATTTCTTGGAGATTAAGTTGCAAGCTCTCAATGGTAAATGGAATTTGTTTTGTTTCATTCGCCGGAAAATGCTGTACTCAGTTTTGGAGTCAATATAGATACCTTCACAGGTTGTTTAAATTTTTGAATATTCAAGCATTCTCCGTTCCTTATTTTCTCTGCAAACTTTTTGGTGATAAATGCTGCTGTTAGCTGGCAAGGAGGGTGGCTGCCTGGCTGGTATAAGTCTGTTACCTTTGTTTGGAAGTGGCGTTATTGTTGGCACATTTACTTTGCAAGTTGTAACAATGTGTGGGAACTTGTATTTTCCAATTGCGACAATCTGGCACTCTGTTATGTTTGTTGATTGGAGAAATCCACTGGTATGATAAATGTGGATGGATAGATACGACTGTGTAGAAGTATTTTGCACTTTGTTCTAAAAAACAAAACTGTTTAGTTAGACCTTGGATGCTCTAATTTGGTAATTGCTATACTGAGATTGAAGTGAGTTACAAATTATTAGTGTACACAAGAAGCTGCTGTGGTAAAAGCGTTATATCTACCCCAGTGAGATGACTGTGATAGGTCTTCTATTGGTTTTGCAAACAATTTATTTGAAATGGACCGTAAATTGGCCAATCTGAAGGTAGATATGTTAGAGTTAGGCTGCAAATCTTCTTAACTATAGGATTTACGGGGGATGTTATGACTTATGTACCCTTTTTATGAGAAATGACTATTTGGTTGCACTATTTCTCATACAACCATAACGCTTCCAGTTCTTTATATTGATTGAAGTTCTGGAATATCATTGGTTAATGCATCCTACTTGAAATATCATTGTTTCTCCATACCACACCATAAAGTTTCTGGTCCTCATTGATGCAAGGTTGTCCTACTAATGTGCCCAACACAAGGATTTAAGGAGAAGGTTGAGTTGTATACCCGTTTTATTCATGATTGAAAGAGAGGAAACTGTTTAGTAGTGTTGTTTCTCATACCATCACCGCGTTTCTCTGTATTGATTGTGGTGCCAAAATCTTGTTGGTCAAGGTCATCCATGCTATGCAAGATACTCCTATGCTGCTTGCATCACTGTGGAATATCTGACGAGAACGCTCTGAGCCTGTGGTATGTCTGAAGGCAGCTGTTGATCTGAAGCTCATAGGCAAGTATTCTGCTTCTCTTTATCAGTGTCAATGATGAAACAATGTAGAACTTGCTATTTACCCTGCTGGTTACAATCATGTAAGGTTTAGTATGCTACTTAATACGAATTTTAATTGTTGCACACCTGAATTAGGATACAAGGTTAGCTCATCTTCTGATTTAGTTACTAGTGAACCAGAAATTTCAGCATAATGGTATAGAATTTAAAATCTCAGTTCAACTTTGAGTCATAGTAGTAGTACAGTGTTACGTAGCCATCAATGCATCCTACCTAAAATCTTAAGAACTTAGATCTTCTAGAGGCTGAAATGATCCGATGGATTTGGAGCTGTCTGAAGTTGTAGGGTGGAATAATTTCCATATTTGTTGTTCCCATAGGTCTGAGTGTTATCGGGCTTCAAATATTAGCAGAGGAAAATTATAAGTCTTGATTTGTGTATGTAACCAATCAGGTGAAGAACCAAATCATCCAATATTGTTAATTGCTTCTGGATTGCAGGACCACCCAGTAGTTAACTTGGATGCATTTATATCTAGTTTCCATCTTATATAGCAGAATCTGGAATTGTGGAGAGTACCTTGTTGAAGGGCATTAAACTGGGGTCTAATTTATGTTATAGTTATTAGTTATTTATTACTGCTGACTTGAACATGAGTTTCTGTTACACCTTGGATTCAGCAGTCTCCCTAAAATAATCTTGATTATGAAAGTATAGAGGAAAAGAGTAGGTTTCCCTAATGTTATGGGAATTTGGGATACCTATAATGTTATAGAGGAAAAGAGGAGGTTTCCCTAATGTATAGAGGAAAAGAGTAGGTTCCTCCCTGAAATAGACTTGATTATGACAGTATGGGAATTTTGGATACTTATAATGTTATTCTGGTTTCCAGCTAGATTGGAAAATACCTGTATTTATTTCTTTTTAGCAATTACTTGAGCAAATAATCTTATGGATCTTGAGGTTAATAGTATACTTTGCCAGGGTGATGGATGGTAACGATCTGGTAGCTTGCTTATCCAGTGCTCATACTCATTAAGATTTGTATAAATGGTCTATAGTCAAATTTTTTTGTTTTGATACTTTATTTCTATATAACATAGCATTAAGAAGTATGTTGTTTCATTTGTCTTTTATGATGGTTTTTTCATGTATTTTTCCCCGCTGAACTGTATTTACATATTTAAGCAAATTACCCATTTATTTGTACCTAATATTGTATTTATTATGGCTGCAGATGAGAGGCTGCGACTCTGTTTGGGACCGAAAAGTAAGGAGAAATGCCCAGAAACGTCTTTTGACCATACTGCTTTGAGATTTTGTGGAACACCAGTAGGTTCTTAATCACCTCAAAATGCAAAATTGGATGAAATTACTGTGGGCTTAAGACAGGTCCTTCACCGATGGACGGCTTACCTGGCTGTGATGGATAGTGACAACACAATAGCCTGCCTTTGTTGTGTTGATTGTTTAATTGTGAGATTGGAAATGAATGAAATGTTCAGGACAGACCTCAAAGGACTTGGGATAGTCCTACTCTGTTGATTCAGGTTGTTCTCTTTGACAACTACCCATGTGATTTCATCTTGGTTATGATCAAAGAGCTTCTCAACAGTTGAGAGGTTGGTTATTTACTGGCATATTTTAAGGGTGATTAATGTCTATGCTGATGGTTTAGTTAGGCTTGGTCATGCTTTTGCTCCTCATTTCCAATTCTTAGATTTTCTTCACTGTCTATTCCCCCCACCCCCTTTTGCCTTGGATTGGTTGCACTTGAGTTGCTTTTGATTGCATGATTGTGGTTTGTGTCATTTGGCTTTGATTAGATACCTGCAATTTATTTAGTTAGAAAATCGTGTGCAAGGGATTTATCATGCGAGAGGATTTTTTGTATTAGAGTAGGATAAATTAATTTTAACTATCATCATATATGGATAGTCAACATAAGTTCTTAATAGTCACATGCATCATTTTAATTTAAATCTTGATCATTTATTTATGGTTAGATTCAATGGTCAAGATATAGTTTACACTCAATTAAATAACATTCTCACCTGATATATCTCCTGCACATTAGCACGCATTCAAAATGAGTTAGTTTTGAAGCATTATCATTACATGAAAATGTAACATCGAGTTATAACATTTCATATTTGAAGTTTTTATAAGCAAAAGGAGTCATCATGAAAATGTAAAATCGAGTTCTAAACAGGCTGCGTTCTAACATAATGAGATTATTCTAGAACTTGTCATATGCAAGTGGAGTCATCATGTTAGCATTTCATAATTGAAGTTGTTAAAGAGTGTCGCAATCCATTGGTAAGGAAAAGTGTTGAAATGTGAAACAATCAATCAATTGAGTAATTCTTAGATGGTCACAAATATTTAATCACCGCATTTGGTAAAAAAAAAAATCTGTTCTTTATCTATTGTAATTTTCTTATATTTTCTTAATAAATTGTAATAAGAGTGTGTTAGAAAGAAAGTGTTAGCTGAGTGTATTAAAAAAACATTATATATGTTTCTAACACTTCTCTAAAGTGTAATTGATTGTCGGTGTTGGACAATAGACACGTCTTCAACGGGAAGTATTAGTGTTTCATAGGTCGCTTGTGTTTCATGAAGACAAGTGGTGCTATCCATCATTCCTAGTCATCTTTATAATTATAGATAGATAGACAATTCTACATTAAACACCTCTCTACATAATCAAAAAATCTGTAGTCACCATTTTTTAAAACTCAGGTTTGGAAAACAATATATCAAGGATTGTAAAAATAAAGTTCGTTTCTTAAGAATTCCACAGGACTACTTAAATTAAGCTAATGCTACATTTTATGAACTTGCAATCATAAACACCTATTTAACCTTAAGGTAATTTGGATAATGCCTGTCCCATCAAACTTGCATTTTTTTAAAGAAATGGATATCTCCAAACTTGCATTTTTTTTGCACATAAAGTTGTGTTGTACCTCCTCCTATCTTCATTGCACTCTAAGACCTCCCAACAAATGGACCAATTAAAAACCTGCAAACAAATGTCAAAGAAAAATCAAATCAAATCGGTACGAAAAACGAAATTATTATCTTATTGTGATAATAATACATCCCTTTAATTTTTTGAAGAAACACCATGTACATCATATTTTATCACAGACTCAAGAGTATCGTCATTTTAAAGAACACAGTTATAATGTATAAAGGAAACATTAGAGAATGGGAGGTAATAACAAATTTGTAAACAAATATCTAGTAACTACACTAAAGTTATATTGTAGCAAGTATATATTAATCAGTGTTTTCATTTACATACTCTCTGTCCACACAAAAATTAAATTGTGGTTAATATATACTAACCATTGATTTGTTGTATAATGGTCACCGAAAAATTTAGTAACCATTACCCCGATCTTTAGTACTTTTTGCCTTTTATTTTTGTTTCAAAACAATAGTACTTTTAAAAATCCAATGTACAATTCAACAAACGTTTCCATAGATATTCTTCATATTTATTGACTCTTTTAAAAACTCAAGACAACTATTAACTTATTTATTTGGATTTCAATATTTCCAAGACAACTACAAAGAGAGTATTAATTTTAGTACTAAAATTGCACAAATTAATTACACTTAATTTATGTGTAACAAACAAAAAGCACCAAAAATCAAGAACCGATTGAATACTAATACTCCCTCTGTCCAAAATTGTTTGTTGTTTTAGCAAAATTAATTTGTCCCAAATTGATTGTTGTTTTAGATTTCCAATGAAACTTTTAATGTTTTTTACACTTATACCCCTATTAATTATGACAACATTTTACCTCCAATAAAAGATTCACATTTATCTAGGTAAAGAGATAAATGGTTAAATGGTAAATTAGACAACACTTTTTAAAGAATCTAGACTTCTAATCATTTTTCTTAAAGAGTGTATTAAAACCTTAAACTGCAAATAAAGTGAGACGAAGAGAGTAATATTCTTAGTATCATAAACCAAAGCCATGATGTACAAAATATGTATGTTTGTTTCAATTTATACAGTCAAAAACGTTAAGTGTGCAGCAAGAGAATCTCTCTGTTAAAGCAAATGGGAGAGAAAAGTTGAACAGTCAAACACGTTAGGTATGTAAGGTCATGGTCATGGTCATGGTCATGGTCATAGTCATAGTGCAGGTAGTGGTGCTATATGGTTAGAAAAATTTGGGAAAGAAACAAAGGACTAAGAAGAAAGGAGTCTTGGCCTAGTTTTCAAATTATGCCTGCTGTTAGTAACAACAGAACAGCAAGCTGCTTCGTTTCTGATTGGAGAGAAAAATTGGCAAGAAAAAAAACTAATTCTTTTGTCTCATTTTTATTGTTTTAGTAAAATCAACGCTTAAATGCACTTTTCATTTCCAATTTTACTAAATGTGCAATTTTGATTCTATATTTTATTTTGGGTAATTTTGATCCTCCTATTTTATTAAATGTGAAATTTTGATCCCCCTATTTTATTTTGAGCAATTTTAGTCTCCCTATTTTACGAAATACACAATTTTGATTCCCATATTTATTTTTGTGCAATTTTAGTCCCTTATTTTCCAAATAGTTTTTGTATAAATAAACTATTTTTGTATTTTATATTTTCAATAGTTAAATATTTATTTAAAAATATTAATTATTTAATTAAATAAAATAATAAACTATTTTTATATTTTATATTTTAAATAGTTGAATGTTTATTTAAAAATATAAATTATTAAATTATCTAAAATAAATAAACTTTTTTTTTATATTTTATATTTTATATTTTCAATAGTTAAATATTTTTTTAAAAATGTAAAATATAAATTATTTAGCCACTAAAGAAGTATAAATTATTTTTTGCCCCTATTAAAGAAGCTTTCTGGATCCGCCATTGTATGAATATTTAGCCACTAAATAGTGTAACTTGCAACGAGAGTTGCATTTGAATATTTAGCCAATGGATGAATTAACTTGTAGTGAATTATACTGACCGAAGTCTATACTCACATATATGCATTCATCAAAATATGACACGCCCACCAATATATGCAAGTCTTATTTCCATAACATAAATTCAGTGGGTATAAGTTAATTTTGTGGTTTAAAATTCTGATTTACCACTTTAGCATTTTATGGTTTATGTGAACAATGAAGGATTTACCACTTTAGCATATATTCTGCGTTAGACTATTAAGAGTTAAACTTTATCTATGAATTGAATATAAATTTTATTTAAATGAATGTTGAAGTAAAAATTTAGTACAATATAAAGAGGTGATCACTATATTTAATGCACCTTCTAGTAAAATAAATACAAAAATTTAACTAACTAATCAACTAAAAAAATTGTTACAATTGAAAAGTAATTTTATCTAACTTTCTAATATAACATTAGAGCATTTCCTCTGTTTGTACTTTTAAAAAAAAAGTAGTCAAAATTAAAAAAAGTAGTCAAACGGTTATGACTATGACATCACAGAGATATGGGGCTAAAGGGACGATATCTTTTATTTAAAAAATTGTATGTATCGGTGAGGAACCACTTCCCCCTGCGATTAAACAATAATGTTATTTTAACGAAAAATGTTACAAGAATTTTGACAAATATACTGTAGGATTTAGTCTGAAAGATTTACTTTACAATAAAAATAATAAAAAAGTAACTATAAGAGATACAGTGTATGTGTATAAGTATATTTGTAATATTTTTTGTCACATTTTTTGGCTATACAACACTGTTGACAATTAAATGCTTCCACCTACACTTCCCCAATTTCCATTCCACCTTCTCTTCTTTCCTTTCCCTCACTCACTTTCTCTCCTTTCCGGCAACACCCTCACCACCACTATATATCAACACTTCTTCTCCCAAATCACACTTCACACTTCTTCTCTCACTCTCTTACAGAAATAACTCTAGCTTCCTTCCACAACCTTCTATCATTATCAGTTCCCCCCTTATATTATTCACTTCGCTTCCACCTTCCTCCCCCCTTCGTTCTTAATTCCTTTTTGATTCTTCAATTCAACACCACCTAGCTCTCTTTCTTCTTCCTTACTTCTTCTTAGGAGCACCCGTGGTACTAATTTGCAAATTAACTTCTACTCAAATAATGTGTTGGTTGATTGCTTGGTGAAAAAAAATCCTATTAGGAATGGATGAAATTGGAAAAGGCATGGTTTCAAATTGTCTGAGAAGTAGTTATTGAAGTGTAGGAACAATGTGCTTACTTCATTTCACTGTTCCAAACCTTCCCATTCAATGGCGGTTTACAAGTTTAACAGTAGTGAGGAGCATTCCCTTCCCTGAGACAGAGGTGGTCTTGGAGAAGTGAAGAAACGATAAGTGATGGTAAAAAACACAGTGTGAAACTGTTGTGGTGAAAACGGTGTTACGTTGCGGTTTCATTGCGGAAAAACGGGTGATTATAGAACACAACGCAATTGCGTGCGATGCCGTCGCGGCGACCTCCGCAACAGCAATATTCCGGCCGCAACACCTGTTGCGGACCGCAATTTGAAACCATGGGAAAAGATACTTAATGCTATTTTTTCTACTCTTTATACAATTTTCTTTCTTGTGAGTAAGGTAGTCAAAATCACGTTCTAGTTTGTAGAATGATTATGAAAACCCTGAGAAACAACCTATGGTTGAAGTTTTATAATTACATGGTTGAAGTTTATAATGTTGGAGTTTTTAAGTACCGACCGATTAGTTTGTTGATTTCTCTAGTATTAATATGAAGTGTGTCATGTTATATGTTTCTTTAGTATGTTGCCACTTTAGGATATGAAGAGTAATCATGGAATGCCATTGGCATAATTATGCAAACAACGAGTGTTTTATCTGGTTGAACAAATTTGAGCATATTTTCACTTACTTGGTTATTTACTTTGAGGATTGTATTATAGTGAAAGGTGTAGCCATTCATTTTCTTTTCTTCACTTTATTGTCTTCGATACTTTTCATGATCCAAATGAAACTTGTACTTGTCCCACTTCCGCCATCGTTCTTTGTCTCTGATTCTGTTTTACCTTTCATCTGAATTTGGTGATTCGCAACCGCTTCAACTTTCTGGAAATTCAAATCTATATCAATCTCTTCATTCCATCCCTCCTCTCTCTGTTCTTCCATTGGCGTTGGCTTCATTTTCTTGCGTTCTAGATCCTTGAGTGTCGCTCTCATTGCATCCAACTGTTCAAGTACCTTCACCATCGTCACCTCTAAACTTCCGATCCTCTGTTCTCTAGCATCCATACGGTTCTCCAGACTTTCTGATCTAACCTCCATTTTCTTGCGTGATGGATCCCTTTGGTTGTTACCCAGAATCGACTGCTTTGATACCAATTGATAGGTACCATAATCCATAGAAGATAATAAAAGGAATATATGTGGAACTAATACTGAATTAATATGAAGGTAAAAGTAACTATAGGCACTTATAGAGGCCTAAACTCTCCCAAGACTCTAAGTCTAATATTAATTCTTGCTTACCTTCTCAATTCCCTCCCACTACTATTTATACTAGTCAATTAACTCACTCTCTTTCTCTCCAAATTGCCACATCAGCAAGTTGGTTACAACCATTTCCCTCCCTAAGCCATAATCCCCTACATCTCATATATTTAATTTCCCTCCCTACATTTTATGTATTTATGATCCTATCATGAGATAAATTACAATATGAATGTGCCTTAACTTTGTAATTTTAATTTATATATATATATATATATATATATATATATATATATATATATATATATATATATATATATAATATATAATGCAGAACTTACTTGAGCTAAAGCAGGCTTTGGATCCCCTCCCAGTATTGCCAACAAAGGAATCAAAGCTCCATGGTTGAAGACAATATCACGAACTCTTGAAGAATCTATAACAACATTAACCAATGCACAGACGGTCTGGAAGTCCACAAGACACACAAAAACATACATACACATTTGGAAAATCAATTTGCACATGTGGCAGATCAACCCATTTACAAAAGTCAAGGTAATAAAATATACCTGTTCATGGACGTTTTCATCAGGAGAATCGAAGAGCTTCACAAAACTTGGGACAGCATTATGATCAATTAATAATTGTACGTCACTAGAGAATCCAGCAGCAATATTTGTTAAAGCCCAAGCTGCATCAAACTGCACCATACAGTAATAAAAGTCAAGGTAATATAAATATTTATATTAATCAATTAGAATCAGTTTTTGTGTTAACCTGCAGCTGTTATATAGTTTCAACCTTGTATAAAATAACAAGTTGTAATAGCGTTCTAGATTCTGAATATGATACAGAAACTTCTCATATCTCTCTTGTTTTTGTTTCAATGGTTTCTTGAATATTAACATGGTATCAGTCGCTAGTTTTCTTTGCTTCCGCCATTGATTTCTACTCTGGTCTTCTTCCGCCATGGTAGCAGAAATTGGATATAATGGATAACCGATAGAAGATAGCAGATAAGTTAGTTAATAGTAAATGATGTGTTTGGTAAAACTAGCGGTTAAGCTAACTGATTAATGTAAAATGACATAAAAGTAAGTATTTAAAATTGTTTAATTTATTTTAACGAGGATAGAGAAAGAATTTAAAAAAAATGGCAAAAAGTGAGATGCTATGCGCTATAAGTAGCGTTTGAAAAAACATTGAAGGCTAGTGTTTACCAAACACGTCTAAATTCGCTAGTTAAATCTGCTATCCACCGATGGATGAGACTTGCCAAATAGAACTCAAGTTATTGAATAAGTACTTATAATGTAAATCATATCCATACCTATCATGAGTTTGGAGTGAACATAAACCATGAACCTTCTGTTTTTTTGAGCATTCCAATATTATTGTGTTTGAGAATGAGGAGAATGTGGAGGAAGATACTCTCCTTTTTTCTTCTTTTCCCTATTAGCAAGGCAAAAGAAATTCAAGTAATCTTTTGGATGCCCTTGCTCACCACTTTCTATTATTGCTTCTCCTATTAATTTATACATCATTTTCGTTGTTTCTCTAGTCCAATGCAATATATCTTGAACTGGCTCACTTTCTGGTATTCCTTTCGGCCACATTGGTATAACTATATACACAACAAAACTCTTTTTTAATCTAATCTGACTCACCACTTTGAGTGCAATCTCAATTGGAATCAAATTTCTACAACCACTATGCCTATCTTTCTACCATAAATGACACCCTCCAATGAAGTACTCGTTTTCGATATACACAAACCTATCAGCGCGCCTAATTGCTTCAACATAAGCTTCTTGAATGCTACTCTCTACAGTTAACTTTCTAAACATTTGACTAGATGGGACATGATCAATAGACCTATATACTTGAACATTCCAATTTCACTCTATATGAGAGCTTGTTCAGAAAATAGGAGTGAGATTTTCTAAGATTTTAGCAGATACTAGAAGAGATGAGTCACATTGTTTTTGTCCATCTTTGCTCAAAATTAGTTAACACATCCCAAGCAACCTCACCAATAACACAAGCATGAACATCATGCCAAGGCTCTCTTGGCCCTCCTTTGTTGAGATTAGCTCCTTCCATGTTTGTTTAATAGAAATCATTGTAATGTGATTCCTCAGAAAGTGTTTGAAACAATGAATGTTTCTCAGTATCATATCTACCATCACACAATGAATGTTTCTCATAATTTCTCTTTCATTGACAGATCTGAGAACTTTTGTGTCCACAATTATGGTTTTCTGATGATGAGCAAAGATTGTGGGGAATTTATTGTGTAACCTTGGACACTTTTTTCTGCATACTACTTTTGTGTGTCTAAAGTAAGCAAAAGCATCCTCATCATGAGTGCTCATAACACCTTTGTTGTTAATAAATGGCAAAGATGTTTCATCATCCCAAATCATAATCCTCACCGCTACCCCTTCTGCTTTTTTCTTCAATAGTTCACCTAGCTTTATTTCTCTAGCATGTGGAATTTATGTTTGAGGATCTCTAACCTTCACAAGGAGCATATTAACTTAGCTACTAAAAAATGTATATTAACATAAAAAAGCAAACATATCGACCTACTTATAAGTAAAACCTGCATTTTAGGTTCGTTAAATAACTGATGTATCTGTCGTAATTGATGTATCTGACTGATACACAGTTATTCAACAAACTTATAACTGCATTTATTGCTTATAAATAAGTCCAAAGGGAATATAAAATGAGAATATATTTTATAAGTACCAGAACCATGTTAGGATTGAAAGACCAGCCAGCAATGTAAATTAAATATTTTGCATACTCTAAAGCTTTATAAACATCTTCCCATAGATTTCTTGGAGCACCACATATTCCAAAAGGAGGTTGAAAATCAGGTGAATGATGAGCATCATGATAGAGCTTAACTTGACAATTAGACCTTTGTGGGAATGTAGCATCTCTTAACCCTTGAAATTCTCCACACTACTCAGTAGCTTTGCCCAACTTGGTTCCAAATCTGCTGGCTTGAACCATAATATAAACCTTAATTTTAGTTGTGGATTTGGTTTTCCATTTTCCATAAGGAGAGGGAAGAAACCATTGATCAAACTCTCTTCCTTCAAATACTGTGCTTGGATGTGGAATTTCCCTAATATAGTGCATGATGTTTTTAGTGTAATTGTGATAGTTGAATCAGCTGAATGAGCACATTGAATTTGAAAGGTTTGGTTCCATACACGTTCACTTTCTTGAGTTGTTTTTGCCACTACTTTGTTGTCTATCTTGATAGTTACATAAGCAGGCTTTCCATTTGGACATAAACACTAAAAAAGAGAAATTCGATACATATATCAGTGTTTCGCCACTATAAAAAGCTGAAATAACGACTAAAATTAGAGGAAAAACATTAAATTAGTCTCTAAATTTAGCGTCGCTGGCACTTAGAGACAGAATTAGAGACGGTTTTGCTATTTTCCGTCTCTAAATATCTGTCACTATTTCATCTTTTTCTAGTCGTGTTTTGAGTTTACGAAAAATAGCAGAAGAAATTCATAGCTAAAGCATTGGAGTTAATTATGAGAAGTTGAACTCACATTGAAGGGAAATGAAGGTAAGTAAGGTGTTGCCTTGAAGATGGTAGCTTCAATTGTTCCATGGATGAGCTCAGGTTTTTTCTGCATTGCCATATATATCCTTCAAATATTTCACAAGGAGAAAATGAGAGAGACAAAAAAAAACTATGAATTGTGTTTAAGTTACCACCATTATTAGCCTTGATCATATATTTCATATATAAAGGTAGCAAGATTGTTGTTGCAAGATAGAGAAGCAAGGGGAATCTTAGAATGCAATTGAAGTATTGGGAGAAAGATTGAGAAAACTTATGGGATTATGCATTTACTTGTAGACGTTAATAGTCAGTTAGTCACACAGGCAACCCTTCACGGCTATGCCATTCACAAGTTTGTTAAACCCAAATTACAATTATAATTTGTGTGTTCTGCTAAGTAACAACATATATGGTCTAGAATATTCTCCACAGCCTGTTAATATTTTTAGGGACCATATAACATTAAGTTAAGTTGTGTCGAAAAAAATAACATTAAGTTGGTAATGTGTGAGAAGCAATTAAAACTCAGTGAAATACTTACAAAAAGTTTATCCCTTATAAACTAATAGATTTACATTTCTTTTTTTAATAATATTGACGCAGATGCCTTAGTTAACCTTTAACTGCCCGAATGGAGGTCTGCATATTGTGCATCGTAAGAGTGGGGTCATGTGTTCTAGCTTGTTGGTCTCTACTCCCTTCGTTAAAGAATATAAGCAAAAACTAGTCAACAAAAATTGATGTATTTAATCCAAATTTTAAACTAGATACATCATATTTTCTTTTGTTTACATTTTGTAACGGAGTGAGTATATGTAATATAATGCGACTGAGTGAGAAAAAAGTTTGGAAACTTTTGCTGGATATTATTCATCGTGGCCTTGCTGGTCTGGTCTGGAGCCTGGTCTTTTGATTTGCCGTCCCTACTCTGCTCTTATCTACACACTACTTGCTTCCAATTAAATACATAATTATTTGACTCATTTAAATTTAATTATTTATAATAATATTAACATGTGATAATAATGCATTAGATAATTCAAAACCAACACTACCTTTTTTGTTGCATAAAATACCCAAGATCCTACACTACACAATAGAAGTGGATAACAAAGGAAGTAACTGTAAGGAAAGAATTCAATAGAAGTGGGAACCTTGATTGCATTCAAAGAAGAGAGCAATTCTTATAGCTCAAAGTTTACAACTCAAAATCGGCTTGTTATGCAGTTAAACTTATAACAGGGAACTAACTGCATAACTAACAGCAAACTAACTAGACTAATTAACCAAAGACTAATTACAATTATTAGGCTAAGCTGAAATTAACCTAACAGTAACCATGGGCCATGGCGCTGAGCCAATGGGAAATTGAATTTTAAGTGACCTTGCTGCTTCAGCAATTAAGCACTCCATTGCATACGCTACTTTCTTTTATCATGCTAACTAATTACTAAAATACTATCTTCATAATTGTTTTGAGATGATTAAAGTCAAAATAAAACCAATTAATTCATACTTCAAGACTCTAGAAAACTCAATAAATATTGTCAAAAAAGATTATATTTAAAAAAAATTGGTGATTTGTACATTGGATTTTTTTTCAAACACGCATCGTGCCTTGAATTTATTTAAAAAAGAGGAAAGCAAAAGAAGACAGAGAAGAGCTCAATGGGAGACTAGACCAAAACCTTTAACAAAAAAGAGATAAAAACAATACAATAATAGGTAGCCCTAAACCGAACACCTTAAAACACTCCAAACTAGGAGCTAAAACAAAATTGATAACTTACAAAAGTTAGAAAAAGAGAAAAAAAATGTCTATGAACGGGAATTCTAGCCAACAACTCTAGCCAAATTCTAATTTCCTAAAAAAAAGGACTACCTAACAATAGACAAGTCAAAAAGAGACCGAAACAAAATTTGTCTTTGAGCAAGTATAATAGCCTACAAAATTCTGGACCAAATTCATTTTTTGATGAGATTTCTTCTTTTGGTCTCAGACACCATTGGTTTAGACTTAGCACATTGTGAATCCCTTCTTGGGGTCAAAGGATCATCAGTGTCAACTAACACATCACTCCAAAAGCTTCCCCGCAATTCTCATGTCAAATGCTATAGATTAGAAGTAACATCAGACTCTGAGGCAAATAGAAAATCCATCCTAGTAGTGGGAGGTTGAGTGGAGGATGATTCAAAATCGCTACCACCTCGGTGTGTGCTATGGGTAGGAGCAGAATTTAACTTTTGGTTCGAGTTCAAAGATTTTTCCTGTGTCTGCATAACTGTATGCGACATTTGCTCCGTCATCGAAAACCACAGAGTCATGGACATCTGAATTTTTGTTAGAGTGCATGACCTCTTCTCTAATCCCATTAGGTGAAGATTCCACTTGTTGTTGTTGTATCTTTAAAGATGTAGCATGTTGGGCAACTTTCTGCTTGTAAATCACATTATTAGTAACCTGAGTCTTAGAGGCATAATCTGGGATCTTTAGCTCCTTATTATTTTCCCCACCAGAGTGCATCATTCTTTTGCAATTATTAATGGTATGGTCGATAGTTTTGCAATTCATACAAAAGGTAGGCAAATTTTCATACTCAATGCCCACTAAGAAAGCATAACTTGACCTCTCCACTAGTATTTGATTTTTGAGCTCCAATTTCATGTCTATGTCAACTAGGATGCGAGCAAAATGACTAAAAGATTTGTCATATGAGCTTTTACATGTTGTATCATCTAGACTGATTGGTATTCCAACACTGCTAGCAATTGCAAAAAGAATTTTGAGACGCCAATATTATTGGGCGAGACCAGCAAGTCTAATCCACCATTGCACATTTGTTTGTTTTAAATTTGAAGGATTAAAATCAGGCTACCAATCAAACAACCGAAGCAACCTTGACTTGCAATGCCAAGAAGGTTGTGACTGAACTCTCTGTAATTCATCAACAGGGGAAAAGGAAAATTCATAAAAACCTTTCCCTGAAGAGATCAAACCCCACTTACTTATTGGTTGCCAAAGAGCTTAAAATTTAAAAGTATCAAAGTTTTGAGGGAAAAATAAAAGGTAAAAAGTACCGAAGTTTTGGAATGGATGTATGTAGTAGTTATTAGTGTTGTACTAGTTGTCTACCCGTTTATACGTATGGGTGCTATTGTGTTCTTTCTATGAATAGACTCAGACAAAATTTAATTAGTCTAAATATTATCTTGTGAAAATGAAGACAAATTCAAAGTGGATAAAAAAAAAGAGTTTCAAATACACTTTGTATTAATATTAATATAAATGAGGCTACAAAGCTACATTATCTTTTCATTCTTGCTCTACACTAATGAATTTCAAATGTAATACAATGCATACAATACTTCACTGCTAGACTCTAAACTTGACTTCTTTCAATTAAGAAAAAACTAATTGACGTTTTAAGAAGATAATATTATGCCAGCAACATGTAATATTTCATGTAGAGGCTAAAAATGAAAATTGTATTAAAGTTTCAAATTTTCCAAAGAAGGAAAAAAATTTTGATAAAGAAAAAGCATTTGAATTTTAAAATTTTGTTAAATTTTAAAAATTTGAAAAATAATAAAGAGGAAAAATAGAGGATACATGTAGATGAAATTAAAATAGATATATTGTGAAAAATAAGTAAATGAGAGAGTTAGAGGAAGAAAGAAAGGAGAAAAAGCATAAAGAAAATTAAGAAGAAAAATTGAAAGAAAGATATGAGAGAGAGAGAGAGAGTAAATGTGAAAAGTGTTTAAAAAAGTGTATGAAGAGTGGGGAAAAAAGTTTGAAAAAATGGAAAAATAAAATTATTTAAATATCTTCTAATTATTTAGTTGCAATGGGTTATTTGTATTGATTTATAGTAGATAGTTTAGGAATCAAACATAATTTAAAGACTAAATTTAAGGTTATCATCAGAAAACTCATAGTATAAAAATATTCAAGATGTTGTAAAAAAAAGGGTAAATAGTCATTTTAGTTCCTAAAAGTGTAACTCGCTGTCAATTTGGTCCCTGAATCAAACAAAAATGTAAAATAGTCTCTGAAAGTGTAATCCGTCTGTCGCGTTAATCCCTCCCGTCAATGTGCGTTGTTAACTCCGTTAATCCATCCGTTATTGTCAGTTTAGTCCATGAAAGATGTCACTTACTGTCAGTTTGGTCCCTGAAACATATAAGTGAATTCGTTTTAGTCCCTCGAATCTTAAGTTACTTCAGCAAAATTTTAAAATGACTGATAAGGACGCCAATAGACTCATGGACTACACATATCTATTGTAATTGGAAAATCGATGGTTAAGGGTGACCTTATTTGCTCTAAGAAAATCAATCAACATAACTTTATATAATCATTGATCTATATTGAAATTAGATAACAATTGTAATTTTTGATGTTAATTCGAAAGCTTTCACGGCTGCAGAACTTAATAAATTACGGTTATTAATTTTAATTCCTCTTTATTTACAATGAATTTTATTTTTTTATTTCATATATTAAAATAATATTTTTAAAATATAAAAAGTATGTGGCATTCCAATGTGGCTTGCCACATAAGTTAATAGAACTCCACATCATTTTTAATTTTGACAAATTAGGGAGGGACTTTGATTTTAGAAATTGATTTTAGGATATTCAAAACATGAACTGATTTGATTCAGATTGAATCAATAAACACTCCTAATGATTAATGATGGTAACAAATCAAAGTAAAAGAGAATATGATACAGCTGCAAGGTGTTAACTAGCCTAGCAAAGCCAAGACACAAATTGAGCTAAGACTAGTATAGTTTGGTTTAAAATTTTGCTGAAGTAACTTAAGATTCGAGGGACTAAAATGAATTTGTATATGTTTAAGGACCAACCCCGATAAGAAGTGACATCTTTCGGGGACTAAACAGACAGTAACGGATGGATTAACAGAGTTAACAACACGCATTAACAGGAGGGACTAACGTGACAGACGAATTACACTTTCGGGGATCATTGTGCATTTTCACCCGATTCAGAGACCAAATTGACAGCAAGTTACACTTTCGGGGACCAAAATGACTATTTAAAAAAAAAAAAAAAAGAATATTCAAGATGTTATCACTTCTTTGGAAAGGACGTGCACTTCTCAATCATCGAGACATTTCTTTGTAATGTAAATAAATCACTCATGGTTTTTCTTTGACTTTTTCACTAAATCTCTTACTATGTTTTTTATTCATCCCTTTTCTTATATTTTCTTTGATAATACTATTCACCCTCTTTCTCTCAATTATAAAATGAAAGAATGAAGCTAGAATATTGTTTAGTTTACCAAAATATCCAATTTATATATTCTCACACCTTATAATAGAATGGAATAATTAATCAAAAATAAAAAAAAAACCGTCCTATTAATCATTCAACCAAAGCTACCCCTCTCTCTCTCTCTCTCTCTCTCAAAATCGTCGTCTACTACACATCACAGCACAGCACATCGGGGTAGGTCTCTCTCTCTCTCTCGCAGTCGCACACAGCAACCAGCCAACCATGACAACGTACGGTACAATTCCAACCTCATCTTCACCGCCAACAAACCCTGAGTTCATTTCACGCGCCAAAGAGAGGATCAGAACAGGTCTCGGAAATCGTCGTCCATGGAAACTCATGTTCAATTTCCGATCATTCAATCTTCCCCATGGTTTCCCAGACGCAATATCGCGCGTGAAAACCAACATCGGTTACTTCCAGATGAACTATGCTATCGTGGTGCTTCTAGTTCTCTTCGTTAGTCTCATAGAGCATCCAATCTCACTCATCGTTTTCGTCGCTCTCATGGCTGCTTGGGTTTTTCTCTATTTCCTTCGTGATGAGCCTCTCGTCATCTTTGGACGCGTCATCAGCGACCAACTTATACTTGTACTTATGGCGATACTCACCGTCGTGCTTCTCTTTCTCACCGGCGCCTTCCTTAACATCATCATCGCACTTGTCGTCGGAGCAGTCTTGGTCTTGCTTCACGCTGCTCTCAGGAACACGCATGATCTCTTCCTTGATGAAGAAGAAGAAGGCCTTTCTTTCTCTCCTCCTGGTGCTCCTGTTTCTTGATTCTTCTTTTTCGTTATTTTCTTGTTCTTTTTTTTTCTTGTTATTTCGTTCGTGAATTTAGGAAATGATTTCTAGGTTTGGGGTTTGTGAAGAAGAAAATTGCTAGATCCTTTGAATTGTGTATTGGTGACTATTATTGTTGTTGTTTGTTAGTTGCACGAAAAAGAAAATGAAAACGATATATTTGTTTTTTCCAATTTTTTCTCTCTATGTATATGTATCTATGTTCTTCTGGTTTCGATTGAAGGGGGAAATTAAACGATAAAGAATTGACATACATCAAATGCAGTGAGAATATTTTTAATTTCGTGTTTTAATACACAATTCTGTTACTAATTGTTTACTTGAAAGAAGTAGTTACAGATGAGATGAGCGTGATTTGTTGCTTTGATTGGATGATATCTTGTATAATTTTATTGTATTTTTTCATAAATCTTAATAAATAAATTGTTTTTTTTACAAAAGTAAATAACTATTAGATCTACGCGTGGCTCCGTTGAAACTGGATCAAGAACAAGCGTTGCCTCAATTTTTTTATTTATGCTTTGTGTCGATCCATATTGGTCTTCATCAATGATAATGCAGAAGATGAATCTTCATTCTGATTGGTGACAGGTGGTTTGAATAAAGCTTTACCCTTTTTTTGTAGACCAAAATAACCATTAAAATATTGTTCACAAAACCTAACACAACTTACAAGTTACAAAACCAATGTTTGTTGCGCTAGACATTTTCCTTAGTTATCTAGCCCCATACATAAGACCTATTTAGATCCACTTATTTGGGTTGGGTTTATATATTGGCATAAACACTTGGGAGAGCTTATGGAAACAACTTATGACATGTTCATAAGTTGTATTCAGCTAATTTCCATAAGTTACATATGATAGTTTATGAAAACAACTTATGCTTATAGAAAAATAGGTTAACATTATTTTATCTTTTATTATATATAAACAGTTTATGCACAAACACTTAATGATAAGCGTTTATGCCATAAGTTGCCTAATTAAATTATTTATCCAAACATAGTTATCCAAACAGACCCATGACAACTCCTAAGGCTTGGTCGAAGCATCTGTCTTTCTAGCGCATAGAAAGCTATGCACAAAAAGGATAGTTGAAATACAAGTACAAATACAGCCACAAAATACCATAGTTTCTCAATAAACATACACTGTGATTTGGTGTTATGGACTAACGCAATGATCAATTAAATTCCTTGGCTTCAAATCCAAACACCAACACCTATAATCTGAT
Organism: Oxytropis ochrocephala; assembly: GCA_020916435.1. Lineage (NCBI taxonomy): Eukaryota > Viridiplantae > Streptophyta > Magnoliopsida > Fabales > Fabaceae > Oxytropis > Oxytropis ochrocephala. Next base: position 117,488,082 of record CM037093.1, read on the forward strand.
CTTGACATGGCAAAAAGTTCATCAGGCGTGAGGTTGTCAACTTCCTTGGATTTCCAGCTATCAGATATGCTGACCATGTTGTTACTTGAAGTCAACGCTCCAAAGCCTACCTCGTGATGACTTTGACCTCGTATTCTCTTATACAGTCTCATGACAGATATACAATCTTCATATGGGTCGTGAATGCCAGATTGGATATCATAACTGTAGAGAAAAAACACCATTAAATTGAAGACGGGTTAAAACATTATTAATTGGATCATCGTGCTACTACAGTACGTAGCTAATTGTATTGTAACTGCAGCAATTTATGCAGGTCAATCAAATAGAAGGTCGAGCTTGAGGAAAAAATGTAACATACCCCAGATATGTTTTGGTAAGATACTTGAGTGAATGGCTGACCAAGTTTGTTTTCATCATTGGACGGTACGTTGCAGTATCCCTGCAACACAAAAAATAAGCACAAGCAATATGTTAGCTTAGTAAATACAAGCATCTGCACTCAAATCAGAAACTATACATTCAATGACAAAATTAAATCAACATAGCAGACTTCAGTGTAAGAAAAATCCAAGTAACAGAATAGAATGGATCACTAAAACTGCAAGAGTGAATTATGCAACACACCTTATAACATTGTAAACGACTATAAAAGGAGAACAGGGGTATCCTTATAACCTTGTAGGCGACGTTGGATATGGTGGATGATCTCCGCGACAGTTCCTTTGCTAGTATGTGGCTAGATTACACTTTGCTTACACTTGGTATTTTTATTGCAAATTTATTGGCAGGCAACATGCCGTAGGAACAATACTTGTGCCACTCCGGTGGCTGCTCAGGCATGTTGCCTGCCAATCTATATGCAATGGAAAAAACAGGTGTAAGTAAAGTGTATCCATAAGTTAAGTTCTCAGAATATGATCCCAATGTAAAACCATTCCTCATTAATTCTTACACAAATTCGTAATAGTAATATGAAGTTATGAACAATTTTGGTGCTTCAGCCGCTTTCTTTGTTTTAATGACTGCATTTTCTAGTTTCTACCCTTCTCTAGTATTTTCTACTGATGCTCCGACCACTCATTTATGAGGCCAAATTGCCTTTTCAGTCCCTTTTCACCTTTGTCCCACTGATGCAAAGTGTCAGTGATGCAAAGTGTCAGTGACATTGTGTACATTATCCAGAAGCAAAATTTCTAGTGAATCCAGCCACAGACCAACAGAAGAGCACTCGCGGAGAGCAGAAGAAACAAGCAATTTCCAATAACCGTTTTACTCATCAATGGACAAGCACTGAATGAGTGCAATGGAAAGTAACTGAAATAATTTTTTGAATGATTAAGCATAATTGAGTTAGATGCTCAAGAAATATCTACCTCAACAGGTGATCTGGATAACTCATTTTCAAGCAATCTAAATCATGTGCCAAATCATGCCCCACAAGAAGCATGGCCTTTCCACCATCCAATCTAACTTTGCTAATGGATTCTCCATTGTATAAAACTTGCAATATCTTCTCCTGAACATCCTTAAGTGGCATGGCATCTCGAAGATGCTCTTCTGTCAACCCAGTTATATCATATCTGAAAAATGTCAAGCAAAATCAACACCAACATTCTCATTTTTTCCTTATCCCCTTTCTCTTTGACAATAAAGGAAAACAATCATTAAAAGATGAAGTACCTATAATTAGTAACAGGAATTTGAGGCTGTACATATGTGTGGAAGATTAAGTTTTCATCTTCATCAACCAAGCATACCCTAGCACAAAGTTCTAGTGATCCATCACTTCCACCACCAACCATTTCACAGTCAATTGCAACTGCTCCCGGGCACCTTTCAGCATAGTTTTCAGAAGAAGAATCCCCGTATTCGATTTGGGATCTCATATAGGGCAATGCACTTGTTCCCTGAAACAGTTCCGCAAACAAGGTAAACTTCATTACAAATTAATGTTGCATTAAATCAAACAAAAAACAGGAAACATAAATTGTAATCAGCATAACAACATTTTACTTCATATCAACGCTTTAGGTTGTCAATAACCAACTTACTAGGGGTGCTGGGGCAGATAGGTGAGAGATTTGTTTATGCTCATTGAGGGACCCAGGGCTATCAAATAGTGTCAAGCAAAGTTGACAACCCTGTTTGGAGAAAATCGCTGAACAAAGTCCCTTTGGCAAAGGACCTAAAAAATAAAGGAAACCGAAAGGTAAAATGAAGAATGAAAACTTAGTTAAAACATTGCAAGCAACAATGCCGAGATCAGATCGACTATGCAATAACAATAACTAACCGGTGAGATGTTCCCTCAGAGATTCAAAGGATTTGCAGTGCTTATGACAGACCCCACATTTAGGCTGATGGACAGAGTGGTAAGAAACTTTCATGTGTTCAATAAGATGTTCTCTCTTCTTATATTGCTTATAACATGCCGAGCATTTGTGTCTGAAGAAACAAGTCAGTTATAAGCAAAATGCAGAATAAGAATTATACACAAAAGGAAAACAATAGATAGAGTACTTCAGGATTTTTAATTCTACTACTGGGGAGGATAGACATTTTGCATTTAAAAACCAGGGCAGGATGGTCATTTCACGGAAAATCCCTACTTCTTCATCTTCTTTGCGAAATGCCGCGCGATTTGCGCCACCACCATGCACTATGCCTGTTACCCTAATCCGCGCCGCAACACCACATGGTGTGGCACTAGACCTCCACAATGCGACGTGCTGTAATAGTGGCCGCGGAAGCTATTAACTACAAAGTGGAGCCCATAGAAGATTCCATCTTTGTCTTTTTTAATGAAATTTACAACATGCTATGGAGAGACCAAACATTTAAACCAGGGCAGGCTGGTCATTTCGCGGAAAATCCCTAATTCTTCATCTTCTTTGCAAAATGCCGCGAGATTTGCGCCGCCACCAATGGCTACGCCCGTTACCCTAATCCCCGCCGCAACACCATATGGTGTGGCACTAGAAATCCACAATGCGACACGCCACGATAGCAGCCGCTATTAACTACAGAGCGGGGTAGCCCATAGAAGATTCCAGCATTGTCTTTTTTTAATGAAATTTACAACATGCAATTGAGAGACTAAAGAGTTAAAGCAAGTTTGGGCAATTATCAGAAGATACTCATTAGAATACACAAGCTGAATAATAACTGGAATATTCTTACATGCCAAGGAAATATGTACAATAAATAAAATTCAATTATAATGATTAAGTAGCTTTCAGCTGAATATTCACAAAGCATGCATGGTGATCATCAAGGAAAAGAAAAAGTAAAAAAGACAAACAAGAGAGTGAGGAGCGAAAAATACACCTTTTGGTTTGGTTTAGAGGAGGATCTACTAAGGCGTCCATTTGCAGTAGTGATCAAGCGCGTGCGAACCGAAGAACAGAACTTGACAAAAGGAATCAATGGAGGAATTTTCAGTGTTTTTATCGTATAGTTCGATACACTGTAATATAGGTGAAAACAGTGAAGGTAAATTGAGTGAAATGAACCTCTGCAAACCCTAACGGTATGGTGTAAGATGACGCGGTGGGTACTGGGTATCCTTCTAGAAGTCAAAACGTAATCTTGCAAAACCCTCTTGCCATTTTTTTGCTAATTTTTGTGGTAAAAATCTGAGATGGCTCACATTAGTACAAACACTAACATTTCAAAATAATGACTATATTTTAGACATTTTAAAAAATGAGAAATGCTATCTGGACAATCCTTTTGGTACAAAGACGGACAAGTACAGGGAAACATACGGTGGGACCCAGTTGGTAAGTTTTTAGATTTGTATGTATATACCAAAACAACGATGTTATATGGACAAAAAAATTTAGACAAAAATCGACAAAAACTAACTTACAACACTAATTAACCAAGTTTTTTTAGATTATTAGTAAGTTGATCAATTAACCAAGTTTTTAATTAACGCCTGAAAGCGTGAAAAGCGAGGTTGGTTAATAGTCTAAAAACTTGATTAATTGGTGTTGTAAGTTGGTTTTTGTCTATTTTTGTCTAAATTTTTTTGTCCAAATAACATTTTTGATACCAAAATAATAGAACCTCAACTTCCTTTGGAAAAAATGCGAGGATATTAGGCAAGAGCACTTGGATTCGGTGAGATGGTAAGTCTCTTTCGGCTTTAACTAAAAAACCACGAGTTGGGCGTGCAGCGGTGTTAAATCTTGGCGGGGCGGGAGTTTGTAAGCATTGTGGTCATCATATTTCGATAGATTAGTCTTTCTGATTCTTGTATGCTTGTATGCAAATTATACCCAAATTAAAAATTGTTGCTTATAAAAAGTAGTGCATTTTATGTGGGTTTATTTGGAACTTATTTTCATCAAATTGAAAAATTTGGAGAACAAAAAATATGCAATTTAGCCTATATATTTTAAAACTTACTATTAAACAAAGTGTTAGTAGTGCTTATTAAACAATGATGAAGCACAATTGATCAAGAAGATGACACTCTACAATATAAAAGGTGATGATGAGTTTGTCCGGTGGCGAAGTTGTAATGGTTTGTACTCACTACGCTCTGCATATTTTTTTTTTTTTTGAGATTTGCTCTGCATATTTTGGTGTAATGGAGGATTGAATTGATAACACTCACCTTTGAGTGCAAGGGAATTGAATGCACGTGGCTAAAATTGTTTATTTTTTTAATCCAAGCATTATTCTTCATTCTCATATCAATAAGTAAGGTTGTGATTCTTGAACAGTTGACACTAATCTATTGCGACTTATAATTAAGATATAAGGACAAATAAGGATTATGCCATGTCTGATTAATTAATTTATAAGATGCCAAAACATAAGCGAGAAACAAACATTATTTGCATTGTAGACACGTCACTTGATATATCACGTTCAGCTCTCAGCCTTGTCAATTCTCATCATGAGCAAAAACAATATCTTTTTGTTTTACATGTCTGATTATCAATGCTTAAAGCTATATCTGAAACTACGGATTTTTCAGCTGTCTTCTTTTGTTTGCTACTTACCTCTTGCTATATTTAGATGAGGAGTCTGTTAGAATTAGCTTTGTGTTCTAATTGTAATTAGTGTTAGTTAATCTAGTCAATTAGGTTGACTATAGTTTGCTGAGTTAGCTTTCCGGTTAGAAAACTAACAAACTTGTAACTTCCCTCTTTGTATTTTTCTGAGCTATATAATGCTCAAGAAGCATCAATGAAAAGCAGTTGATTTCAATCACATTTCTTTGCATTTCGTTTACAAATTGGTACCAGAGCCCCAATTGGGGCCTAATCATCGGAAAAGAAATCTCAATTTCTTGAAGTATCAACAATGGCGAATGGAACCGGGAACAATGGAGAAAGTAACTACATGCAACCATCTATTCCGCGATTAGATGGATATTACGAACACTGGAGTTTACTCATGGAGAATTTTCTGAGATCCAAGGAGTATTGGTACTTTATTGAGAAAGGAATCGAGCAACCGGAGAAGAGAGCAGTGGTATCGGAATCGTTGCAAAAGAAGATAGACGAGTCTAAACTCAAGGATATGAAAGCCAAGAATTACTTGTTTCAGGCGATTGATCGAGCCACTCTTGAAACAATCTTGGATAAGAGCACATCAAAGGCAATTTGGGAATCGCTGAAGAGCAAGTTTCTTGGAAATTCAAGAGTGAAAAGAGCTACTTTGCAGGGCTTGAGGAAACAATTTGAATCAGTTGAGATGAAATCGGAAGAAACCATTACCGATTACATACCCAAGGTGATGCAAATTGCGAATAAGATGCGTGGTCATGGAGAGAAAATGGATGATGGTGTGATAGTTGAGAAGATTCTACGTTCGTTGACAGAGAAATATATTCACATTGTGTGTTCAATCTCTGAGTCAAAGGACACCGAGAAGATGACGGTGGATGAAGTGCACAGCTCTCTCATAGTTCATGAACAGAATTTCACAAGGTTCCAGAAAGTGAAAGAAGAAGAACAGGCTCTCAAAACAGAAACTGGTGCAAGAGGAGGATATGGCAGCAATCAAAGAGGAAGGGGAACAACTAGAGGAAGAGGTAGAGGTCGAGGAAGGCAAGCCTGTGAGACTGTGGAATGTTTTAAATGCAAGAAACTAGGCCATTACAGAAACGAATGCCCAGAATGGGATAAAGAGGCGAACTATGCAGAGGTGACTGAAGAAGAATCAATGTTGTTGATGGCAGAAGCAGTTGAAGATCAATGTGTGAATCTTGAAGCAAATGATACAAAGGTGATTGAGGAAGATGCTCTATTGACAATGACAGAAACTGATAAAGATCAAAGTAAGGATCTTGAACACATGATACTGATGGCAATCACTAAAATTCAAGAGAAAGAAAAGATTAAGAAAGATGCTTGGTACTTGGATTCCGGCTATGAAGTCCCGATACTTCAAAATAGGCCACGTACCCGTATCCGATACGTATCCGATACCGATACGTATCGGATACTTCCGGATACGTATCCTGGGAGTATCCTAGAATTTATATTTATTTTTAAATAAAAAAACCAGATACTTACAGGATACTTGTTGGATACTTACCGGATACGTATCCTGGAAGTATCATAGATTTTATATTTATTTTTAAATCAAAAACCAATAAGATATTTACTCTTTTATTCATTATTTGAAGAGAAATAAAATGGATCCAAAAAGGGCACAAGTTATGTGCATACTAATCTTCGTCTTTTTTTTAGAAAAGATGAATGATATGGCAGAGGAGAGACAAATATGTGGGACGTTAGTGGAGATGCACATGATCCACTTGATGGTGTTGGAATTGAATTAGCAGAGATATCTCTTGATGAACCAGAGAGTTGGAAGCTATGTTATTTTTTGATGATGGATATGGAGGAGGGGGAATGACACAATTAGTGTTAAGTAGTTAATAGTAGGCAATTCTATAAAGCTTAAACTTCTTTTGGATATGACTTATGGTGTTGTTTTTTGCTATATTCTAATAGTAAATTGTATATCTTTTGTGACATGTTCGTAGGAGGAAAAATATATTTTAAAATGGGTGGGGAAAAAACATTTAACTATGCTTACTTATTTTGATCACAAGTATCTTTATGTTTTATATTTTTAAATTTTAATTAAATTTTTTATTGAAGTATCCCTGCCGTATCGTATCTTGATTTTCAAAATTTTCCCGTATCCACGTATCGTGTCATATCGTATCCCGTATCGTATCCCGTATCCGGGCTTCATAGGATTCCGGATGCTCAAACCATATGAGTGGAAACAAGAGCTGGTTTTCCACTCTAGACATGAATTTCAAGAAGACAGTGAGATTGGGCAATGATACTAGACTAATGGTGGAAGGAAAGGGGAGCATCAAGGTGAGAATGAATGGTATTTCTCACACAATCACAGATGTGTATTATGTGCCTGAACTTAAGAGCAATCTCTTAAGTGTAGGACAGTTACAAGAGAAGGGTTTAGCAGTTCTGTTTGATGATGATTTCTGCAAAATATATCACAAGCAAAAGGGTTTAATTCTGAAATCAATCATGGAGTCAAACCGTGTATTCAAGTTGCTATCAGAACCTATGATTGAAGATGTAACAGGAGAGACATGCTTCAATTCAACTATTGAGGATGAAACCTACTTATGGCATTGTAGGTATGGACATTTGGGAATTGATAACCTGAAGCTTCTGAGGAGTAAAGACATGGTGAAGGGTCTGCCTCAATTCTCTGAAGGGATGAAGACCTGTAAAGATTGCCTAAAAGGAAAACATCGTGATCCAATTCCCAAGAAGAGCAAATGGAGAGCCAGTTGCTGACTTGATCTGATTCATGTTGATATCTGTGGTCCTATAGCACCAACATTGTATCATTTGTATTGAACCAATTTAGCTTAAGAGAGGTATGTTAGAATTAGCTCTATGTTCTAATTGTAATTAGTGTTAGTTAATCTAGTCAATTAGGTTGACTATAGTTTGCTGAGTTAGCTTTTCGGTTAGAAAGCTAACAAACTTGTAACTTCCCTCTTTGTATTTTTCTGAGCTATATAGTGCTCAAGAAGCATCAATGAAAAGCAGTTGATTTCAATCACATTTCTTTGCATTTCGTTTACAGAGTCCCCATCCCAAGTTTCCCAACTTCAAACTTCAAACCAAAGTATGCTCAACATTCATTGTGAGGAGAGAGAGAGAGAGAGAGTACAAACCATTTTTGAACCATTTGAAGGAGAGAGAGAGGGAGTACAAAATATTTTTGAACCATTTGAAGAGCATAAAAGAGCCAGATACTAATACTATACAGCTCTCGAGTCTGATCAAGGCCATTTATATAGGCACAAGTTTACATAATTTCTGAAATAATTTCAAAGGCTTAGCTTCTATTCTATATATATACTCATTACCTTCTTTACTATACAAATATGCAAAATTAGAGTGCATTGTGGAGATATATAGAAAAAAATACAATATCCAAAAGCAAGACAAGAATGCAGTTGGTCATGGCGAACCGCTTTTGCAACACCGGTTTCTTCAGAGTGAGGTGTCACGGCGACGTTGGGCCACTGTAATGGTGTGGTGTTTCCATGATCATGTCGCCCTCCAGTATTCGCAGAACCTTTGATCAAACAATCGCAAATATGCCATCAAGCTCATGTAGGGAAAACAAAAATGGTGCAACAGATGATAAATAACTAAGGTGTTAGTAAGCATTAGTGTTTGCCAAAATATACTAGAGTAAAGCCAGTGTTATTCTCATTCAAGCTGTTTCAATCAAGTCCTGTGAAATATGTATGTAACTCATTCAAAACAACTTGACCAAACAATTCTGTTAAATTTTACTTACCTGTGACATGCGCGGTCTAGAAGAAGGATCTCGCCTTATGCATAATGATGCGGCGTGTAGCATGCAAGAGACCTCATGTTCTGAGTATTGACTTCCCAACCTTGGATCAATCAGTTCCTCAATTGCATACTCTTCTAATAGTGGCCGTGCCTGTTTAATATCCAAACCCCTCACACAATTACTCAAGGCAACACATGAACAAGGAAAAACTACTTCAAGTCCTATTATCATCTATTTGAGTGTTCAGTTTTTCATAAACAATATTTAAAACTCTTGATTCAAAACTCTTGAAATGTTGCCAATTACCAGACAATAAAAAAGCATCATACAATAGATAATAATATTATTTAACTTACCCACTGAGTAAGACACTGCTGTCCCTTGGGCTGGTTGATATCCACGGCTTTACGCCCTGTCACAAGCTCCACCAGTACTACTCCAAAGGAATAAACATCAGCCTTTTCAGTTATTTGGCCACTTTGAGCATATTCAGGAGCCAAATACCTGCATAGCAGCAATGTTGTTCAGTTGTATTGCTGTTATCGCAAAGGCTAGTTAGACAATGAAAGTAATTAAGGCGTAATACACCGCATACCCAAATGTTCCGATTACTCTAGTTTCAACTCCTGTGTCTCCATCAGGCTGCCACCTTGCCAGTCCAAAATCACCAACCTTGCAGAATTCACCACAAGTAATTTAGCAAACTTAAAGAACTAAGCAGATAGATGATATAATGATGCATTTCATTGTAAATCAATGAGACCACATAGCACATAACAAGCCAAACACAACCCTACCAGTGGTTCAAAATCATGAGTGATAAGAATGTTGTTAGGACGCATGTCACGGTGGATAATGCAACCCACTCTGCATTCTTCATGAAGATATCGCAACCCTCGAGCAGCTCCAACAGCAATTTTATGCCGCGCAGACCATTCTAGTGGTTCCCGTTGTCTCCCTGAAAGATTTCATAAGGTTTTAAAAAACGAATATACAACATTCAATCTGTCATGAGAAAAGTTGGTCTAGAAGAAAAAAGAAATTACCATATAAATGAGAATCCAAGGATCCATTACATATGTACTCATATACCAGCAACCTTCTCTTATTCTCTATACAGAACCCAATCAACATAACAACATTTCGGTGCTGTGCACAACTCAGGACTTCTACCTCTGAGCAAAATTCATGATCACCTTGTGAACTTGCCAATTTATGTTGCTTGACAGCAATGACTTGTCCTTCTGGTAAAACTCCTCTGTGAACAGATCCAAATCCTCCTTCTGCCAAGAAATTAGCTCGTGAAAAACCATCGGTGGCAAGCTCCAACTCAGCGTAGCTGAACCATCTTGGAGGCTTTCCAAAAACAGGAGCCTTATGTTGACATATCGAACATAATGGAGGTGGACCGGGTGGGGCATTTCTAGATAATGCTACTGCTTCTCTAACATTTCCACTGAAATCCATATCGGTCTTATATTTTGAGGTTTCAATTTCAGCTTCTCTGTCAAGCCTTGAGAACTTTTCTAGCAAAGCTCTAGTTGTAGACGATTGAAGCCTATTATGAGATCTATCTGATTTTTCTTCCCTACGTTGAGATGATTGTTCATGTAAAAGTAAATCTGCAATCCACGGCTGGAATCTCAAGCTTGCGGAAGATGTTGACAAATTTTCACTGTCTGTGTCAGAATTAGTCTCATCAAGTTCTTGATTTTCTTTAATAGTTTCCTCTTTCTTTGACTCGGCATTGATCTCAGAGATAAGAAATGGCGAGGTTCCAGGATCAGAGCTCGAAACTGATGAAGTCCCAGCTTCAGTAGCAGTAGACGGTGTCCCTAACTCGGGACTGCTAGTTGGCGTAACAACTAGTCCGTTTATGGAATTTAAAGAATCATTCTTCTTTTTGGATTGTTTTCCAGGCATCTCATGTTTCTCAGAAGATAATGGAGTCCCTTCTTCAATATCCTTCTTTTGTGATCCAACCAAATTCAAGCGGAGTACCTTCGGTTTGGAATGCTTCATAACCACAATGTTGCACTGCAGCTCATTCATGCATTGTTGTTCCTCATGCTTGAGCTCTCTGTAAAGGAAGCAACACAAAAATTCCAATAACCGAAAGTGAATTATAATCTCAGATCAATAAAAAGGTAAACCATTGAGAATTCAATCATTTCATCAATTTTAATACATTATCAAGTCCTTATACGAGGAAAACAAAGATAGACTATTACTTATCTAATACGACCCAACTGGCTTGGACTTTCTTGGCTTCTGCAGCGACTGCTCCACAAGGCGATCCAGAAACAATTTTAATCTTGACATTTACCTGTTGAACAACAATTAGTATATGGATACTATTACAAACACAACATTCACAATGTGCCTTTTACACATTAAGGCTACTTAACCTTATTAGGATCATAGACATCATGGAGCTGAAGGATCATTTGAGAGCAAGAATCGGTGATATCATTCTTCTGTTCTTTCCTCTGCTCCGAACAAACTCCCGGAGTTGCCTTCTTGTGACCACTGGCACAGTCACCAGCAAACCTTGGGAAACCCCATAATCTTCGCCCTATAAAGATGCAATATAATAGTTCAGTACACAAAACAAAGAAGAGTGAAGGTTCAAATGTACAATAAATAAACGAACAACAAAGTCCAGAATCTTCGCGCAGGTCTGGACTTCAAGCTGAAATGGGAGACAGGTATATATGATTCATAGCAATACAAAAACATACTCATACATAATCAAGAAAGTAAAATAAACACACACACACACACACCCTGAGCCATTACATGTAATTCTACAATCTATTTGTTCAGTTCAGAATTTAGATAAGAAAACAAAATAATATCCATGATAAAAAGATAGATATAGTGAAAAACACTGAGTATAAAAAGAAGGATCCGAAAGAGGGATTACCCGAACTCTGCGAGGGTACAACCACTAGCAGTGTAATGCAATCCCCAGGTTGAACAACATGAGTCAAAGACCAAACTAGAGCAGTCTTTGGAATTTCCTTTGATGCCTTGACAGCAACAATAACCTTCTCAGCACCATCAGAACCTTTTTCTTGCTTCCCCCGCTTGTGCTGTTCTCGACTCATCTGCACCAACAATCTCTACTTCAACAGATATCACTCAATAGCCAACAACCAAAGCCATGTGATCCTATATGCTAAACAAAGTCCCTAGTTTTCTCTCACCTTCTCAAGCACCAGTTTAGAGCTGAAATCAACATGCAACACTCAGTCTATCAAGCAAAATAATAGAATAATCACTGACAACACCCTTTTAACCAAAATCAAACCCTGTATGCTACAGAATAGGTAAACCAAATTTTCACTTCCTGAAAACAAGATGGATTCTTTTAGAATGTTCCCAAAACAGTATCAAATCCTTGAGGAATCAGATACCTTTTTGGCTCAAAAAGCAACCTCCTCAGCTAGCAAAGTAATATGCATTTCAAGAATATTAAAGCACTGCATATGATATGAATGCTTGTAAAAGGGAAGAGTTACAGATTTTATAGCCTTCAAATAATCACCCTCCAAGTGAAAACATTTGGCTCCAACTAGTTGGCTTTACTTTTGATAAGACTAAAGAAGAACCTTCTACCAAAGATTCCTCCACAGAAATAGCAATAAGTCTTTGATATTTGAAGTGTTCCTTGAGAGGTCTTTTAGCTCTCCTTGTCAATGAAAGTTCAGTATCAAATTATACCCAGCACAATCCCAGTTTCAAGATTAAAAAAAGGTTTGTCAATAATGCAAAGCTCAAAACAATAAATAAATGTCAAAAGAAGAAGTGCATAACAATGTGAGACATACACATATCTAATAACTTCCAACTACTACCATTTGATTCCTTTGAAAGACCAAAATCATCATTGGCCACTAGAAAACAAAGAGAAGAAGGACGACCTTGCATAACATCCAAACCTTTCTTTTTCTCTATCACTGTATTATAGTATTGTTTAACAAACCTTACATTGAACAATAAGTAAAAAATAAACAAGTAAAAAACAACAACAACTAATAATGTATAGTACTTTTTTGTTTAACTAAAACTATTTCTTACCAAGAGTATAAAAAAAAAAACATGAAAAGAAATCCATCAACATTAAAACCTAACTTGATTAAACAAAATCATCATTGTGTCCAAATGCTTGAAAACAAAGACCTACAATGATTTTAAGAAACGAAAAGGATAAGAGATTGTTACCCTTTTGTTATTATGGTTCAAAACTTGCTAAAGCTCAAAGCTTTAAGGCGAAGTGGTGAAGGGTATCTTTCTTACTTTCCATCCCAAAAGGCCATTTCAGTAGTAACAGTATGGCACAGAATGAAAGGAAAGGGAAAATGTGAAAATGTGAAATGGGTGTGAAAGGGAAGGAAGAAGCAAGAGGGAATGGACCACAAAAAGTGACACAGCACAGCACAGTGATAAGAAAGATATAGAACAGAACAGAAGTGACACAGCACAGCACAGTGATGAAGAGAAGAAGAAGAAGAAGAAGAAACAATACAAGAGGTCAGCTTTGTTGTTACTGTGAATGAGACATGGCGAAGGAAGGAAAAATACAGAACCGTATCTATCTATCTATTATTATAATGATGATAGTTTTTCAAAAACTCTGAGATTTGTCTTTTACAAATTTTGATAAACTAATTCAATTAGAGTTAGTCGCATTTAATGTGGTTTTCAGACATTGAAAGTTTAAGCAGAGAGAAGGGTCGGTGAATCAGATTTGGTGGTGACGTCTTGTTTCTACATTTTGTAACAAGTGTTAGAGTAGATTAGTAATGTGGTTTAACTTTGTAAACTTAAATTACCCAAAACAATAACGATAATAATAGATAATAGATAAAATGAAAATTTTAAAAAATTAAGGGATCAACACCAAAGTTATATTCTATAAAGAACTTAAATGAAAATCAAACAAAAATCTAAGGGATAAAAAATGTAATTTAACAAAATATTTTGATAACAGAGAAACTAGCTGATTGAATTTATAGTATTTGGTAAAATTAGCGATTGAAGTAGCTTATAAATATAAAATGACCTAAATAAATATTTGTAATTAATATTTAAATATTAGGCAGAAAATTAATTTAATGGAAGATAAATAAAGAATTTAATCAAAGTAGCAAAGGTAAAAATGAAAGGAAAAATGAAATGATATAAGCCATAGTAGGACCTACATGTATTCCAGGGTTTCAGAACAACCCCTGAAAAAAAATTAACACTGATATCTTAGAAAAAATGTTTTTAAACTTTTGAAAAATAAATTTTGTACTTAAGTTCCCAAATTTGTACCAAAGTTCCCAGGTTTGCACCAGTCTAATACACCACACTCTCACATCTTTTTTTTTTTTAAAAAAAGGTTTTTATCTATCCTTGAATTGATTCTTGTTCTTCTTCTTATTTTCCTAATTTTGATTCTGTTAATGATATTTAATTGGTAATTTGTGTTAGTAATATTGAATTAATTTGTATTTTGTGTTAGTGTTATTTAATTTATTTTGATTATGTTAGTCTATCTAATTTGAATCTGTTTTGTATTTTGTAAATATGTTGATTCTTTTAGTGTTATTTAATTTGTATTTAAAAACTTATTATTGTTATTTAATTTGTGTTGGTCTAGTTGTGTTGCACTAATTTAATTTGTGTCGGTCTACTGCAACACAAGTACTAGTTTTTAGTATTATTTAATTTGTGTTGGTCTAGTGCACCAATATTGTAATTTTTAGTATTCTTTTAGTGCTATTTAATATTATTTTTTAATAGGAGTATTGGTACTAATAGTATTTTTTCATGGCGGATCTACATATGTGCGAGGGTGGTCAACCGAACATCTTGAAAAAGTATTATTAATACCAATACTCCTATTAAAAAATAATATTAGCACCAATATTCTATTAAAAAAATATTTTGCACACATTGTAGATATTTGTTTGCATTGAAATTCTTAGTTTTGCACCTATCTAATACCTCATACTTATACAATTACTCACACTTTTATACATTTTTAATTCTCTCTCTCCTACATTTTCTCAATCTCGAGTATGTTCTTCTTTATTCTTATCCTCATTTATTATATTTATAGCAATGCATGTGTTTAAAAACTTTTGCACACCCTAACCTAAAGACGAAGTCCTAAATACACCACTAATCCGCATTATCCGTATAAACTAGCGAATTGAGATTGTCAAACTCAGCCTAACTTAAGTTATTCAAACATAAAAAATAAAAGTTAATCGCATAAATATCACATTTAAATTGTTTATTTTTCTCACAGAAAGAATTGTCTTTACTTTTTCACAATATTGATTGATGATTGAAGATGGACAAATCCTGAATTTTGTAAATAATGTGGATGATTAGACATTTTGAAAGGTGACGGTCATTTAATGCAACTTGGGCCTTGCTTGCCCCTAAAGAAAGCGTTTGCAGCTACCGAATTAACTATACTCTGCACTGCCATGAGAACTACCTGGGAACTCTATCTTCCTTTTAGTACTGTACTCTTCTTCCATTAATTTCTGACCAACTCTCCCGTGGCCGCTTGCCTACTCTCAAATGCCCAACATTCAAATCAAACTAGCAAATACACGTGCATACCTACGTGTGTTATCTGAACATTACTTCGTGAAAATTAAAATTAATTTAAAATAGATAAACGAAAAACTTCAAATTGTAATTGAGTTAGTCTGAATATTATCTTGTAAACATTTACCAACAATATGTAATATTTCTCGTAGAGATTAGAAAACAAAATTGTATTGAAGTCTCAGAAGGATAACTCACTTGATTGAGTGAAATAGACATTGTTGGTGGAAAAACGTTGGCGTACGGGGTTCGAACCCCGCTTCCCCTCCTCTAACAACTAACACACTAATTACTAACCACTTTGCCTATCGAAAAAAACTTGTATTAAAGTTTCAAATTTTATAAGTTGTAATATTTCTCGTAGAGACTAAAATAAAATTTATTGATAGAGAAAAATTGAAAATTAAAAATGAAGGAGACATGTAGATAAAATTAAAGTAGATACATTATGAAAAATAGAAAAATGAGATAGAGTTAGAGTAACAAAGTGAATGAAAGAGTGAAAAAGGTGTGAGAAAAATTGAAAAAGTTTGTAAAAATATATGAGAGAGAATGATTAGTAATATTTCCTGAAAAGGTTAAAAAACAAAATTATAGTAAAGTTTCAAATTTTACAAATTGTAATATTACACGTAGAGACTGAATGAAACTTATTGACAAATAAAAAATAGAATATTAAAAAAATGAAGAAGACATGTAGATAAAATTAAAGTAAATATATTATGAAAAATAGAAAAAAGTGATAGAGTTAGAGGAAGAAAGAGGAGAGGGGAGTGAAAAAGTGAAAAAGTTTGAAAAGGTTAAGATTGATATTTTGGCGGTAGATTAATAGTATAGATAGATAGTAGACTCAATAAGAGTCGGCGGGTTTGCATTTAATTAGGCTTTGAGGGAGTAGTAAAAAGGAGCAAAAGACGATTTAAGATTGATTTAATATTCCAGTGAAATATTTTTAATGGCAAATTTCACATGGACTAACACTAAATTTTTCACCGCGATAATTGAACTTAGAAGACTATAGGTCAAAAGCTCTGTTTGGTAAAAAATAGTAGATAATGGTTAAACAGTTTATGACGTATGAGTTTATTTTGATAAACTAGTTGACTGAATTTAAACTATTTGGTAAATTTAACGGTTGAACTAATTTATATAAATATAAAATGATATACAATATATGTTTGGTCCCTGCAAATATCGTCATTATCCAATTTAGTTCCTGCAAAAAAAAAGTTTTAAAAAGACCCCTACAAAAACAAAACACTTCTAATTTGTTCCCTCTATTAACTTTTTGTTAAAAAAGCTGACATGTTACCGACATGCCACATTAGCATCTCATGTCATCAATGCCACGTGGCACTAATATTTGCCACGTCAGCAATCAATTGATGGTTGTCATGTGGCACTCACATGTGGAATTTGAACTTGTGACCTTTTGCTGATACACACTCACAAATACCACTGAGCTCCTTGATGATTTTTTTTTGGTGAAGACTACTTGATGATTTGATAACAATAAGCCTGATACAAATATATCTTATGTATTTGTAATTAATTTTGATTTAAAAAAATCTGGAAAACAAATCTTCATCTTCAATACAGAAACATGAAGATTTATATTCAAAATTGAGATTCATTATTAATGGAGTTGCAAGACTCTGAAGGAGCTTCACGAGATTCATCAATGGAGATTCATTCGAAATTGAGATTCATACAGAAAAATGGAAACCCACAAAATCTGAAGGAGTTGTACGAGATTCATCAATGGAGATTTTGTTTGCAGATCTCATTGAGGTGGCAAATGTCGGTGCCACGTGGCACTGATGACATGGGATGTTGATGTGGCATGTCAGTGCCACGTAGCACAAATATCCAATAAGCTTTTGACACGATGTAGTGATGTCATTGTCGATGTCATCTCTGTTCGCCATGTCAGTTTTTTTTAACAGAAAGTTAACAGATGGACCAAACTAGAAGTGTTTTGTTTTTACATGAGCCTTTTTAAAACTTTATTTCAGAGACTAAATTGGATAATGTTGATATTTGTAGGGACCAAACATATATTTAAGCCAAAGATATATAAATGTACATTTGTAATTAATGCTTAAAAATAAAGAAAATACTATTTGATGAATGATAAATGAGAAATTCAATTAAAAGCTTAACACATGGTTCAGGAGTACTCCTCTTTTGTTTCTTCGTCTGGTGTGGGTCTAGTCCATCACAAAAGATGAATTGAGGTTTGCCGGGCGCACCCTCTTGTTAGTTGGTGGTGTCTCAATATTGACGGTGTCATTAAACATGAAGCTCGAGTTGCTAGTTGTGGTGAAATTATTCGAAACAATTTGGGAGAGTGGATTGGTAGATTTTCCAAATTCCTTGGCTTATGTTCTACTTTGGAGGCTGAGCTTTGGGGTATTTTGGAAGGGTTAAGGTTGTGTTGGGTTAACGATTGTAAATCAGTTATTGTTTAGGTGGATTATGATGTTGTTTGCTCTATCATACATGGTGACTTTGTGGGACGTGTTATAGAGTGGAGCCTTGTTAGAAAGATTTACACTATGATGTGCCGGCCCTACATGTACAAACTTCGCATGCACATTATAATTTGGGAATCTCCATTCCCCCAGCATAGTATTGCGTGTACATGTAGGGCCGACACATCTTAGTAAAGTGATTTTTTCATACATTATGATGTGCCGGCCCTACATGTACACAATGTAATACTATGCATGCACGTTTTATTTGATGGGGAGACAAACACTAATGCCTGAATATATGACACTTCAATTCAACAGTGTAAACTCCTTCTTATTGCAGGAATGTCATTTGCATTTTATATCCATATATTATATATATGATTATTATCTGTGTCATAGACATATATAGAGTGGGCTCAATGCTCAACAAACAAGCATTGATACTATATGCAGACTACTTAATTACTCTCTACCAACTTCACTGATCGTAAATAGTCTGATGATTTAATTAAGTGTATTAAATGATGCTAGTATACCAATGCCATTAATAACAGTAACCTGCGGTTCAATTAATTGATGGCTAATACAACTCCAAATAAGCTAGTAGCTAGTATTTTAAAAACATTATAGTATTGGTTGAATTTGGTCAATAGGTTGAAAAGGGAGATGGTAATTAAAAGAAAAAGATGGTGGAGCCATTGATTGAGAAAGAGTGGGTTAGGAGCAGCAGTACTGTGTGATTCCTCATCCATCCTGCTCAAAGCAAAAAGCCCACATGCAATGCAGTGCAAAGTCAATACTACAACTCTACTGTAGTAGACAACTCAAAGATATTAATATATCTCTTAGCCAATGCACGATTATGCAAATTTTGTCGTGGAAATTAGAAGATACATGTTCACATCTGGAATTTTGGGAGATACCTCGCGTGGGCAATGATGAATGGCACTAATCGATGATCAAGTACTATTGATAAAGTTTACTTGCAAACCTACTTCGACGTACAAGTTAGGTCTCCCTCTAACACGAGATTAGGGTTTTCGACATACTTGATCAGAGTGGGTGAGACCACCCCTTATATAGTTGTTTGTATGGGTTTGGTGTAACCGGTCGGTCCTTTAACCCTAATTGTGAAAAGTACAAATTGTAGCTTCTAGTTTAATGTCAAAAATAATGTTTTCTAAAAACACACACTTATAATTCACAAACCTTTTTTTAGTTCAACAAAAGTGGAGCTATGAGAAAACTATGTGGTCAATTTCCCTGCACTAACTACCATATAGGTTTTAGCAGTTTGTGCTCAAGTGCAGCATCAGATAAGAGAGAGAGGGGGCTCAATAATGCCCTCATGGGTGGGCCACTTGGAACAATATTTCAACAATGCAAGGGTGCCCAAGGTACACCCCCATGTTTTAGCTTCTTCTATGAATACTAATAGATGATGAGAAGACTGGGTCAGCCCCCACACGAGGGTACCAGCATTGCACATTGCTTTGTGTCTCTCACCATTCTTAGCTTAATGGTTCCATGGAAAGTGCCAAATCTCTATTATAAGAAAATTTTGCAGTTTTAGGTTTATTGAATAACTGATGATGTATTTAAGACAGTCTATAATATAGATCATATACATCCGTTATTTAATAAGGACTCGAGGGAGTAAGAAGAATCATTGTGAGATTGTGGCCTTGGACTCTTAACAAACTGTAAAGTCAGCTAGTAGACATCAAACTAATTTGTCTGTTTATTGTAATATAAATGTTCTGATTCTAATCTGTTATAACAAACATCTAAATATGGCAAATCCTTCATTTTCCTTTTTCTTTTTTTGGTTTAATTTTTTCATGTCCTTCTCTAGTTTTTCATCCAATTATTTGATATTTTGGATGTTATTCCCCTATCATCATCATGTTCATGTACTGTGTGAATTGAATGTACACTTAATTTTGCTACTTCAACAAAGACAAACCACATGGATATATATATATATATATATATATAATATATATATATATATATATATATATATGTTGACCAACGTCTCTTCACCAATCTGTTACTTCTTTTTTCTCCTCTACTTTCCATTATTTTTGGTAGCATCTGATCGGATTGTTTGCCCTCTACCCCAGAAAAAATTACTGAATTTAAAATTAACATATTCTACTCTATGATGTTGATTAGACATGATTAAAGATCAACTTGTTGATTCAGCAATACTAGCATTACTCACAATGATTTCCGATTGATTAGCATAATTTTAATTGGTCTGCTTCTGGCTTCCCTTGTGTGTGTTGTGAAGGAAGCATTTGGTGAAATTAAAAATTGTTTACCCAGTTCTTGAAGAAATAATTAAACAGAAGCAAATAACTAGGGAGCTTGCTGACTTAGAGGCAGCCTTGGATAGGCATGGCAACGAGGCACGTCATGGTTTAGCATCCTCATCCCAGTCCCAAACAGGGAAGAGTTTCCCACGGGTATTCGTTTTTGCCACTAAGTTATAGAAATAGCAAAAAAAATTGGTTTTTTAAAAATTTGAGAGTTGGGGGTGTGGGCAGCAAAGAGGTGGGGTATCACTTTTTCCACTCCCAATAACGAGCCAGCGAACTATAGAAAAAAGCCCGATAGCTTACCTCATGCACCTGATGGGTCCATGCTTCGTACAACCCCCCTTCTACTCACTAGACACCCCATAACACCCTTTATTTCCAAAATACCCTTGAATTTTAAACATTTTTTTTAAACTTTAAGTACGGTTCGGCCAAGCGTGTGCCGAACCTGTTAAGTGTGGTTCGACCATGCGTGCGCCGAACCGGTTCGCACTTGGTAGGGTCGAACCTCCCTGATTGTTGTTGGATATTGAATTGTTTAATTTTAACTGATTTTTAACGATTCGATTTATTCTTTGCTAACACTAGTTGTTTAATTTTAACTAATTTTTAACGATTCGATTTATTCTTTGCTAACACTAGTATGGTTAACACTAGTTGTTTAATTTTAACTGATTTTTAACGATTCGATTTATTCTTTACTAACACTAGTATGGCTAACACTAGTTGTTTAATTTTAACTTATTTTTAACGATTTGATTTATTCTTTACTAACACTAGTATGGCTAACACTAGTTGTTTAATTTTAACTGATTTTTAACGATTCGATTTATTCATTGCACGAATTATTTTTTAAACCTTTTCGGTTTGTATGACTTGTTGCACTTATCTATAATAAGTGTGATCGAACATGAGTCGTTGATTTAAAACAATCGAAACTGTTGATTCAAAAATTTAGCCGTTGACTGGACAGTGGAGAGGGTTCGGCGCACGACTGATCAATTTGGATCGCCCCACGCTTGGTCGAACCTGGTCAAAACATAATTTGGGGTGTCTGAGTAAACATTGACTGGTTCTACGCAGCGAGATTCGATCAGGTTCGATCAAGCGTGCGCCGAACCGTATTTATTGTTTAAAAAAAATATAAAATCAAATTTTCAGTAAGGGTTTTTGGTCTTTTCACATCAAAAAGGGGTATGTAATGAGTATAAGGGGGTTGTACGAAGCATGAGCCACCTGAAGTTCCATTGTTAGCCAGCCCAATAACTTCGGCCTTCACGAATGGACAAGTAATGTGAGGGTGTTTTTTTTACCCCCACCATCAATTCTTATACCCCCACTCAACTAGTTTTTTCTAGGCATGGCAACGGGGCGGGTTTTGCATCCCCCTGCGGCCCGCCCCAAACGGGGTCGGGTTCCCCACAGGTATCCTGTATCGGTTCCCGTCACTAACGTATGCAAAAAATAAAGAAAAAATTATTTACGATAATTAATTTAATAAAATAATAATTATTATACAATGATAAAATAAAGTTAAAAATATTAAAATAGACTTTTCTTTTGAAAATAGCTCAACACTTAAAATAAACAAAATCAATGAATATATTTGCATAAAATAAAATGAAATAAATACTTAGTTTGTTGTTGAACGGGTTCGGGGCGGGCGGGGCGGGTAACGACGTCCCGAACCCGTCTCCGCCCACGAAAAAAGCGGGCATTCCCTGTCAAACTCGGGTCGGAATCGGGTGGGTACCCACGGGTTCGGATTTTGTTGTCATGCCTAGTTTTTTCCAATTTACCCCTCAAATATATCTAAAACAAATTTATCTTTCAAATAAATAAATTCGTTGTCTAAAATTAACACAACGGATTTATCTATTTGATAGATAAATCTGTTTTGGATAAAAAAAATTAATAGATAAATCTGTTTTGGATAAAAAAAAAATTAAAACTTTGTTGTTTTCTTTATTTTCTTTATGGAAGACATACTTCCGTAGTTGATTACTTAGTTTTGTTTTTTATTTTTTAGATAAGCAAAGATATCATTGAATGGATCACAAGGGGTGCCCAACCCTTACAATGGAAGGAATGGGAAGGGGGAGGGCCTCCTCAAAACCTACCAAGGCCAAAACCCATTGGGAAAAAGACTCTGGCAGTAAAAAGAGTACCTCGCACAAAAGATGTACCACAGTGGAACAATAACAGAATATTCCATTGTTTCTCCCCCTACAAAATTTGTTTACAACCCGTACATAAAAGGAAGTTACAGCATAGAAAAACAACCCAATGGACAATTGAACCAATCCGCCCAAGACACCCTACAATTCCTCCCCTTTCTTGCCATAAACCAACACCACGCCGAATCATTTATACTTGCGAGAATTGTTGTAATGGAGATTACCTCTCCATTGAAAATTACCTTGTTACGAGTCATCCAAATGTTCCAAATTACCGTCATCCATATAAGCTAATTCCAAATTACCTTTATACTTAGTTTTGTTTATATATGAGCTAATTCTGTAGTTGTGTATGTAAATCCATTTTAATTTTTTTATACAACAAACGGATTTACCTACCAAATAGATAAATCTGTTGTGTTGATTTTAGACAACAAATTTATCTATTTGTTAGGTAAATTCGTTTTGTCAGTTTATATAACAATTTTGTCTTACACAATCGGTTTCTACTACAAGAATTATGCTCTATTTGGTACAAAATAGCGGATACCGGATAACCTAGCTAGCATATGAGTTTATAGCGGACTGGTAGCTTATAAGCTAGGGGTTGAATTTAAAGTATTTGGAAAAATTAGTGATTGAACTAGCTTATGAGTGTAAAATGACATAAAGTGATATTTGTAATAAATGCTTGAAAATGAGAATGGGGTCAATGAGGAACTTAATTAAAGTAATAAGAGTAAAAGCGAGAGAAAGAGAAACATTATAAGCTCAAATACTACTTCAAGTAGCGTTTCAAAAAATGTTATAAGCTAGTAAAAATGATATTGAAATAAGCTAGCAAAAATGAGTCGTGTAATTAATTAATTTAAATATATTGAAATTAATTTTTACTATAGTTATGTCTGATTTTAAAAAAATTGACCCCCGACCTTGGGTCTTAGATCCGCCACTGAAGCTAGTCATGTCAAACAGAGCCTTAGACAATTTCATTTTGAAAAGGGGCAACACATAAGTAGAAAACTTGAGTTATATATGTTGCTCTCCATTTCTCAAAAGTAATGAAGAATTCTACTTAAAGAGAGATAAACACAATAATGATGATGGGCTATAGAATTAATTAGTATTATGACAAATTAAAGGCTAAATAACACCTTTGTCTTTTATCCTAGTTCTAGGTTTCATTTTGGTCCCTCGTCTTCCATTTTTGTTTCATTTTGGTCTCTTTTAGTGTTTCCCGTCCATTATTTTTAACGGACGTCACACAGGCAGTTAACTGATGACGTGACGTCTTAAATGTCAATGCTGACTTGAAATTTATTAAATGATGTGGCAAATAGATGACCAAATTGAAACTTAAAAAATATATAGGACCAAATTGATAAAATTAACAAAAACAAAAAACACAAACAAAATTAGAAAATCCGGAAAAACACCCCAATCTTCATCTTCAGCTTCCCCAAAATCCTATAAACCCTAAATCCTCAAAACTAGAACTTCTCTATACATGCTTAATCCATACAGCACAATAGTAGTTCTGTAATTACATACAAGTAAAGAATGTAACAAGAAGATATTATTACTTCAACGCGAGACTAAATTCAAAACAGAATGATACATGTCCGCCACATCATTTAATAAATTTCTTGTCAACGCTGACATTTAAGACGTCACAACAGCAGTTAATTGCCAGCATAGCGTCTATTAAAAGTAATGGACACAAAACACTAAAAGGGACCAAAATGAAATAGAAATGGAAGATAATGGACCAAAATAGGACAAAAAAAGATAAATGACCAAATGAAACCTAAAGCAAAAATAAATGACCAAAAGTGCTATTTAGCAAAAATTATTAAATTATATAAGCCACCATCATTATTGTATCTATCTCTCTTCAAATAACCCTTTATTTCTTTTCAAAAATAGAGAGAATTCTAATTTGAAAAACTTTGGGACAACAAATTAAAGGACGAGCACTAGGTGCGAAATAATGGTGATCAAATTATTCATCACTTCCTAATATTCCCAATCTATAATGATATTGTAGAATTCTCTTTTCTTGCTTTAATTCTCTTTTCTTCTTAGGTCAGATCCAACCATATCTGCATTCCATAGAAAGGCAAGAAAAAGATGGTTTAGTGCATGTCACACTAGCTTGTACGCAAATAACACAAACTAATGCGTTTGCATGCATGGATGCATATAGCTTTTTCTTGATTCAAATTGCGTAAATAACTCTACAAGTTAAATTAGCAAAGCATAGAAAGATGACAAATTAATAATGGGCATGCATGATGAAGGGAAAAAGTGAGATTGGATATTTAATTTTTTAGTTAAACATTGACCATGAATCTGACCACCCTAAAAAGCATGTTTAATAGGGTCTTGTCCATTGAGACCAATTATGTTATCTTTAGATATTTTAAAATGATGATAGGAGTGAAACAGAGTAGAATTCCATTCAATTGTTTGGTTAATTATTATTTTATGAATGATTTGAATAAAGTTCTTGTTCTATTGTTTGAAAAAAAAATGGAATTGATTGAATTATCATATATTTTTTAGTTATTTAAAAAATATTATTAGGTGAAGCTCTATAGAAAATAATGGTGATGATGAATAGTACTAGCTAGTAAATATAAACTAATAATTAAAAAATTAATTTAATTTGTCATTTCATCTTATTCCGCCCAAATTGGAAAGAAAGAAAAATGGGAGTAAGCAATGAGATATAATAGAATAAATGTCGTCACTTACCAATGTTATCGCTTATCTAAAAAAAACTAACCAATGTTACCATTTAGTTCCATCATTTTTCAATACCCAAACATTGGAATATTTTGTCATTCTTTTTGGTCCACTCCATTCCATCTTATGCCGTTAATCCAAACATGATCTTAGAGATTTCCTAGCTCACTTTGTAATATCCAAATAGAATATCCTAGCTCACTAGTTGTATGTTTGGGGGACCTCTCACTATATGAGAAATACTCTTGGATATTCCTTTAAGCTACTTTTATGTATCAAGTTACTCTTTTGTGTTTTTTTATCAAATTGATTCTTTTAAGTTTTAAAATGTTAACACAATTGATTTTATATGTTTTTCACTTTCCACGAAACTCGTGTTTGCCCAAAAAAAAAACCTTCCACGAAATTTGTTAAATAAAGCCTCTGTAGCTTACGAGTACTATTCATCATCACCATTATTTTCTATTAGAGCGCCTCGACCTTCATTCTCTTATGAGTCTCCAAATCTCTCTATATTAAGAAACTGCAGCCTTCGGCCCCACTCGTGGGAAAACTCCCCCTTTTTTTTTTCCTTTTTGTCATTTTTTTATTTTATGTTTTAGGTATTTTTAGGTTTAGAAAAAATATTAGGTGTGCAAATACATGAAATTCGTTTCTTAATATATAATCGGTTTGGTTAAAACAAAAAATAATTTTGTGACAAAATACGTAAAGTGCGACGTTAAGCAGTGTTTTTGAGGTACTTCAGGGTCTAGAAAAGATTTTAACTGTTCAAATATGCGAAGTTCGTTCGTCAATAAATGGTTTCAAAAAAAAAATTCGTGACAAAATACATAAAGAGCGACGATAAACAGTGTTTTTTGGGGCGCTTTAGGGTCCGAAAAAAATTTAAATCTATAAATACATTAAGGGCCCGTTTGTTACAGATTAAAAAATAAGTGATTTTGTTGTTAAATAATTTAGAGATTAGTTTTTAGAGATTTTTAAGAAAATGAGAAGTTGTTTTGTGTTTGTGTAACATACTGAAAATCACTTATTTTAAAAAAACATTCTTAAAAATCTGTTTTTATAATAAGCTAATCAAAACACCTTCCCATATGAAACAGTTTTTAGATTAATTCAAGCTTTTCATTTTTTTAAGAATCTGTAACAAACGGACAACATGTCGTCATAAGTAATTATTTTTTTAAAAAAAAAGTGATTTTTTATTAAAAATAAACCGTAACAAACGGGCTCTAAGCTACTTTTAGGTATCAAGTTACTCTTTAATTTGTGTGTCTTTTTTTTTATCAAATTGGTTCTTTAAGTTTTAAAATGTTAACACAATTGATTTTATGTTTTTCAATTTCCACAAAACTCGTGCTTGTTCAAAAAAAACCTTCCACGAAACTCGTTAAATAAAGCCTCTGTAGCTTACGAGTACTATTCATCATCACCATTATTTTCTATTAGAGCTTCACATTCATTCTCTTATTCCCTTCTTATGAGTCTGCAAATATATCCAATGTTTAGAAGCCAAAACCCCTTTTTTTAACCCTCTTTCCAAAGTTCCCAACTTTGACCCACCATTCAAGACCCTATAAGCCAAATCTCCTTAAATTTTTAACCCTAGCTATTCATAAAAATATTTTCTCTTTTGTCAAAAAAAAAAAGAATTTACACGTCTCTTTATAAAATTGATTGATAGTGTTACTTGGCTCTTGTTTATTATGTGAAACGAGAACTACTTATAATACCCTTTGGAAGTGAGTAGCGACCACAATCAAAATTTTGTTTAATAAGATCACATGACTTCCAAAATTCCTTTCAGCGTTATATTCCAAAAAATGAGGTTGTTAAACAAAATTTATATCATAATGCTCTGCATTTCGTATTCACTAATGAGATCGAGTTCATTCGCTATAAGCTATTTTTTTTGCTATTCGCTAGTTTATCTGTTATCTACTACTTTTTGCCAAACAACGCCTTAAACACATTACACATATATGATAAATTGGCAACCTAAACAAAACCATGGCAAATGTTGTACTTTTATTCATCACAATATACTTTATTCATACATTTTTTTTTCAAAAGCAACAACATTAAAAGAAAGTTTCAGGAATTGACAAGCTAGCCACAAGAAATACCATAGTTAAATATTTTAATATCATCCTTCATCCTCTGCAATTTCAGTTACTAGTTAATTAAAGAGGAACTGAAAGGGCTTCTGGGAAAGGTTTAAGAGCATCTTTTGAAATTGTCTCCATTAACTTGCAATCAACTGAAATTGTTGAGCCAATATTGTTCTTTCCTTTACCAATTGCTTTGTTGATGTTATAGAGTAAAACATTCTCAAGTTCTTCTCCATCTCTCCAAGCATTTACATGTGCCTTTATGTCATTAGAGTTCTTAGATACCAAATCACATAATGCAAAGTTAGTTCTAGGCATCAAATAATCACAATCTTTGAGCTTAAGACTAGGGCAAAAATCTCCACTTCCATCTCCTAGGTAGATTAATTTCTTCTTTCCTGAAGCATCAAGAGATTTTTGAAGCCTTTCTATGATCAATCCCTACATGTCAATAGGGCAAGAAAATGTGTCAATAGAAAATAAAAGAAATTACTAAAAGATGAACTTTTTGCTAGTTGCGGTTTCAGGTTCATTGAATAACTTATGTATCTGACCTAAAATATAAGTCAGATACACAGTTATTGAATAAACTAAAAACTACAATTTTTTCTTATAAAATAGAGACCTGAGGGATTATTTGCTTAATGTAATTTAAAATTGTTCTAGGTATATATCATGACATGAAACATGATTTTGCCTTTTACATAATCATGATTCCTTCAATTATATAGTAATTAGGATTCCTTGATTATGACTTGACCACAAAAGTGTAGCTTAATTAATAAGTCGTTAGTATTTTTTATATTTAAATAATGAACAGAGACTTTGTAAAATTATTCGATATCGTCAAAAGACAAATTGAAAGATCTTCTTCCAATGACAGCCACGTTCATTTAAATATAGATCTAGTATATAAGAAGTGATTAATTAATGAAATAAAACGAATAAATATGAATATTTAACTTTATGAAAATATAAGTAAATATATAAATTTTTGGAGCTAGCAAGAGAAATTGCCTTGCACATGTTTGGTGGACAAAAGTTACATCCATGAGAAGATTTGAGATAATCATGGAAAGGGCAAATTCTGAGTCTCCCTTCTTCATTAACATAACTATGATTTGCAGTGATCTCTGAGAAACAATTCAACATTCCATGATGCTTCAAAATTGTTTCAATAAAGAAAATATTTGCGTCACTCACAATCCTTAGCTCACACCTAAATACAAAAGTGTTAGGATCTTCATTAAGGAAAAAAACGGGTTGTATATGTAAAAAAGAGGGGTGTGAAAAGAGAAAAATATGTACCCTAGGGAATAAGCTGCCTTAATGGCAGGGACAATGCGAGGATGCATAGGTGTCTTGTTCAGAACTTGTACAATGTCTTCAATGGTTTTTCCTTGGGAGTGAAGTTCATGCAACATCCTATCCTGCAAAACATTAGGACAGACAAAATGATAAATAAACACTACTATATATCACACACTGTATGACAATGATCGAGTTCAAACTCGAGAGCCGTCATCTTAATGTTGCTGAAATTGTCAGTACAACTAGTAGCGCGGGGGCAAACAAAAATTACATATGCTTGCTAACATGAATAACACTAAATAAATAAGGTAGGACAACATTGTATAATTTGAAGGAAGAAAGTTAAGGAAGGTAAAGAAAAGAAAACCATGAGAGGGTTCCAAAGCGTGGAAGGAAGAAGTTGATAGAACTTTTGAGTTAAACCAAAGTTATCAAGGACCCAATTATCACTATCACATTCAATGATTGTTGAGTCAAAGTCAAAAATCACTACAATCCCAGCCATTATATCAAAAGCTAAGTTTGAGATATGTGAAGTGTGTGAAGGTAAGGTAATGAAGGAGGGTGCCTTTTAAGTTGCACAAATGCAACAATTTGTGTACTGTACCAAAGTCACTTATTACCTACTACAACAGGTTAAGTTAATGAATAACCGGTTTTGAATACTTTTTTGTTGTGACCCTATATTTTTATAATATTACAAATGGGTTTCTGAACATATCACGTGATAAGACTGAGACATGGCAGAGAAATTTTTTAACAAAATATAAGCCACTTTGAAGAACCATTTTCTCTCCCTCCATAGCTTCAACAATAGCCCGATTTGACAAAATATAAGCCACTTTCAAGAAAGGAAAAAGCTTCAATTCTCTGCATAGTATCACCATCAGGTGATGCAAGAAGGGAAATATTGAAGTTGTAGTAGAAGGAAGGTAGTTTTTAGTTTGAAAACACAGCAAAGAAGGCGAATCTGTTTGAGAATGTTTTTTGAGATTTTCAGAAGAAAGTGAGGATTAACGAGATCTGGTTTCAACTGTTGAAGGTATGAAAAATTTTGTGCTGTAAATCTAGTTTTAATGTTAGATTAACTTAGAAAATTAGTAAGTTTTAGTTGGAAAATGTGATTTGGTTTGTAGAGTAATAATATTTTTTGATTATTCGTTGAAATAAGTTTCAGAACGTTGTTGTTTGAAAAGGAAATTGAAAAGAAGGTTTGAAATGAATTTTGTATTTAGTGTTAATTTTTTTTTGAAAAATAGAAAAATTTGTCATTAAATTTATTAATTTGGTGAGTTATTTACATACATATGATTAGTGGTATTGA
Source organism: Oxytropis ochrocephala (assembly GCA_020916435.1). NCBI lineage: Eukaryota > Viridiplantae > Streptophyta > Magnoliopsida > Fabales > Fabaceae > Oxytropis > Oxytropis ochrocephala. Next base: position 117,518,001 of record CM037093.1, read on the forward strand.
GTTGTTGTGTTAGTTGAGAGGTTGAAGATATTACACAGAGGATGGGTTATCTAGTGAAAGAGATGAATTTTATTTGCATTGTTTTTGATTTTGATAGAATGGCAACCGAAGGTTGTTGTGGTTCACGTGAAGTTGTTGGTGGTTACTTGTGTGCTACTAATGCCGATGAGGAGAGTGAGAACGATGAGACAGAGGTAAATGAGATGAATGTGTGTAATTAAAGTAGTTAATTATCGATTTATTATAAGTGTGTTAGTGTTGATATATGTTTTCTTTATGTTGAATGAATGTGTCAGATTGTGTATTATGGTTCTTCATCAGAAGAGGTAGAAATTAATAACGAAGATGTGGTTAGTGAATCTGGCAGTAAAGGTGTAGGTGAAGGTGAAGCTAATTTGAGACGAAAAAGTGCGGTGAATAATCTAGAGGATTTGTTGGGTATTAAATTTGAAGATGTTAGTGCTGAGGAATTAACAAAGTATCACTTCTCTGATCTTAATATTGCTTTCATGTTTTACAATCGTTACGCTAGTAAACTTGGATTTGCTGCCAGGAAGTGTAGGATATTTAGGAATCGGGATGGTGAGATACTACAGCAGACGTTTGTTTGCCATCGACAAGGGCTTAGAGTTGAAAGAAGCAGTATGAGTGGCGTAAAAAAGCGAGCATCAAGGCCGAACTCACGTTGTGGGTGCGAAGCAAAAGTCCAAGTACATTTGGAATCAAACAGTGGAAGGTGGTACATTAAAAAACTGTACGATGTACACAATCATTCACTTTTAGATGACAATTTCAAAGGGATGCTACCGGCACACAGGAAGATGAGTGAGTATGACAAATATCAAATGATGATAATGAGGGATGTTGGTATTAAGACCTCCCATATCTATGGTTATGTTGCAGAACAGTCTGGAGGTTTTGACAAACTTGGTTATTTGAAGCGAGACATGTATAATGAGCAAGTTAAACATAGAAGAACAAAATATTCAGATGCAAAGGCAGCAATGGATTATTTAGACGGTATGTGCTTACATGATAGTAATATGTTTGTGAGGCATACAGTTAATGAAGAAGGTCATTTGCAGAAATTGTTTTGGTGTGATGGGATTAGTCGTATGGACTATTCTGTTTTTGGGGATGTATTAGCGTTTGATGCGACGTATAAAAAGGTTAAGTACTTGTGTCCGTTTGTAGTATTTTCTGGTGTCAATCATCACAACCAGAGTATAGTATTTGCAGCTGGTATTGTTGGAGATGAAACTGAAGAGACTTATATTTGGATGTTGGAACAATTTTTAGAAGCAATGGGTGGTAAAAGTCCTGTTTCTGTAATTACAGATGGTGACGGACAAATGAGAAAAGCCATTGCTAAAGTGTTTCCAAGAGCTCATCACCGTCTTTGTGCTTGGCACTTGATAAGGAATGCAACTACAAATTTGAAGAACTCACAGTTTGTATCAAAGTTTAAACATTTTATGTTTGGTGATATGGATGTTGTTGAGTTTAATCAGAAATGGGAAGAAATGATTGTAGAGTTGGGTTTAGAGGAAAACGTGTGGGTACTTGAATTATATGAGAAGAGAAAAATGTGGGCCACCAACTATATTAGAGGTAATTTTTTCTTTGGGTTTAGAACAACTTCAAGGTGTGAAGGACTAAACTCGGAGTTTGGGAGGTATGTCTCTGTCCTTAGTAATTTGTTGGACTTTGTAAAGCATTTTTTTCGTTGGATTGAGTACATGAGATATAGAGAATTTGAAGCTGATTATGCATCATCATCATATGTTGAACCTGTGATGCAAACTCAATACCGTTGGCTTGAAAAATCAAGTGCAATTGTTTTCACCAAAGAGATACATAATATTTTTAGACAAGTTCTTGAAAGGGCTTGCAAAGCTGCTTTTTGTTGGTGGTAGCGAAATGAAGGTTCCATATATTTGTATACTGTTTGTAGGTATGACAAAGAAGGTAAGCAATGGGAGGTCTCCTTTTGTGAGTTGAGTTTGGAATTTAAATGTGGTTGCCTAAGATTTGAATCATTGGGTATACCATGTGAACACATAGTATCTGTTTTGTTGTATTTGGGTATTAAACAAATTCCTGAATGCTTGGTTTTGAAAAGATGGTCAAAGTGTGCTAAAGATGGCTTGGTGTTACCAAGTAGTAATAAGCGTGTCCGTCATGACCTCGATTTGATAAGTACTTATGTTGGGATTGTTGAGCGATGCAAGAAGATGGCTACTGCGCAGCAGTTCAATCGGGTAGGCGAGAATATATACGTAAAGCGCTTGAGTTTATTAGTATGTTTACCAATTATTTTGAAGTTTGTAGAAAGAGGAGAAGAGGCGGATATTCGAATCTTTGATCCATATAGAGATGGTACCATAAAGAATCCGATTAAAAGCTAGGGCGAAGGGATGCGGTGGTATTCCTTCGTCGTCTAAGGAAAAAGGGAAGAAAAACCCCAAAAAGAAAGCAAGATGTACTTTTGTGGCAAAAAGGGCATAATCAGTAGGTCTTGCCTGTACATAGAGGAGTTCAATTGACACAGGAACCTGAGGTGGGTTGTTCTGGTTTTATGGACGATGCAGAGGTTGATAGTGAAGATTATGACGATGTAAACGTTGTTATGGTAAGTTTTATGAAAAATGAATTACATTTTCTGTTTAACCAATTTTTGCTTTTTAAATTTGGTATGACATATTTGTTTACTAACTAATGACATTTCAGACATATAATTGACTTCTACTACTACTGAAAGCTTCTTCACAGATTGTTTATTTTATAAGTAAGTATGACTCCTTTGATTGTTATGTGATATTAGATAGATGTTGATACTATCTATAATAGTAAGACTTCTTTGAATTTTAATTTGGCAGGCAGTTAAGAAGTGGAAGATTGTAGTAGATGACTTATATTGGATCAAGTGGAGAAGGATATTTGTAGTAGTTTGATTTGTATAGACTTATTATGGGTCTTGAATTGTAGTTTATTGTGTTTTATTTGAAGCATATGTGTTTTATGTGTGATTGGTGTCGGATACTGTTGTGCGAATTGATTGGTGGTGCCAATTTGCTATAGAGTGATTACGGGACTTGAATTGTAGTTTATTGTGTTTAATTTGAAGGATTGTGTTTAATTTTTGATTGGTGTTGAAAAACCAATGCTTAGTAGTGCCATTTGCATACTGTAGTGTATTGCTGTTGTGATTTGTAGGCATTTTGAATTTGTGCTTTGTTGGAGTCAAAAGATTTATCTGGGTATTACAACAAAGTTGCTAACATTAGAATAAGATTTTATTTTTATTGCGTACATGTGCATATTATTAGTTGGGAATTAGAAGATGTGTTAGTTGTTGCTAAATGTATTGTTGAATTGTAAATTACAATCCAAAGTTACCAATAAGCCCAAGAAGAGGAAGCCTTCAATTGGAGCCCCTAAGTACAAATGAATAATGAAATAGGCGGCAACAACTAGTAAGCTTAACAAAACAAATAGAAAAGGAAGGAAACATTCAAACAACTTCAAATGCCATTACATGAAGGTTTAGAAAAGTAGAGAATATTAAAAGGCACGCAAAATCAATTACATAAAACAACATACTAGGGTACTCCAAAATGTAGACTTCAAAAAGGGCACAATACATGTCTCTCCTTCCAGTAGGATTAATACATGAAAGTTAGTTAACCAAAATATAGGGGCTGAATTGTCAAAAGATGCTAGGCACATACATCAAGCCCATTACATGAACACCAAAAAAATTGAAGAAGATATTGTGCCTCAAGTATCCATTTAGTCAAAGATAAAATGATTCATAATAGGCATTAGCTTTAGCCATAATTTCATGACGAATCTCGTTATGCGATCCCAACACGATGTCACACACCGCCTTCATTCTAACACGATTCTCATTGATCTATTGAAAATGAAAAAAAAAATGAAAAAAAGAAGTATTAGTTGGTTGGTGATGTTCATTTTTTAAAGGAATTATGTATGATTCGTGGGAAGTTACCGTTCCATAGATGTGTGGGGAAAATTCATGTTCCTTAGAAAGCCAGTCAAGCACCCATAAGCCATTGTTTCACTACAAGAACATTCAAATATTTCATCTATTAGTATTTGATGGATGAAAAACACTATTTTCATTAAAAATACATACCTATTGCCAATGTTGGGTATGCCAAATGCATCCTCAATATCCCATGTCCCAAAATGTCTTGGTTTGTGACCAAAGGAGTCGGCATAATCGGGATGGAGAACCATTGTGGCAAGAACCTCAGCCTAGTAATGAAAAATGTAAGTAACATTATTTGCAAAATATAAAATGAGAAACTATGGTAAACAAAATACAATCTGTTCTAGAATTTTGTACCACTTGTTTCATTAAATGCCTACGAGGCAACAAATCTTCAATAGGACAGTTGGTGTCAAGATGATATATTTTCATGTTATCAAGTGATATTACCATCAAAAACCAATGATAAAGACCTGTCTGAATTGGTATGTATATCTGAAAATGGATAAAACAATGAAATGTTATGTGATATTTAATAAAGTTAAACATATAAGTGATAGTTTAAACTTAAAAGCAAAGTTACAAACATATTTAAGCTTTTTCGATGGCAACATCCAGCCACCCCTAGCATAGTAAGTCATCAAATCATAAGTTGTGCATCGATCACTAAAAATGGATGCCTACATAGGACATGGTGAAATAGGTTAGTACATGATAGAACTTGAGCATCAAATCAAATCATAAGTCGTATTTTTCTCATATAAGGGCAGAAGTTTAGAGTTGTAACCGTAAATGATGGTGGTAAAGTCCAAACAGTCTTTTCTAGCCCAAGTTGTGCTTGAACCCAACGTGTTTTTTCACATGCTAACATTAAGACCTATGATTTTTATAAAAACAGTGTATTAAAGAAATGTTAATAATATTATTTTGAAACTTTAACGTCAGCTGCATATAAATCTATTACCTCTGGTAGAAGAGGCTTTCCTGGTAATAGGCAATGAAGGTCTCCCCTTGTTAATGACATGTGCCCAGCTCTTACAAAGATTTCACTGAAGTTGTTTTTCAAGTTTAAAAATGTGTTATTTAAATAACTACAGTTAAATTCATCAATGACATTCATAGTGATGGTATACTAACGTTAAGCATCCTTCCTTGTGAAACAGATAAACACAAGTCTCATTTTCAGAATCGGCCAAATCCATGACCTTAGTTGGCCGCGCAAATACGTTGGCCCCCTGCAATTCCATAAAAAATACGTGGTTTTACGTTTTACAATGTTCAATTTAGGTGGAATGAATGAAAGCGCTAAATCAGGACGAAAGACACACCTTTGGTACAATCGACCGTGTTTTACTCGCAGAACCTGAACTGGTGGCACGAGACCTCTTCTTGGAAAAGTCAAGAGGTAGTAACCCATCATCTTCCCCATGTTGTGGTGACTTGTTTGATGGTGGAGTCTGGAATAGTCTCTTGGAAAGGTTGCCAACAACTTCCCTCTATGCATCACAACAAACAAATTGATTATATTTTTAACTAACAAAACAATGTAAATGTTGTAATAGTTTATATTACTTCCATATTACCTTACTATTTGACCTTGTTCTATAGTTACTTTCAGCACCCATAGGATTGATGTCAACTCCTTTACCTCTATTTTTTTTTGATGTGTTACCTCCTTGAGACCAAGCTGATGGGATGTTGGGCTTTTTGGCAAACTTGTTTCCTTCATTGTTATTATCCATACCATTGTCAGTAATGTGGATGGCCCCCCCTTCCATAGATTGAGCAACTTTGACAACCTTTTCTACGTTTATAGTTGAATGAACATTGTTGACTACATCAACATCCGGTAGAACTGTTTTATTAGTCACCCCAAATCCATCATTTGCATACTTAGTTGATATGAGAACCTCTAAATTCTTTAGTGCAACCTTAATATCATTTGACTTGTCAAAAGCATGTTCATTAACTTTCTCCTTTAGGTCCTGTTAGAAAAAGAAATTGTCAACTTTTACTTTGATATTTTCATTAACTTAATATTAACAACAAAACAAAAAATGGAACACATAAGTAACTTTACCTCAATAGCTTTTTTGTTCTCAGTTAGGGTAACCTCCATTTTCTCAGTTTGAACTTTGACATCCTAAATAAATTAATATTGTTCTCAATAAGCAACTTAGTTGATAATGATAAAGTTGAAAGAAAAATATAGCAAACATTTAGCATGAAAACTTTGCAATACTCACATGAAAGGTGGCCAAATTTTTCAGAGTGAGTTTCATAAAACTCCTTTGGTATCTGGACATCCACCTGCAAATTTCAATAACATATTATCATTGTCATCTCAAAACTAAACACATATTTTTACTTATAATCATTCAACTATACTTACACTCTGTTTCTCCACCAGTACAAGAAACTCTAAGCATGCCATGATCACCTGCACATTCATACAACCTTTACTAGTGCATTATAACCTTTCAATCCAAATTTGTAACCACTTTTGATTTTATTTTGTTTTGCTCACCAAACATCACAATTGCTATTTAATAATGCATTCACTTTCACTAGATTGAAACCAGTTTCAACAAATAATTATTTTTAATTAAACCAGATCAATATTATTTGTTATTTGTTCTTCTTTCTCTACTTGTATTTCTACCAGAAACAAATTCTTAGGAAAATGAGTAAAATGTACTATCTTGTTTTCAATTATAGCAGAACTAACAAACAAATATTGCCTACTTGGAATAGTAATGAATACTCTTAAAAAAACAATCACGGGAACAACGTGAGGTACTGAGGTGGTACATTTACGATTTGCAAATCATATATTCGACTAAGCCACCTTACAACCTCACCATTAATGACCCCATCATGCATTGCCTTCCCATTTGCTACTATCTCACTATATTCGCTAGTTTTCAAAGTACTAATACTAGTAGTATGAACTGTGATGATGGGATAGCATTTGGCAGAAACAAACTATTCAGAACACTTAGCAAGCAACATACAAGTCACCGGACAAAAGAGATGCATAACCAAGAAAGACATACTTACAGAAACACAACATTATTAATAACACAACCAATAATTAACATCACATAATCACACACTCAATCTGCAAAAATCTCACTGATGCAGTATTTATATCACACAATCACAACAAAAAAGGGAAGTTCAGACCCTTACCTCGAAATAGCGAAAAATTAACGCTGCCACGCCCAAAAGGAGAGTCACCAGCGATGCCTGTTTCCGAATAGTCTGGTGGATTTTACTGGTTTAGGGTTTGGTTACAATAGAGATTGATTTTGAGAGCTGCACAATCACTTTGGAGGAAACGAAATGGGGTGAAATATGAAGATTTGCGTGAAATCAACAGCGCTGGCAAGAACGAACGCACCCACACCTCTGTTTAACCTTCACCCACACAACTGTTTAACATTCACCTTACTTTCTTAACAGATAGAGTCTTTTTCAGCTTCAGATCCTAGATCCTTTCAGCTTCCCCTTTCCTTTCGTTTCTTATTTGATTCAGCTTCCCCTTTCCTTTCGTTTCTTATTTGACATTTCAAATTTTTCTTTTTTAAAAATTAAATAAGGTTTCACTTTAAAATAAAAAACAAACATTATTTCAAATAAAAAACAAATTAACTCACTGACAAAAAAAAAAAAATCTACACAGATTCACTGCCGCACCCGACACCGGCTTTTTACTTTTTAATAATTAAAGACACAACAACTTTTTTAATGCAAATACAACTACTAGATCACCTTTTTACAATAAATATTATACAAGTTTCCAAAAAAAGCATCACGGTTACAAACTTAAAATCCTCACCATCCAAGTTTTCCAATTCGAGATCAATGGCTGACAACTTCCTGCAGTTACTATGAGCTCATTTTGGTACGGTACACAAATTGAAGCATTTGTGCAACTTAAAAGTCACCATGAAGGAGTAGCAGAGGGTATTTATTTATAGCTAAAGAAAGTGCAAAAGCTTGCACGTAAGCAAGATTTAGTTGGAACATTTGGATTCCCAGTCGACATTATTATATTAGTATAATTCTTATATCGAGGTATGCGTGATGTCTATTTTACCTGAATGATTATTTATAGTAAAAATCCAAATTGGTCCCTGACAATTTTCTTGCGGGATAAATTGGTCTCTGACAATTTTTTTCGAAATACATTAGTCTTTGACAATTTCAAACGGGATACGTTAGTCTCCCCGTCCACTTAGTCGTTGTCAGCACAATTAACCTCTCCTACGTGGCACGTTAAGTGCCACATTGTCACGTTAAACGCCACGTAAGTTAGTATTTTAGGCCAAATAGGTCTCTGGCATTAAAGTTTTAAAAAATTAAAAAAAGGGGACAAATTAGTCCTTTAGCGTTTTGGGACGAATTGGTCCCTGGATCATCTTCAATCTTAAAACTCCGATTTCTTAAACCACAAACCAATTTTCTTAACGGTCTATTTGTCTAGGTTTGTGTGTACACTAGTGCAGAAAAGAGATTTAAAGTCACGCAAATTGGCTTTTTAAAGTCACGCGCCGGCGTGACTTCTATTAAGGCGACTTCGTATGTCAGGAGCTTTAAAGTCACGCGCCGGCGTGACTTCTATTAAGGCGACTTCTTAAGTCAGACTTTTTGTCGCTTGACTTTAAATGTGTTTACATTATAAAGTCAGGGTTTATACTACTTTGACTTCAAAGTTTTTTTTTTTTTTTTTTTGCCTTTTGGTCATTTCCCTGGATATATATATATATATATATATATATATATATATATATATATATATATATATATATATATATATATATATATATATATATATTTGGCTCCACTAGCTAGGTATCAAATTCATTAAACTAGCAACAAACATTCTATATAGAATTACAAAATTACTATATTTTGCTCCAAAAATTTATCACTACCAATTCAACATTCATTTCACTAATATCTTGTCAAAAGGTATACCATAATACATATGTAGCAAAAACCATAAGAAAATCAACCATCACCCGAATTTACAAAGACAACTATATGCTTCTATTAAGCTCCAAATACCACAAGAAAACCAACAATAAGATTAAAGACAAATGATCGAACATCACTTAAGTTGTTTTCTTCGTTCTTCCTTTGAAGTTGGTTTACGCTCTTCATACAACTTTATAAAGAACTCCGCCCAAACTTGTCTAACATGCGTCAACTCTTCAAGTGTGAACGATCGACTCGAATTAAACATCTACAAAAATAAAAGTTCAATATGAATCACATGGTTAACCTAATACCAACAACATAATAATTACCTAGTAATCATCCTATAAAAGTTGAAAATTATATACCTTCTTCCAATCATCCTATCATCGTCCTCATCGTGAGTCATCTTCAACACTCACTTTGAATTAAGAGCTCCAAGCGTGCAATCAACTTGTTCTTTCTCTCCTCATAGGTAAGCTTCTTGAGGTTATACCTAGACAAGGCAAAAAAATCCTCTCATAAGTATTAAAGTGAGGCTACCAAAGCACATACATCTTAGAGGTAAAAAATGGTAAGTGAAGGGAACAGAGAAAACATGACTGAATCCTATGTTTTCCTCTCCACTTCAAATCTTCTAAATATTTTCGAAACATATTCCTGCATAAATATATATCATGATTTACTGTACCAACATTGATTCTTTTGGACATTGATTCTTGTTGTTTAGTTCAACTATGGGATTTGTATAGCTTTCATACATGTAACTACATACATTGCTTCTGCAATATCATTTAGTCCAAAATGGTGAAGATAACACTAAAATGTTCATTCTAAGGAACAATAACTAAACCAAATAAATGTGCTACAACGAAATTAAGCTATTTGTAAGATCAGTAACTAAACCCTAACTCTTAATGTTAATCGTGGATTATCCTAGTTGAGCTTAGGGACTCACATTTAGAGGCGTGCGTATTTGTCATTTTTGCCGATGATTAAAAAAACGTAGCAAATGCAACGACACGAAAAGAAAAGCGATTTTTTCATCAAACAATCACACATAACGAAATTCAAGCGTTTTATCTCCTATGAAATTACAACACTCGGATAGGAATTTCCTTTGTCGAAAAACCGAACAGAAAATGAGTTTACACGGTTACCACGGCGGTATACTTGAGTTGGCAAGACTCGAAGCCGTAGCGGCGGAAGAGGTTGTGAATCTCACGCGCCATCACGTCGTGCGGGAGACCGAGAGAGCGAAGAGCGTGTTGATGTTGCTCCGTTCATCATGTTGAGTACAGAAATACGGATCGAATGGTCGCCGAGAGCGAGAGAGAGAGAGAGAGAGAGAGAACGCGAGAGAGACGCGAGAGCGCGAGAGAGACGATGAGAATACGAAACGTTCAACACGAGAACGTTTTGATGTGTTTTACGTTTTATTACTTTTTGAAGTCAAGCAATTTTACGCTTGACTTAAAAACCGACTTAAAAACACGAGAACGTTCAACCCGAGAGCGTTTTTATTACGCTTTTTCCACTTTTGAAGTCACGCATATTTTACGCTTGACTTAAAAACTAGCGCGTCAAAAAAAGTTTTCGAGTTTATTACAAGTTTGCCACCGCGTCCACTTTTGAAGTCACACATATTTTACGCTTGACTTAAAAACTAGCGCACCTAAAAAAGTTTTCGAGTTTATTACAAGTTTGCCACCGCGTCCTTATATCAAGGCAGGCATCTGAGCGCGTGACTTTAAATGTTTATTTCTTTTCCTTATTTTGCACTGGTGGTAACATTTTCATAAGATTCTCATTGGAATTGTTTGCACATTGGCTAGTTTTATTTACTTTATTTGATTACAAATAGTGTTTGCCTTCACGAGCAATCCGAAAGATTGATTATTCTACCAATATAAAATGTTTTATTTATTTATAGAAAATCAACTTATATAATTTAAGCCATTATTCTCAACTCTAGCGGTCTCTCTCAGCTTTTTTCTACCATTCTCTTCCTTTTTGTACATTCATGAGAGAGGGGTATTTTTGGTCTTTTTTTGTGGTTTGAAATCACTCATCTACATCATTTCTCTCTCTTTTGATCTAAATAATAAGTGATTTTTCATATGAATATAGATTTTTATTTCATATTTTTCAATGATTTCATCGTCTAAGTGCAACATTGTTTTGTTCGTCGTCTTGACGCGGCGTTGTTTGGTTTTTTCGTCTTATCGTGGTGTTCACTTGATTTAGATTGGCAAAGCTTTGATCCATAATAGATTCAATCAATAACTTAAGCGTCAATGTTACAAGATGTCACTTTGATTTTATCATACTTATATGCATTTTGTCATTTTATGCTACTTCAATTGGTGCTTTGTTTGCGAATTCATCCTTTTTAGATTTAATGATATTGAATGTGTTGTTTTCAATGTATTCTATCAATTCAAACAAATAAATAAGTAATTGAATAAATATCTTTTTAAGAAAAAAAAATATATAGGCTTTAGCAACGTAACAAAAACTAAACCCTATTATCTATTTGGCTTTTTTTTACACCCCCCTCATTATCACTTCTACCTCCATAAATACCGTTTCGGACAAAAATGCCCTCCAGCAATAGTGAAAATTTCAGAATTACCTTAGAGAATAGGTAAATCCGGGGGGTTTGTGGTTTTCCGGAATATGTGAACCGAAATTACCTCAGTTTTTGGTAATTCCGGAAAACCACAAACCCTACCGGATTTACGTGGTTTTTACGGTATTTGCGGAAAAAAATAAAATTAATTAAAAACAAATTAAAATTAATTAAAGACGTGTTTTTCATGACGAAACGAAATAATACATGAATAGGACTCCGCATCTGAAATATGTCAAAACGGTTCATCATTACTCGAACGTCATCGTTGTTATTCACATCCATGGTGGACCACTGAACACGATTATTATCGCCCATAGTGGGGTAGCGATAAATGATCCGGGTGACTTCTTGCTCGTCACCCTCCAGCTGCACATTCGTTGTTATTTTTTCTTCAGAGCTTCAAAGGTGATGTCGTCGTTAAGCCTGCATAAAATGGGGTTTGGACTCTCGAAATGGACACCATTTTCTCTGTTTGTGATTGTGCCCTGATTGACGTATTGTTATTTAAATCGTAAATCGTTCGTATCGTATTTTAAAAATAAAACGAGTGTAAATCTTAATTTAATATACAAACTTTTTAAAAAAAATTAAAAATTTCGGAATTACCTCAAAAAAGGTAAATCCGGTTCAAAATAGGGGGTATAATCCGAAATACCCCCTTTTTTGAACCGGATTAGGATTTTTTTTAGAGGTAATTAAAAATTTTTTTTTTTTTATAAAAAAACAGGGTATTTTTGGGTTTAATGGGATTATAGGGGTGTAGGAGAGAAGGAGGGGGTGCGAAAAAAAAAGCCTATCTATTTTTACTTGTGTTTTGAAAATTCTCCTCTTATTGTTTTTTATTTATTTAGGGTTTTTTTTGGACCCCACCCATTCCTCTAACACCCCACCCACCGTATGAAAAGACCAAAATACCCACGATTGTTTACAAAATCACCATTTCTTCACATAATTGGTCATACCTACGTTTGACCACCTTCACTCGCATATACGCCACGAGACGTATATACGATCAAACCAGAATCCACCGATCGTGTGATATACCCCACCACAACCCTATTTACGACGAGCGAATTTTCTTCACATCGTATATACCCCTTTCAAAGCGTATATACGACAGAGTAAATCACCACTCGCATATACGCCCGTAAGACCCTATATATACGATTTAACAATCAAGTAAGCATCGATATATACACATTTTGATGTAAATACGATGAGATATTTTTTTGTTTTTTTACTAATTTTTTTTTTTTCTTCCTCTTGCAGGTGTCCAGGTAGGCATAGAGGAGACGTGAGGTCTCTCCGATCGAGAGATAGGGAGTCATCTGGCGCCCGAGCACGAGGACTCGGAGGCATAATCACCCATGCTTGGCCGAGGAGCAGAGACGAGCACACTGAGCGGTGAGTATCACCGAGCGGCTTCGATGTCGGCCCCTGGAGCTTTCTATCTCGGGGATTACCCGCGCAGACGCAGCAGAGGATTGGCATAGAGGAGGCGGTTTCTCGGTATCATCATTCCCACTACTCCTCGATATCATCCACGGTATCCTCCGACGATCCTCAACCTCTTCATTACCATCCCCACCTCCCGAGTATCGCGAGCAGCAAACTCTAAGTCGATGCTTATTACTCGCACGATCTATGTCTGAGTATCATGAGGAGCCTCAGCAGTATCAGGAGGAGCCTCAGCCCTCTCTTTTCACTGACTTGGCATATCATGGTTGCAGTTCTATACTCGCTGACCCGGTAAGTTTTGCATTTTTTGCTTAGATAATTTATTTAAGTCACATAGTCCGCACTTTTTGCTTACATTATTTATTTATTTTTATTTCAGGAGTATCAGCGTGTTGTCAAAGTATGGGCTCATGGCAACAAAGTCCATACTAGACTCCATCTTCATTACCCTGACCTACTTCAGCGCACCACTGTGGTCGGGGACTCTCAGATTGGCCCCACTTCTCCGATCGCCACGCCACGCGATGAACCATGAGTTCTTTGTCGGCTTTTATCGAGAGACGGCACTCGGATACGCCGTCATTTCACTTGCCATTTGGTGAGATGGCGATCTCTGGATGACATCTCTTGTCTGCCGCACCTTCCCATCCGGGGAACTATGCCACACCTCCCGCCATCACCGTGAGCTCGGAGTTTGCCACACAGCTTGCTAAGACATATCTGGGTGTGTCACGGGTTGAGGCTGCTAACAACACCCGTGGGGGTCCGTGACATGCCTTCAAATGTTTGGAGCGGTGTATGAGCGTAACATGGAGGAGGGGGTGACATCACCTTTATTCTTTGTGAGGGCTTATCCGCGCTTCGCTTTTGACCTCTGATATCTTCACTACGAAGACCGGAGACAGTGTACGAGGCTAAGTGGTCGGGTCTACTGGATGATCCGAGAGCGAGATGTTCTTGGAGGCTATGCATGGGGTGCAGTGCACTAGCCGCCATGTATGAGTCCTTGAACAACTGCGTCTTTGAGGACTACGCAGCAGAGTGTGGAGGTATATGCCACCTATTTCGTGTACACATTTTAACTTCTTGTATTTTTGTTAAATCATGACCGACTTTTGGTAAATTCTTGTGAATTAAATATGTTGTTTATTTCGCATTTCAGCTTGGATTATGTGGTATTTCCGGGTGGTGGATAGGTTGGTTGGTCATATCCGGTGCGGAGCCACCGGTCGGGCGCTACTGAGGAAGAAGAAGTCGACCACCTCGCCAGTGAGCCACTACGGGAAGATGCTTGATGAGCCGAGACCAGAGGATGTCTGTGGCGACCATTTGAGGAGGACAGGTGATAGACCCTTTGAGCGAGATCTCCTCTACAGAGGCTTCATCGGTGGGTGACTTCAGAGTTCCGTACATGCCTGATAGGTGCTGCGGCGGTTTGGGTATACGCAGATCATCCCGCGTGATCCTCGAGTGGTCGTCCGAGTCATCCGACCGTGTGTTTCGGATCGCCCACTTCATGGCATCTGTGGAGGACATCTCGCGGACTACTCGGGTTGCTTCAATGCCCGATCGATTATGTACGGAACTACTTAGATTGGTACGTCGGGCTTTTATCCCCGGACTATTACGGCCCACCGGCTCCACCATCACACAGTAGCTCACCTGGACACCTCCCCGAGATACGCTACGACGATCATGACTGGATTAGGGAGGTTGTGAGGGCTTGTAGAGAGGGGATTCGTGACGGCGACATAGCGCATGGCAGTCCGGCGTATCGGACACTCCATAGGCTGGTGGGGATGACAAAGACCGGATGACGTGGTGGAGAGAGCTTAGGCAGCGGGGACGAGGTCGAGGGGGACGCCGTTAGGGATTTTTTATTTGTTTTTTGATGTATTTGATATTATATTGGCACTTTATTATTAACTTTTTTCGGATGTTTTATTTATTTTACGAGTTTCCATTAATTTTTGATTTCATTGATTCGAAAAAACAAAGTTACCTGGCGATAAAACATAAACAACTTGAATAAAAATAGACAGATAAAATGAAAATACAATATAAACTCATCGAGTTGGTGAAGTTAATCGACGAAGGATCTCAATGACGGTCCTTCGGTTTCGACGTCTGAGATGAATGTAACTCCTCCATTTAATTGTAATATGAATGGACATCATGTCTCGGACGTCATCCGCATTGTTGACATCCATGGTAGACCAAGTAAATACCTCCACTAGTCGTTTCGGGTTTCGATAAACGATACGAATTATCTCATGTTCGTGCGTTCTCGTTGAACCATCGCGAGAGTTTTCGCTTAAGAGCAAAGAAATGATATATCGTGTTTTAACCTACACGAAACAACATCTCTCCCATCGAAACTTATACCATCATCTTTCAAGATGATGCCTTGATGATCAGCAAATCCCATATTAGAATGAACGAGAGTGAGGGAAGAAGACTCTTAGTATGACATTAGCGAAGCCTGCATCATCTTCACTTGTGTTGTGTGAGAGAAGGAGGAAGTTGAATTTTTGGTGTGAAAATAGTGATGGTGGGAGTGAGTATTTATAGATGAGGTAAAAGATTATCAACCGTTGATTCCGTTGATCAACTTTTAAAGTGAAATCATGACCTTTAAATTTTTTTTACAAATTAAAAAAAATAATTTAAGGCTCATCGTATATATGTCATTTGGGACATATATTCGATGTGTATTTTTAAGACATCGTATATATGTCCCAAATGACATATATACAATGAGCCTTAAGGGGAGAGGGCATATATACAATGTTTAAAAAATACACATCGTATATATGTCCCAAATGACATATATACGACGAGCCTTTTAAAAAAAAAAATAGAAAACAAAGGGCATTTTGGGGATTTCAGTGTGGGTGGGGGTTTAAGGGGAGAGGGTGGGGGTACCAAAAAAAACCCAAATATAAATTGGGTTGCACTGGAGGTCCATCAATTTTTGCTTTTAGGTAATGAATTTTACCACGTCACAACATTTCCTCATGCTACTTTTTTGACAAACAAAACTCAATTTGATTGATAATGAGTGACCAAATACACGAGGGAATCTCATAAAAAACAGAGAACTAGCTCTAATTAAGGCTACCTTTACATGAAATGAACTACATAGTTAACATTCCTTCCAGTGAACTTTACATTCGAAGGGAGAACTATTAGTTTTCATGGTTTGAGTGCTAGAAATAAGTATGGCGCTAATGACGTTGGTTGTTACAAGTATGTCACTAACAAATAGTTGTAATTTCTAATGATCTACAAAAAACCAATTATGGAACACGTGTGATATATATTAAAAATAAAAAAGGCCAAAGTCGACTGAAACAAAACCCAAAGCGTCTGAAAAAAACTAAAGTCAAAGTAGTAATAGGGAGCCCTAAGCTAAAGGCCCTTCAGAACAAGCTAGCCTAACTAAGAAAATTAAAGACAGATAAAATGAGTAAAATACAAAACCAGATCAAAAGGTGTGAGAGACAGAATTTGTCTGTATTGTATTCAACAACTAATTTTTGTTTGCCCAAATTTCTTCTTTTATGTATTGGACACAATTGGTTCAAAGTAATCATCTATCGCAACTATTCCATGAGTATCAGAAACCATAGGATCATTAACATCACGTAACACCTCACCCCAAAGATTTCTTAAAATTTTCGTGTCAGATACTACTACTAGATTAGAAGTAGCAACAAACTTTGAGGCAGTATGCAAATTTTGGACCTTGAACACAATCTAATTGAAATTATCGAGTATTAGAATTAAACTCATCATCTGAGACACCCCCAAACCTTACCTAAAGATTCAGTCATTTTTATGGAGAAAAAATTATTTTAGATTTTGACCCTTTTTATCTCATCATTTTTTTTGTTGTTGCAATGTTATCTTTTTTGTTGTGAGGCCTTATCTAGTATGAATGTTATTATTATTATTTTGGTAGAGTGAATATTTTTTTTGGTAGAGAGTATGAATATTATTATGCAAAATCTTCATTGATTTCTTATTTATTTTGGTGATCCATTTCTTATTTATTTAATTATTTTTCAAAAACAAAAAAATTCTTATTTATTTCATTTGGAAGGTTTTTACTTTAAACTTTTTGAATAAAGTATGATTTCCGTATTATCATTTCCATTATAGATTTATACCTTTTTGTACAGACACTACACGAAATATTGGCCATTTAAAGTTTAAACTAGTTTTTTTTGTTACTAAAAAATTATGCCAATTCGATAAACCAAATAAAAGATAAGAGTGGGAAATTTGCAAACATAACTACATCATTCTAATTATGATTTTTCCTAACCAAAGACACTTAAGCATAATAAAAATAAAAGGACATTCAAGTCATTTCACTCAATGACCTATTTTTCTATCAACACAACAAAATCTACACACACACAAATACTTAATTAATAAACTTCAATCATTTTAAAAATTAATCTTAACCTAACCCGACTGTACCACACAGCCATTACCATATGTCTATATTCACAGTCCAATCAAACTTCGTACTTTCACCTTGTAGCGTAACAAACAGATAAGGATATCAAAAACGATGAAAATTATATTATTATATATTTTTTATTTTTTACGTATAGGTAAAAAATAAAATAAAATAAAAATAAAACCAGACAGAAGTGGGAGAGAAGAACTCAACACAGAAGTGTGTGTCCGTATCTGCTGTTTTGTTTTTTGTTTTTTATTTTTATTTTTCATTTCTAACACCAGACCGTTTGCCGAAGTTATTTTAATCTATCGAAATTCCAATTTTCGCCTTCTAGAGAGAGAAATTTTTAGAGAGAGAATATTGTAAGAGAGAGAATTTTTTTGGTCTTTTTTGTGTTCCAATGGTTCAACTGGGAAACCAAAGAGAAGAAGAGTAAAAAAAAAGAAATTTTATGTCTTTTTTAGATTGGTCTTTCTGAACCTATGATCTTGTGAAAACCCAGAAAGCAATCGTTGATGCACTTATAGGATTGGTCGATTCACTCGCGTCTTCGGGTAGCCGTTGATTTATTTACAAATGAACGGTGGCGATGAGGTTGTCGCAGCTCCGGTGGGCCCACCTCCCGCTCTTGAGTGGAAATTCTCGCAGGTCTTCGGTGAACGCACGGCGGGTGAAGAGGTTCAAGAAGGTAATTGTACAACGTAGTATTGTTGGTTGGGAAAAAGGGGCGCGTGTTTTTTGTCACTTTGTCGGATCCAATTCGTTTGTTGTGATTAGGGTTTGATTCGATCTGTTCCGGATCGTGTTTCGTTAGTCGCTTGTTGTTTTGTCAAGTAATGTTTGTTTTGGATTTTTGGTTCATTGCTATTATCGGTGTCTGATTGTGGGTCTTGTTTGATTTTGGGGTGAAAAGTAGTGCCTTGATTGGCTCCTTTGACCGGGTGCTGTTTTGTTGAATGTCTTGTCTTTGCATTGTGAAATTACCAGATTGGATTCTGAGACTGTGAAACTCAGCTGTTGTGACTTGTTTTATGTTTTTGACTTTGATATATCGTGTCTCTCTAGCTTGTTCTTGTGT
The DNA here is from genome assembly GCA_020916435.1 of Oxytropis ochrocephala. NCBI lineage: Eukaryota > Viridiplantae > Streptophyta > Magnoliopsida > Fabales > Fabaceae > Oxytropis > Oxytropis ochrocephala. The sequence continues at coordinate 117,536,644 of CM037093.1, forward strand.
TGAAGCACTTCTGTTGTTGAAAATTGGTTTGTTTAGTTTGTCAATCAATATGTGAGTTTGTTTGAGTATGATGGGTTAGATCTTAATGTTGTGCTGTGTAGTTTGATGAGTGTGTTGAAGATTGACTGCTGGGCTACTGGGGCCTGGTGGTAATTTGTGTCTTCGACGATGCAAAAACTTATGGTTTTGGCAGAGTTCGCTAGGTTGGAGTGTGCCGGTAACGATGAGGGTGGTGTCTCTTGATTGGAATTACTTAGCTGATAGTTTTAGAATGGGTGTTTAGCAATTCAATCTCTGTCAATAAGGAAAAGAGAAACGACAGCGGCGATATCGTGATATTAAGGAATAGGCAGGTGGGTAGTGTGTTGCATGAAGTTACCGTTTAGAATGTGGGAATAGGTGCTTTCAACAAGGGAAGGAGGGTCAAGAGTGTGAGGTTGACTGAGTGAACATCCTGATAGTTGTTATAGAGTCATTGACAAATCTGAATTAGCTTTTGTTGCAGGATAATGTGAAAATTTCCTAATTATTTGCCCACATGTCTTTCTACAGTGGACATAATTTCTGCTATTGAATTTGACAAGTCTGGCGATCATCTAGCTACTGGTGATCGTGGTGGTCGAGTAGTTCTCTTTGAGAGGACTGATGCAAAAGATGTAAGCCTGATTTTTGCTTATGCAAGCTTTTTCTATTATAAAAGCACTAAACTTATGCTTTGCCAGATTCCATGTTATGCACTTAATAATGTAATATGTGTGTATGCTGAAACATGCAGCATGGCGGATCTAGAAGGGACTCAGAGAGGATGGACTATTCTATCAGTAGGCATCCTGAATTTCGTTACAAAACAGAGTTTCAAAGTCACGAGCCTGAGGTCATCGTTATTTTCCTTGATAATGTTGCAACAACATCTTATGCCTCAGTAGATTTAACATTTATAATGTGTAATCATTTTTTCAGTTTGACTATCTAAAGAGTTTGGAGATAGAAGAGAAAATCAACAAAATCAGATGGTGCCAAACAGCTAATGGCGCCGTTTTCCTTCTCTCAACAAATGATAAAACCATCAAATTTTGGAAGGTATGAAATAAATGCTCATTTGTAGCACGATAAGTTCTTTCTTTTATCCGGGAAATGTATGATTACTTACAAGACTTGTATATCTGCATTCCAATTGGATTCTACTTGCAGGGCTTAGCCTTTAGAGATTACCATTTTGAAATCACTAGTTATTGATTGAACTATTGTTCAGTTAACCAGATAACTTTGCTTGTAGAGGGAAACTTTTGAGGGTGCATGGGCGCGTAGGTTTTCTGTTTTCAAGTGCATAATATCATGACTTCCTTTCTGAACACTGCTCTTTCAAGTACCCTAGCTGACAAATCTTTTGCGGTTTAAGTTTAACTTCCAAACTTTTATTATGTTCTGTGAGTGTGGTGCCTTAATAGTTAAATGCATTGAGATGTGGGGGGAGAATCAGATATGAAAGAAGGCCCTATTATGAAATAAATCCTAAGGGAAAATTTTGGAAAAATATGTTCCACTTCTACGCATATTGAATATTTACTTGTGCATCTGTAGAAAATGAATAATTTGATTAATCTGTCTCCTAGTTCTTTTTTCTTCTTATTTTCCCTTATCTGAGAGTTGATCAGGTTCAAGAAAAGAAGGTCAAGAAGATTGCTGAGATGAATGTTGACCCTTCAAAAACCATGGGAAATGGCTCTATTGCTAGTTCGAGTAATTCAACTAGTTCTGGGTCATGCCTTGTAAATGGAGGAAATCCAGATGGATCATACAATTATCTAAGCAACGACTTCTCATTTCCCCCTGGAGGCATACCATCACTAAGATTACCCGTGGTAGTTGTATACAGCCCTTCCACTTGTAAATCATTTTCTGATATTTTTTATTAGGGATAAATTTCATATCATGACTTATTCTATAAGCGACCTATAAATTATTGGCTAAAAGTGTAAGTGTTAGAGCTTAGCAATGCTGATTTTTTCTTCTTTAAAAACCAAATACATTTGTATTGTTTCTTATTACTTTAAATAGCTTGGTAAGTATAGGTTGAACTCATAAGGCTTGGTATGACAAACGTTTGAACAGTGGTTGATTTCATGTTGCTACTTGAGGTGGCTTATTCTATTTTGGAGCATAACAACTTTATGACTTTTTTATTTAAACAAGAACCATATTAATGATGCCAATGAGAAAAGCATCACACATACCGATAACAGTTAAATCCTTCTAACATGCTGCCTATACTTAAGTCCATTTAATTTAACACGAGTATTTCAGTATATTCACCTTAATAGAAGTGTTAGCCATTCTGTATAGACCCCTTCATAAAGAAAAAGCTAGTTGAATAAGAAGTAAAAAAGATATATTAGAAAGAAGAAACAATTGATATGGTTCAAGTACTTTCAGTCTCAAACTATAATAGGTGCATGTTTGAGATTTCACAGTACTAACTCATGTCGTAAAATGTGTACTTATGTAGGTGAGTGGCCATGAAACCAACTTGATCGCTCGATGTCGTAGAGTGTATGCCCATGCTCATGATTATCATATCAATTCTATTTCAAATAACAGGTGATTTTAGCTTTCTTGGTACACAATTGTATTTTGGTGTAGTTTAGTAAATTTTTGGTTGAATTGAGAACACTGAAGGTTCATATTTTAACTAAAGGCTATTTAGGGTCAATCTTGCTTTTATAACTTTTTCTCTCAGGTTGTTGGTGTTCTTGAAAGGGAAATGGATAAGTTGTTGTTTTCTATCAAGAATCTGGAGTATTGCTTGATATCTATTTATGATTTTTTGCACATTTATTTTTCAGTTTCTTTCATAGTTTTTTAGATACTGATCAAAATCTGGATGGTGTATGTTGCTCATACCTTGTAGTGATGGCGAAACTTTCATATCAGCTGATGATTTGCGAATAAATCTCTGGAACTTGGAAATAAGCAATCAAAGTTTTAATATTGTTGATGTAAAGCCTGCAAACATGGAAGATCTGACGGGTAAGCTTGAAGAAAAATTTATCCCGTGGTGTAAACTTTTCTCTGTTGGTAATTTAGTTGAGCACTATAAATAGTTTGTTTCGTTAATTGGTAAACTTTAGACTGTTTGAGTGCGGTGGGCTTTTTATGGGATTTAGAGCGAAGTGAAGAAAAAAATCACCTGCTTTTGTCTATTGCTAGCTTGTTCCATTTTTTTAAACCTTGGCTGAGCCATGACCCTATATTGCAGAGGTTATAACATGTGCAGAATTCCACCCTACACATTGTAATACGTTGGCATATAGCAGTTCAAAGGGATCAATCCGTCTAATTGACTTGCGGCAATCAGCATTGTGTGATTCCCATTCCAAACTGTAAGCACGTCTCTTTTTAATGTTCTTTCCTTGCTAATCTTTAATCTTATTATTCCTAACCTATAAATATCCCACTCCTCCCATGTCGCTTACATTTTTTAACAAATGTTGATATGGTAGGCAAAAATTGAAGCCTATTTTTATGTATGTGTTATCCTCATAGGCAATAATACACTTTAATGCAGATTTGAGGAACAAGAGGCCCCAGGATCCAGATCATTTTTCACAGAGATCATTGCTTCTATTTCAGACATAAAATTTGGGAAGGATGGAAGATACATACTTAGTCGTGATTACATGACTCTAAAGGTGTGAACTTTGAAGTTTTATGATTTCATAAATCTCAGCATCTGTTAAAGCATTCACAAATTTCTCTTAATGGTTTGTTCTTCAATTTTTCTTGGTCTCCTCTCCTATCTAAGGCTCTTCTCTGCATATGTCCAAACCATTTAAGACGAGATTTTATTATTTTTTCTACAATTAAAGCTACCCCAAATTTCTGTCTAATGATTTCATTCATAATCTTCTTGTCATGTGTAACCAGTAACCACTCATTGATGTAACATTCCCATATTTGTGACAATTTATTTTCTTGGAGCTTCTTATTGTCCAATATTCAGTCCTATATTTATCTGTAGGTCTTACAGTTGTGCAGCAAATTTCCTTTTAAGCTTTAGTGGTACTTTTCTATCACATATTACACCTGAAGCACCTCAAGGTGCTTAAAACGCGAGACTTGTGTATTATTGTATGTACTATGTAGTATCTACTCTATTTTAGTTCCATGTAGGAAGATTTATGAATTGACCAACATAAAATATACAAAAGTGGCTGTTACAATCTACATCTTTTCAAAATTTAAGTGGGTACATTGTCAAATATTGAGGAGTCTATTTGCCAAAAGCCCAAAGTTGTTGTGTTTTGGCTTATTTTGGATGGGTACCCCTTTACTTGATTATTGAAGTCTTCTTGTTTCTTTGAAAAAACAGTTGATTATTGTAGATGCGCGGACTTAAGTTTCATCTGATTTGGCTCATCTTGACTTGTTTGCAGTTATGGGACATAAATATGGATTCAGGCCCGGTTGCAACTTTCCAGGTTCACGAGTACTTAAGACCTAAGGTTAGATTCCTGTGCTTAGGCAGGTGATGATGAACCATAAATTTCGTTCCGTCCTTTTATTGAGTTATAACTAGCTAGCCTTTCTTTGAACATGCCAGCTTTGTGATTTATATGAAAATGATTCAATTTTCGATAAGTTTGAGTGTTGTCTGAGTGGCGACGGATTGCGGGTAGCAACTGGTTCTTACAGGTCTGTGATACAAACCTAGTCCATGTTTCACTTATCACTGAAAATGTTTATTTTGCATGTTACGATTTTGTTTCATTTGATGCCAGCAATCTATTCCGTGTATTCGGTTGTTCCCCTGGAAGTGCCGAGGCTACAACCTTGGAAGCCAGTAAAAATCCAATGAGGTAATTCTATCGATGTTCTGACTTCAAGCATGGTTTTCAGTCAAGGCATTGTAGCGTTTATATTTATATTGACTTCTACATTTTGTCAGACGACAAGTTCCAACTCCCTCAAGGCCTTCTAGATCACTGGGAAATAGTATAACACGAGTTGTAAGACGGGGTCAGTTTTCTTCGATTTTCTCTTGTTTGATTTGAGAAAGATCTCATAATTTCTTATCATAGTATATATGACGCGTTTGAATATCTTATACAGGAGCAGAAACCCCTGGGACTGATGCAAATGGGAATTCATTTGATTTCACAACAAAGTTGCTGCACTTAGCATGGCATCCATCTGAAAATTCAATTGCTTGTGCTGCTGCAAATAGTTTGTACATGTACTATGCATAAGGAGAGATACGAAAGGCGAGATACACATAGATGCATCTGCTTGGTTGAATTGCTGTAGAGAAGGCTTCTTTTCCCTTCCTATCAACCACTTAGTTGGAGATTACATTACATTAACTCTCACACTACAGGTGCCCTTCAGAGCTTTTAGAAAAAGATCCAGAAGTGGCTGTTTCCGAATTCCCCGCCGGGTAGGAGAAGACCTTATTTTGTTACTACTAGATGGGCAGCATCTTTCTCTCTTTTTTTTTGTTTCTTTTTTTTTTTGTTTCATGTTTCTCCCTCTTTTCAACCCTAATATTCTTTCCTCAATTTACTGTATCTTCTTCTGAAAGAGGAGGTGCAGTGATCAATGTTTCAAATTGTGTTTGGCCTTGTGCAAGTGAAGAAGAAAATGTGATTGTAGCTCTCTCTCCTACAACAGATACTACTAAGGGATGTTCAATATCTGCCACTAGGATTAAAATGTAGCTTTTCTTTTTGTTTTTGTTTAGTCCAGATATCTCTGTGAGATGGAGCAATTAAAACCTGCAGTACATCATTTTTTCATTGATTATTTTTGTGTTGGAATTTTATCTGACATGTTTCAAAGTCTAATTTTGTTGTACCCGTTGTTAATCTTTGTGTAAAAGGTAATAAGTTTAGGTTTGAATGTTGGATAATCTTTGCACTTTGGTCATTGTTTTCTCAACATTTATAAGTTCTAACTACTATTGTCTACTATTAAGAATGTAAGATTTGTTACTCGCCACTATTTCTGATGGTTGGTAAACATGGTTTATCCTCTGTCAAATTTTGATGATTGAGCGCGAATTTTTTCAATGCAGCTTTTACCTCAATCAGGTTCAATAATCTCGTTCAGGCAATAGTTGAATTATTTGGAAAGCGTAGACATCACATACATTACCCTATAACTTTTTTGCAACAACTCATGATGCGCATGTCTGAATGTACAAACTTTAATCCAGCTATTCAAATTATATATTTTGGGTTTCAATAATGCATTGGCTAAATCCAAAATAAAGGGACAGCTTCTATTGTTCTTAAGTTTAAAACTGTTTTAGATATGAGTTACTGAAAAGCAATTATTTTGTCATTTTTCATTTAAATAAATTCATTTAGTTTTTTTCTTCTTAAAGCATGCATCGTACGTAAATGTACTGCGACCAAATGGTGTTTACTCGATATAAGGGGCATACCATAAATGTCATTTGGACCAAAAAATGGATCAAAATACAAATATGTATGAGATACGGAAGAAATATGCATATAATACATTTATTATTATTATTATTATTTTTTAACATAAGTACCATGTATAGAGGAGTAGTACTAGGTTGACATAGTTAGGGGGTAATCCAAGTCTAACGGCGAGTGGATAGTAGATTTGTATGGTAATGTAAATGCAAACTTGGCACACTCACACAAACAAGATCCACCCACACTCTTTTCCTGCAAATTCTTCTTCAAATAAACTTTCATCTACCATTTATTTCCTTCAAGTTCATATTGTGTTGAATTCAATCAATGGCATCAAAGATTCCTGAGTTGCAATCAAAGGTGAGTAGAGTATCATCGTTAATGGCAAGCCATAGAAGTACATACTACAAGGTGTTGATGGAGCAGAACAAACATTACATCCAGGATCCACCCACCATTGAAAAATGCCAATCATTGGCCAAACAATTGTTCTATACTCGCCTTGCCAGGTTCTTTCCCTATCATATCATATCATATCATATCAATGATGGTTTTACTGGTTTAAAATGTGGATGAACATAATCTTGAAATCATTTCAGCTAACTCTTCATAAAACACCCTTAATTTGTTGTTTATTTTTCTGTAGTATTCCTCTTCGTTACAATTCATTTTGGAAGGAATTGGACTATGCTAAGAGGCTATTGAAGAAGAGGCAGGATGTGGACTTAGAGAAAATTGGGTATGCTGCATTGTTTGGACTTGAATGTTTTGCATGGTTTTGTGGGGGCGAGATTGTAGGCAGAGGATTTACATTCACGGGTTACTATGTTTAAGCTTAGCTTGTGTCGTTGTACATCAGAATGATGTTCTTTTGGTTTCATTTCCCTTTCTATGTTGGTTACCTGGTTTACAGAATCTGTTTGCTACTTATGGAAAATCTTAGGGAGAACCAACCATATATTCCTGTTTTTAAGTTGCGTCTCTCTCTTCTTCTTGTGACCATCTAATCTAAGAGTTACTCTAGTCTATTACTCTATTATATATTGAGGATGCATATTGCAGGATAGAAATAAGAAAAGTATATGTTGCTCCCATTTACCGACTCCCTAGCTAGTTTACTGTCAATAGATTGATATCTATCTATATATATTCCAGTTATTATTATTATTATATAGGATAGGATGTGATGATGTGGTATAACTAACGTGTTAATTAGTGATAACCAACTTGTTCCTTATCCTAATTGTCCCTAATATGAAGTGTGTGACTCAATGAAATGGGAAAACAACAAACAACTTGCAAAGCAAAACAATACACACACACACGCGCTATTCTGTTTTTGTTGAGTCAAATACTTGTGTGATGGGAAAAAGAGCGTGTTGCTGTTGATTAGTATTCCTGGCTTGTACTAACCCTTCAACCTATTATATATATATTCATGTCTGTTTAAAAGCTAATAATAATAATAATACACGGATAAGAAATATTAAAGTAGTGCTAGTATTGTCACAAAAAAAAAAAAGTACTACTAAAGTAAATCTAGTGTTGGAATCCTTTTCTGTCCGTGTTTCACGCGGGGGACAGAGAAGTGCCACACACCATTCCATTGCCATCCATCACCATTAACTAATAGAATTAAAATCATTCAATAATTATAAGAGAGCTGAACTGGTGAATTATGCAGATATTTTAACATTTTGGTTGTTTATGTAGTTATGTTAGTTATGCAGGCTTCAATTTGTGATTTTCTGTTTTATAGATTTGTGATGTAAAAGGAAAGGTTTTTAAGTAATGAGTGTTTTATTTTTGTTTGTAAATGTGTAATGAAATAACAGGGGATGTTCTATCTGGAAAGCATAGTGGAGATGAAGTGCATTTGGGGATGTTTGTAGGTGAAGTCATTGTTTTGAGGGAATACGATGAGAGAGATTTCAGTCAAATTATATGTAAGTGAAATGGTCAATATTTTGTTGGTTTGTGTTTAGGATAAATGACTAAATTAAAATACAGAAGGAGTTGGTTGTGGCAATAATAGCAGTTATTTTTAGTGAATTATCTTTATAATATTATTTTTCAGGGTCATTTCAGAAAATAAATTCTGCGCTAAAGCATTTAAAGAAGAGAGAAGAAGAAAATATACTACGAAGAAGAGTCTTAAATTACTAGAACATTTAAAATTATTAACATACATGTGTTATATTATACAAAAAAATAATTTTTGAGAGGTAAAACCAAAATTTTGTGTGTGTTAAAGTATGCTTTTTTTAACGTCACAACAAAAAAAAAAAGAAGTAACTAAAGTAAATCTTGTGTTGGAATCCATTTCTGTCCGTGTTTCACGAGGGGGACAGAGAAGTGCCACACCCCAGTAGTGCCCTCCTCGCACACGCGCACACACACACATACCCACCATTCCAAATAAATTCTACTTAAAATGAATGAAATAAAAGAAAGAGCTTTGCAGGTTTGTTCCCCTTGTGAACTTCAAACTCTTAAGTTAAAAACTAACTATTGGTCTTGGATGATTGATTGGATCAAAAGCAAGCAAGCACAACAGAATTATAACTATTGCAATTTATCACAGCTACAGCATCCCATCAGAAACAGTGGTAACATTCAGCAATCTGCAGTTCCCACCGAATTGCTCTCAGCAACTCATTCATTAATTCATGAGTTATGTGGGCTAATTTCATGCACAAAAACTACAAGATAACCAACCCTGATGATTTGATTAATTAACCACAAAGCAATACTTACATGAACACTACTAGTAGTCTAGTAAAGTAACCAACCCTCCCTGATCATTCTTCTCCAAATAATATTCAACAACACACACCGTGTGGGACCAACATGCCATGCCACTCACTCCCCAATTTTCACATCACACACAAGAGTCAAATATCTAGACTCCCCAAACCAAAAGCCAAATGCGTGGCGTGGGTGGGTGGGACCCACTGTGTTTTCACGGTCTCACCCGTGTAGCTAGCTAGCTAGCTTTTCATGAAGTTGTTCTATTCTACTACTCGAGTGAGTCGAGCACCTTCTTTCTTCCACTCACTGTGTTGTGTACTGTATCCCACCCACTCATCATGTCATGGGGTTTTGACACGTTTTTTAGGGTGAGTGACCCTAACTTCACGCAACCATTCCCATTCTCATTCATCACACCTACGCTTCCCTGCCATTCAACGGTCATGATCTGCTGGATGATCTGGTAGCGCTTGCTTGCTTGCTTTCATCATACGCTACCATTTCCGGTCCACCACTTCGCGGCGCGGCGCGGCTCACTCTTCTTGGCTTCACTCTCACGACACAAATTTGGACTTTATGTCGGTCAAGTTTAACCATGTTCATTACTTGTTGTTTAACGATGGAATAAAATACTATTCTAAAATTTCTGTAATCAATCACAAATAAACGTGTTCATTTGCTACTCATTTCACTACCCGAATATATCTTTTACTTGCTCCACTCTCTCAATATTCTTATTTGTCCTCTTCTCGAACAAACTGAAAACTACTACATATTACCAACTACTTAAATTGGTTTTTTTTAAGTAAAATCAACATCTAATAGCACTTGGATGAAATTCTAGTTAGGAACATACGTTAAAATTGGAATGATACAAAGAAGTTAGCATGGCCCCTACGCAAGGATTACACGCACAAATCGAGAAAATCGAGAAATGGTATCGAGCAAAGACACATCTCTCGGTGGGCGTGTGAGCAAGGGTGTGGTTCGGAGATGACAAAAGCGACTCTGGCGGTGGGCGTGTGAGATCGAGAATGAGAGCGGATAAGGCGAGGAGTGATCGTTGGTGCCTTAAAAAAAGGTAACAAAGTGGACAAATAGCGACTCTGGCACTTAATAGTGGGATGAGGACACGTGAATGAGCAGAATATGTAAAAAAGAATGGAGAGGGATCGACAATCCGAGGCGATGCGGGATAAAATCTTGAGCAACTTATGGTTGAATTAAGACTTAAAAGAATTGATTTGGACACCTATACCAACAAAGTGTATCTTCTTTTATGGAGCCCTTCCTATAGGAACTTCATATCTAAGTGTGCTTAACTTGGAGTAATAGTGGGATGAGAGACCTTTTGGGAGTTTTTCATGAAAAGTATGCAAATGAGAACAACACATGCTAAAAAGACTCCTATTGGTTTGCAAAAATCGACAATCCTAAAAGCGATGCAGGATGTTACAAAAAAACTCTTCGAGACCTCGTTAAATTTAACAAATTTAGCTTTTCGGTTCGAATAAAACAAGCAAATAATACGGCAGCGGTGCCGATGGTGTTAAATCTCTTGAGAGAGAACTTTTCCATCATTGTGGTTCTACTTAACTCGATGAATTAGTCTCTGTAATTGTACAATGAGAGCAATCAATTTATAAAAAATAAAATAAAAACCCTCAACAAAAAAATGCAGCTTTTTAACTTTATAGTTAACCATAGTTAGGTGGGTTGTGGCCATGTGGTTCAAGATTCAAGCCAACTAGTCATTACTAGTAGGCTAGTACTATTTGAAGGCTGTGTTATGTTATCATTACACTCACTCACGCGGACAAACTCATTCATACACACACAATCCACATCAATATTTTCCACTATTCAAATATCTTCAATTGTTTCTTTACCCATTTTCCTCCATCCACACAAATCCACAACTTCAACAACAATCATCAATCAATTTCCTTTTGTTCTTATCCCTCAAACCATGTAGTAATTTTCTCTCTCTTTCTTTCAGCTTTTATATATTTGCTTCTACTCTAGATTAAAAAAACATATATATTATCAGTTCATATGAATTTTGGCTTGTTCTACCAGAAGAATCCATTTCTAACTCTGAAAAAATATGCTACGTTTTTGTCTTCTTTCTACATTCTTCTTAGTTATATTATAGCTCTAGCTTTTTCATCCAATTGATTTCTCTAAAAGGATTTAGATCTTTCTGCGCCCTCAAGTTCATTCCCTTGAAAGATCACAACTTTGTTTTCAATTTGATCAAATTCTTCTCTGTGACAGAAAGTGCTTAAAAAAACAAAAACAAATAAAGTTTGATTTTTTAGACAGAACAGAGAAGAGAAACTGAGAATGCAAGACCCAACAATATTCCAATCTGAATCAATCAAACCCCATTTTCCTGAACAAGAACAACTGAAATGTCCACGTTGTGATTCAACAAACACCAAATTCTGCTACTACAATAACTACAATCTCTCTCAGCCACGCCATTTTTGCAAGAACTGCAAAAGGTATTGGACAAAAGGAGGTGCTTTAAGAAACATTCCTGTTGGTGGTGGAACAAGAAAGAATCCAAAGCAGAGATCATCAACAAATTCTAAACGTTCTTCATCATCATCTTCTCCACCAATTTCTACTACCTCATCTGTAGTAACTGTTTCAGCTCCAGAATCTGACCCGACCCGTGTTTTCAGTGATCAAGATCAAAGGATGGTTAACATTGGTGGTGGGAGTTTCAGTTCACTTTTAGCATCAAATAGCCTTTTGGGGGATCTGAATTCAAGTGGGTCAAATCTGAAAATGGCTGAAATGGAAGAGTTTAGGGAGAATGTTAATTCTGGTTCATTGGTGAATTCGGGTTCGGGTAGGACCCATGGGTTGGAATTGGAGATGCAAAATAATAATGGGAATGCAGAGAATTTTCTGAGTATGCAGAGTGGTGATTCAAGTTATTGGAATGGTAGTAGTAATGGTTGGTCTAACCTTGCTATATACACTCCTGGCTCAAGCTTTCAGTAGATGGAAAAAAATGAATCTTTTCTTTTCAGTTAAGTTGCTGATTAATTATTCTGATTTATCTATAATATACTTACATTAATTAAGGTTGTTTAAAGAGTGATATAATTAATATAACTAGCTCAAGCCTATTGATATGATGCTATGGAGGATCACAGTATCAGAAGGCCATTGAAGGGCATCAATTAGGTGAAGTCTTTCTTTTTTTGTTTTGGTTGGTTTTCTTGACTTTTATCAATGGTGGACAAGAAAAGAAAAGCAAGTCATATTTTAGGTTGAGTGTGGAAAAAGATGTCAAATGTTGTTTTAGTGACTGTCCTTATCGTGTAGAGCAAGTGTTGACATGGCTTGAGACTTTCTCTCTCTAATATATATTTATATGTGTATTTGATACATGTAATTTGTTATTATATGTTTATAGTAACTTTTCAAGCATCCATGGCTGTATCATGTATGTATGTATGCAAGTGTCTATCCAAAACCAAAAATGTGATGTTTGAAGTTTTATTATTATTGTAAGTTTGGAACAGTCGAGGAAGGTTGGTTCAGTTGGTAAGTATTTAGCTCACATGATATAGGTTCAAATCGCACTATCTATGTGAGGACTTTGTTGATGGGTAATATGTAAGTATCTCTATAAGTTCTCAAAGAGCTTTGAGGTCTTTCCCGACTCTGGTGAACCTGTGAGACCCAACTCGCCTAAATTTTTGTAACAATTTATTTTTTAGGTTTGTAACTTATCAATGTAGAGTCTTGTCTGCAAGGTTCAAAGGAAATCCAAAACGCTTGTTTTTTCCCCTTTTTTTAATCCCTTTGAGTCTGCTATCGAACTAGCTAGGTCATTTTCTTTGAATCTAGACTTTGTTGAAATTGTGTACATTTACATTCTAGATATGGAATGGAGTATCTCTTAAAGGAATGCACCAAAGTGTAGCTTTGTATGCCTCATAAATAAGTTATTAATTTCAATTGGAATTAGTTGTCTGATCTGATTGATCGGGTTTGTGTTTAATTCATGTGGGACCATCTTTATCCCAATCACCTTAATCCTCATGGTTCACATTACATACCACATTGTGTTAAATTAAATATTGAACCACTTTGGTCTCCAAGTTTGAATATCATTTATACTATACTACCCAACCCAACCCAACCCAACACATGAGGTGGATTGCCAGATCAATTTGATAAACAGAACAGGAGGCAGAATAGTTCACTTACTCTATTGTCTATTTAATGTCACAGGCACAACACACTTGTATCACACCATCACTCCTCAAAACTGCATGGTATTTCACATGTTTACTCTTTAGAACCACAATGCCTTGCTAAACAAATCTTTTAGATGGTTATGTTGCTTTTACAAAGTGAATAAAGACAATGAATGAATGATAAATATGTAAAATTACAATGTCAGATTCGTATTTCACACCAAAGGATTAAATCTGATTGGTTTTCCAGACATGTACTCAATCAAACTCGATGGTGTATTGTTTTAAAAGAGAGAACTAGATTTGGTGACCTAAAACAGAGAGCAAAAATTGTAATTATGGAGAGCTCTGAATGACCATCACGGAGTTTAGCAACTTTCATCTAAAAGTGGGGCTTGGATTTTTGCAGCTAGCAATTTGAGTCAAGTTTTCCATAACAAATAGGAAGCTAACTCACTCTTATCATAATGTAAAACAGAGCAAGTACGTTTTCCCATTTGGTCCATTTAACCCATCATCAATCATAACAAGAAACTAAATATGTCAAGTCTCTCATAACTAGTTCCTAACTTAATGAATAAACCATGTTTTATTCAAGGTCAAACTTAATTTTTTTTTTCTCAGAATAAATAGATACTTACACAAAATATACGAGAAAACATCATATTTTCATCAAAATAGAAAATGTTTGTACAATGAAAATTATATTATGGAGCCAAGTCCCGGTCGTACTACACGATTCTTAAAATTCTTTGGTGGCATGCCTTTAGTTAGAATTGACAATCATCAGCTTTGTGCTAATGTGTTCATTAGCACTTTATTTCCTTTTTCACATTCTCTTATGACTAAATATTTGATGTCAATGTGCTTACTTAAACTTCCACTTTTGTTATTCTTATTCATTAATATTGCAACGAAGTTATCACATTACATCTTCAATGGCCTATAAGTATAATCAACAACTCTAAGCTTGTATATAACACTCTTCAACCACAGGCCATGTGAGGTATCCTCAAAACAATAAACCAACTCAAAAGCAAATGAAAAAAAAGAGTAAAATAATAAAATTAGGCTTAAATACGTTTTTCATCCATTATAGTGGCTAGGGTGTATAGTACGAATAATATGCCACAACGATATTGCACTATTTTAAACCATTGTTGGATTAATGTAATCCTTGCATTTCAATGCATATAATTTTGGCGTTTGCTTTTCCCACACCCCCTCCTACTCAAAACACACCCCATAAGGGTGTGAAATGACCAAAAGACCAGCCAAAACGTCTTTTTTTCAAGAATTTTCACGTGTTCGAACACGGGCCTTCGAACAGGTTCGAATGACATCGTTCGAGTGTGTTAAATTTTGACTTAACACTCTCTTTGGCCATTTTTCACCTGTTCGCATGACCTTGTTCGAACCCGTTCGAACGACATCGTTCGAGTGTGTTAAATATTGACTTCACACCCTCTTGTGCGTAATTTCACCTGTTCGAACGAGGTCATTCGAACGTGTTCGGACAAGGTCGTTCGAATAGTCGTTAAACACGTCCTCACAGCGTTTCACGCGAGGTTATTTTTGGAATAAAATTTGTTAAGGGGTGTGAAAGAGTAGGAGGGGGTGTGGGAAAAGCAAACGCCATAATTTTACTCATTAAGTGAGTAATTTTTCCACCAATTGTGAATAGGGTTTTTTTTTTGGTACCCCCACCCCTTCCCCATATACCCCCACCCAATAGTATATTTCCAAAATGTCCTTCAAAAAATCTGTTTTTTTTTACAAATTTACACGAATCGTATATATATCTTTTGGGGCATATATACGATGTGCAAATCTTTGACATCATCGATATATGTCCATTGTGCGTATATACGATTGATGCGTTTTAAGTCAATCGTATATACGCATAATGGACATATATACGATGTCAAAGATTTGCACATCGTATATATGCCCCAAAAGAGATATATACGATGGGCTTATTATTTGTTAACAGTTGTGATTTTATTACCGATTATAATTTGAAGTCTCGTGATTTGATTAACATCAACGGTGTAGATATATTGGATAAAATAAACGCGTATAATTACAAAAACGCGATATAGCAATAGATACACGTGTAATACAAAAAATGTGTGAATCTATCTATAAGTCGTCAATAGAATCATCGGCTAAATCGACACATCTAGGCGTATCACCGGGAGAGGGACGCTGCACGGAAGGACACATAGACTGCTATAGGGTAAAACGTCCGGCATACGGATGCAACCATGAAGCAGACTCTGATGAGTGGTGGTGGTACCACTGCGGGGCAATAGGAGGCAACGGAGAGTAGTCAAATTCTCCGGATCTAGCTTCTTCAAAGCAGTAATAGTAGCTTTCGGTCCAACATCAAGATCCGCATGCTCGTTAACGGATCCTTTGCTGCTTAGACAGACACCCAAATGCATTAGTACCAATGGAAGTTTTAAGCAACTCGTGCGTGTGTCTACCACATTTAACCGTCA
Source organism: Oxytropis ochrocephala (assembly GCA_020916435.1). Lineage (NCBI taxonomy): Eukaryota > Viridiplantae > Streptophyta > Magnoliopsida > Fabales > Fabaceae > Oxytropis > Oxytropis ochrocephala. The sequence continues at coordinate 117,552,565 of CM037093.1, forward strand.
CACACCAACCCCCACGGCTAACAGTGCAAGTAGCTTTCAATCTAAAAGGACAACCTCTCCTTTTAGAACCGAAAACCCTTGAATCATTAGTAAACCCGCCTTGCTTCTCACAGCCAAAATCACTCTTATCTCGTCTCCCCCTCTTTCCAGCTGCTTTTTCTGATCTCACAATAATAACGACTACACCGATACTTCTACCAACAGCTTTGGCCCACTCCTCCACAGCCTCGCGTGTAGAAAATATCTACAAAATATATAATTTATCAAGTACTTAAGTAATTTAATTCTATTTACCAAACTTGAGTAACAAAAATATACCGTATCCGTCGTGAACGCGAGTGTAGTATCAATATCAACAGGAGCCAACTGAGAGTCGACATCTGCTGTAGGCGGGTCAATATCTGTTCCAACAAAACATATATCAACTCAGGAAAAAACAAAAAAACAACCCAATCGTATATACCTCCTCAACCTTGTATATACGATGGGTATTTTTTTCACATCGTATATACATGGCCTATATGTATATACGATTAGATCTTCAAAGCCCACTTGTATATAACGTATATACGATGGGTAGTCAACGAAGCATTTAATAATACAATCGTATATATGTCTTGAAGGACATATATACGATGGGTAGTCAACGAAGCATTTAATAATGCAATCGTATATATGTCTTGAAGGACGTAATACGATGCACACTTTTTCAGGTCAGCGTTCAATATTTAATGTAATCGTATATACCTTCCATTGAGGTATATATACGATGCCAGATATTGTGGGTCCAAGTCAAAGTGAATTCAATGCAAGTCAAAAAGTGAAATTATGACTTAACGAGGAAGACAAGCATTGAACTTCTTATAAATCTCATTAAGATAAGCCCGACAGAGCTTGAAGTCACTAGAGGCATTATACTTCCCGGTTCTTTTACCAGCCAGCCTTAGCTTGGTTGAACCGGTACCTCAACAACACTTGTCTTTGCCTCTCTCTGAGCAAGGTATGTAGGGTGCTCTATAGGGGTAATTTCGGTATATCATAAAAGGGTGGGGGTGGGAGAGGATGGGGTGGGGGTATAAAAAAAGGGTGCCTTGTGAATAACTTTAAGGGCTACCCATATGGCCCATCACCCATTGCCATCTTGAGTGGTGGATGGCATCTAGGGAAGGGTAAGAATGGGGTAGAGAGGGGAAAGGGATTGTGGAAAGAAGGCATAGGGGTATCTTAGAGATTTCAATTAGAAATGGGGGGAGGCGTGAGTAGAAGCAATGTAGTGCGGATAGTAGTCCATAAATTTGAGTCCAATTTGAAGCCCAGAGGAGAATTCCAAAAAAAAAAGCGTTGAATTAGGGTTTCACATTTTATTGGCTATATATTCTCACAGAAAAATTAACTTCCTCTTACTCTTCGTCTCCATCTCCTCAACTCGAGAAGCAAAGGTTTTTATTTGTGCTTCTGGATTTGTTTATTGTCGTTGTTAGGGTTTTTCTAATGTCGTTTTTGATCTCAATTTGGATCTCCATTTCAGGTTGGGATATTGAAGAAGATGGCAACAGTACCAGGACAACTTGTTTGGGAGATTGTTAAGAGAAACAACTCTTTCTTGGTGAAAGAGTTTGGAAATGGTTCTCAGAGCGTCCAATTTAGCAGAGAGCCTAATAATCTCTACAACCTCAACTCTTTCAAATACTCTGGTATAACACAACACTTTGCTCTACTCTTCATTACCTTTGTTTGTTGTATTTGAATATACTTTCGTAAATGCAATAGCATAATGAGAAATAGGTACTGATAAAAATCAATTAGTGAAATCTACTTTTGATTGAAATGAAGAGCGTGATCCTTTTTTATGATACTCTTTTTGAATCGTGTTAGAGTTTGTGTCCAATGTTTAATTTTAAGAATTAATTTTACCTCCTTGAAGATAGGCGAGTCCGAGCTTACATGTGCTGTTTTCTGCATGAAATGTTCTATGTATGCGGTTGTTGTATTTCAATTGTTTTTTGTTGCTTGAATCTCACTTTATGCTTATAATTTATGATAAGGTTTGGCCAACAAGAAAACTGTCACTGTTCAGCCTGCTGGGAAGGATCAGTCTGTCTTGTTTGCAACCACCAAGACAAAGAAGCAAAACAAGCCTGCTGCATTGCTCCACAAATCTGTAATGAAGAAGGAGTTTAGGAGGATGGCAAAGGCTGTTCAAAATCAGGTAATTTGGGATAGGGTTTTCTGTAGAAAGTTTTCCCTGATTCATGTTAATTGTATGGAATGATTGATGTGATGATTCCACAGTTTATTTAATTCGTACATGAAAATGTTTGTTTTTGTTAGCTGAATTTATATTGTTGCCATCCCAGTAGATAAATATCCATTTTAAATCTGGTTTCAGCTTCATGGATAAATGTTGAAAGTTGTTATGTTAAGGATAAGTCGGTGTTAAAATTTCATTTGTTAAAGCTACATTGCCAAAGTAGTTTTAGGTATTTGTTGTTATTCGTTGTTTTGTGGGGAGCGTCCAGCTTAGTATCTGGCTTAATCTGTTGGAAGCTTTTAAATACAGTTTGAAGGAAATGTCTCCCAGAATGTTCATTGAAAAATATTTCTGTCGGAAACATGTCATTTGTTGCATAGGGCTTTAAAATTAATCCATTTTGAACCTTTTTCCCCAAGTTTGCAGTGATGAGCCTCTAACATGTAAGAAGGATCTATTTGTTGGGTTTCTTCAATGAAATTTTCTTGTTACGCTTGGCTTCTGAGCTTTGGTCATTCATAAGTTCTTTCATTTGTATCCTATTGATCTCTTAATTTTATATTGCTGTTTGAGGCATTATGGCCTTTCTTTGTCCAGTGTCAATTCATTCCGAACCCTTTTTCCCTGGGTTTTTGGCAGCGGTGATGAGCCCCTAACATGTAAGAAGGATCTATTTGTTGGGTTTCTTCAATGAAATTTTCTTGTTACGCTTGGCTTCTGAGCTTTGGTCATTCATAATTTCTTTCATTTGTATCCTATAGATCTCTTAATTTTATATTGCTATTTGTTGGTCATTCAAAACTTCTTTCATTTATATCCTATTGATCTCTTAATTTTATATTGCTGTTTGAGGCATGATGGCCTTTTTAGTCCGAGTGTCAATTCATTACGAACCCTTTTTCACCGAGTCTTCAGCAGCGGTGATGAGCCTCTAACATGTAAGAAGGATCTATTTGTTGGGTTTCTTCAATGAAATCTTCTTGTTACGCTTGGCTTCTGAGCTATAATCATTCAAAATTCTTTCATGTGTATCCTATTGATCTCTTAAATTTTATATCGTTGTTTGAGGCAAGCTGGCCTTTTTTTGTCGAGTATTAATCCATTCCTTTTTGAGGCATGGTGGCCTTTTGTAGTATGGTATATCCTTTATGAACCCCTTTTCCCTAGGTTTTCAACAGCGGTGATGAGCCTCTAACATGTAAGCAGGATCCATTTGTTTGGTTTCTTCAATGAAATTTTCTTGTTACGCTTGGCTTCTGAGCTTTGATCATTTATAATTTCCCTTATCCTATTGATCCCTTAATTTTATATCGCTGTTTGAGGCAAGCTGGCCGTTTTTTGTCGAGTACCAATTAATTAATCTGCTACAAACCTATTTTCCCTGCGTTTTCGGCAGCAGTGATGAGGCTCTAACATGTAAGAAGGATCCTTTTGTTGGGTTCCTTCGATGAAATTTTCTTGTTACGCTTGGCTTCTGAGCTTTTTCCATTCAAAGGTTATTTCCTGTATATACCATTGATGTCTTAATTTTATGTTTGTCCTTTTTTCTTGAGTTTTATTTTGTTCTGTTGAGTATTAATCCATTAAGAACCTTTTTCCCTTAGTTTTCAACGGCAGTGATGAGCCTCTAACATGTAAGAAGGATCCATTTGTTTGGTTTCTTCAATGAAATGTTCTTGTTACGCTTGGCTTCTGAGCTTTGATCATTCAACAGTTTTTTCATCCTATTCATCTTTTAATTTTAAATCGCTTTTTGAGGCAAGCTGGCCTTTTTTGTTGAGTTTTCATTACGAACCTTTCTTTCCCTAAAGTTTTGGCAGTGGTGATGAGCCCACTAGTATTTAAGAGGGATCCATTTGTTGGGTTTCTTCAGTGGAGTTTTCTTGTTATGCTTGGCTTCTAAACTTGATCATTCAAATTTCATGTGTATCCTTTTCATTTTTATTTTAGTCTAAAATCAATGCGAGTCAGTACCTTCTCAATCTGTACCCTTGGTTAATGTAAAATTATAAATCTACTACTAATTTTATTGCTTTATTGATTCCATCCCATTAGATAAGCTTAATGTTTGCTCACGTTCACATGTTTTACAGATGTATTTTAAAGATTGTGTTTTTTGTATATTTTCGACTCTATTTTTCACAAACTTTCCATTATGTTTTGTTAATTCAGTGAATCCATGTTCCTAATTTTTTCTCCTTTTTCCTCTGGTTGTGATATGTGTTGCAGGTGGCAGATAATCACTACAGGCCTGATCTCAAGAAGGCAGCTCTTGCAAGGTTAAGTGCTGTCAATAGAAGCCTCAAAGTTGCAAAGTCTGGTGTGAAGAAGAGAAACAGACAGGGCTGAAGGTCCGTGGTAGGAAGTTAACTGTGGAGAGATAGAATGCATTCTACATTTCCTGGCCGATTTCTCCCTTTTTGTAGTTTGTGTTATTATTACTTATTACTTACAAAATTTGGATTCTAGGTTTTTGGAGTTTAATTGGGCAAGTCTAGTATTGTGTTTGCAATATGAATTGGAACTACCATGTTAAAGCTTTCAAGTGGGTCACTTTTTTTCACTTGATACGCACATTATAATGCAGTGTCAATTGAAAGCTAATGCCAGTGTCGAGGATTTTCATATATATGCAGTGTCAATTGAAAGCTAATTGGTATTTATCTAGATCAACCACCAAAACTTTACTGGTTGAGCCTGAGCAGCACACTTCTGAGTGGATGAGACAGAGTCTAAGCTGGATTGTTTTAGGCTCTTTGTTGCCGTGAACTATTTGGCGAATAAATATTGATTCGGTGAACAGTTTGCAAATTGTCGTGCAACTGTATCATGTGATGAAAATTGAACACTTGATGAGATGCAAACAACTTTTTTTTACAACCTGTAAGGGTCGACACCAGTGGGGTAGCAAGGAGTATGCAATCTGTGGCCCTGGGAGAAAACTTGTGTCTAAAAGATGTTGGAGGCATAACACAAACAACCAAAAACTAGAAATTAGGTGGATTGTTGTGTAATAAAATCCCAAAAGAAGAGAGATTGTCTTGGCCATTAATGAGATAGGCTACAGAGTCGCGTGAGATTGGAAAAGAAGTGTTCTTGCCACATTAAGGAGATGTTGATGTTTGGTTCCCTATGATGGAATTCTGTTGAGGCCTATATGGATATGCAAATTGATGCATAGCACCTTTCTCGTGCCAAAAACTGGTTAAACTGCAATTCTTTTGCATTGTAAGTATCTCAAATTCAATTCAATTAAAGAAAGATTGAATTGATTGAATTGCCTCATATTTATGCTTCGTTAAATGAATCCTAGTGAATCTTAAATTGTCATATACCATAGTTAAGAAATAATGCATCTTATAATTGGTTGATACCTTGAAAGGGCCTTACACATCACAATGTAGCAAGTCAAAAGGTGAACTAGGATGGTTGTTGTAAGAGTATTCGAGTTGTGACACATCACAATGTAGCAAGTCAAAAGGTGAACTAGGATGGTTGTTGTAAGAGTATTCGAGTTGTGATTGCTTTTCCCACGCCCCTCCTTACTCACCACACACCCCTTAACTCAAATAATTCCAAAAATATCCTCACTTGAATTTGATGGAGGACGCGTTAACGAACGGTTCGGTTACGACCAATCGAGCGTGTTCGGCTAACATCAACCGAATGTTATAAAAATTTAGAAGGAGGTTTGTTTTATTAATTTTTGTTCGTCCGACGATGGGGATCCGAACATGTTCAGCTATTGCCTCTCGAATGCGTTCAGGTAAGGGCAACCGAACTAGTTAAAATGTCTCCAACAAATTCAAAAGAGGGGTGTGTTTCAACATATTACACGTTCGGATGTGTCTGGCTGAACATGTTCGGTTGCCCGCGTCCGAACCATTGAAAAGCTTAGGAAAAAAAGACGCAGCGCTATATTCATTAATGGTCATTTGGTCATTTCGTAGGGTTATGGGGTGTTTTTTTTAGTAGGAGGGGGTGCAGGAAAAGCAATCACCTATTAGAATAGTGAATTTTTGTTATTATTTAGTAGGCTTTATATTCTGCAAGCTATCAAGCTTGAGTGTGCTCTATTAGTTTACTTTATGTTACACATACTATTTTGGTGTCTTTATAAGGTCACCCACCTTTGTAACTAATCAGTTAGTGAAATCACACTTCAGTTTTCCCAATGCTCTCTCTCTCTCTCTCTCTCTCCCCTCCCTCCAATATGCTGTTCAGAACTAACCGATTCTCTTAAGAGCCTATCTACCACAAACCTAGAACTACTCACCTACCTCTATTAATCAACCAATTTATTAACTTGACTTTGTATTAACTTGGAATTCAACCTTCAAATTCAAACCTTACGGCACCTAAAACAAACTATTTATGTTCACTACATTCATTCATATTCCGATTATTCCAATACAGAAAACATATCATATCCAAATTTCTCGATTGATCTCTCTTTTAGCAATGGCAACGAACTCTCTGAGGTTTACTTTGGTGACAATTTTCATCATTGCAATGGCTCTCTCCCCAACTTTACCATGTGATGCTGTACGAGTTCCATTAGCAGTTAAGAGGCCAATATGTCCAGCTTGTGTGTGTTGCACCCCACCACCACCAGGCTCTTGTTGCAACAAGTGTTGTGCATCTCCGATTCATACTTCGACTATTGATCAATCTCCATAATATAAGATCATAGTTATTAATATACCTAGTAACGTTTATATTTATTTAGAATAAGAGGACTCGAAGGTATTTTACTGAAGCTCGTGAAAGATTTGGGATTTGAAATGTGCCACCCCTCATGTTGGAACATGTCTCTAAGATGGTGGTTTTATTTAATTTTGTATGTTCATGCATTATGCATATGTACGTATGTGATATTATTTATTATCCTAATGTTTTTTTGACACAATTTGTTGTATAAGAGATATGGTCTTAAAAGTTGTAAATCAGCGAAATAAAATGCATTTATGCATATTTACTTTTTTTTTAGAAAATAAATAAATATTTACTTTAGAAGAGCACATATATGATTGGAGTAATATAAAATTTTAATGGTACAAATATTAGTATATCATGATCAATGGACCCAAAATTTGGAAACGATGTGTCATGGTTGCAGCTGTTGGTTGACAGTCTCTAGTATCCTTTCTTAACTGTAAACTTGAAATTTATAAGACTCAAAATTGTAAGAAACTGGAAACTAGACTACGACGAGCGAAGTTTTGTTTAAATAGGCTTGGTTTTCTCTAAAAATTTAAAATTTAAATCCAACTATAAGTGCTTGTTACTTGCTAGCTACAAGTCTGATCGGACCTTATATATGACATAGGCTGAGCCATAGGATCTATGAAATACTTGGAACTAAGGATAACCTCTTGCAAACATTGTATTTAGTGCCTAAAGACTTGGAAAAGGATTTGAATCATTTGCACTAGACTAGTTCAACTATGATACAAAATCCAAGATGCTATGGCTTGCGGGGATGATGAGTGCACAACAAAACGTTTACAACTTGATTGCTCAAACTTATTACTCTTTCAACATAATAAGCATTGCGCTCCTCAACTGTAATGTACTGCTTCTGACTTTATTAGTCATTTCTTTCGCTTATTTTTTTGATAAGGGCAAAAGTTTAGGTGATTGAATCGAAGACGCAATATTAAGAGAAGTCTTAAATCTCAAAAGTTTAGGTGATTGCATATTAAGAGAAGTCCAACACGAGACACCGACACTTCAATTACTTGTATTTTTCAAATCTAAACCGGTGTTTGTGTGCTTCTTAGTTCAGGAGCACTATTTTGGACCTCAAAGTCTTAGAATCCTTGCTATCTTAGCAGCAATTTATCATGGAACAGGCTATAATCTGACATTTTCTCAAGGAAAGATCGAACAACTTCAGTAGAGGTTTCTTGAGTTTTGACATAAACACATGATGTTAAGTCAGTCACTAGCATAAAAGCATCACAGCTATGGACCTCTACTTATTCCCGCAACTTGTTTAATTTGTTTTGACATCTGTAGTGGGCATTGCACCTAATTGTTATTTGGAGATGGAGATGCAACAGAAAACATTTTCAACATTCTGCAATTCAAAATTTTAATATGCAACAAAACCAGGCTTTCTCAAGGGTGAGTAGTAAATGAGGGGAATATGGGATTGGGAAGAGGCAGCAAACTATTTGGATAGTTTTGGGGTTGGCTATGTCAAAAGGGCAGATATATCCCTGCTTCTATGACATTTCTATCTTTGTACACAGTTTCTGCACCCTATCTTCACCTATCAATGCTCCAACCATTTTGTTTTTCTGGGTTCAGTTCAGTCTCTGTTTTTCCAATTTTATAGTGAAATACGCAATATGGTTTCATTTTTTCAGGTTTGGGGTCTAACGGTGTATAGGCATTCTTCATGCTCCAGACACCCAAATCATCACAAGGAGTTGGCTAACAAAGATAACAGAAGTTGATTAAAGCTATCATGGACATCAAATCACTTAACCTTTCGTCACTGGAAGTATACCTTGTGCACAACTGAAATACTCCTGGGATGGTATCAATCGCAGCAACAATGGATATAATTCATCCAGTATAATAGCATTATCAGTTCAATTATTCAAAATTAGAATTGGCAGTAAACCAGGGCAGGACTAAAGTTGACCAACTTATTTGAACTGCATGCACAAAACCTAGCATCCAGTGCATTGGGTATGGGTAGCACTATTTTGGACCTCGGACTCTTAAAATCCTTGCTATCTTAGCAGCAAAGTTTCATGGAACAGGGTCTAATCTGAAAATTGAAATTCATTCACTTCTCAAGGGAAGATCATAGTCATACAACTTCAGTTGACGTTTGTTTTCAAATAAATGCACTGGCATAAAAGCATCACAACTACGGATCTCTACTTATTCCTGCAACTTGTTTAATTTGTTTTCACATTGGCAGTGGGTATTGTACAAATTTTAATTTGGAGATGGAACAGAAAACATTTTCAACATTTTGCAATTTAAAATTTTAATATGCAACAAAACCAGGCATTTTCAATCAACTAAACCTTCTACTCAGAGAATTCCATTCCCACATTCAAACTAAAAACAAAACGCACAGTATAAGAAACCAGCAATGAAATATGAACATATAACGCGAAGCCAAGTTTACACAACATAGCATAAATACGTAACAATATCTCTTACTGTTTGGATATACACAAACAAACCACTCCTTCAACAACACAAATCAGTAATGACAGTAATAATATACCTAAAAGTGGATCATCATTATGAGATGATGAAGAAGGAAAAGGAGCTTTTAACCTCTGGCCTTGAGCTCAGCGAGACGCCTGGTCAAATCGTCCTCATCGACCTTCTCAGCATCTTTGTCTTTAAGAGGAACGGCGTGTCCAGCAGCCTGGGGAAGACCAACGGAGACTTCGAGGCCGTAATCGTCGGCGACTTGCTGCATCAGACTGTTCACCTCTCCTTCTGGTGTGGACAGGGAGGTGGATCCTGCCATGGCGCTTTCCATGAACCCTGCCTGAACCTCCATGTTAACGAACTGCTTCTCAAATTGATCCATCGTCTCCGACATCTTTTGCAGGTTTCCGGTTGCGAGAGTAGATTCTAGGGATTTCACGATGTTTCCCATCGATTTGTTGATTGTCGTCATCTTTGCTTGCGTGTCGAGGCGAGCAACCACAGCATCCAATCGGGAAGACAATCGGAGATAGTTCATCTGCTCCGTTCGTTTCCGAATTGCATTCTCGGCGTAGATCCGAGCACCGTCCATGTTTCCTTTTTCGATAGCTTTCTTTACCTTCAGCTTCTCTGCTTTCTCGTCCTTCTCGCACTTCCTAGCTTGTCTGGCCAGCGACTTCGATGTGAATTTCAGTTCCATGATCTGATTCATCAGCTTCTCCGTGTTGCCCATGATGAATTTCCTTCTAGGGTTTTTCGTTTTACAATTTGGGAATTTCAGACGCGCAGAGAGAGATATTTGGGTTAGAATTTACGGAGAGAGAGAGAGAATGTGGGAACTTTTTTTGGTCAATAATAATGTGGGAATTTTGCATAGCGTGTGACTGACTTCTTTTTAGGTCATGCTTTTCAAACCCCTCCTACTCACACCACACACTCCTAAACTTCAAATATTCTAAATTTATTCTCACGTGGAATCTTCATGGATGAACTCATGTGTTTTTCACTGCTTCAGTTACCTAGCACCGAATTGGTTTGGTTGTCAAGGTCCAAACAGGTTCGGTTAAAGAGATCCGTACCTGACCAAAACTTAACCCATGGGGGTTTGAGACTTACCTGGTTCGGAGGTTCTTGTGTTTAGTTCCTGGTAGTCGTACCAAAGAAAGTTCAAACAATGCGGTGTGTTTCAAAATAAATCAGCCCGACAGTGCTGATCCGGACGGGTTCGGTTGCCTATCCCCAAACTCATTAAATTTAGGGAAAAAAAGACGGACACGCTAGGAACATTTCGCTTCATTAAAAGTATTTTGGTACTTTCGCTGTATTTAGGGGTGTGTGGTGAGTAAGAGGGGGTTGGGAAAAGCATGAGCCTTTTTTAAACTATTTGGGCTTCTTCCACGAACGGTGAACCATCCTTAATTGACTACTATCCACACTTTTTTTTCCTTTTCGCACACCCTCTCGCTTTTGTTTATAAGACACCTTTAAAACACGTCTATCGACACAATTTTATTTTATTTTTTTATTCTTACAAAAATTTGTTTCTAAACACATTATTATCAATTTCTAAGTAACTTTTGAAAATTATTTTCTGAAAGTTATTTTTCACATATTTCAAAAGCATATTTTATAGAGCTTAATTGATATGCATAGACAATGTAAAGAATTTTACATATCATCGTATGTAAAACGAGAATTCAAGAATGTAAATTTGTATATTATATTGAATGGAATGAATGATTACAACTATGTATATACTATGAGCTCAAGCTCGAAGAAGATCTAATAGAATTAGTTTTCAGTTACTAAACTTAACTGAATGTTAACAATTAAATTGTACCCAGTAATGCCCTCAGCTAATTCCCCAAAATTACAATGCTACCCTTTTGCTAAATATTATTAACATATTCTAATATCCCCCCTCAAGCTGGAGGGTGAATGTTATGTACTCCCAGCTTGGATAATAAGGTGCAGAATGGTTGAGGATCCAAGGCTTTCGTCAATATGTCAGCAAGTTGAGAGGAGGAGGAGACTGGCAGCAAATGGAAGAGTTTTGCTTGTAACCTTTCACGAACCACATGACAATCAATGTCAATGTGTTTGGTTCGTTCGTGGAAGCTTGAGTTAGCAGCAATGTGACGAGCAGGCTGACTGTCACAATATAAAAGAGCTGGTGTAGTGAATGGAATGCAGAGATCTTGGAGGAGATAAGTCAGCCATTGAACTTCACAGACATTGGTAGCAAGGGCCCTGTATTCGGCTTCAGTAGAAGAGTGAGATACCGTAGTTTGTTTCTTTGATTTCCAGGAGATAAGAGAGTCTCCAAGGAAAACACAATAACCAGTCACTGACCTTCGAGTAATTACACAAGTTGCCCAGTCAGAGTCGCTGAAAGCTTTCAGCTGCAAAGTGGAAGAGGAAGGAAAGAATAACCCTTGTGCAGGGCAACTTTTGATATATCTGAGGACTCTATGTGCTGCTTGAAGATGTCTTTGTTTGGGGTGAGCCATGTATTGGCTAAGTTGTTGAACAGAGAAGCTGAGATCAGGCCGTGTGGTGTTTAGATAGAGGAGTTTTCCAACAAGTCTTGGTGAAGCACCAAAGATCGATGATCGGAGAATCTTCTGCTAAGTCCAGAGTGGTTGATCTGCTCATGGGTGTGGAACACAGTTTGGATCCTAATAAGCCAGTTTCAGTGAGCAAATCAAGCGCATACTTACATTTGGCGGATAGAAATTCCGATGAAGATCCGCAATTTCAATTCCAAGGAAATATCGTGAGGCATCCGAGATCCTTAATTTTGAATGTAGCATTAAGACTCTCCTTGTGATTTAATCTCATCAATGTTGTTCCTCGCTAGAATCACGTCGTCAACATAGATGAAAGCAAAGACAAAGTTGAAACTTCCATTGCAGCACTTTGTGAATAGAGAGTGGTCAGATTATGACTGTGTATACTCGCGGAGATAAGAAAGTCGGGCGACTTTGCAAACCATCGTCTGGCGGCCGCTTCAACCCATCTGATGAGGACTGAGCAAAATTTACATACCTTGTTTGGATCACTGTATTGTACTCTCGAGGAATGTCCATGTATACCTCTTCATCCAACTCACCGTGAAGAAAGGCATTATTCACGTCAAGTTGTTGAAGGTGCCAATTCTGACTAGCAGCAACAACCAATAATAATCTTACAGTTGTCATTTTGGCAACTGGTGAGAAAGTGTCCATGTAGTCAATACCTTCAGTTTGAGTGTAGCCTTTGGCTACTAGTCGAGCTTTATATCTCTCTATGGAACCATCTGCCTTGTACTTGATTTTATATACCCACTTGCATCCTATACTCTTCTTGCCAGGTGGAAGAGAAGTTATTTCCCAAGTGTGATTTTGTTCAAGGGCCTCCAATTCACATTGCATAGCTTTGGTCCAGCATTCAAACTTGGAAGCTTGGTTGTATGTAGTTGGTTCACTGTCTAAAGAGATGTTGAGAGCAAAGGTTTTGTATGGTTCCTTCAATTTGATATATCCAACAGTAGATTGAATTGGATAGGGAGTCCTTGAATTGGTGTTGATGTTGTTGCATACAAAATCGTGCATACCTTGCGCAGTGGTCTAATAGTCCCTAACAGTCTTTGTGAGGTATGGAAGGCTCTATTTCGTGTTTCATTGATGGGGCTATTTGGAGAGTTATTTGGTGAAGTGTTGGGAGTGTCATTAGGACTGGTTGGCATGTTTTCTGGTGTAGGATTGTCTGGTGCAGTGTGGGAGTTTGTATCAGTTTGTGAGTCATTGGTTATGTCATTATCTGGGTCAAATGTTGTGAAATCATAGCTGTTGGGGTCAATGGTTTGCTGACTTTGTTGTGTTTGATGTTTAATGTAAGGAAATGTGTCTTCATAGAAGACCACATTCCTTGAGATAAAAATTTCCCTGCTCTTTAAATCCATTTGTATGTAACCCTTCGTGCCTGTCCTGTATCCGAGGAAGACACACCTTCTAGCTCGAGGGTCAAGTTTATTTCTCCCTTGTTGCAATGTAGAAGCATAACCTAGACACCCAAACACCCTTAGGTGTTGCAGGTCAGGAACAGAGTGATGCAGTTTTTCATATGGTGAAATGTTGTTCAATGCTGTAGAAGGAAGTCTATTTATTAAGTGATTGGCGTGCATAACTGCATAACACCAGAAACTCTTTGGTAGATGGGACTGGAACATCAATGCACGAGTGACGTTTAGGATATGCTTGTGTTTCCTCTCTGCAACAGCATTCTGTTGTGGAGTCTCTACACAAGTCCTTTGATGTAGTATCCCCCTGTCTTGATAGTACTCGGTCATCATGAACTCATGTCCATTATCACTCCGAATGGCCTTGACATGGACTCTAAATTGTGTATGCACCATATTGATGAAGTTTTTCACCAAGTCTCTGGTTTCTGCTTTACTCTTCATTAGGAACAGCCAACAATGTCTTGTACAGTCATCTACAACAGTGAGGAAGTAAAGATGACCATGGACAGATGGGGTAGAAAATGGGCCCCATATGTCCATGTGTATTAGATCAAATGCATTTTCAGTTCTACTATTACTAACAGGAAAAGGCAGTTTATGTTGTTTTGCTAGATGACATGAATCACAAATTTTATTTTCAATATCATACACATAGGAAGAATGTTTACAGATTTGTTTGATTACATGATCAGAAGTGTGTCCTAACATATGGTGCCATAAGGAAAATTCACTAGAAACAATATGATTACAAGCTATGTGTTCAATAAAATTCATATTACAATGAATGGTAGATTCATTATCATCTAAACTAATAGTAGTTAGGCACTTTGATCCATGGTCAAGAACATAGAGAGAATGAAAAGCCCTAGCATGCCCAATCGTCTTTAATGAGGGTTTTTCCTGTATAATGCAATCATCATCATCAATTATGATTTTACATTTCAGATAGTGAGATAATTTGTATCCTGATATTAGGTTAAATCCAAATTCAGGTACATACAATACATTATGTAGTGTCAGTTCAGAACTAAACATAATGGTGCCAGCAAATCTTGCAAATGTGTGAGTTCCATTAGGCATCCTAATTCTAACGGGTTCAATTTCATAATATGAATAGAACAAAGATAAATTGTTGCAAATATGGTCTGTAGCCCCTGTATCAATTATCCAGATAGTATAAGTTATATTACCTGATGAGTCTTTTGTCATAGTGGAGGCTATAATATGATTGACTTGGCTGCCTCCTTCATTGTTTTTGTTGAGAAGGGCTAGAAGTTTCTGATATACTTCAGGTGTGATGCTAACAGAAGACTCATTAGCCTGTGAAGATGAATTTTCTTCTTGAGCAGTGACTGCCTCAGTGGATGTATTGCTTGCCACACTCTCTTTGTCACGAAATTTGAACCCTGGGGGGAATCCATGCTTGAAATAGCATGCTTCCACCGTGTGTCCTCATTTACCACGTAAAGTCACTGAGTTTTGCACGAGTTGTTATAGTTGTTTCCTCTTCCTGCGAACCTCCCGCGTCCTCTACCGCGTGAGTTTTGACCACCTCTTCATCCATAGCCTTGATTTCCAGTCACATTGGCTATGACAATACCCTTAGGGTTTTCAGTCAGAACATTACCATTGATCTGTCTTTCTTGTTGCAATGTCAGGGAAAATACTTTGTTAATATCTGGTAATGGCTCCATCATCATGATTTGCGTCCTCACAGCATTGTATTGTTCATTCAAACCCTTCAAAAAGCATATTGTATATTCTTGTTCTCGTTGCCTTTTGACAGTAGTATCCAAGACACCGCAAGAACAAGGATTAATTGGCCTCAATGCTTCAAGATCTTCCCAGATTACCTTTAGATCAGTGTAGTAGTTGTTGATGGATCTTTCTCCTTGCTTAATTGAATGGATCTCTTGCATCAGATCAGACATTCGAAAAGCATCGCCCTTCGAAAACCTAATCTTTAGCTCATTCCACAAATCAAACGCAGTATCGACATTCTCGACACTTTGAGCTATCTCCGGCGTAAGTGTCCCTGCAATCCAGGCAATTACGGTTTCGTTGCATCGTTCCCAAGCTTCGTAGAGTTCGTCGTCTTCTTTTGGCGCAGTGATTTTCCCATTGATAAACTTGATCTTGTTCTTTGTCAATAGTGCTCTCCTCATCTTCTTGCTCTAGGTATCGTAATTGTTACCATTCATGGGGGGAGTAACAAGAACGACACCTGGGTTTTCAGCGGGGTGGAGATAATAGGGGCTCGTTGTGTGACTGGGATTCCTCGATTGGTCTTCGATCTTCTTTGTGGGGATGGTTTCTTCTTGATCGTCGATGATTTCTGCCATTGTTGAAGAGGTCTAGGGTTTCCAATGCGCAAAATGTAGATTTGGGGGTGATGGGCATGCAGAGCAGAATTTCTCTGCTCTGATACCATAAAACGAGAATTCAAGAATGTAAATTTGTATATTGTATTGAATGGAATGAATGATTACAACTATGTATATACTATGAGCTCAAGCTCGAAGAAGATCTAATAGAATTAGTTTTCAGTTACTAAACTTAACTGAATGTTAACAACTAAACTGTACCCAGTAATGCCCTCAGCTAATTCCCCAAAATTACAATGCTACCCTTTTGCTAAATATTATTAACATATTCTAATAGTATGTATGACTTTTAAGAAGAAAATGAGATAAAAGCTATAGATTTTTGTGATGGGTCAATTTCTGATTGGTTGATATCGTAAAAAATAGATACCTCACTCACAATAGACCAAGGAGCACCTTCATACAATTTTTTACCATTGCCACCTTCTATTGTAATGAGAACAGCAATTCCAGAAAATGTTAATGAAACATAGAATTTAACTAACTTCTTTCACAAGTATATATAATGTCTCCAGATATTATGTGTACCTTTACTTTGCTGAAATCCAAAAACTCCAAACAAATGAAGTTAGAGAGTTCAACATTTTTGTAAATGGAGAGCTTTTACATAATGATCCAATCAATATTCATTTGCACTTGCAAAGCCTATATTATATGTATCAGCTATAAGTGAAACTGGTTTGGAGCTTTGGATTAATAGAACTTATAACAGATCAACTCTTCCACCTGTACGTCTTCAATGCCGTTGAGTAAATTCTATAGAGCTTTCAAGATCCTAGGTTGTAGTTCCACTAGTAGCTTCGCTTGGTGGAACTAACTAGCAGCTGCGCGCAATTATTTCTTTTTGCATAGACAATAGGAGACAGCAAGTTACATGTTACTCATTTTTATAAATTGATTAATATGCATTATTTTTACTATTTGCTTGTTGGCAGTTTCCTCTAATCTGAGAAATGTGAGTGGTTATTCAAGAATAAAGCAGGAACTAGAGTCAAAGAAACAAGCTAGGATTCATATATATATATGCAGAAGTGTTGAGCATTAAAAAGAAAAACTTTGAAAAGGTTGTAGGAAAAGGAGCATCGATCTGGATGGAACAACAGTCTACCATGGTTGGATTGATGATGATACTGACATATATAAACACACACAGTGGTGATATCATTGTTAACAGAAGGAATTATGGTTTTATTTTTATGCATGATTCTTACAGGCCAAATTTATTGCTATAGTTCATCATAAATGCTGCTTGAGTGCTCTTATTGGATATTGTTCTACTTGGTAAGTTATTATTGGATTATTGAGACAACATTTTGATTTTCCTTTTCACTCTTGCTTCTCAATGTTATCCCATAATTCTTGCTTTTGTAATACCTTTTCCCTTATAAATATAGTTCTATTAATTTTTTTTATTTACAAATTAATAGATCAATAATAATACATAAAAAATGAATATGAAATAAAGTATCGAGTTATGGAGATGCTGAAAATGTTTATACATTTCGTTGACAATGGAGCATGCTAGCATCGAGAGGAAAAAGAAAAAAACAAAAGGGAAAATTAATATCTAAAGTACTCTGTACCACTTGCATAGAGAGCAAGGGTACTTTCGCATCGATAATTGCAACATGAGATTCAAAGGTTCACCATGGAGAGTCCATTTAAGCTCCAAACTTTGCGAATAGATCTGCCGCAACATAACCCTCCTCTGGTATGAATCCAACATCACTGTCCACTCTTTCATCATCACCTCCTTAATCGATTGAATCAACGCATCATACAAATGAAACCGGTTGTTGTTCCTCTCGATAAGATCCATCGCCAACCGAGAGTCGCCAGTAGCAACCAAGTTACAAAATCATAAATCTCGTGCAAGAAGAAACCCTTTGTAGATCGCCATTAATTCTCGCTGAAGGATCTCTCGTAATTCCCAAATTCCCAACAAATCGATGATCCACGCTCCATCGCTCCGTCGAGAAGACCATCAAGCCCGATCTACTCGGATTTCTCATGTTTTCAACGTGAAAATCGTTATTCTCATTGTCAAAATATAAATCATTACTGTTTCAACGTGCAAATCGAGAGCAAGGGTACTTTCCAGACCAGTAATTGCGATAGGAGATTCAAATGTTCACCATGGAGAGTCCATTTAAGCTCCAAACTTAGTGAATAGGTCTGCCGCAACATTACCCTCCCTCTAGCTATGAATCAGCATCACCGTCCACTCTTTCATCATCACCTCCTTAATCGATTGAATCAACGCATCAATCAAATGAAACCGGTTGTTTTTCCTATCGATAAGATCCATCGCCAGGCAAGAAGATGATCCACGCTCCATCGCTCCGCCGTAGAAGACCACTGAAGCCCGATCTACTCGGATTTACTGTTTCAACGTGAAAATCGTTATTCTCATTGTCAAAATATAAATCATTATTGTTTCAACGTGCAAATCGTTGTAAGAACTTTCTTTTACAATCTAAATATAAATTAAGTTTATTTTTTTTGATTGCTTATCGAAATATTATTTTTCAATTATAATTTTGTCAATTGACACATTAATTAGTTGCTTTTTTACTCATACCTTAAGTTACTAATCGTATTTTATCTTTATTTTTCATAAATATTAGTTATATATACACTAAATTAAAATCAATTAACATGATTCATTGTTTTTTATTGTAGAAACAAAAACATTATTTGTTGTTATTAGACTTTATTAAACTTAGATACACTTTTCTTTGTCCCTCACTGTTGGTTGCCTTGGCAATTTTAGTGACATTGGGACGTCATCTCTCGAGTACGAACTCGGGTTTAAGTAGTGGTAGTGTGTGTGTGGTGTTTATTTGTCATTTCATCTAAGTAGACAAAAAATATATATTTTTCTTTACTTCTTTTATTTATTAATTATGTTGTTTTTTAACAAAATTAATTTCTTTAATACTTTGTAAGAAAATTGCTTCCCGTGCATCGCACGGGTTACATACTAGTCTAATATATATACAAAAGAAAATGAAATAAGGGGTCTAATTGCTTCGATGTCAATCAGTTAAGGTGTCCACCTCAATACCAACTTAAAATGCCACCTCATTATCATTAAAACCAAATATCTGTAGTGTCACAACAAGAGTAATTCAAGGAAAAAATCATTAATGTTAATACAATGTGGCCCATCATCATCAACAATTTAATTGGTCCATCTCTATGAAACAAAAAAAATGAAAACGCGTTTAGAAACAGACCATTCAATACCTACACTATTTATGCTTACAATTCAATTCGCTGTCAAAAAAATAAAATAATGTATGCCTCTTTTCAGAATTTTTAATCGTTGCATTTCTTGGTCGAGAATGGATGTATCGCATCTGATTTGATGAGTTTTTGTTTCTAAATGACAATTGAACACTATCCGATCTTCATCACCAAAAAATAATGTATGCCTCTTTTCATTTTTTTACAAATTAATATATCAATAATAATACATAAAAAATGAATATTAAATAAAGTATCGAGTTATGGAGATGCTAAAAATGTTTATACATTTCGTTGACAATGGAGCATGCTAGCATCGAGAGGAAAAAAAAAAAACAAAAGGGAAAAAAGGGAAAATTAATATCTAAAGTACTTTGTACTACTTGCATCGAGAGCAAGGGTACTTTTCCAGACCAGTAATTGCAACATGAGATTCAAAGGTTCACCATGGAGAGTCCATTTAAGCTCCAAACTTTGCGAATAGATCCGCCGCAACATTACCCTCCTCTAGCTATGAATCAAAGATCACCGCTTCACTCTTTCATCATCACCTCCTTAATCGATTGAATCAACGCATCATACAAATGAAACCGGTTGTTGTTCCTCTCGATAAGATCCATCGCCAACTGAGAGTCGCTATAGCAAACCAAGTTACAAAATCATAAATCTCAGGCAAGAAGAAATCCTTTGTAGATCGCCATAAATTCTGCTTGAAGGATCTCTGTAATTCCCAAATTCCCAACAAATCCGATGATCCACGCTCCATCGCTCCGTCAGAAGACCACTACTAAAGCCCGATCTACTCGGTTATCGTTTTCAACGTGAAAATCGTTATTCTCATTGTCAAAATATAAATCATTATTGTTTCAAGCGTGCAAATCGAGAGCAAAGGTACTTTCCGCATCAAGAATTGCAATAGGAGATTCAAAGGTTCACCATGGAGAGTCCATTTAAACTCCAAACTTTGCGAATAGGTCCGCCACAACATTACCCTCCCTCTAGCTATGAATCAAAGATCACCGTCCACTCTTTCATCATCACCTCCTTAATCGATTGAATCAACGAATCATACAAATGAAACCGGTTGTTGTTCCTCTCGATAAGATCCATCTCCATCCGAGAGTCGTTTGTAGCAAACCAAATTACAAAATCATAAATCCTGTGCAAGAAGAAACCCTTTGTAGATCGCCATTAAGTCGCTTGAAGAATCTACGTAATTCCCAAATTCCCAACAAATCGATGATCCACGCTCCATCGCTCCGTCGTGAGAAGACCACCAAGCCCGATCTACTCGGATTTCATCGTTTCAACGTGAAAATCGTTATTCTCATTGTCAAAATATAAATCATTACTTGTTTCAACGCAAATCGTTGTAAGAACTTTCTTTACAATCTAAATATAAATTAAGTTTTTATTTTTTTGATTGCTTATCGAAATATTATTTTTCAATTATAATTTGTCAATTGACACATTAATTAGTTGCTTTTTACTCATACCTTAAGTTACTAATCGTATTTTATCTTTATTTTTCCTAAATATTAATTATATATACACTAAATTAAAATCAATTAACATGATTCATTGTTTTTATTGTAGAAACAAAAACATTATTTGTTGTTATTACACTTTATTAAACTTAGATACACTTTTCTTTGTCCCTCACTGTTGGTTGCTTTGACAATTTTAGTGACATTGGGACGTCATCTCTCGAGTACGAACTCGAGTTTAAGTAGTGGTAGTGTGCGTGTGGTGTTTATTTGTCATTTCATCTAAGTAGACAAAAAAGATACACTTTTCTTTACTTCTTTTATTTATTAATTATGTTGTTTTTTAACAAAATTAATTTCTTTAATACTTTGTAAGAAAATTGCTTCCCGTGCATCGCACGGGTTACATACTAGTTATACTCACATATATAAACACACACAGTGGTGATATCATTGTTAACAGAAGGAATTATGGTTTTATTTTTATGCATGATTCTTACAGGCCAAATTTATTGCTATAGTTCATCATAAATGCTGCTTGAGTGCTCTTATTGGATATTGTTCTACTTGGTAAGTTATTATTGGATTATTGAGACAACATTTTGATTTTCCTTTTCACTCTTGGTTGTTAATTGTTATATAGGTTGAGTTGAAACATTTTTATTATGCAGGTACAATAGATTACAAAGATTGAATGAAAAAAGTGATGTTTTCAGTTTTGGGGTAGTTTTGCTTGAGAAAAGTTGAGATTATTACAGGCCAACCTGCAATAACAAAAACTGAAGAGAGAGTTCATATTATTCAATGGGTTGGTTCTATGTTGTTAGAAAGCTGGGAACTCAAAGATATTGTGGATCCTAGATTACAAGGAGAATTTGATATTCATTTGGTAAAGAAAGTCTTAGATACTGCAATGGTTTGTGTAGCACCCACTTCTATCAATAGGCCAACCATGAGTCATTGTATATATAGATATGGAACTAAAACAATGTTTAGAAAATTAAAGAAGATGACTAAACCATTTGAATCTAATTACACTCATCGGATCAGATTTCACCTAGCAGCTTAGGTTCTGTTTCTTTTGATAGAATTAGTGGAGAGAGCTCAGAAAGGTAGTGATTAAATCATATTTGAGAAGATTTAAGGTTATTGTAATTTCTTCCTTTAGTAGAAACAATTTTGTAGAGATAATTAAGCTTCAGTTTACATGGGAAATATAACCTACTATACAATTTCTGATTAAAAAAAAAACCTCCTATACAATTTAAATCGAATTTGGAAATCTTTTACATTAAAATTATTTGTATTTCAAAAAAAAAACCTGATTATTTGTATTTCATTATTTAGATTAGCAGTCATTATTTTATCATGGTATTGATGTGTGGCTTGCTTCTATTTCATGGTCACTAATTGTTGATATCTGAAAAAAAAATTAGACTTAAATTTATAGGTCACGGTCCTTTATGTGTTGTCAATTGAAAACCGTGGCTTAAACTTATAGGCCACGGTTATTTATGTGGGGCCAATTGAAAAATGTGGCCAAAAATTAGACTAATAAATTGTGGCCTATTTTAAGAACTCTGGAAAAGGTTTTGATAATCGGTGGCCTAATGTGACAAAATCGTGGCCTGAAAAGAATAGGTGACGGCCACCTACACAACGGCTCAAAAACCGTGGCCTAAAATTCAGACCACAGTTTTTTCACTTATGGCCGCGGTTTTCTGCCGTTGCCTAAACTATTTTTTTTGTAGTGAATGGATGAGTTCTTCTAGCCTCTATAGCACAAACATTTCCAGTTGAAGATGCGTCCGGAGTCCGATACATATCGTGTCGGACACCGACACCGATACTGACATTGAAACTTCAATTGTAATTTCTAAATTAAAATCGGTGTCTACTTGTCTGTGTCTGGTGTATGTGTTTGTGTATGTGTCGATGCTTCAGTAGGTTCTAGCAAACTCGGATGGGGTCCCTTTCACATAAAAATTTCTATATATATTTAGCAAACTCAACTTTTAATTTCGTCCAATGGTTACTTGTTCCTCTCACCCTTCAGTCCCAGTTGCAACAATTTCAGCAGCAAAACCCACATATTTAAAAATGTCATCAATTCTTCTCTATTCGGTAAATTCAACTTTCCCTATAGTAAAAGAAATAGTCTAGTAAAAGATTCACACATATATTTGCAATCATAAAATAAAGTAAGACTTAATTAATTGATAGACTTGGAGTTGAGACCAAAAAGAAGAGATAATTTATAAGAGGTGGCACTATAGTGTATATATAGATATAGTTATTTATATCAATGGTGAACAAAAAGAAGGAATAATTCTCAAATATGACAGAGGAAAGGCCGAAAGGGTTTCATTTTGTACTGGAAAATTCCACATGCAGATACAGTAACACAGAAGCATGTGCTATAGTAAGGATATTCGAGCTAGCCAACCATATATTAAAATAATGCACCTTGCTTGTATGACCATAGCACTAAACCTCACATCACATTTAATTCATTGTAGCCGTCGTTATCATAGTCATCATCATCATTAACAATATATCATTAGTTACACTAATATGTGTTGCTTATATATATATATGATGCCAAAAAAGAAGAATATATATAGTTATATACATACACATGCTGAGCAATATTGAGTTTAGAGAGATTTTCAAGAGCACGCTTTGGGTTGAATCAAGGAGACAGGACCACTGACTCACCTCACTACTCTTAAGAGAATGTCTCTTGCATTGGTTAGCTAACATATGTTAGTAGTACAATTCACTAATTAATTAAATAATACTCCCTTGAAGATCTCCAGAAAAAAATAATAATAATAATACTGCACTTAAAGTGACATTCGCTTTCAAACCCTTGATCTTAATCATGGTTGTTATAATTGCTAGACCTTTCTGTGAGCTAAAAGGTTGTGTAATTCCCTTCTCAGTTCCCATTGTTACTTTAACTACTTTCACCTTAACCATTCTATCCTAATAGTTCATAAAAAGAAAATGCAAATGCAATGGAAGCATCAAAAGCATTATTAGTGTAGGCAAAAAGCACCCTCTATATGATCTCATGCATGCATGATAATAAACATAGCATCTAGAAAACACTATATATCAATATTAATGAGAGTTTGAAACAATGAAGAAATTTACATTTTCCACAATGAACAAAATTACAACGTTGGCTAGAGCATAAGGATATGTTAATTAATCTTTTTTTTTTTAAAAAGTTGGGAACCACAATATGAGCCGCAACATCATGGTTTTTTATGTTTTCACGACCGCAATTGAGATCACATTAACAATATTTGACTATGATTCTACGTAGTATCAGAGATCACGACATAACTAGAATTTAAAGCCCTAATGTTAATCATTGTCATCAGATCAAATAATCAGTTACTACATTTGACTACAATTCTAACATAGTATCAGACTATCAGAGATCGCAATACAAACCAGAAGTGAAAACCCAAATGTTAATCATTGCCATCAGATGAAATAATTAGTTAACTACATTTGATTGCAATTCTACGAAGTATCATAAATCGCGACACAACCAGAATTGAAAGCTCTAATGTTAACCATTGTCATTGGATGAAATAATTAGAGGTTAAGGGTTCTTTTGACCCCTTTTTACATCTTTCATTCCATGATATTGATAACAATAATTTCAACTTTGGGAATATTGGATGTGGCCATTAGGGTTTTGGATAGGAAGATGAGTTTGCATGGGAAAAGAAGGGTTGAGAGAAAGCTATAGTTGAAGGAGGACAATTCATTGTATCAGCCTTATTCCCTAGATTTTCTAGTGCTTTAACTTGTGATCTTAGAAACTTGAGGTAATTTGCAGCTTCATCAAGCATAGATGCAGTGTCCATCTTAGTTCCACCAGGCACAATCTTCTGCAAAACCCTAATCCTCTCACTTATTCTCTCTCTTCTTTGTCTTGCAGCCACAGTTTGTGGATCACTTGATATCTTCACATTCTTCCTTTTAGGTTTTTCCACCACTTCTAAGCCAATATTCACTGGTCTAAATACTGCAGCCCTATATATCATTTCCTTCATTTGTGCTATAGCTTCTGGATCAGCTTCTTCATTACTAGAAATATTTTGCTGCTGAAAATTGATATTTGATGAACCAGAACCAGGACACTTATCCCATCTAGGTTTCTTAAATTTTTCTGGATTCTCTGATATAAGCTTGAAACCACCTTCAGTAGGAGGAGCAGAAGAATTCTGAGTAATACTGAAGTAGGGATCACTAGTAGCAACTTTGATTATCTCATCATATTGATCATTTTTCCTCTTTGTGCAATGAACCTTAGAAGAATATATCATTTTTCCTTGATCAGAAGAACTTTGAGATGCTGAGTCATGCTGCATGTCTTTGTTTCTAACATTGGAAGCATTACTTTTTTCAGATTCACCAGAGGAAACTGCACTGCCATAATTGTAGTAGTTCTTCAACAAGTTTCTTCTGCAGTCAGAAAAAATCATTGAAATCCCATCATCTTCAACAGATGTGTCAGTATTGCTATTAGTAGCTGAAAGCAAACAATCAAGTGAGATATTTGCTTCATCCCAAATGGATCCAGCTCCTGATTTCATCACATTCAATGCTTCTGTTCTCTGTGAGATATTTGTGTTTGATATCATACTCATTATCTCAGAAGGATATAGATTTTCTGTTTGCTGCACTTTCTGGATCTCTTGCATTTGATAATTATGAAAACTTGAACTTGAGTTGAGCATGAAGTGATCTCTTTCATGATATTGTTGTTGAGTGTTCCACAAGGCAATAAGTTGTGATTCATCCCAACTTAGACTATCCATAATGAAGTGAAGCTAAGAGAGATCTAATTGAAAGTTGATAACAGAATTAGTTATGCAGTTTATAGTGATAACTAAAATAACAGAATGTAACTAACATAACAAACATGAAGTTAATCTAACTAACTACTATCCAATAAATTAAGTTAGATGAAAATTGAAATAAATAGAAAGAAAACAACCAAAGGTTATGTGAAATTAGGAAACTGAATTTTATGTACTGTTTTATTGTAAACTGTGAACTAAATACTTGTAAGTTTTGTGGTTTGAAACTTTGACCAAATACATTGAACAAATTGATAAGAGAATAGAAAGTGAGAGAATAAATGTTGTACCTTAATATGCTAAGGAAGAAAGGTACTGATGCTGTGTGTTTGTTGAAGAGAAGCTTATATAGATAGATAAGAAGAACAAAAGATATACATGCTTTTGTAATAAAACAAATATTGGTACTTGAACAATTATGTGAGGAAATTTTATTATAAAAAAATAGGCATTTGATCATTTTTTATGAGAGGAAAAAAAGGAATGAGAGGGAGAGGTTATTATAATATGCTTCAACAGTTTTGAGCATTACAATGGTTTTTGGAAAAGATAAGGCTTTTGGGTCAGCTAGATGGGTGTTTTTTTTTTTTTTTTTTTGCAGAAGGGAAGCATGAGAAGAATTTTGAATCTCAATATTTTTTAGTTCCGGACCATTGCTGACTATAGAATGTTGGACTTTTTAAAAGTAAATTTCCGCTCGAGTTTAAGAGTAAATTTAGCAATGGCCAACACTGAGTTTATCATTGTTGGAATTGAATGTTGGAGTACCGAATCGATCTCTCATGTCCTAGCCTAGGGTAGCTGCCACTATTTTGAATCTCAACTGAACTAACTTGTTGAATATTTTATTTTAATTTTGTTTGTATTCTTTTTAAGTGGGAAAAGCTCTGACCTCTTTTTGGTTGCTTATGTATATTCATTCCATGCCACTGTAAAGTTGCTGTGAAAATTGCAGTTAAAGTTGGAGCATCTTTCAACAGCACCACTTTCTTTTCAAAGATTTTTGTTAATCATAGTTTTAATCATAGCCTTGTGATGGTTTTTACTTTCTACTAAACTACTTGTTTAAGTTTGAGTGGTAAATTCTTTGAGGGAATCTATTGATTAATATATGAAGCATTGATGTATGACTCAACTTTTTGCACCTTAATCTCTCAATTTAAAGCTTAATGTACTTAAGGACTTATATTTACTATTTTCAATTTTTTTTACTCTTTCATTATATGGAACTTCTCTGCATCTATGCTCTGCTTTTGATATAAATGTTTTATTAGTTGCATTAAGAATAGGGAACCGTATTTCATTTTAATCCTCTTGTACTAGCTTTATTATTTTTCAAATCAAATTCAAAGTTCATTTTTAAATTGAGAGATTAAGGTGCAAAAAGTTGAGTCATACATATATAAGAAGAAAGCAAGTTGGCTGAAATTTTTTGTCTCACAAACACACGCGCCCCACCATTACATTTACAGCTCAGTGAGAATGGATGGTACTAGAAAGGTTTAATTATATTAAAGGAGAAATATTAAATATCATGGTTTAATTTTAAGATGGTATCTAAGATTCGTTAGGTCACTTGTTATCGAGCCACTCGAAATCGTAAGAGAAAGTGTTGAGAATCTCGCATCAAATGTGATTTGAGAAAGTATTTCTCAAATAAGTATGAAATATATCATAATTTATATGACAATTTTTCAAGATTAAATTAAACTCAATCTAGATTCTAAGAAATTCAATTGATGCCATACAGATAATTTTTTTAGAAATGAGGAAACTAATATTGACTCAGTTTTCACTCGCATCAAAAGTCTCTCTTGGAGCAAGTTTGTTTATAGAGGAAGTAATAACTCTAATTTATCTATTTCCACGTGGTGGAACAATCATCTTCTTTGGCTAAACAATATGTAACTATTCTTGTTGTTTGGGTTCGAACATCCCTAGTATTCCATTAATGAAATTTCGCTTATCTAAAAAAAATAAAAATGTCACGTGGTTTGTTATATATTTTCTATTTTTAAGTATTTGCATGTCTTGAAAACAGAAAAAAAAATCATATTTAGAAAATAAAAATTGACTCTTTTTTTGGTGTGGACATTTTTGGTGAGCAATAGGGCCTAAAACGGTCGAGAAACACTAAACAAATGAGCTACTACAACCACTACCATCAGCACAAAGGTCTGGTCCAAGAAGTGAGGTACAAAATTGTAAATAATACAAGTATCAAGCGTAGAAATACTATGTTTAGCTAAAACATCAATAGGGAGGTTTTGTTCTCTCAACACATGTTGCCATCGAACAAAAGTAAAGGTCCAAGCGAGAAGTTGGGTACCCACACCAGTTGGAGAAGCGTTGAAAAAAAAGAATTTATATCAAACACATGTCATGTCTTTTTTTCTCTCCAAATGGACACTATTCACACATTCATACACGCAAAATGAAAATCGTAGAATTTAAACTCGAATAACCAAAAAAAGTTATTCAATCTAACAACATTAGTTTTATCAGTTACTAAGTCTTACTCGAATTTGTAGTATTGGCAAGGTTGATGCTAAGTAGGCTGTGAGTGAAAATGCTAAGTAGTGTTTCCTACTCATAGTTATAACACATTTTTTTTTAAATAAAAATTGGCCTATGTAGTACACGAAACTCATTTGTTTTGCTTTTTCTAAAAACAATATTTAATAAATATAGGAAAAACTTAAATACAAAACTCTATATAACAGTGATACTATTCCTCACATAATAAATTAGGACACTGCTAAAAACTAAAGAGTGTATTTTTGTTGACAATTGTTATATAAAAAAAATCCGGATTTCCATAAAAACTAGTTTTATCAAAAAAATCCAAATTTTGCCCGAAAACTCTCAATTGTAAGGTTTAGAATTGATTCATGACTTATTAGCCCATTCTGATCATGAATCAAAACAATCCCAAAGCTGGTTTATAGGTTGTGAATGAAGCTGCTTACCGTTAATAAATGTTGTTTTTTTAACAACAATGTTATTTGGACAAAAAAAATTTAGACAAAAATATACAAAAATCAACTTACAATATCAATTAACCAAATTTTTAATCGACGCCTCAAAAACTGTGAAAAAACAGGTTGGCTAATAGTTTAAAAAACTTGGTTAATTGGTGTTGTAAGTTGATTTTTATCTATTTTTAGCTGAAATTTTTGGCTATATAACATTATTGTTTTTTTAAAGACCATATTTAAAGTTGAATTCTTTTTATTCCGCAAAGATAATTAAGGACTTATGACGTACGAACAGACCCAAAATCACCATAAATGTAGTGAGCATATAAACTAATTATCTTGGAGAGGAAGGAAGAATGTCACCGGTTAGTCACTGATAAAGAGAATCCAATCTCTAGTAAAACTCATATTTAGCCCTTACCCAAAAGTTGCTGGAGACGAATTAAAACAATAAATATACTATTTAGGTTGATGCTGCTTTTAGAAGGACACTGATTAGTAGTAGATATCATGCAGGAACAACAGCAATGATATTAAGTACGAAATAGTTTCACAAATTTGTAAGAATTACACTAAATAAAAGCCGACTTTAATAACAATAGACAGGCTGTTGAATGATTGAAAACATTGTCATATACAGTCGTAGGTTTCGTTCTCGCTTTTAATCTTTTCTCCAGGAAAAAACATCAGAAAGACACCACTGGTGAGTGCTCTCACCCAGTAAAACAAAAAGAACAATATTCTTCCTTCCATTTAATGATCACATCTTTTGGCCAGACTCCGAAACTTTCCAAGGAAAATATTCCAGTAACAATACTCAACGGTGTCCTATGATCATTCCTTTCTCACTATGCATCATTCTTCATGCCTTAAACCTTCATTTATATTCAGCTGCACCCCTGTCACAAGAGAAAATAAACAATTTAAAACCCTCGTGCAATCATCTGATATCCTTTTATTTTATTCAGTTATTTTACTAGAATTTTATTCAAATTTTATTGAAAAGTAGTTTTGCATTACTAACATAATAATCATGAAAGACAAAGGAAATACATACACAACTACAAACTAAAGTGAAACTGATCAATAAATTTACCAAGAGACAGTACACGTGCAGAAAGACAAAAGAACATTTATTTTGGTAACAAATATCATTTCTGGGTCATAAACAGTTTGCATACTCAAAAGTTCGAGGGGATCATTAAAACAACATTTTCCAGCTTTTAAGGATGAGACATGTACAGGTGCATAAGAAGTGTATATTGCATAACAGCACACGCGCATAGTGCAATTAGAAACTAAACGGTTGGAGAAAAGGATAAAACATACTCCCTCATGCATGTCTTTCACCAGTTAATTCAACCCTCACCTTAGAAGCCACCTTTGAATAATGTCAATACTTTGCTTAATGGAAGCAATGCATACATAGCACATGTCAATCAAATTAGTTAGTCAGTAAAAAAATTAGGTTCTTCAGTTTTGGTTTCAATTTACCATCATCGATTTTGCATTGATAATTCCGACTTAGAGGCAATAAAATCTTTTTTTTAAGAACCTCATAACAATATAGAGTTCCAGCAGTTGCATTGGAAGTATAGTTCCTGTAAAATAAGAGCATCAGAATAGCTTTGATCAATAACAGGGATCTTTCGCCACATCCAAGGGACAATACAAGCAGGGACAACATTTACCGTAAACCAAAAATGAAGCAAATGCTCCATCAAACCCTGCCACAACCACTCAAAACAAACAACATCAAGCTCCAACAAGTGCGGCATTAATATAACATTCATTCATATAACATTCCAACACAGATTCAAGTCTATTTCCCATACAGATTCCAGCAACTCAATTTCCAAATAAACAAAACAACGCAAGACACACTAGAACTTATTGTCATAGAAAAGTGAAAGACACAGCAATAAAACAGTTGAAAATCATAAAAATCCAGAGAGAACTCACCAATCTATTGAGGATTGTAATAAAGAGACATCTAAACAAACATATTCAGCTCCGGTCTACTGTATACATTGCTCTGCTCATCCTCTAGGGTAGGGTATGCAGCTACAAGAGCATCCTGAGCTCCAATATACAGGGAGTTATAGATCTTCCAATACACCTCCCTAACCTTTCGGGCAGGGTGGAAAAGCCCTTGGAGGCAGTAATTAAGAACAACAGCAGCACCCAAGGCAACCCTCATCCCTTCAATGGCTTCCATCACAGCATTTATCACATGTGGAGAAGTTTCAAATATATTTGGCCAGACAAAGTTCAGTAAATGGACAAGCGCATCCTCGCAACCCAAACCAGCCACTCCAAGTGCCATGTGCTTCACTGCAGAAGCAGCTGTCTGCCTATGAACCAAATCTCGGTCCATAAGAGCATCCTCAAGCAAAGGAGTCACAGCGTAGATGTAGTCCTTTCCCATTTCACCAATATACTCAAAGAGGAAAGAAAGGGACTTCAGCACACCATTTTGCACATTAAGTTCTGGCACACGATACTCATTCATCAATGCTGGCAAAACTGTGAAGGGTGAACATGTTTCTGCAACTATTGCAATGGCTACAGTTGTGCACACACGATTCTGCCTCTCCTGCACCTTGAGATTATTTAATAAAGTCGCAAGGACATCCTGTGGTCCAATGGCTTTTGCAATATATCCAAAAGTGTTCACAGTAGCTCTACGGATTCCTTTCTTGTGTGCCTTAAGCATCTCAAGAAGCTCAAAACAGATCCTCATCCATTCTCTTGCAGGTACAAACTCAGCCCCACGATCAGCAATCCTACCTACAAGATCAATACAGTTCTCTTGGACTTTCTCATGCCTATTCTTCAAAATTGGAGTCAACCTGGGAAGCAAATCCTTAATGGGTGGTGTCATCTTTGTCATACCAATAACATTGACAATCGACTTCAGGGCTCCCAGAATTGAACCTAAGACTTCAGGATACTCTTCTCCCAAATACTCGTACAAGACAACACCAAGATGACCCATCAATTGTTCCTCATGGCACTGCTTCATGACAACGGCAATCCTAGAAATGAGGTCTGCTGCTTGCTGTCTTACCTTTGCACTCTTGTTGTTTAGCCTCCATTTGATGGTACCACAAATCTGAGGGAGATATGGTTTTACTCTCTGCCCAAGCGAGTTTACAACTGCACCAAACCCGTTAAGCATAACATTAGCATCATCACTGGTCTGCTCTTGGAAGGCATATAAAATACCATCAATCAGAAGCTCTTCCAATCGTGCATCTATATCAGATGCCCCCAAGTTAGTGACCACCTTCTCAATAGTCTCCATAACCATCCTCCTATAAGGTTCACTTTCATCTTTAAGATCCTCAACTATTCTCCCAACAATATCAGCAACACCGACTTTGTTTGCTATTTCTACCGTCGTCTCCACAAGTTGCTTATAGTTTCTTCTATCCAAAGCCATCCTCCTAACCCAGAAGTTTCTGAAAAACTCAGGAAGGATATCAGTTCTGATATATTCAGCTTCCACGCCCTCTGTGCTCACACACTGCTTCACCACTTTCAGAACAATTTTCTTCATTTCTTCATCAGGTGACTGGAACTCCCGAATCAAAATAAGCATGACTTCCTTAGTATAATAGCTGGCATATAGGGCTTCCATCAATGGAATGATAAACCCAATTGCCTTCAAAAATGCAGCCAACACCTTCCCACGGTGCTGCCTAATACCCTTCCACAGTGGTTTCAACACAGAGTCAAAACTTTCAATGCCATAAGGTGCAGCAGCCTCGGCAAGAGCAGCAAGAGACAATGCAGTGATAGTTCTCACCTTCTGATTCTCATCATTCAGACCATGCTCTATAATTTCCACAAGAGATCTTAGATGGGGCAACACGGCGCAACCAATTAAAATGGCAATCTGCTGCACAATCTTAATCCCTGTGTGCCGAGCTTGCCATGATTTCTTACTTTGACAAACAGCCTTCAAGAAGGGTAACAATGCAGGAATACCAAGAGCAGATGCAACAACACTGAAAGCTCTAGCAGTAGTATTCCTAACATATTCATCAATGTTATCAATGTCAGGCCGCATTGCAGCAATCATAGTGGCAAGCCCAGCAGCTTTACTAAGATTAGAAATTATCTCTCTCCCCTCCACACGTGCATAGTAGTCTTCATCAATCAAAAGGGGTTCAATCACAACAAGAATCTTATGCACATAAGGGCGAACCAATTCATCCAATTTATAAAGAACTCTATCAATTACCTTCACCAAAAGATGCCTCTCCTGGTCCTCCAGAGTAGGCTGCATGAGCAATGGCAGAATTCTGTTAAACAAAGGACCAGCACCAAACTCACGAGCTTTATCAGTCAACTGCCTCAATGCTGTTTTCCTCTGTGGGGGAGTACCATTCTTAACTTTAAGCAAAAGCTTCATAATCTTCCTCTCTTTTTGCTCGTCCGGCGACAATTCCTCTTCATTTTCTTCATTCAACAAAGCCCCAAAGTACTGATAATCCTCAGGTTTCATAAAAGGCAAACCACCAGGCGCTTCCTTAGGAACATCAAACTGCTGACCACGATTCTCCTCAGGAATCTGATAAAGAGGAGTACCCAACGGAGTAGGAGTAGCAAGAAGCTTCCTAGCAGGAGTCCTAATAGGCACATAAGAAGAAGGAGGGTCCAAAACCTTATACCCATCTTGTGGAAACATAGCATCAAGCTCTTCATCAGTCAAAGGACGATTCCTCTCTTCAATATCCCTCTCCCACCTCAACAAATTATACTGCTCAGGAGTAAATGAACCTTGCAAAGCACCAGGAGTAGGAGTAGCCAATTCAATTCCACCAACAGGAGTAACACCAGGTGTATAAGCAGCAGCAGGAGTAGCACCAGGCAATGGAGTTGCACTTCCCATAGTAGCAGGTGTTTCATCCCATCTTGATCTCTGTCTCTTAGGAGTCGGAGTAGCCATTCCAGAATGCTTCGGAGTAGATTCCCAATTGGTGACACCAGGTGTTGCACCACCAGGTGTAGCATCAGAATCCAATCTACCAGGCGTTGGAGTCTCCGAAGCAGTCTCATCCCACCTATTTCTCCTCCCCGGAGTTGGTGTCGCCATCGCATCCCACCTCCCCGGAGTTGTGTCCGGCATATCCCAGTCAGAGGTTTTAGCCTTCTTAGCACCACCATCACCATCCTGAGACTGGTCCCACCTGTTCCTCCTTTTCTGCTGCTGTTGCTGTTGTTGCTGCTGCGCTTTCACCGGAGCAGCCTTAGCTGCCTCTTCTTCCTCTTTCTTCTTATTAGCAATAGCTCTCAAGGTTTCCTCCTTCTCCCTCTTGAGTGCCGCTTCCCTCATCGAATCACCATAGGTCCTTAGATTAGGGTCAGGAGTCTTATCCCCGGAGGCAAAAGGATCGTGTCTATCTGGAGATAGTATCTGATTCAGCCTACGCCTTCGATAATCGTCTTCACGATCGATGATTCTCTGAGGCTGCCTGAAGCCGAGGTCGTTGTTGTTTTCGGAGGAAGAAGGCATCTCTTTGAGGAGAGATTTGGGGCGGTGTAAGAAGCGAGTTTGCGAGCAACCTCGTTGTCCATAGCATCGAGATTCTCTTCGTCTTCGTTGGCGGGGATGGAAGTGAGGTAGGAGTCTCTGTCGCTTCCGCCATAGAGATCGGTATCGAAGGTGACGGAAGTGAGTGAGGCGAGTTGCTGTTCCATCTTCTTACGCTCTTCTTGCGTCTTCGCAATCTCAGGGTCCGTCGACGACATGTTTCTGCTTCTGCTTCCAAAACCCTAGCTAATTACCCTTCCGATCGATTTTGCGATTTCAGTAAAGAAAATTAAAAGACAAGTGTGAAGAAAGGGGGAATGGAGGGGAATTTAGATTCGGAAAAAACCAAACCCTATATCTATCCTTTGTATATAAACCGCCATTGGAATTGGATTGTTGGATGCTAACAATGAATGCGGTCCAGTTGCATTTTAGTGGGGGATATTACTTTCCCCACTCACCTTCCTACTCTTTCACACCCTTTAACAAATTTTATTCCAAAAATAACCTCACGTGAAACACTGTAGAGGACGTGTTTAATGACGGTTCGAACAATCTTGTTCGAACAACAACATGCGAACGCAATAAAATTGGTGAATGTGGTGTGAGGATTCATTATTGTTGCCTCGGTTAACAGCATACGAACGAAATAAAGTAGGGTGTTCGAACAAGGTTATGCGAACATGTTCGAGTGACTACATTCGAACGGGTGAAATTACGCACAAGAGGGTGTGAAGTCAATATTTTAACTCACGCGAGCGATGTCGTTCGAACGGGTTCGAAGGCCCGTGTTCGAACGGGTTCGAAGACCCGTGTTCGAACACGTGAAATTTCTTGAAGAAAAAAAGACGTTTTGGCGGACCTTTTGGTCATTTCACACCCTTATGGGGGTGTGTTTTGAGTAGGAGGGGGAGTGGGAAAAGCAAAACCCTTTAGTGGGCTACGGATATAGAGAGAGGCCCACCAAGGCTCTATTTGGCAATGCGATCCGCTAGTTTATAGCGGATTCGCTAGTTGTGAGTGTTTGGCACAACTAACTTTGAGCGTTTTTCCACTAGCTTATACCGTTTTTTGAAACGCTACTTGAAGTAGCGTTTCATTTTTTCTCTCAATTTTACCCTCATTACTTTAGTTAAATTCATCACTTGTCCTCCATTAAATAAATTGCTCTCTTATTTTTAAGCATTAATTACAAATGTCTATTTACGTAATTTTATTTTTATAAGCTACTTCAACTGCTAATTTTACGAAACACTTTAAAATCAATCCGCTTGCTTATCCGCAATCCGCTACCTCATCCGTTATAAGCTAACTTATCTGCTACTTTTAAAGTGTTTGGTAAAAAGCTCGATAGCGGATTAGAACTGAGATTTTAAGATGTCTTTAAGGCTTGAAAGCTCGATCTCTAAACCATTTTAAAGTATAAAGGAGACTTTTTCATGAATTTTGGCAAAAATGGCAACAAGATTAGTATAATACTTGGAAGACTCTATCTTCAAACATTTAAAGATCAGAGCAAGTTTTATGATGGAATAAATAAAGTCAATCCAGGATCTCGTGAGTTATACTTGACCGAATCTAGCAACGATGTGTGTGTTCGAACTAAAGGAACGAAAAAAAGTTGAATTTTGTGTTCAAGTTTGCTATTTGATGTATTTAGCTAAATTATGCACCACTACTTTAGAGATTAATTATTTGTTAATCAATAGAAGTATATGTTGTTAAAGGTTCACGAAGAACTCATTCAGATTTTATATTTCACCTTATTTGTTATTGTTTTCAAATGAATAATTGTTAAAAGGGAATTGAGAAAGATCATAGAGTCCTAGTCTATGATAGATCGTAACATTAAAAAATTTACTATTGACAATTTTGTTTTACTACACTTAAAGCGTAATTGAACACCCTAAACTTGTATAACACTCCACAAAGAAACGCAAAGGATGAAAAAGCGAGAGATGGAGAAAAAGAAAATTGAAGAAAAAGAGCAGAGACGACAAAACCAGAGAATTGTTGAAGAGGCACGGTGGTGCACAGCGAGAGAGACGGCGGAAGCGACGGTGCTCAGGATCACCGGCCACGTTTGTGGTGTGATAGTGCTCCTGATACCATGTTAGATTCTTTAGAAGCATGATAAGGAAAATGAATATGTATATTGAATATTTCTCTCTGAATGTACAGTGAAGACTATAATGCCTTATATAGGCAAGGTGAAACAGATAACAGTTAGATCAGTTCTAACTGACTCTAACTTCTCTAACAAACTAATAACAGAATGCTAGAAACTAACTGAATATGTAAATACAACTTAATAAAATACAACAGAGAAAGATAAACTAAGTTATATCCCTAATAATTTTCGTTTGGAAGCCACTCCCGTACATTATCATATTGAGCTATGTTAGCTTACAAGTATCTGCTTATACCAGCAAAGTTCTATGTTTTCTTTCGGTTTGAGCTAGTAACCCTTTGGTCTCAGGAAAAAAAATACCCGGTCAGAATAACAATGTCAATACACCATCCAAAATGAATTAAAAGCTTACCCCAATCAATACCATATTTTTTTATTACCCCAGCATGACAACTCAACAGCTCTTAGTCTTGGAAGCATTATACACACTGAATACTGTTTACTCCTTTGCCTAAACCTTCTTCTTTCAAGTATGCAAGAAACTGACAAGTGTAGCACATTATCTATTTCATGATGGACTTGTCACATGAAGTGGGATCAACACTCAACTGTAATCCACATTTGCAGGTTAAGAACTAATCCAACCTTTTGGGGGCTTTGCATAAATTTAATATATCTGAGAAATTTTCGCTGGTTTGCAAAAATGGAGTCATCCATGCATGCTTGCCAATGCTACTACAATTCAAAATGACTTTGTACACTGATGCAATACTCTTGGGTAGGCAAACCATGGGTAACACCCAGCAGTATCTTTCATCTTGAAGACCAACCTTGAACTTTATATTTTGTCAAGCTTGTTATCTCCTGAAACGGCAGAAACAGAGACATAAATAAAAGGAACTAGGGGGTAAATAAACAAACAAACAACAGAAACTGTAAAGAAACAAATTGAATTATTAGTTCAACAAAGTCTTCAGAACATAGTAATCATGCTGCATGCTAAATAGAAATACAGGGCAATAGGGAAAGTAATTTTTGTTGAAGTTTCTTATACATATGGATACAAGTCATAGTAAATCCTGCTGAACAACATAAATCCAGTGTGCGTTTTCCATTGAATTCTGCATTTTGCATTCATTTTCATAAAGAATTTGTAATTACTGGTGGCAGCCACATTAGACCAGAAATCATGTATAAGTGCAATGATAATGGAATGGTTATTTCCCAAATCTAATACAAATAAATTGGAGCACTAGATGTTTCATACAAAAGTCGCTTAAAATTCATCAGATATCCAAGGTCCAAGAGTAGTCCCAAATGTAGCAGAGAGAAATGGTGCTACACCTTGAAATGGAAAAGGTTTAATTGATCACAGATCGATAAGCTCCAAAAGGCAAACACACTCAATATGAGGTGTGTGAGGGAACATGTCAACTGGCTGCAGGCTTATTAGCTTGTAACATCCTTTTATATTGAGTTCTGCCTGCATAAAACCATCAACAACTCAAATAAATGAATCCCAAAAAACAAGAGCTAAAATACAATACAATAAAATGACACATACCACACCATGACAGAGATAGTCAAGGTCGCGTGCACATGTGGCAGGATTGCATGACACATACACTATACGAGGCACCTTAAGATTTAGAAGGAATTTAATCAACTTCATGTGCATTCCTGGGCGGTTGGGATCTGCATTAAGTTAACAACAATAGTGAGATGCAAGAATAATGCATTGGAGTCACGCAAAACAACAACCAATATTAACTGTGATCTTTGGTCAGTGTGAAGAACAAAAATGGCCATCATGTTAATACTTAAAACAGAGCTAAGTTAGTCTTGTTGACATGGAAATTGTTTGTTGACAACTTGAAGTAAACATTTATAAATACCAGTATCCCTCTCCATACAAGAAACCAAATGAAGCAAACTCCATCAATACAAATGCACAACAACTATCCACTTGCTTTAGAGTATGTTTGGGAGGGGGATTTGGGGGGTTTTGGTGGGGAGGGTTTTGGAGGGTTTGGTCTATATTTTAATATCTATTAGAGATTTTAAAAAATTGAGATAATAACATGATAAATAATGATAAAACATTGTTAATCACACTTCCTTTTTGTTTAGAAATATTTTATAGCTTCCTCAATTTAGAATTGAAAATCAAGCCCTCCCTTCCCCTCCCCTCCTAAACCCTCCATCCAAACATACCCTTAATGAAACAACACTCAAGTGATTGGAGGAAAAAAGTACACAACAATGGAACTTACAGCAAGTAGAAGGATAGATCCATAT
This sequence comes from Oxytropis ochrocephala, assembly GCA_020916435.1. Classification (NCBI taxonomy): domain Eukaryota; kingdom Viridiplantae; phylum Streptophyta; class Magnoliopsida; order Fabales; family Fabaceae; genus Oxytropis; species Oxytropis ochrocephala. The sequence continues at coordinate 117,590,962 of CM037093.1, forward strand.
ATACTTCCGACCAAGTATACATAGTATCCAACACAAGCCATACTAATTGGAATAATAAATAAATATTATGATAGAATAAGTAGGAGTAAGGAAACTTTGAGCAAGAAACCTGAAATGATAATGTCAGGTTTAGGAAAATTCTTCCCGAAATTCTCATCAATTTTATTGAGATCCCCCTGGACAAATGTTGCATTTTCTATGCCATTTATCTTGGCATTAAGACGGGCATCTGTGATGGCTTGAGGAACTACTTCATAGCCGTAAACATGTCTTACACTGTTCAAAATTGGAAGAGAATGCATTACCTCAATTGTTAGACTGTTTGTCCAAAAATACTAAAACCGGATGAAGATAAAAGATTACCTTCTTGCCAGTGTTAGACCTATCGTGCCTGTTCCACAAAACAGGTCAAGGACAATTTCTGAGCCATCTCCTCTAACACCAGCACAATCTTGTATAAGCTTATATAAAACCTCTGCCTGTTAGGGAAAAACTGCTTATTTTCTTGACTAATGGTCATGATTAAATTTAAAAATAACATATGGGACAGGATATGAAGAAAAAGCCTTTTCCTTGGCATGTTGCAAACCTGATGAGTATTTGTTTGAAAGAAAGAGTTTGCTGATATTTGGAATGTAAGCCCTCTTAAGGTCTCTGTAATGCTAGATTTCCCATAAAGAGTATACTCTTCCTCCCCAACAGATGTGTTACCAACAGAAGTATTGACATTATTCATGATGCTTACCTATCATTCATGAGAAGGAACTTTTATCATATTAAAAACATATACATACATTTTGGAAACAAGTTAATAAGGTCATTAACCTTCAAAAAAAATATAAGACAGTTGACTTCAAAATATTTAATAAAATGCAAACTAATGAAGGAAACGGGGTGTAACAATGAAAGTTTTACTCTAAATAATGAGAATTAATAAAAAAAACAAAAATAATAAAACATATTAAGCTTGTCATAAAATTCCTGAATTTCTCACCCATAAAACTAAAATGCTAATATGTTGAAGACATCTCTTATACATCCCCCCTTCATCGCTTCGGTCATCCCCCTATAGGTCCAAAGAAAGTTTTACCCATCCGCGTTCTGTTCACTGCTAAATGTGGAACGTCTTCTAGACAACCGGAACGTCTACCTCGGTTCCACACTTCCACCCCTTCTGTTAGATACTCTCAGGAAGCTTCTCCTCACAAGGGGGGTTGGTTAGTCTATTCTAGGAGAAAGGGAAAAAGCCCAATTAGAATTTAGGTGGGCCTATTGTATGTTGTACTGTGTCCCAGCTAGCTTTGTTATGTTTCTGTTTGACTTAGTTAGGATATGGTTAGGTTGTATCCCTGATCGTGTTTATAGAGGGTCACGAATTGTGACCCTCTAAAAATAAAGGGGCACTGAATCAATGTAGTAACTTTTAAACTTTTGGCTAGTTGGTTGACTAGAAATTCCAGTGTGAAGAGAGTAGTCTCTCATGTGTATCTTTCTTTTCTTATCAATAAAATTCAGGGACGTATAATTCCCTTTTTCTTCTTGGATTTATCAAGAATCCTACCACCTTCCCTATCTAATAGTAGGGTGTTACAGGATCCAGCACCTGGATATGCCTTGAAATTTGAAATCTAGGGGTCAATCAAATTGCAGAAAATGGTAAGGAGTAAGGACTAAAACGCCTAAAAAGCTTAAGAGATGTTAGGTGGAAGCACCGGATAGTTGCATGTCATTTAGAGACATCCCTTCAGTTTATGATCCTTTCAGCTTGAAGCATGGAGGAGGAGAACAAACAAGCCCATTTTACCTTGGATAGAAATTGAATTTAATAATAAAGAATGGATGAAGCAAGGCTCAAATTACAGATATCTTTATAAAAGGAACTCTATTACCATGTTAAGAACAACTCTAGTAAAAGCTTAAGACGATTGGTAAAAGTACTCTAATAATGTAATCTCTTCAACAGAACTAAAACTCATTTTAAAGCATAACAGATTTTAGGAGTTTGGAAAGCTAAAGAAGAAGCACGTGTGGAGAAGCTGAAGCAGAATGTATGATCATAAGAAAAAATAACTGAAAAACAAAAATACCGACCACTTCAGGAAATGCAGAAACTTTATCAACTAGGACCTTCAGCAGCTCGGGCATGTGGGAAGAGGTCACAAAGTTGACCATAACTTCAGGAAGACCAGTCACTACATCTCTGGAACAAAAATGAAATATTAAGATTAATAGAAAACAAGGTACCCTTTAAAGATATAAGAAGGTATTAGTGTAAGGGCTGTGCACAAATAACAACAGACACTCTAAAACTTTAGGATGTGCACTACTGCACATTTCCAATTCACATTCCTAATGATTTGGTACTTCAGCCTAACAAATGGTTATTGTTTAAAAAAAAAGCCTAACGAGTGGTCGCACATTCTTTTAGACCACAGTTCCAGCCTACCCCACACTTCATACTAAATGCTGTAGGAGTAATTTCAGCCATCCTAAATTTCTAATCATTAGCGACCCTAAATTCGGAGCTCAAAACTTTCCTAAGTACTCCTTAGCACTTAGCAACTTATATCTTGAAGACATATGGTATGAATAACGCATGGGTACTCCTAAATGGTTGCAGCACCAGTGGCGGTGGTATGTATCAGTTACAGGTACTTCTTAACATCAGCATGTACCCGCTTTTTTCGTTTTCAAATTTCTCAGTCAAATATGTTTCAGGCCATCAGGCCAAACACTGCAATGAGTACATAACACTTGTGTACACGCCCATCCATGCAAAACAAGTTTTGTTACTAAGTTGTTTGGTTTGCTGCCAAAAGAAAAAAATGCTATTTTCATCCCTAAAAGTCGATGCCCTCTTTGGGTATTCTTTCTCATATGATATACTTTACCGAGTTCTGTAATTCTGTTGAAACTGGAGTTGAAACATTGTGGAAATTGTATTTATCTTACAATTCAATGACTATTGTTTATATTTATGTATTTCTATATAAATATCCTCCCATATCCAATCAATGCTTGAGCACTATGCAAGAGTATAGTTACAAAAACTACAAAATACACATGCGCCTGAAACTTTTAAGTCAGGGAACTGAAAATATTACTTACATACCGTCCAGTTCTCAACATCAAATGCTTAAGAAATCCTTTGTGTGAATGAGCATTGTAGGGAGTAAAACTGAGTTGTGGATCTCTCCAACATTCTTGGATAGCTGCGAGAACCTATTCAGATGTTCAAGTTAAAACATAAGGAGATTCTACTTTCCTTAATTAAATAAACTTACCAGTTGTGATAGCAAATAAAGTAATAGATTATATTATTGGCAGAAGCAAGTTAAGCAACAGTTGAATCTCACAAAGTTACTGAACTGGACAGAGAATATATCAAATACATAGAACTGGATAATAAATTGATGCAAGTTTGTAATTCAAAATAAAAGAATAAGACTGAATAATACCTTATTAGCAGGATCAATCTGCAGTAAGCACTTATCAATATTTAAAATTTTATCAAAAAAGCCAGGAATATGTAATCCCAATGCATAATTTTCACTCCCAGCATCAACATTTCTTTCATGCACCAACTCTTTCGGTAACCATTTATAGGGACCAAATGAGAATTCCATCTACATAACCAAGTAAGGTTAGCCATTTACGAAATGCATCTGATAATATGTATAGTTTGAAAAGGAGAATAAAAAAAACACTAACTAACCTTATTTCTATAATGAAACTGAATATCACAAGGAACAATGGGTTTCATAATACCATTTAATTCAAGTTCTTGGCGAGAAAACTTTCCAACGTGTATAATTAAGTCACGGACTTGATCCTCTTTAGCTTTAAGCTGAGCTTCATAAGACAAATTCTGCGTCTTGCAACCACCACAATGAGAAGAATAAACGCAAGGGGCATCAACAATGTCACGAGGAGGGGTTAAAGTTTTGAGCTTAGTAGCCTCAGCGTAATTTCCCTTTTTGCGAGTGACACGTGCGATGAAGCGCTCGCCGGGAAGGGCACGGTCGCACATAACGACGAAACCAGTTTGAGTGACCTTGCAGAGACCTTTACCTTTGAAAGCAAGGGATTCGCATACCAATTCGAGGGTTTGGCCACGTTTTGGGAAATAAGAATTTTCATTGGGAATTTTTGAGGTTGAGTTGTTATTGGGTTCTACTTCTTCAGCTTTTTCTAGTACGGGTTCGGAGCTGTGTAGAGAGCATGAGAGTGAAGAGAGAGAAAGACGACGAGATGAAGGAAGAAACTTGAGGTTTCGGATGTGAAGAAATGGAAGAGTGTTAGTTAGGTTTGAAATGGTTGCCATTTCGCGGTTTTGCCCAATGGCTTCCACGGCCAGGCCAACCTGTTACCCTATTATCTTAACTGTCTCCATGTGGATGATGACGCCATTTTCTTAATACTTTCATCGAAATTTTACAATATCTTTTTTCTATTTTTTTTTTCCGATGGAGTGTCCTCACACTTTTAATCTTCACTCGTGTTTATAATCAATTTTTACATCGGTCAACACTGAATTTGTCCTTTGTGAGAATCGAACTCGAGAACACTGAGTCGACCCCTCGTGTCTCAGAAGATTAGAAGAAACTGTGGGACACAGGGGTCGACTTCACTCCTGCAATGGATAAACTTCATTCCCACTATGGATAAATCCAGTTGCAAGAATGAAGTCGGAGCACCGAGTCAACCCCTTGTGTCCCATGGTTTCTTCTAATCTTCTAAGACACGAGGGGTCGACTCGGTGCTCTCGAGTTCAATTATCGCAGTGGATAAACCCAATGTTTGTCAGTTCGAAATTTGATCCTAAACACGAGCGGAGACTAATCTTTCATTGAGAGTGTTGGTACACTTTGTAGGTAAGCAAGCAATGGTCCAAAAAAAAAAAAAAAGAAAAAAAGCATTAAAAAGATTTTGTAAAATCTATATGAAAGTATTAAGAGATATCTTAATTTCACTACCTTAATTCACACAAACAATTCATTCAAAGAAAATTGAAATTATTTTCTAAAAATATAAAAGAAAATTGAAATTAAGAGAAACAATTCATTAATAAAATAAAAAAATCAAAGCCAACAACTAGCGTTTCACGAATAACTTATAATGAGTAAGTTTGTGGGTTTCACACTACTAGCTTATAATATTTTTTACTAACTTATAACATTTTCACATACACTACTTGAAGAAGCATGTTAACTTATATTAATAGTGTTTTATTTTTCCTCTCATTTTTATCTTTTATTACTTAAAGTAAATCTCCCATATATGCTCTATTAAATAAATATTTTCTTTCATTTTTAAGCATTAGTTACAAATATCCATTTATGTCTTTTTTAGTTTTTTTAGTTCGGACTATTAGTGGTTACCCATAGAGTGCATCAACGCTTTCAACAAAAGACTAATCTTCACTCGTGCTTAGGAGCAAATTTTGCATTGGGAGATATTGAGTTTGTCCATTGCGGGAATCAAACCAAAGAGCATCGAGTCGATTTCACGTGTCCAAGGGACCAGGGTAGCTTAATTGTGCCACTAGGCCAACAATATTGGTACTGTCGTGTTTTAGTTTTTTATGAACATAAAAATAACATGTCATTTTGTAGTTATAAGCTAGTTAAACTGCTACTTTCATTAAATATTTAAATTCAATCTACTAATCTACCTACTATCAGTTATCCACTAACTTAAGATATCTGCTACATTATACAAAATAGAGCCAAAAATTTATTTATTAAGGAATAAATAAATAAATGTTCAACATGAGTGATAGTGGATAAACTAGGAAATAGCGGATGATCTTATAATGGATAGCGATGAGCTTATAACGAATATTTAAATCCTTCTTAGTGGGAAAACACCAATAAGAAAAAAAGGTGAAACTAGCCGTTAAATTAACTAATAAAAGTAAAATGATATAAAAAAACGTGTTTGATCAATATAAAATATGACAAAATATTTAAAAATTACCAATGCTAAAAATTCACAAACTAGATATTAAGATTTTAAAAGTAAAAATTTTAAAATTTGTATTTTAGTATCTTAATTTTGTTTTAGTTTATTATACTTAGGATATAGAAGGAATTTAATAAAAATAATAAGAGTGAAATTGACAAACAAAAAAAAACAATACGTTATATGCTTAAATAAACATTATTTGAAGTTAAAGATGTTATTGTTAATGAGGCAGAGCAAACACGGATAGTAATCTCCCATTACCCACCATGCACAAGGATTTTACCAGGTGATGCATATGTGGGATGCACACGAATACCCATATATATTTATTAATTTATTTAAAAATAATTTTCTATAATACAAAAAAAATTGCACGCAAAATTAACTTTTTAAATGTTGTTTTTGTTATTCATATAATATAATTAGACATTTTTTCTATTAAATATTTGATCACTTATATTAATTGATGAAAGACACTTAATACTTAATATTTGTAATTAAGTGCAAACTAAAAATACTTTTTAAGTAATTTTAGCAGCTGTGAGTACCTACGGGTAAGATACCTCATTATTCGTATTAACCTCGTTAAGTAGTGAGTAACACAATTACTCATTTACAAATTGCAAAGAAATTTTTGATCACTTCATTACGAGACAAGTCAACTAAATTGCTTACAATTTCGCTAGAGCCTTTAGGACTTACGCTAGCATCTATAACTTTAATTATAATCATCTATGTATGATTTTATCCATTTTGAATTAAATGAATTAAGTTTCTTTGTTAAAAAATGCAACAACTCTTTATTTTACTATGTGGGTTTAACTACCCGCCCCATGCCCATCACGACTTTTATCTATGATACCCACAAATACTCGACTTTTGTTATCCCTACTTGAAGTAACTTTTGAAAAAACGTAAAATGTTATCCTAAAAACACTAAACGTTAATACTTGTCATATTAAGACACACATCTTAATTTTTTAATCTGTTGTCCATTAGTCAGAACTGCTTGTCAAATCCATTACCCGCTAGCGAATAAAATTTTCCAAAATAATATTAAAATTGAAAATGACATTCATTTTGAGACAATTTTTTTTGCTGTAAGTGACTCATTGTGAGATAGAGAGCGTAAAAATAAAGAATATGGTGCTGTCTATCTAAAAAAAAATAATATGGTGCTGAATCCTACCTACATCAAAAAATAATTTTGTTCAATGCAAAAACCAGGAAGTCTTGATTTCACTTTTATTGATGTTGTTTTCTCTCTGGGAATTGATTCTAGGTTGCCTAGAACCTAAATTAAATACTTATATTTGAACAATTATAAGGAAGTTGGATAAACCAGTCCCTTCTACAACAACATTACTACTCAACTTAGTGAGCTATTAAAGATGAAATAGAACAAAATGACCTAGAGAAATATTGCCTTCGCAACAACTTAAAAGTATAGTGTAACAAATGTGAGTGCCAAGCAAAGTTATGTTGATATTTCCTTTGTTTCAAGTTCTCATACACACACTAGATCATAGAGTCCTAGTCTATGATAGATCGTAACATTAAAAAATTTACTATTGACAATTTTGTTGTACTACACTTAAAGCGTATTTGAACACCCTAAACTTGTATAACACTCCACAAATATGATTTTAGACTCGCAAAATATATTTTTGGTCCCAAAAATGTACCAACATTAGTCCTTACAGTAAATAAGGATTAGCATTTGTGAATTTCCAAACATGAGGGACCAAAAGCTAACAATTTTCGTTTGGAAGCTACTCCCGTACATTATCATATTGAGCTATGTTAGCTTACAAGTATCTGCTTATACCAGCAAGGTTCTATGTTTTCTTTCGGTTTGGTCTCAGGAAAAAAAAATACCCGGTCAGAATAACAATGTCAATACACCATCCAAAATGAATTAAAAGCTTACCCCAATCAATACAATATTTTTTTATTACCCCAGCATGACAACTCAACAGCTCTTAGTCTTGGAAGCATTATACACACTGAATACTGTTTACTCCTTTGCCTAAACCTTCTTCTTTCAAGTATGCAAGAAACTGACAAGTGTAGCACATTATCTATTTCATGATGGACTTGTCACATGAAGTGGGATCAACACTCAACGGTAATCCACATTTGCAGGTTAAGAACTAATCCGACCTTTTGGGGGCTTTGCATAAATTTAATATATCTGAGAAAAAATTTCGCTATTTTGCAACAATGGAGTCATCCATGCATGCTTGCCAATGCTACTACAATTCAAAATGACTTTGTACACTGATGCAATACTCTTGGGTAGGCAAACCATGGGTAACACCCAGCAGTACCTTTCATCTTGAAGACCAACCTTGAACTTTATATTTTGCCAAGCTTGTTATCTCCTGAAACGGCAGAAACAGAGACATAAATAAAAGGAACTAGGGGGTAAATAAGCAAACAAACAACAGAAACTGTAAAGAAACAAATTGAATTATTAGTTCAACAAAGTCTTCAGAACATAGTAATCATGCTGCATGCTAAATAGAAATACAGGGCAATAGGGAATGTAATTTTTGTTGAAGTTTCTTATACATATGGATACAAGTCATAGTAAATCCTGCTGAACAACATAAATCCAGTGTGCGTTTTCCATTGAATTCTGCATTTTGCATTCATTTTCATAAAGAATTTGTAATTACTGGTGGCAGCCACATTAGACCAGAAATCATGTATAAGTGCAATGATAATGGAATGGTTATTTCCCAAATCTAATACAAATAAATTGGAGCACTAGATGTTTCATACAAAAGTCGCTTAAAATTCATCAGATATCCAAGGTCCAAGAGTAGTCCCAAATGTAGCAGAGAGAAATGGTGCTACACCTTGAAATGGAAAGGTTTAATTGATCACAGATCGATAAGCTCCAAAAGGCAAACACACTCAATATGAGGTGTGTGAGGGAACATGTCAACTGGCTGCAGGCTTATTAGCTTGTAACATCCTTTTATATTGAGTTCTGCCTGAATAAAACCATCAACAACTCAAATAAATGAATCCCAAAAAACAAGAGCTAAAATACAATACAATAAAATGACACATACCACACCATGACAGAGATAGTCAAGGTCGCGTGCACATGTGGCAGGATTGCATGACACATACACTATACGAGGCACCTTAAGATTTAGAAGGAATTTAATCAACTTCATGTGCATTCCTGGGCGGTTGGGATCTGCATTAAGTTAACAACAATAGTGAGATGCAAGAATAATGCATTGGAGTCACGCAAAACAACAACCAATATTAACTGTGATCTTTGGTCAGTGTGAAGAACAAAAATGGCCATCATGTTAATACTTAAAACAGAGCTAAGTTAGTCTTGTTGACATGGAAATTGTTTGTTGACAACTTGAAGCAAACATTTATAAATACCAGTATCCCTCTCCATACAAGAAACCAAATGAAGCAAACTCCATCAATACAAATGCACAACAACTATCCACTTGCTTTAGAGTATGTTTGGGAGGGGCATTTGGGAGGGTTTTGGTGGGGAGGGTTTTGGAGGGCTTGGTCTATATTTTAATATCTATTTGAGATTTTAAAAAATTGAGAGAATAACATGATAAATAATGATAAAACATTGTTAATCACACTTCATTTTTGTTTAGAAATATTTTATAGCTTCCTCAATTTAGAATTGAAAATCAAGCCCTCCCTTCCCTTCCCCTCCCCTCCTAAACCCTCCATCCAAACATACCCTTAATGAAACAACACTCAAGTGATTGGAGGAAAAAAGTACACAACAATGGAACTTACAGCAAGTAGAAGGATAGATCCATATATACTTCCGACCAAGTATACATAGTATCCAACACAAGCCATACTAATTGGAATAATAAATAAATATTATGATAGAATAAGTAGGAGTAAGGGAACTTTGAGCAAGAAACCTGAAATGATAATGTCAGGTTTAGGAAAATTCTTCCCGAAATTCTCATCAATTTTATTGAGATCCCCCTGGACAAATGTTGCATTTTCTATGCCATTTATCTTGGCATTAAGACGGGCATCTGTGATGGCTTGAGGAACTACTTCATAGCCGTAAACATGTCTTACACTGTTCAAAATTGGAAGAGAATGCATTACCTCAATTGTTAGACTGTTTGTCCAAAAATACTAAAACCGGATGAAGATAAAAGATTACCTTCTTGCCAGTGTTAGACCTATCGTGCCTGTTCCACAAAACAGGTCAAGGACAATTTCTGAGCCATCTCCTCTAACACCAGCACAATCTTGTATAAGCTTATATAAAACCTCTGCCTGTTAGGGAAAAACTGCTTATTTTCTTGACTAATGGTCATGATTAAATTTAAAAATAACATAAGGGACAGGATATGAAGAATAAAGCCTTTTCCTTGGCATGTTGCAAACCTGATGAGCATTTGTTTGAAAGAAAGAGTTTGCTGATATTTGGAATGTAAGCCCTCTTAAGGTCTCTGTAATGCTAGATTTCCCATAAAGAGTATACTCTTCCTCCCCAACAGATGTGTTACCAACAGAAGTATTGACATTATTCATGATGCTTACCTATCATTCATGAGAAGGAACTTTTATCATATTAAAAACATATACATACATTTTGGAAACAAGTTAATAAGGTCATTAACCTTCAAAAAAATATAAGACAGTTGACTTCAAAATATTTAATAAAATGCAAACTAATGAAGGAAATGGGGTGTAACAATGAAAGTTTTACTCTAAACAATGAAAACTAATAAAAAAACAAAAATAATAAAACATATTAAGCTTGTAATAAAATTCCTGAATTTCTCACCCATAAAACTAAAATGCTAATATGTTGAAGACATCTCTTATACATCCCCCCTTCATCGCTTCGGTCATCCCCCTATAGGTCCAAAGAAAGTTTTACCCATCCACGTTCCGTTCACTGCTAAATGTGGAACGTTTTCTAGACAACCAGAACGTCTACCTCGGTTCCACACTTCCACCCCTTCTGTTAGATACTCTCAGGAAGCTTCTCCCAACAAGGGGGGTTGGTTAGTCTATTCTAGGAGAAAGGGAAAAAGCCCAATTAGGATTTAGGTGGGCCTATTGTATGTTGTTCTGTGTGCCAGCTAGCTTTGTTATGTTTCTGTTTGACTTAGTTAGGATATGGTTAGGTTGTATCCCTGATCGTGTTTATAGAGGGTCACGAATTGTGACCCTCTAAAAATAAAGGGGCACTGAATCAATGTAGTAACTTTTAAACTTTTGGCTAGTTGGTTGACTAGAAATTCCAGTGTGAAGAGAGTAGTCTCTCATGTGTATCTTTCTTTTCTTATCAATAAAATTCAGGGACGTATAATCCCTTTTTCTTCTTGGATTTATCAAGAATCCTACCACCTTCCCTATCTAATAGTAGGGTGTTACAAGATCCAGCCCCTGGATATGCCTTGAAATTTGAAATCTAGGGGTCAATCAAATTGCAGAAAATGGTAAGGAGTAAGGACTAAAATGCCTAAAAAGCTTAAGAGATGTTAGGTGGAAGCACCGGATAGTTGCATGTCATTTAGAGACATCCCTTCAGTTTATGATCCTTTCAGCTTGAAGCATGGAGGAGGAGAACAAACAAGCCTATTTTACCTTGGATAGAAATTGAATTTAATAATAAAGAATGGATGAAGCAAGGCTCAAATTACAGATATCTTGATCAAAGGAACTCTATTACCATGTTAAGAACAACTCTAGTAAAAGCTTAAGACGATTGTTGAAAGTACTCTAATAATGTAATCTCTTCAACAGAACTAAAACTCATTTTAAAGCATAACAGATTTTAGGAGTTTGGAAAGCTAAAGAAGAAGCACGTGTGGAGAAGCTGAAGCAGAATGTATGATCATAAGAAAAAATAACTGAAAAACAAAAATACCGACCACTTCAGGAAATGCAGAAACTTTATCAACTAGGAACTTCAGCAGCTCGGGCTTGTGGGAAGAGGTCACAAAGTTGACCATAACTTCAGGAAGACCAGTCACTACATCTCTGGAACAAAAATGAAATATTAATATTGATAGAAAACAAGGTACCCTTTAAAGATATAAGAAGGTATTAGTGTAAGGGTTGTGCACAAATAACAACAGACACTCTAAAACTTTAGGATGTGCACTACTGCACATTTCCAATTCACATTCCTAATGATTTGGTACTTCAGCCTAACAAATGGTTATTGTTTAAAAAAAAGCCTAACGAGTGGTCGCACATTCTTTTAGACCACAGTTCCAGCCTACCCCACACTTCATACTAAATGCTGTAGGAGCAATATACGAATATTCAGCCATCCTAAATTTCTAATCATTAGCGACCCTAAATTCGGAGCTCAAAACTTTCCTAAGTACTCCTTAGCACTTAGCAACTTATATCTTGAAGACATATGGTATGAATAACGCATGGGTACTCCTAAATGGTTGCAGCACCAGTGGCGGTGGTATGTATCAGTTACAGGTACTTCTTAACATCAGCATGTACCCGCTTTTTTCGTTTTCAAATTTCTCAGTCAAATATGTTTCAGGCCATCAGGCCAAACACTGCAATTAGTACATAACACTTGTGTACACGCCCATCCATGCAAAACAAGTTTTGCTACTAAGTTGTTTGGTTTGCTGCCAAAAGAAAAAAAATACTATTTTCATCCCTAAAAGTCGATGCCCTCTTTGGGTATTCTTGCTCATATGATATACTTTACGGAGTTCTGTAATTCTGTTGAAACTGGAGTTGAAACATTGTGGAAATTGTATTTATCTTACAATTCAATGACTATTGTTTATATTTATGTATTTCTATATAAATATCCTCCCATATCCAATCAATGCTTGAGCACTATCCAAGAGTATAGATACAAAAACTACAAAATACACATGCGCCTGAAACTTTTAAGTTAGGTAACTGAAAATATAACTTACATACCGTCCAGTTCTCAACATCAAATGCTTAAGAAATCCTTTGTGTGAATGAGCATTGTAGGGAGTAAAACCGAGTTGTGGATCTCTCCAACATTCTTGGATAGCTGCGAGAACCTATTCAGATGTTCAAGTTAAAACATAAGGAGATTCTACTTTCCTTAATTAAATAAACTTACCAGTTGTGATAGCAAATAAAGTAATAGATTATATTATTGGCAGAAGCAAGTTAAGCAACAGTTGAATCTCACAAAGTTACTGAACTGGACAGAGAATATATCAAATACATAGAACTGGATAATAAATTGATGCAAGTTTGTAATTCAAAATAAAAGAATAAGACTGAATAATACCTTATTAGCAGGATCAATCTGCAGTAAGCACTTATCAATATTTAAAATTTTATCAAAAAAGCCAGGAATATGTAATCCCAATGCATAATTTTCACTCCCAGCATCAACATTTCTTTCATGCACCAACTCTTTCGGTAACCATTTATAGGGACCAAATGAGAATTCCATCTACATAACCAAGTAAGGTTAGCCATTTACCAAATGCATCTGATAATATGTAATGTATAGTTTGAAAAGGAGAATAAAAAAAAACACTAACTAACCTTATTTCTATAATGAAACTGAATATCACAAGGAACAATGGGTTTCATAATACCATTCAATTCAAGTTCTTGGCGAGAAAACTTTCCAACGTGTATAATTAAGTCACGGACTTGATCCTCTTTAGCTTTAAGCTGAGCTTCATAAGATAAATTCTGCGTCTTACAACCACCACAATGAGAAGAATAAACGCAAGGGGCATCAACAATGTCACGAGGAGGGGTTAAAGTTTTGAGCTTAGTAGCCTCAGCGTAATTTCCCTTTTTGCGAGTGACACGTGCAATGAAACGCTCGCCGGGAAGGGCACGGTAGCACATAACGACGAAACCAGTTTGAGTGACCTTGCAGAGACCTTTACCTTTGAAAGCAAGGGATTCGCATACCAATTCGAGGGTTTGGCCACGTTTTGGGAAATAGGAATTTTCATTGGGAGTTTTTGAGGTTGAGTTGTTATTGGGTTCTACTTCTTCAGCTTTTTCTAGTACGGGTTCGGAGCTGTGTAGAGAGCATGAGAGTGAAGAGAGAGAAAGACGACGAGATGAAGGAAGAAACTTGAGGTTTCGGATGTGAAGAAATGGAAGAGTGTTAGTTAGGTTTGAAATGGTTGCCATTTCGCGGCTTTGCCCAATGGCTTCCACGGCCAGGCCAACCTGTGTTACTCTATCATCTTAACTCTCTCCATGTGGATGATGACCCCATTTTCTAAATACTTTCATATAAATTTTACAAAATCTTTTTTCTAATCTTACTACCTTTATTCACATGAAAGAATTGTAAGAAAAAAAGTTAAGATTCAAATATTAGAAATTAACATTTTCTCTAATCACTAATATTTGTCTATAAAAAAACAATTCATTCACAAAAATTGAAATTGTTTTATTAAAAAAAAAATCAAATTAGGACAAGCAATTAATTAAAAGAAAATTTCAAAGCCAAACAACTAGAGTTTCGTGAATAGCTTATAACGAATAAGTTTGTGGGTTTAACACTACTAACTTATAATATTTAGGTGTGTTTAATTTGCTAAAAAACATGGTATTAGAATGGACAACTCCTGTTGTACACTATTTTAATTGAATAATTAGTTCATGGTACTAGACAACAGTGTCCGTGAAAGCAAAAGAGTGGACAAACTTCAAAATTATTATCCCTCACAAAACCACAAAACGCCACTTTTTGTCCCACCGAACAATTTTTTGTGCACCCCAAAAATTAGAAGAAAAAAATATCCTATTTTTATTTCGTACTCAATAATTTTTTTCTCTTCTATCTCTATTCGCTATCTTCACTCTCCTCTTTCCTTCTCTCTCCCCAATAATTTTTTCTCTTCTATATATCTTCTCATATTACTACCCCTCTCCCCATCTCTCTGTATTTCTCTCCTCTATCCTCTGTCTCCCTCTCTAACCTCTCTCCTATCTCATATTTTTATCTATTCTTTCTCTCTCATTCCCTACCTCTCATCCATTTTCTATACGTCTTCTCATATTATGACATTTCTTTCCCTCTCCCTCTCCCCCCTCTCTCTCTCTTATCCTCTCTCTTTTTGTCTACTATCTTCTCTCTCATATTATTCTCACTATAATTTTCTAATTATATTACAATATATGTTATATAAAATCATTATAAATCGCAAAAAGTAGAATTATAGTAAATTTTACATTTTTTGTTTGTGCTTCCCAGTGTTCACCAAACAATGTTGTCCAATACTGTGTTGTCCAGTCCAGGCACTTACCCGTTTGCATATCAAACAGATAGTCTTTCATTTTTTCTCTCATTTTTACCCTTTATTACTTAAATTAAATTTCCCATGTATGCTCTATTAGATGAATATTTTCTTTCATTTTTAAGTATTAATTTCAAATGTCCATATATCATTTCTTAATTTTTTTTGTTCAGACCATTACTGACTAGGCACAGAGTATCCCAACACTTTCAACAAAAGGTCAATCTCTACTCGTGCTTAACAGCAAATTTCACACCGACCAACACTAAGTTTGTCCATTACGAGAATCGTACGACCAAACTGAAGTTTTGGTAAAAACATAAAGAACTAATTTGAACTTTTGCAAAAAAAAAAACTTTATCATCATCATCCCCAAAAAATTCCAAAAGATACAACATTTTAAAAATTAAAAGTAGTCACACATATAAATAATTAGAATATGGTATGACAAAAAACTAGTGTGGCAAGAATCTTCATAGACTAAAAAAAGAAAGTCTTCCAAATATAAAAAATATTAGATAATTAAATACTACATCAACAATAAAAGAAAGTCTTTTGGCAAGCTCCTTCGGCTGGTTGGGTGGCGCTCAATGTTGATGGCAGTGCACAGTTACTTCCACCAGCAGCGTCTTTTGGTGATCTTGTTCGGGATAATGATGGCAGGTTCGTTCGTGGCTTTTACAGCTCACTTGGGAATTAAACTATCATGCATGCCGAGTTACGCCTCTCCTAAACGATTTGGAGTTGTGTTGGGAGCTGGGATTCAGGAAAATTGTGTGTTATTCAGACTCTCTGAGCCTCATTGAGAGTGCTCAGGAGCAACTTCATGTCCATGGAAATGAGGTGGCTCTTGATAGGAGTCTTCTAGCCCGTGCCTGGGAAGTGAAGCTCCAACACGTAATAAAGTGGCAATACAATGAGGAATGATAGAGAAAGCTATGGTCCATGTCGTCACTCCTCCAGCAGCTTTGACTCAACTTCTCCAAGCTGATGCGGAGGGGCTCCCCTTCTTAAGGCCCTAGTTGTTTGTTATTTGTTTTGCTTTTCCCTTTTTCTCTTTTATAACCCAAAAAAAAGAAAGAAAACACATACATGTAATCATAGATCAAATGCTCTTTAAATACTGGTGCAACTTTGCAAGATTTGGGGTGATCCATGATCTTATTAGAGTTATCAAACAAAAGCTTAAAATTTCATGAAAAGTAAATGATAAAAGGCAATAAAGACAAGACAACATAACACAGATAACTTGTGAGAAATAGTATAGGTTATTTGATTGATGGAATGTTGAAGTTGCACCCCATGTGTGTCATGTTCTTCACAAGAATAGTTGTTTTTACATCATGGCTAACGATTACAACAACTAAAATTACACTTAAATTTTCTCACTTCTCCACAGTGCAAAACATACATTCTCTTAAAATATAGGTACGTGCTTCATGTTTCCTCTTTGAAGTTGAAGCGAAATTCAATCTCCAACTTTACCTTAGCTTTTATGTAGCACAAATTTTCCTATTAGCTAGCACTCTAAGATTGAGGAATCAAGATATTATCATCCCTCCCTTTGAGTTGCATCTTTGGTGTATAGGACATTGAATCTAAACCACATTTCATACGAGTGAGAGTAGCAGGCAAATTTAACACAACTGGAAACATAGGAAATATCTTAAAAGATGTTAACACAAAGGACTATGGAATTATTTGAATTTAAATGCAATTCATTTAAAACAAAATGTGCTCCACTACATCATGATTGTCTCGGTTTTCGAATAATCTTTTACTATAATTCATCATGAGATTTCCTCTCTACTACAAGCAAGTCCTGATGTAATTTGTGAAGATAGCCAGCAGCTAATGAGGCATGAAGTGCAGCTCCATAAGGAAGTGCATCTTCATTGACTTTGAAATAGGGAGAGTGTGGTGACTGAAAAATCTCAATAGAGTCATTTTTCATTCCAAGCATAAAGATATATCCAGGCAAAACCTGTTGATAGAAGGAAAAATCCTCAGATCCCATCAATCGTTCCATTCCCTTCACATTATTGATGCCAATCACACTCCCAGCAACACTTTGAAAATATTCATGCAAATTGGGGTTGTTTACAGTTGGAGGGAAGGAAGGTTTCTCCTTATCAAAGAAATCCACTGTTGCATTGCACCTATGCACAGCAGCTTGGCCAATGATAACCTACACATATCAGTCAGCAGTACAGTCATTTGGTAAGGCGCGTATATCATATCAGATTGGCAACAAAACAAAAGAGGTCATTTATGAATCTTTTTGGAGTTATTAGTCGTTTTAGTCCTCAAATTTTACAAAAGTTTAATTTAATCTCTCACATTTACAATACATCAACTCAGTCCCTAACTGTTGCAAAAGTGTTTCAATTTAGTGAACTTTTGTGAAAAGAGATGAAAGCATGGACCTTGCAAAAGGCCTAACAGATTTGTCATGCAAAGGGTCTGCCTTTATAGCTCTCCTATGTGACACTATAATGTGAAATGCTCATTATTGGATCCAAAATCCATAACATGTAATAGGGGTATGTTGTCTAACCATTTGTATAGCAGCAAATAAAAAATAAACAGACTTTTGATGATTTAAAGAAAACTAGAGTTTACTATTTCCATTTAAAGCATAAAAATGCAACTATTCTCCATGACAACAGACCTGCTCAATTCGATGTTTGAGCTGCGCGAGGCTCTCATTCAAAAAGGCTCGGAAGGTGCCACCAATTGTGACAGAGTCTGGAATGACATTGAAAGCACCACCTCCTTGAAATTTTCCTACAGTCACAACCTGTGAGGTTACAATACAACTTTTGTTAGGAAGACATAAAAGACAGCAGCCTCTATAAACAAGGAATTACATATTTCAATATCATTGTCAATAAATGAAATAAGTTGTTTTACCTGGGAGTCCAGAGGATCAGCCTCGCGAGAAACAATGTGTTGTAAACTAACAATCACATTGGAAGCTGCTAAAATGGGGTCTATAGAATGTTGAGGAATGGCTGCATGGCCTCCCCTTCCACTTATTACCGCTTCGAATAAGCCGCTTCCTGCATACACAGGACCAGATCTAGAGGTCACTTCACCTATAGGTACTTGGTGACTGACATGCAATCCGAATATGGCAGAGACATTTTCTAAGATTCCAGTATCTAAAATTTGCTTTGCCCCAGCACCTCCTTCTTCTGCTGGTTGAAAAACAAGAACAACAGTTCCCTATACAAATCAAGGAATGGTTTCAGGGATCCATAAGAGAACGAAAACAAGAGAACGCGAAAATACTTGGCATCTGTTGTGTTGTTTGACTGTCCTTCAATCAATCATCAAAGCTATCATCCAACATGCAGCAGATCAAGGTTTTGAAAATGTAACTTTTGAAACAGATTGTAGTAAAACTATAGTTGATGTTTTAGATGATAAAACACTCTACATTAGTGAGTTGGGTCTATTATTAACTCAACTTAGGCACTCCCTTTCACAACATGCTAACTACTCCCTCCGTTCCTAAACTTTGGTACTTTTGGTCTCTTTTTTTTGTTCCAAAACTTTAGTACTTTTGAGATACCAATGTACAATTTACCCAATTTTTCCAAGTTTACCCTTTATCAATTAATTGTCACTATTCACAATATGAATTCCTTTGGATTCCCAAGTCAGTAGGTATAATGCTACAAATGGATACTTTAGTCATTAGGTATTGCAAATTTATGATTTCTTAATTTGTGTGAAACACTCTAAAATGACCAAAGTTTAGAAACAGAGGGAGTACAAGTTAATTTTTATTAGGAGGCAAGCAAATACTACGCCGTTACAGAACATAAGCAAAAACTGATCAACAGGATTTGATGTATCTAGTCCAAATTTTGAACCAGATACATCAACTTCTATTGACTAGTTTTTGCATATATTCTGTAACGGATGGAGTATAGTTGCTCACTCGCTAGCCAGGGCATCGATATTGTATCCTAGCCCCAATGTTTTCTCTATCCTTCCTCATTGTATTGCCACTTTATTACATTACATGAAGAAATGATATAAGTTCTCTTTTCCTAAAAAAATGTTTGTAGTTTTTGCAATTTAATGTCATGTTTGGTTCATATCAACAAAGCATAAAAAACAACAGCAATAACATAAAAAAGGTGAATGTCAAAAACCATACTGGTAAATCCTTTTCATGGTCCTTAAGTATCTTTGCAGCACCAAGAAGCATGGCAACATGAGCATCATGACCACATCCATGCATCTTTCCAGCTACTTTACTCTTATGCTCCCACTCCACCAATTCCTAAAATTCAACAAAATCAACAAAATATATAATAAAATAAAAACTTCTTTTTTTTTTTTTTCATCTACAACCTATAAGTCAAAATCCTGAGAGAAAGAAAAACCTGCATAAGAAGAGCATCCATATCAGCTCTAATTGCAACAAAAGGAGGGAGACCAGTTCCTATGTAACCAATAACACCTGTAACAGCAACCGGGTGTTTATATGAAATACCCAATTTATCCAATTCTGCTCTTATCAGTTCACTGGTCTTAAATTCCTCATAACCCAATTCTGGATTCTCGTGAATTTTCCTCCTGATATTCACCATCCAATCAAAAACCCGAGATTCCTTTGCTAAATCTAAAAACTTGGGGATTGCTAAGTGCTCTTCTGAGAAGATTGGTGTTGAAGCAAAAAAGCAAATGAAAATGGTGATTAACCAATTGAAGAAAGCCATGGATGATGCTTTCAAGTTTGAGTTGAAGAAGAAGTGGGTAAAGGGAAAAAATAAAGTTGCGAGTAGTAATTTACTCACAACACTATAGAATTGGGTAAAGAGAACTGCTCCCTTTAGACTTATTTATAAGCAAAAATCCACTTTTTAGATTCATTGGAAAACTAATGTATTTAGACTATAATATAGTCCAAATACATTAGTTTTCCAATTTTGGTTTATAAATAAGTCAAAGAGAGTACCGGTAGTAATTTATTCTATTTTTTGTTGACAAGAGTAGTCATTTATTCAAAACAAGTAGCAAAGATTACTTAGATGAGATGATATAAATCTCTTTTAATTTAATTAAGATTTTGAGTTCAAATTTAGCGAACAATATTAAATCATTTGAAAGAGAATTTTGTCGCTCCAATTGTGCGCACAGTAAACCGATTATAAAAAGAAAATACTAAAGATCAGATGTAAAATATGAAGAACATGTGAATTGAAAAAGATGAGAGTGACAAGTAACAACACGTGACAATATTCATTTGTGCACTTCCGTTCCGTCCGTCAGTCAGCCTACCCTTTTTGTCTTTATCAAAAACACTTGACATATTCTGGCTGGTTGGTTCTTATTAATGGTGTCATTATTGACACGTTCAGATACTACTAGTACTACCCCACTCTCACTTTATTGGTAGTTTAATATTTTGACACGCATTTTAAAAAAATAATTATTACAATAGTTTAAGTTTTATAAAAAATGCAGTCTGATTCAAGAATTTAAAAACTTTATAAAATTGTAAATAAATCTTTTTCCTAAAAATAGAGGACTAAGTTTCGGTTATCTGTTGGGTTGTTAATCGTTTTAACTAATGAAATTGCATCTGATTCGGGTTCTAAAATACATATTCTAAAACCAACTCACCTCAAATCAAACAAACGTCTTTCAAAAAAACCTCAAAAATACTTTCAAAAGTAGGGAGTAAGTCGATTATCAGATCAATCGGGTTAGTCGTCCTGCAGAATCGATGTACATGCTGATTCGAGAATCACAGGACCCTACACTAAAAAAACACCAACCAACAAACCTTTTTCAGGAAGAACTACGTAGCTTTGATTCCTCCATTGCATCCGGAGGTACGTAGTGTTGCACCCCGAAAAATCCCCGAGGGATCTTTCTTCGTTTACAACTTTTTAAAACAATGAAGTCGCCACCAATATTTTTTTATAAGGAAAATATTGAAGAAAAACCTTTTGAAAGCGAATGGCCTTTTGGAAACCTTAGGAAAATTTGGGTTGGGAATTCGGTTAGGCATGGGAAGGTATTAGCACTCCCACACCTCCTTTCTACCGAAAGGGAACCTTTAATTAAACGTGTGGTTTTAAGTGTTGATTTGGAATATATTTAAATTTGCCTCTTTATAGAAAAGGGAATGAGAAGACTTAATGAAAATTTTTATTTTTGGCGCTTGACGAGAGTTGGCCTCTCGCTCCTACGTATCTCGGTGCGATGGAGAATTCAAAGCTACGTAGTTCTTGTTTTGTCCGAAAAAGGTTTTTGTTTTTAATCTTTTTTAGAGTTTTTTCGCAAAAGAGGGTTGGCGTTCGCGGTGACTAAACAACAACGGTTAGAGTGGCGCACTACTAACTCTTTTTGAAAATGGGATCATCATTAACAATCAAAGCGGCAGCGGCGCGCGAGTGACTACTGATGACAATCGGTTTTTATTTTGATTATTGAAAAGGTTTTCGCAATTGAAGGGGAGCGTTTGTGAAGACCAAACAACAACGGTTTAGAGTGGCCTCACTACTAGCTCCCACGGGAATGAAATCATCACCCACAATCAAAGCAAGGCGGCGGCGCGAGTGATCATCAATGACAATTAGTTTTGATTTTGATGTTTTTTAGATTCGTTTTTGAAAAGTGTTTCGTTGGTTGATTTGGGGAAAATGTTTTGATAACTTGGAAAATGGTTCTCAATTGGGTTGAGCGTTCGCGATGACCAAACAACAACGGTTTAGAGTGGTCATACTACTAACTCTTTTTGAAAATGAAATTATCATTAACAACCAAACGGCAACGGCGCGAGTGATCAATAATGACAATTGGTTTTATTTAGGTTGGAATGTTCGTGGAGACCAAACAACAACGGTTTAGAGTGGTCACCACTAATGACCCATTTGAAAACTAGAGTTGTTACTAACGATCAAACGAGTAAAACTCGGAGTGACCGTTAGCAAGAAATTATTTTTATGGGGAGTTCGGTTATTCAAAAAGGAGTTGTTTGAAGGGGGATACTAGTAAAAATGGAGGTGCTATTTAACTGCTGAGTGTTGTAATATTAAAATATAGGGGGTTCAAGCATCAATCTGAACTTGAAATAAAAAAATGAATAAAGGGGTTACATTACAAAAAATGGGTGATGCAACTATTAATCTGATCTATTAATAATCTACTCTCATTATTATGATTATTATTATTATGATTATTAGTAAGAAAAGGCAAATAACAAAATAATAAAAAGATATATGAATAGTGTAGCAGATGTATGAGTTAGAAGTAAGCAGAGGACTTGAAAGTTGAAATCTCAAAGTAACCCACACACACGAGAGAAAGCTTGAGTGAGAGAGAGAGAGAGAAGTACTGCAGAGAGAGGAGAGAGAGAGAGGAGAGGAAGAAGATGACGGATGGGGGCTTCGCGAGGCTGGGTTCAGTGATGGTGACGGTGGCGCGCGACCGTGAAGTGAAGGGAGGCCGGAGAGATGAACGTCGCCGGCGGCGGATGGATGATAACGATGACAAGAGCGTGAAGCGGTGGACGGTAGCGTGAGCGATAATGGCGTCGGAAAGCGCGGCTCTGCGTTTGATGTTTGGTGGTGGTGGCGGCGGATACGGCGAGCTCGTGTGAGTCACGGTTGTTGTTGGAGTGGTTGTAAGCTTACTCACTCTCACTCTCTTTCTTCTCTGTTTTCTTTCTGTGGTTTTTTATTCTCAAAAGTTGGGGGGGATGAATGTTTGGGTGTTGAGGTGATGAATATATGGTGATATCAGTGGCTGTGCTTCATCTTTTGAAATGGGTATGGTGATGGGCTCTTCTTGGTTTCTCTCTGGTTTAATTTCTTTCTTCCCTTTTTTCTCCCTAATTTTCCAATCGATTCCTCCCCCCTTCAGTTTTGTTTTCTCCCCCTTTTATATAGTGTTCCACCTTATAGAGAAAGTGTGGTTGATGTGTTTGTACAGATTATGAAAAGAGAAGCATGATAGCTAATGTGTAATTACTGTTGCTGGGTTCAAAGATGTGTTGAAGGTGGCGTGAAGTAATGAGGGTTGATGTGGATAAACATTATTGTGTATTAGTGTTTTTTTGGGTAGAGAAGTGAGCTGGTGGTGTAAAGGATTAGAGAAAAGTACACTGTTGGAGGCTTTCAGTAAGCAGTGGCGTGAAGCCAACTTGGTTGCTTGAAAAATTATGCTTACTTTGACTAATAATGGAAAAAGCAAGAAACAATTAAGGAATTATCTCTAATGCTAGAAATACATACACTGCAAAACATTTTTTTTTTTTAATTTTGTACTTCATATTTGTTTGTATTATTAGTTTCAGATTTTATATTTACTTGCATTTTTGTATTTTTAATTTCATGATTTTCACCAAAAATAGTAGTTTAAGATTAAACACTAATAACAGATTTTTTAATTCTTTTTCTAGCAATAAAAAGTAAATAAGTTCTACTAATAATAAAATAACGTAAAAACCGCTAACGAGTACTAAGATAAACACACGTATATAATTAGAACTGACACGCGAGCCAAACGAGAACAAAATGGTGCAAGATTGTTAAAACTAACGTGCACGATTAAAAATAACACGCGCGCACCACAAAACATATTTTTGAGCCTTTTTGAACGCGAGAAAAATACCCGTTAAAAATGGGTGTTCGCGAAAATACAATTTTATTTGATTTTCAACTAGTCGGACAAAATTGGAGTATTACAGCTGCCCCTCTTTATTTCACATTTTGGCAAGAAATATGAATTGGCCTTTTCATATTTGCTGGTAAAATGGAAATAAAGATATAGAAATAATACTAATTTTGTCCGCTTTAGAAAATGTTCAAATCTTTTTGTTATTTTCCTTTTGAGAAAGGGGTTAACACATCGCATTAACGGAAAGCGATAAATTGGGAAAAGCGGTAAATTGGGAATTCGGAGGTTGCCTAAAAACCTTTTAACGGACTCTTGTCGAGTCCGAGCTTTGGGGGTGGCCTTTTCGAGCGGCCGATCAATATCAGGTCCGGAACTGATTTGATCAAAGGATTTACACTATGCCTTAGGCTGACACAACTAATCAGAAGGACTTAACGAAGTCGATGGATCCATCGGCGTGCTCGTGCGATGTTGTGATGCGTGGAAGGAGTTCACTAACTCGTGGGAGTTCACTAACTCTGGTTTGATGGAGTTCACTAACTCTGGGTTGATGGAGTTCACTAACTCGGTGTTGATGGAAATTTTCTAAAAATGAGATTTTGGGACTCTTTGGTCCGAAGTAACTTCCCTCTTGGATGGTGCATGAAATGCGTGCACTTGGGCATTTGGATGCTCATGAATGCAATGATTGATTTATGCGCATTTGAAAGTGTAATGCACTACTGTTTGATGCTATGGAGTGACGAATGGTATGGATGATATGAGAATGATGAATGATATGAAGATCTTTGTGTTCTTTTTATGTTCCGTCTTACGTAATTTTCTTCTTTTGCTTTTTTTGTTTATTCTGTTTGTTTTCTTTAAGCGACTTTCTTTTTCTCGCTTATTTGTTTTTTCTTGGCATTCTTTTTTTCTTTGGTTAAATCGATCTGCGGACGGAAGGTATTTCGGGGCGATGATCACGCGAGGATTGCGCCTTTGGTTCGTCATGATCGCTTTTTCGCAATTTATTCACTTGGGAAATCATTTCTTTTTGTATTTTTCAAAGATTTCGTAATGATCATGTAATGCTCTGAATGTGCACATGTTTTGCAATTCAATTTCATCAATCATAAAAGTTATTATTTTGAAAGAAACTGAATGGATGAAAGCGAGAGACACGAAAGGCACATATATGAAAGAAAAGTTGGACTTTTATTGATATAGAAATTGGGCGATGAGAAAGTCACACCAATTGAAAATACACTGCAATCTTTCTTTTAAACTAAAAAAATACAAAAAAAAAGGGAACAGATCTCATGATTTCATCTCTGAAGTAACGATGCCCATCATCCATACTCATAACCCTGATCACCCCTTTATCCGAACCTTTGGGAATGCTGATTGCCTTTTCTTTTCTCAAGCCCAAGTTTTCTGACCCTAATTTTTGCCTGGATCGCCCTTTGCGGGTTTTCAATCCACGAGGTCGCTTCCGATTTTGCCTAAGCCGCCCTTTGCGGGTTTTCAACCTAGCGAGCTGATTTTCCTTGGCTTATATTTCTCTTTTTTCGTCTATTTTTCTAGGCATAATACTTCTTAACCACATCTGCGTTTACTGGATTTGGGATCTCATCTCCGTCCATATTCGCCAGAATTAAAGCTCCTCCTGAGAATGCCTTCTTCACCACATAAGGTCCTTCATATTTGGGAGCCCATTTGCCCCACAGAGTCCGCTCGGATCGCAAGATCCGCTTGAGCACAAGATCTCCTTCTTGGAATTCACGAGGACGGACTTTCTTGTCAAAAGCCCTCCTCATCCCTCTGTTGGTACAACTGTCCATGACACATTGCGCCACCCGCTTTTCCTCAATGAGGTTCAACTGGCCAAGGCGGGACCGAACCCATTCCGCTTCATCAAGTTTTGTCTCCATTAACACCCGCAGGGCGGTATTTCAACCTCGATCATGGGAGGCGCCTCGACCCATAAACCGGTGAGTAAGGGGTTGCCTGTTGAGGTGCGTCTTGAGGTTACGTAACCATGCGGGGCAAAGGTTAGCATCTCATGCCGGTCATTATAGGTCACGACCATCTTACGTATTATCCGCTTGATATTCTTGTTAGCGCCTCAACCGCCCCATTCATCTTTGGGCGGTAGGGAGAGAAGAGTTGTGATGTTGTATCTTGAAGTCTTTACACAAATCCTTCATCATTCTCATTGTTCAAATTATCGCCATTATGCGTGATAACTTTGTTTGGAAGGCCGTAGCAAGGCAAACCAAATCTTTCTTGATGAACTTAGCAATCACCGAGCTCGTTACATTGGGATAAGCGGCCTCCACCCACTTAGTGAAGTAGTCAATGGCAACGAGAATGAAACGGTGGCCATTGGAAGCTTTGGGTTCAATGGGACCGATGATGTCCATGCCCCACATTGAGAATGGCCATGGTGCACTCAAGACATTCGAGAGAAGTTGGGGGTACATGGGTGTGATCTCGCATAGATTTGACATTTATGACATCTTCTCACAAAATCAGTAATGATCGATTCCATCTCGCAACGGTGAGTATCGACTCTCGGGATTTTTCTAGCCATTGCGTGTCCATTGGAATGAACCCCAAACGAGCCTTCATGAACATCTCGCATAATCTTTATTGATTCTTCTTACATTACACACACGAGAGTACCAAGTCATGGTTTCTCTTGTAGAGGACGTCTCCACTCAAGAAGAAACTCACGACAAACGACCTCACGAGGGTTCTCTTGTCATTCTCTGTAGCCCGGGAGGATACTCTGTTTGTGATATACCGCTTGATGTCATGGTACCAAGGCTTATTATCTCGATCCTCTTCGTTCGCCATACTGCCAGTGATAAGCGTGTCGTCCTCTGTCTTTGGATTCGGCGATCGTCAAACTTTTGTCACGGTGACGTTGAACATAGATGACAAAGTTGCCAAGGCATCCGCCAACCGATTTCGCCATGGCGGGGTATGTCTTTTGAAAGTGATTTCCTCAAAGGGTTTGATTAATTCTCGAATGTAGTCACGATGAGGAACCAAATCAGGATTTCTTGTTTCCCAGTCTCCTTTTACTTGATGGACAACTAGAGCTGAATCTCCGTACACGTCGAGCCTCTTGACTTTCCAATCGAGAGCTGCCTGGATACCCAGGATACACGCTTCATACTCTGCGATATTGTTTGTGACATAGAAGCTTAGTCTGGCAGTGAATGGTATGAAGCGGTTGTCTGGAGAGATCAACACTGCTCCAACCCCGTGCCCCCACATGTTAGAGGCACCGTCAAACAACACTCTCCACCTTTCATCATCTTGAG
This sequence comes from Oxytropis ochrocephala, assembly GCA_020916435.1. Taxonomy (NCBI): domain Eukaryota; kingdom Viridiplantae; phylum Streptophyta; class Magnoliopsida; order Fabales; family Fabaceae; genus Oxytropis; species Oxytropis ochrocephala. Next base: position 117,618,161 of record CM037093.1, read on the forward strand.
ATTTCCGCCGTCGAATAATGCCATAATGTCCTCATCTGGGAATTCACATTGCATCGACTGGTAATCCTCAACTGGTTGATGTGCCAGGTAATCTGCCAGTGTGCTACCTTTAATTGCCTTCTGGGTTACGTACACGAGGTCATACTCGGTGAAGCATTTGCCAACGAGCAATTCTCTACGTGAGTGCGAGGTTTCTCAAATATGTACTTGATTGGGTCCATTTTGGACACCAACCGAGTAGTGTGACTCAAAGATATCTTGTCTCGGTCGATGTGCGGCCAGAGCTGAGAGCACAACAAGTCTTCTCCAATGGTGAATACCGTGTCTCACGATCTGTGAACTTCTTGCTCAGGTAGTAGATCGCGTGTTCTTTCTTTCACGACTCATCGTGTTGCCTCAAAGACGCAACCCATAGAATTGTCTGAAGTACGGTGAGGTATAGGATGAGAGGCCCGCGCGGACACGGGTGGCATCGGGGCGGGTGGATTTTGGAGGTACACCTTGATTTTCTCAAATGCTTCTTGACATTTATCATTCCACTTCATCTCTTGGTTTTTGCACAGCAGTTTGAAAATTGGTTCGCAAGTTGCAGTCAACTGGAAGATGAATCGAGAGATGTAATTTAGTCTTCCCAGAAACCACGAACTTCTTTCTCTGTTTTAGGTCTTTGGCATCTCCGGGATTGCTCGTACTTTGTCCGGTCTCACCTCAATTCCCTTACGGCTAACAATGAAACCCAACAACTTCACGACCTAACCCCAAAGGTGCACTTGGCGGGGTTCAACTCGAGTTTGTATTTTACGAGACGCTCGAGCGCCTTCGCGGAGTTAACCACATGCTCTTCATCGGTCTTTGATTTGGCGATCATGTCATCCACATAGACTTCAATCTCCTTATGCATCATGTCATGGAATAGGGTTACCATCGCTCTTTGGTAGGTTGCCCGGCATTCCTCAACCCGAAAGGCATGACCTTAATAATGAAGGTTCCCCAAAGGGTTATGAAGGTGGTTTCTCCATATCCTCTGGAGCCATTTTGATCCGGTTATAGCACGAATATCCATCCATGAAGGAGAACATCGAATCTTTGGCGATCGCCCACCAAGGCGTCAATGTGGGGTAGAGGAAATCATCTTTAGGGCTTGCTCTGTTCAAGTCACGAGTGAGTCGACACACATTCGGACCTTTCCATCTTTCTTAGGGACCGGAACAATGTTTGCTACCCACTCGGGATATTTTTGCCACGGCTAAGAACCACGCATCAAAGTTTCTTGACCTCATCCACGATTTTCAAAGACATTTGGGCTTCATCCGCTTAAACTGCTTTCACCGGGGACATTCCGATTTCACCGGCAATCTATGCTCAACAATGTTCGTAGCTCAACCCCGGCATGTCACGATAAGTCCATGCGAATACGTCGGCGTAGTCGAGCAGTGAATCAACTTTTGCGCTCTTTATCCTCCATTGCGATACCAACCTTGACCTCTTTTTCTGTCTTTCTCGCGGTCCAGATTGATCATTTCTCAGACTCCTCATGGGGTTCAATGACCTTTTCTTCTTGTTCTACCATTCTCATGATTTACGGAGGAGCATCCCAATCATTTTCAACATCTTCCTCGGCTTGATTAACCAGGGTAATCAAAGTCACGAGTATGAGTTATGGGCATTATTATTTTCAGAGTTTATTTTTGATCGCATTAGAATGGAGCGGTGAATAAAAACAAAGAAAAGACACACAAATAAAAGATGAAAGACAGAAATTTTATTGAAAATTCAAAATAACATTTTATTGATTGATGAGTTTTGGCGAAAACATGTGTGCGAATGAAATATCCCAAGGGCCTTGGAGAGCCGAGGATTTGCATTACAACGATAATTACTTTAAATTGAAAAATACGGGGAAATCCATGATCTCCCGGTTTTGCGAATTTTTTCTCCAAAGAAGACAAAGAAATAACAGGACCTACAAAGACGGCCACTTAAGCTTGATCCTTCTTCAACCATATTGACACAGTCGGGGTTCAAAGATACCAAAGACTCGGAAGTTGTTCTTAAGATTAGCGATGACAATCCTCCCCGATTGGGTGCCTTTCCTCCGAGTTTTGCCAGCCATTTTCTCTCTGTCGGATGCCACCTCTCCCGTCAAAGAAGACTTGGGATGTACCCAACACCGAACCTTTCAATGTTTCCTCTCAATTGGGCGAGCGTTACAATTCCTTGAGCCGCTTTTCCTAGGCCCCACCGACAGACACGATACCCATGTCCTAACATCACCTTTGCAACCATCATGTCGACCTTGGACCACTTAGGCCTCCACAGAGGCTCATTTTCAACGAAGACGGCGTTTGAGATCTCCGGTCCTTGGAAGGCGGTCTCAAAGGACTCTTCCGCGCTTCCACATAATATTCGGTGGTGAACGGTTTATCAATGTTTCTTCCTCCCGTGGATCACTATCGCCTTTCCTCGACCACAAACTTGAGTTTACGATGAAGCGAGGATGGCACCGCCTCAAAGAAAGATGTATCCAAGGGCGCCCTAGCAGTAAATCAGTAGGAGGAATTGATGTCCATCACTTGAAAGACGACATAAAATACTTGGGGCCTACTGCGTGGTACTTCTACTTCTCCAAAAACTTCATTCATCGACCCATCAAATGCTCTAACCAAGGTAGAGGCTCGGCTCAAGTATGAGCAATCTACATCCACTTATCCATCGTAGACTTAGGCAAAGACATTCAAGGATGAACCATTATCAATAGCACCACCGGCAAGCATATAGTCCCCACACTTGACCGAGATGTGAAGAGCTTGATTATGATTCTTTCGCCGGAGGAAGCTCGGTGTCCGAGAAGGTCGGGTAATTAGAGAGCCACAATGTTGCCAACAATACCATCAGTGGGTTTATTGTAATGTCATGGGAGACGTGAGCTTCATTCGGGATCTTTAGTAGTGCAAAGACGATGTGCCTCCGAACTAAGCGAAAGAAAGAGAGCATTGAGATTTTGGATGGGGTTTGATTCAGCTGGTCTACCACCCGATATTCACTCTGTCTCATTACTCTCAGGAATTCTTGAGCTTCTTTGTCTGTCACACTCCTGACTTATACAGCTTCCTTGTCTTTTCCCTTACGGGCCCTTTCTTCATTTCCCTTGGATTGCTCTCCTCTAAGGTTTTCAGGAGCATACAACCTTCCACTCCTTGTGATACCACTACCTCCAGCAATGTTTGTTATATCCAAAGTGCCTTTAGGGACCTCCGCTTGCATTTGCACATTGCAGCTCCATGGAGTCATCCTAGTCTCCCTACTAGGGGTAGCAGCAGGTACTGGAATAACAATAGTCGAGGGTCAAATCACGGTTTGGTGGAATTCAGATTGCGAGGAATTTCAATTGGTCTCCTGAAGCCTCCATTGCCTGATTGCAAGGTAGATACACTTTCTCCTTTCTCTTGGATTCCCACTTGGACCAGGTGTCTGTCTAAGAGATCTTGGAGGATTGGTTTGAAGCCTTCACATGCCCCGATGCAGCGAGGATCATCACAGGCATCTTTCCTAGCACACCCTTCTTGGATGACACCAAAACGGCATAATTCAGCATGGATAAAATTCAAAGGCATCTGAATGCAATCAACTTTTCTAACCAAACACTGACCCCCCTGATGGTCAACGGCATTAACAATGAGATCCTCCATGCCCCGCAGCGGATTGAGTGGCTACATTGGGTTGTTGAAATGATGTGCTCTTCGTATCAAGTAATTATTGCACCACATACTTGAATGCTTTACAATCCTCCACCACATGACCTACTGCCCCAGAATGAAAGGCGCAGGTAGCATTTGCGTTGTACCCTCTGGGATAGGGAGGCTGATATGGCTTCATTTGGCGAGTATTGATTATTTTGTTGGTGATGAGATAATTAAACAAGTCCGTGTAGGACATGGGAATGGGATCAAAGACAGCAGGCTTCCTTTCGTTATAGTTAAGTGATCGATAGTTTGATTGAAAAGGTTGTGCGGTGGTGCACGAGAAGGAACAGGAATAACTGCGGTGGATTGTCGTCGCGACGAACCACCGCTCCGATGATCGCATTAGTTTCACCTTCTTTCTTCTTATGAGACCCAAAAAATGGCTTTTTCTGACTGGCAGGAGGTGTCGGGCCATGAGCTATTCTTCCGCTGCGCAATCCGTGCTCCAATCGTTCTCCAATGACAACCATATCTGAGAAAGCTGGATGAAACACTCCCCACCAACCTATCGTAATATAGCCCGGAAGAGTTTCCATAAACATGTACACCATCTCCTTTTCGATCAATGGCGGCTTCACACGAGCCGCTATGCTCCTCCACTTTTGAGCATATTCTTTGAATGATTCTCTATCTCCTTTACTCATGTGTTTGTAATTGAGACCGATCGGGAGCAAGGTCCATGTTATATTGGTATTGTTTGTAAATGCTTGAGAGAGATCCTTCCAACCGTGAATGTCGGAGGATTGTAGTTGCATATACCAATCTAATGATGCTCGGTCAGCCGTTCGAAGTAGTGAATGAGCACCTTGTCATCATGAGCATAAGCGGCCATTTTTCTAACATACATCGTCAAATGGCTGGATGGACATCCAAAGTCTTGCTGATATTTATCAAAGTCAGTGCTTTGAATTTAGGAGGATGACAACATCCGGGACAAGGCACAAATCTCGGGCATCCTTGGCTCTAGTACCCGATCCTTCCATAGCTCTTAAACGCTCTTCAAGCGGTGATACCGATCCCCATCTTTGAGTGTTCTCAAACAAATGGCCTTGTGGATAGTTCCCCGATCGTGATAATAACCCCATCTCGAGCGGGGTTTCCCATATGATGGACAAAGATTTCGAGGATTTATGGCAACTCCCGAGTAGGACTAGGTGAACTTCTTGGCAAAGACAACACGGGACTAGGAGTATGAATTTGTGGTCCAATAGCGGCTCCACTAGGTATAACCGTGGCGGAGTTGACTCGACCCCACAGAATAGCCTCTCAAGAAACGGACGACACATAACCCATTGGCATCCCGGTGATATGCTCGTGCATTCGGTGACTCTGTCCGCTCACCCCGGAGAATGGGCAAAGTGATCGACCCCCGGTCGGGAGGAGTGTGAGTAGTTGTAATTTCTCGGCGGTCACCGGAGGAGAAACGAAAGTAGCAACCCCTTCAGATTCACAATGAGGCGATCCAGCCGCGGCCCCACCTCTCTCTTCTCAGAGCATACTCATTACTTGGCCATCTCAGTGCTTCCATAGCCTCAACTTTGGTCTTCAAGCTTCGATTCTCCCGAGCCAGCTGCTCAGGGTTAAGAATTTCCACTGCCAACTCCTCTTGACCCGGGCATTCTCAATCTCGAAATCCTGATTACTAGCCATCAATCTTGCTTGTAGACGGGTGTAATATCGGTGTTGGCGAACCAGCTTGCCTTTCTTTTCTGTTGGTAGAACATTTTTATGAGTACAAGTATGAATGCGTAAATGAATGTAATGCGAATGAATGCATGTTTGATTTGTCTTCACGAGAATCGCAGTTGTATTATGTCTTGTCATAGATACGCAGGTAGGTCTTTGATTATTTTTATTATATTACTTTCTTTGGATCATACTGAAATTGGAATCTGGAAGCGAAACAGGTGTATTCCATACATTTGAATTTAAACAAAATGCTTCAAAATCTGAATCCAAAAGTACAACGTTCTGATACAATGATTGAAAAAGGAAAGGTACAATAAAAACAAAAATGGAAAATTTCAATAAAGAAACTCAAATACAAAGAGCTTTGACATTTCCACTCCTTTTCCTTTTGTTGTTGGTAGAGGTACTTCCGCTTTCTCTTTGGCTTCCTCAACTAGGGCTCTCTGATTACTCCACAAATTCGTACACCTCAGCGGGGTGTTGAGGGGATACATCTCAATTTCACTTTTCTTAATTTCTTGGGCACATCCGCAAGAGCCCGGTTGACCAACTCGATAACTTGAGAACCTATCCTTCGGTGTTGAACTTCATCCTCACTCAACGATGACCGCCGCTTCTTCAATCCTACCGAAAGCATTTCGACATATCGATGTTCCCAATATTGACTTTCATCCTCACTTGGCGGTATGCATCATCGATGTGACAAAGCGCCTCTTCAACTCATCGAATCCTCTTGTTCCGCTTTTAGGGCCCGCGATATTCTCTCGAGGATGTTCTCAAATGAGTCTCTCTCTTGCACAACACTGCCTAACTTACTCTCCCATCGACTTGCAACATGCGGGATTCTCTTTTGACTTGGCAAGCAAGCTTTTCGCAGCTCTCTCTTCCATTTTTGCTTCATCCCATAATTCTTTCCATTGATTGGCTTCTTCCAGGGCCTTCTTCTCTTTCAAGCTTCGCCTCTTGATTTCCTCCTTGGCTCCTTGCAGATACCTTTGAACTTCTAACTTGCTCTCCTCTTCCCCTTTTAGTTTCTGACTGAACTTCTCAATGGTAGCAGACTTGAGGGCATTTTCCTCTTTCAACCTTTTGTTCTTCAGAACCATCTTCTCTATCTCAGTTTGCAAAGCTCTCTTCTCTCCTCTCGCTTTCATCGAGCCAACTTAACCTCGCCTAACTCTTCGACAACAGGGATATTGGCGTCTACTACTTCCCTTTCGACTTGCAATTCTTTTTGGTAGGGCAATCGAACATTCTGGATTCTTTTTCCGAGCCACTGAGCGAAGGTAATACCACTAGTCCTCTGAGCAAGCTCTACTTTTCCCATGCGAACCACCATACTCCAGGCTTGCAAGGCCTTTCTAAGCAAACTGTCATCTTTTGGTCCTCCTTCAAAGATGTAAAACGGGAGTATCATCTCTTCAGTAGGCGAATTCCTCATCGGATATCCCAACTGCCTCAGAGTCAGAGACGGGTTGTAGTTGATGCATCCCTTAGTGCCCATCAGTGGGACATTTTGAAAACCACCACAATGCGGAAGACATCGTAGGCCTATCTTCCCAAAGAAGATGAGAGATACCAACGGATTGAGTGCTCATCTAGACTCCTAGAAACTGGATCCACTCTTGAATATTCATAGCTTTCACCTCACAAGTCACAACAGAGTCAATCAACTTTTCAACTCGTGTTGGATTGGTGAAGGCATGAATGAGAAGCCAAGCATACAACATGTGAGAAGAGCAAGAGATTTTCTTCCTTCTCAAGTCACAATGATGAGTAAAAGAGAATAAGTGTCGCAAGGATGGCGGAATTGGATTAATGGGGCTCCTTCCATTCAAAAGCTAGGAAAATACCAATAATAAATACATCCACAAACCTCTCAATCATGCGAAAGAGGACAACTCCAAAAATTGCTAAGGCCAAAGCTCGCTTGAAGACAACCCAAATTTTACTTCTGGCATAGGCTTCCATTAAACCTTCAAGGTAGATCTGCGGGAAACCTATCACATTGTTTCTCTTCTGTTTTTGGAGCTTCAGATCCTCTACACTCACTTGCAACAATGCACGTGAACCCTCATCCGTGTAATCGTTCTTGATACTCTGGTAAGGGGCGACTTCCGAGTGAAACCCAAAATCTGATATTCTTCCAATGTGGGAGCCAATTGGAAATTTCTGAAAAGAAAGCACCTAATCCCGGAGTCATAGAATCTACTCAAAGCCACAATAGCCTCAGTCCGCACCTCTAGCAACAACAACTTCCGGAGGTTCCCATAAGCATTGTCAAACGATCCCCTTTCAATAGGTCCCATCATGTCAAGACATTTTTTTTGGACTAGTCACATCTACCTTGTTTACAATGGGTACCTTGGAGTATACACCGTTTTCCTTCTAGATTCCATGCCGTATCTATGACAAAAATTTCTTATTACTTGGGATTCTCGCAAGCAAACCATGATGAAATGCAAAGATGCATGCGAAAATTATTGAAAATGTATGTTTTATGCAAAGGATGTGCGCATAAATGATGATGATGTTTTATGCCTATGTAACTCAGAGAAAAGTCCTTATTAGCAAAGTGATTCGAGTTTTTTTTTTTGGAAAATGCGTCAGACGTTATTTCATATGGACTAGGTAAGAGAAAGGCTACACAATGTAACTCTTTCACCCCTTTTAGAAAATAAAGTGGGCCATATGTCACTTGCATGCACTCGACAAAAGAAAGGCTACAACGACAACTCTTTCTCTATTTTTTTTTTTTTTGAAAAATCTCATTTTCTTTTTGAAAACGTGTCTAATTTACAATGCAAACACAATTTGGTATGCCTCTTGTGTCCTACGCAGTGGGGACCTAAGTTCTAGGACATCTCAAATGTTCCTCCCATGTGGGTTCTAGTCACTTCCTCACTGTGTTACAGAGCTAATTCTCTCTCACAATAGCACCCACAACGATGGAATGCCATCCGGTGTGAGGCATCATGAAAGAGCACACTCATTTGAAACTTTCGTGAGAGTCGAAGGACAACGGTCCAATTGCGATCCACTACTCGTTTCCACTCTCCTAGGTTTTGTCGGACTTGGGTTTTAGGCCCTCTCAAAGCACAATAAGCATAAGGTGTGAGTGTGTGTAGCGAGGACATACCGCCTAAAACTAACCACATATATCCCCACTGCGAAGGAAAACCCGAAACAGTCCGCACAAATAGCAAGCAATAACATGTTGTCTACACTAGGGTTCAATATCAAATAAGCTAGCCTAGGGTTTCAACAACAATCAAGTGCATCGCTTACCTCAAGAAAGGGAGCCAAGAAGAAGGGAACATAACAAGATGGGGGGAGACGCATGCAACATGATAAGAAAAGGAAACCGAAAAGGGATAGAAGCAAATAAAGTGTCCAAATCAAATCGATAGCAAATTAAACCACACATTTAATTAATTAGGCTTGACCCACTTAAAAGAAAAGTCCCAGTGAAGAAGCGGTATTGTTGCACCCGAAAAATCCGGTTTGGGTTTCTCGATGTACAACGTGGAAAAATTATGAAGCCGCCACCAATATTTTAATTTTAAGACCAAAACATTGAAAAAAGGTCTTTTGAAATAAGGCGGATGGTCTTTCGAAAACTAGAGATATGGGTTAGGGGTCGGTTACGTGCGGGGAAGGTGTTAGCACTCCCACGCGCCCCTCTCTGATGAGAGGAACCTTTAATTAAGTGTGTGGTTTTGAGTGTTGATTTGGAAAATACTTAAATTTGCCTCTTTATTGAAAAAAAGGATGAAAAGACTTAATGAAAATTTTTATTTTTGGCGCTTGACGAGAGTTAGCCTCTCGCTCCTACGTATCTCCTAGTGCGATGGAGAATTCAAAGCTACGTAGTTCTTGTTTGTCCTGAAAAAGGTTTTTGTTTTTTAATCTTTTTAGAGTTTTTTCGAAAAAGGGTTGAGCGTTCGCGATGACCAAACAACAACGGTTTAGAGTGGCCACGTTACTAACTCTTTTTGAAAATGGGATCGTCACTAACAATCAAACGGCAACGGCGCGAGTGACTATTGATGACAACCGGTTTTTATTTCAATTATTGAAAAGGTTTTCGCAATTGAAGGGGAACGTTTGTGAAGACCAAACAACAACGGTTTAGAGTGGCCACACTACTAGCTCCCACGGGAATGAAATTATCACCCACAATCAAACGGCAACGGCGCGAGTGATCATTAGTGGTAATTAGTTTTGATTTTGATGTTTGAAAAGATTTGTTTTCGAAAAGTGTTTTCACTGGTTTGAATCGGAGAGAACGTCGTGATAATTGGATTGAGCGTTCGCGATGACCAAACAACAACGGTTTAGAGTGGTCATACAACTAACTCTTTTGAAAATGAAATTATCATTAACAACCAAACGGCAACGGCGCGAGTGATCACTAATGATAATTGGTTCTTATTTTAGGTAATCCTTAATACTTGGGATATGCTCAAGTGCAATAGTGTCAAATCCTCTTACAAAATCATCAACACAAACATGATTTTCAAAACAAGCAACTAAAACAAGCACAAACCCCAATTGTTTACCAGATCACATTTTATTTCACTAAAACATCAAAATCAAACAAAACCCTAGCCTTACTTCATGGGAGTTCAAATAAACATCACAAATCAAACCTAAACTCAAGCATTTGCAAGATTAGACAACCAAACACATCCAAAAGAGGTTGCTTGAAGAGGCGTAATAGTAAAAATGGGGGGAAATTAGCTGCTGGAAATTGTATAATTAATAGTGGGGTGCAACTATCAGTCTGATGTTAAATAAAGGTTGTATCATCAAAAAAAAAAGAGTGTGAAATTTATGGTATTGATATCTCTTTGTAAGCATTTAATTTGAAAAGATCTACTAATTATTAAAGGGATATTTTTACCTTAAATCTTTTTTGTTATTAAAAAAAATAATAATATATATACATATATGTGACTTCCATCGTGACATTTACAGAAGAATAACAACAAGAATAATGTGGTATACTAAAAACAAAGTATATCAGCAATACTTTTTTTGAAGCAATATATCTACAATACTTTAAAACTCAAGAGATTTACATGGAGATGAATGAGTACATGAGACAACAAGTTAACAGAATGTAAAATGAGAGATGTAACAACTACAATAAATCATCATACAAACAGGAAACACAAAAGGAAATATATAAGTACTGGACCTTGAATAATGAGTTCCCTTTTTCAGATCTCAGAACAACAATAATAAGTATATAAAAAAAAATCTATGAAAAACTGAGAAGAAAGAGAAAAAAACGAAACTGCTCTCTCACTCTCTCGCTCAAGCAATCTCAAGAACCATTTCTTTGCTCCTCTTGCTTCTGGATCTCCTTCAAGATTTCGACCTTTCACCTCTCCTCCCTCTCTCCCCTCGAAAAATCCTCCCTTTCCACAAAACTGTAACCCATATTTATACTAAAAAAAATGGACTTCCAATGGCGTGCTTTGTCCTTCGTTTTCTTCACTGACTTTTGTTTATAGATCTGTTTCTGTGCTAGCCTTGAAGCAAACGAGATGGAAAACATGCTCTTCTGGATGGACCTTCGAATAGTGGAGAAATCATCAGTCATTTGGGTGTTGATGCCAAAAATGGCGATTTCGTGTGAGAGAGGAGAGGAAGAGATACCAGAAATGATGATTTCGTGTACTGCAGTGGTATGGGGAGAAGAGAAAGAGGCGTGGGAGAGAAAGAAGGAAACGTGTGAAGAGAGAGAGAGAGAGAGAATTGGGCGGCTGATGGTAAGTGAGTGTTTTTAGGGTTTTACAATAGAGGCAACTAGGGTTAGATGGTGAGAGATGAGTGATATATCAAACCGGTCAAAGCCAATCGAGTGGGCCTCTGCAAAGAAGCCCAAAATTCATCTTTGTAACATAAAAACACACTACTTACACCTATTTTTTTACTAACTCGCCCCCTCACTTTGTTGTCTTTTTTCTTTTTTTTTTGTAGCATTACATATACACACTAACTAAATGGGAAATAAGGTAAAACTTGAAAGTAAATATATATTTTTCAATTTTTACAAAATAAGATATATAACGACAAATAAGAAATGTCACTATTATTTTTGGTCGGACAAAATTGGGGTATTACACGTAGGAGCAAGAGTTCACTCTTGTCAAGCACTAAAAACTAAAAATTTAATTAAGTCTTTTTTCTGTAAATAAAAGGGTAATTATTAATAAAGCGTAATTAATTAGACAAAGGATGTCGTGGGGTGCTAATACCTTCCCCACGCATAACGACTCACGAACCCCAAACTCAGCATTATCTCAAACCTAAATGGGATTTTCCGAATTTGCCCTTAAACTAAAATTTGGTGGCGGCTTCTTTTCGAACTTCGAAGAATCCTTTCCCGGATTTTTCGGTCGCTACACGTATTATAAGAATAACTCATCTCTTTCATGTTTGGTTACATTCATCATTACTGAGAGTTGTTTTTTTGTCTCGCAATATTTAATATGTCATAAATTAATGTTTATATTATTAGACGTATATTCAAAGTAATGTTTATATTATTATTATTATTATTATTATTATTATTATTATCTTTCTTTTATTTTCGCACGCTGCGTTGCAGTATTGGCTCTCGCAGGAACTTCAGCCACATTTACAGTAAAATCCCCAATCATCAACTTTGTATAGCTATTTCTATTTTGTTGGTGGTTTTCATCCAACCCTGAATGATACCCACGTGTTTCATTTTTTAATTGTGTTATCTTTTTTTTTCCTTCTTCTAATTAGGTTAACCTGCGGGAACTTCAGCCATATTTACAATATAAGTCTCATCATATTTTGTAAACTATCTATGAATGCTTCTTATTTAACTGATAGTCATAATATAATTTTTATTCACGGGAACTTCAACCACATTTACAAAAGAACCCCCCTCATCATATTTTTTCAACTATCTATGGATGCTTCTGTTTTGTTGGTGGTTTTCATTCAACCTTGCATGAAACCTTCATTTTCTAATTGTGTTGTCTTATTTTCTTTCTAACTAAGTATTAATTTTTATATTTACATTTGATGAATATGAACTATGTTATTAACATTCTTTACACTTTTTCTGCTTATTATCTATGGATGTTCAACTTCAATATAGTTTTTAAATTTTATAGACTTCTTATTGAATTGATAGTCATAAGGAAATTGTTATTCACGGGAACTTCAATCACATTTACAAAATAACCCCTCATCATATTTCTTCAACTATCTTTGGATTCTTCTATTTTGTTGTTTTTTTGATAAGCCTTCTATTTTGTTGGTGGTTTTCATCCAACCATGTATATAACCTTTGTAGTAATGCAACCACATTTATTGCAACTGAATTGGTGGCCACATTTCAAGAATAATGAGTCACTTATTTTCAAGTATTTACTTCCGCGGAAACTTCACCACATTTACAATAAAATCACATATCATCTTCTTACAACTTAGTATGGGTGTGCTTCTATTTTTCTTGTGTTTTTCATCCAACACTATTGTTTAACCATTTACTGATTCGGTTATAATTATTAATTTTTATGATATTCCCCAAATTTAACAAACGAAAATAAGACTCTCTTCAATTATATTTGATTTACAAATTTGTAAAAAAAATTAAATACCATTATTTAGTAAAGGTGAGCCCGTGCGGAGCACAGGTCATAAAACTAGTTAAAATATATGAAAGGAAAATGTGTCGATTATTGAAAGATAAGATATTGTTACCAAATATAAAATATTATGATATTTACTATAAATTTATTAATTATCAAACATTGAGTATTATAATAATATATTTCTCAAAAAAAAAAATTATTATTTGAATGTATTTTGTTTGGTTCGGTCGCTAGATATCTAGGGAGTGTCATAGTGATTTCAACAAAAGATTAATATTTTTTTAGCGATCTTCGCGCGTACTTAGGAACAAATTTTGTATAGGGCAACAACGATTTTGTACACGGTGAGAATCGAACACCGGAGCTCCAGACCGACCCTCCGTGTCCCAAAGTAACTTATGCCACCGGGCGACCATGTGATTAGTTCTTATAATGTATGTGTATTCTTCTAGAATAATGTTTAAAAAAATAAAATATTTTATTTAAAAAAAAACAGTCGTTAAATACTAATAAATAAATATAAAATGTATTAGAAGTACATATTTGAAAATCTTGATTCTTTTTTCAGCAAATAAAATACTATGTATTCCTATTTCCAAAGAAAAAAAATTATGTTTTCTTGTCAAAAAAAAATTATGTGTTCCTTGTTAGTGAATAAAATATTGAAGCATAGTTTTTATTCGGATACATTTTTTTGTTATAAAAGTTCCATGGTGAAGGATGAAGCCTCATTCTAAGATGGGGTAAACTTTATCCCAAGTAGGTAGTGTAACACCCTCTTTTTCTAACCTTAAAAGGTGGTGATACACTTAATTAATAATTTCATTTCTAAATTTTTCAAAACACATTGCTTTATTTTCGATGTGGATTTTCTAAATTTTGACAAAACAAAGACATACTAACATAATATATATGCATCATACATACAAGTCATCATCCATCACTGATGACCGTGCCAAAGGCTTACAATCGTCAACAAACAAAGTGTATGTAAATATCTTACAAGAGATCCTAAGACTAATACGTACTCCTAAGATTAAATGTATCTTAAATCAGATGAAATCCTAAGTAGTCAGATTACATCCTAGGCAGCTTCACATTCCTCTTCCAGAAATCAATCTTGTTGTGTCAGGAGTGGTTCAACAGTCCTCCCGACATGATCTGTAATATAAGGGGTGAAATATTCGTACACAAATTTGCAACACGATGGTTACACGAGTTACACATAATATTATACAATCACAAGTAATAATAATATATAGACAAAACAAGTGACATACAAACTCAATTAAGACTAAGAAAATTGACCACTCTAAATCACCAAATCCTGCAAAACATGACCAACATTCTAGGGAAGTAAATTATCGATAGTTAGTCAAATAAACTAGAGATCACACTTATTCTATAATCCATCAGTAAAGTTAGTCCACTATCTAAAAATTATATATACTCAACCTACTCCATGGAGATTTCTATCATCATGAGCGTAAGGCCGTTTCAACTGCCATAACATGACTGTTTTGCAATGAGCAGATATACAATCCATACTCCAATCATTCTACCCCCGAGCGCTGCACCTTATTATAGATAGTTCTGCACTGTTGATAACTCTATTTTATATAGAATTATTCATCTATTTTTACTCAGGTTATTGATTATTTTCAAGTACATTAATATATAAATATAGCTTATTTGTTAAGAAACGACATTTTGGAGATCCAAATGATTAGGACAAATAATTAGGCATAAATACACCTTTCTTGTTAGGTTTGATGTTTTTGTTCAGTGCAGCAACTGCAGGAGTGGAAACACTGCCAACACCAGGAGTGGAAACACTGCCAACTCTAGGAGTGGAAACACTGCCAACACCTGCAGAATCTAGCAGTTTGCACCAAAACATCCAAGGACCATTTTGATGCATCCACACTTGAATTGTGACGTCATGTCTAGTCACCTGGAGCAGAACTCTGAAGAAAGTGCTGACAGGCACATACTGATGCAGCTGCATCCAGTGTGGAAACATTACATACTCCACTATAACACTTAGAAGTAAATTACTTGGTGAAAACATCTCAACTACTTTATCTAACTGATTCCTTACACTCTTTACTGTTTATATTGTTTTTATTTTGAAAAACTCCAAACCAAAATAGTGCATAGTGTAGACACACTAAGTGTACACTCTGAATAAACAAAACTTTACAATACATAATCCCTGTGGGTTCGACATTTCTTATCTTATCACTTTATTACTTGTGTGACTATGTATACTTGCATATATTTTACCACACCAACTGTCAGGCTCACCGTGTCGGGTAATACGATTTCTCCCAGCCAGTGATACTACAACTGACCATTGGTAGGAGTTCGAAACACAAGTGCCTCAGAAGGTCTGTAGTCGACCCAACCGAACCTATCCTCAGTCTTATATACTTGATAGTACTATAAGAAACATTTTGTAAAGCTCTTAGTAAAAACATCAGTCTTAGTACCAGGGGAGGAGCTTCATAGGAGCCGGGGGATGCCACGGTACCCCCAAATTATTGTAAATTTTTTTAGTACATAATATAATACTAGTAGAATACCCGTGCATACGCACGAGTGTCAGTGGCGAAGCCAGGATTTTTCTAGAGCCTGGGCAAGAAAATTTCCCGCCAATTGACATATGACATAATATATAAATAATCATAAAGTGTGCTAAATAGGAGAGATGAAATCTAACCTGTCAATAGAGTGCTAACTTAAATTAGAGCAAAAACCCTAACTCCAAAATACTACCCAAAGAGAGGAATGAGTTGGTTTCCTTAAAATAGAGCTCAAATGTAAATGATTTAAGCTTGGATTGGACTACTTGAAGTGAAAAGAAGAAGAAAAATGGAGGAGGGCATGGTGGAAGAGAAGAGAAGAAAGTGAGAAAAGGAGAGGGAGAGTGTCGTGAGAGAAGAGAGGAAATTTGGGGTGGGGTTCATTTAGTTTTTGGGTTTTACTTTTTTTTACATTGGGCTGGACCAATTGAAGTTATTTGTAAAAATAATTTTAAATTTATTTGATTCTAAATTTAAAATGCTAAAGATATTTTTAAAAATCATCAACCATCTATATTCATAATTTCTAGTTCTAATATAAGAGATGTGGTAATATTAAAAATATGAATAAAATTTATACTCCAAAAATATAGAAAATATCATACATTTATTCTATATATATATATATATATATATATATATATATATATATATATATATATATATATTTAGTGTTACATATTACCTATACATTTTAATAAAAATAATATGATGACTGTAAAATAAAAGTTACCTATACATTAAGTAAAAAAAATATTGTTAGTGCATAAAAAACATATTTTGTTAATATATGTTTCTATATTAAA
Organism: Oxytropis ochrocephala; assembly: GCA_020916435.1. Classification (NCBI taxonomy): domain Eukaryota; kingdom Viridiplantae; phylum Streptophyta; class Magnoliopsida; order Fabales; family Fabaceae; genus Oxytropis; species Oxytropis ochrocephala. The sequence goes on from CM037093.1 coordinate 117,634,630, forward strand.
GTTGTAAAAGTAAATTAAATAACAATTGTTGGCTTAGTGGTAAAGTGACATTTAGGTAACTTCTTGGTTGTGGGTTCAACACTCATTGTAAACTTTTTTGGCGAAAATAAAATAAACTAAGCCAGCTTTTATTTAAAGAAGACAAAACGGAAAAAATAAATAAATAGAAAACGCCTTCCACAGGAATCGAACACGGATTCAATGAGTTAAAAAAGAGAAATTAAACTGCTTCGCCAAACGTTTAAACGGTATTTAATTGCGAAATGATGTATATATTTAATAACTTATTTTTAAAAACAGGGGTATTATAGTAATTTCATAGGATTTTGAGCCCGGGCGCGTGTCCGGGCTAGCTGGGCCCTAAAATCGCCCCTGACGAGTGTCGTCATATTCTTTTGATGAACGAACTTAAACATAATTTAAATAGTCTGGACAGCACTTCGTGAAAAAAAGACAAATTTAAAGTAGTTAAAAAAGGAGCCTCAAATAAAAAATTAGATAAATATTAAAATCTAAAAATGTAAATGTATCATTTAAAAATAATCTGTCTATTTATCCCGTGTTTTTTTATATATTAGTGTCAGTGTTGTTATCCCGTGTTTTTTTATATATCAGTGCAGCTATCTCGTGTTTTTATATACATCATTGCAATTATCCCGTGTTTTTTTTTATATTTCAATAAATTTATCACGTGTTTTTTAATATATTTGATTAAAGTATGATAGTAAATTACAATGTTGTCCTTAGATGAATTGTCAAGTAAATATGGAGACTTGTTTGAATAATTTAAATGTGGTTTGTTTGTATAAATAGATAAATATATAGATATTAGGTTAGAGAGTAAATAAGAGTAAATTGTAGATTATTTAATACTAATTTAATTATATAATATTATATAGTAGATTTAAAAATTTGGGAAAAGAAACATTTTTATTTTTAAATAAAGGGTGTGGGGGCCACTAATAATAGATGTGTAAGAAGTAAGAAATATCGGGAAAAGGTGAGATTGAAAGAGAGTGAGTGAAAAAGGAAGAGAAAGTAGAATTAAAATGATAAATAAAATAAAAGTGGTGATGTGTCTAAAAAATAAGATGTCTAAAATTGTAATTTTGTAAGTTGTTTGTTTGTATAAATAGTAAAAATATATCTATATATAAAACCTTTGCTAATTTTGTGTCAACGTGAAGCCTAGTGCAGATGACAAGCTGCCTGTTATGCGACTCGTAGGTTCCAAGTTCAATCCTTATTCATGTTTCTTTTTATAATTCATATCTTAACCGCTAAACCAACTAAATTTTATTGACATTTAGACAGAAAATAGATATTTATGTTGAGTTGGTACCCCAAAAATTTCTCCTAAGCTCCGCCACTGAGTCTTACCAATCTAATCCATAATCAACTTGACAAATCAGTCCTTAAGATTCATAACAACAACTAGTGAGATACACCTCAACTTATCAATCCTTATAAGTCATATCCCTAAGTAACATAGACAACTCCTGTTTCAACCAAATCCAAAATGTACTTAATTTGACTCAATTACATAGAATTCAAACAAATCACAATCACACAAATCACCTAAGAATAGCTAAATAATATATATATATATATATATATATATATATATATATATATATATATATATATATATATATATATATATATATATATATATACAAACAACACATAATTTGTGCCCATCAACTTATTATTAGTACTTCCCCTTACATTGAATTGGTTCCAAAAGAGTTTGGTGATCAGCACTTGCTTCAATTCCGACAATACCTATTACTCATTTAAAACGACTGTCTTAATTTACTATAATCATAACTTAAATCATAACTAGAAGTATTTTACTAAAATTCTACTTAAATTCTTGTGTGTTTCAAAATGCAAGAGACATTTGCTCTAAAAGAAAAATCCCTTTGATAGACAGTTTTCATTCACAAGTTTTGGTGTATTGAGAATGTATCTAAGTTAGAGTAAAAAATTTGAATTGAAGTCTAAGAATACATAAGGACATATAGATTCGGCTTCAGAATGTAATCCTAGAATTTAATCCATTTGTTCACCTACTAAATCAATTCTTGAATAATCATCCTATCTCAAAATGGTGCCATAATTAATTTACCTCATTCATATGGCTTAAATACGATTTTACCCCCTACAAATAGGGGTGTTTTGCTTTTACTCCCACCCAACCTCATATCAACTTTTTCATCTCCAACACAAACCAACGCTTCCATATCAAACCAGAACCCATCTTCTCATTTTCTTCGTCTCTCTCTCTCTCTCACACACACACACACACACAAAACCAGCAAACCATGAGCACAACATGTAAGTTTAAAATCATATTTGTTATGAACAAGGAAAATCTACACTGGTTGCATCTTTCGATCTCTCACACTGTCCGTTGCCTCCTATTGCCCCGCAGTGGTACCAACACTACTCATCAGAGTCAGCGTCATGGTTGGATGCGTATGCCGGTCGTTTTACCCTCTGGCAGTCTATGTGTCCTTCAGTGCATCGTCCCACTCCAGGTGATGCGCCTAGATGTGTCGATTTAGCAGATGATTCTATTGACGACTTATAGATAGATTCACACATTTTTTGTATTACACGTGTATCTATTACTATATCGCGTTTTTGTAATTGTACACGTTTATTTTATCCAACATATCTACACCGTTGATATTAATCAAATCACGAGGCTTCCAATTAAAACCGTTGATGAAATCACAATCGTTAACAACTACAAAGCCCATCATATATATCTCTTTTGGGACATATATACGATGTGCATTTTTAATGCATCGTATATATGTTGATAGTGCGTATATACGTTTGACTTAAAACACATCAATCGTATATACACACAATAGACATATGTACAATGTCAAAAAATTGCACACCGTATATATGTCCCAAAAGAGATATATACGATTCGTGTAAATTTGTAAAAAAAAACAAGTTTTTTGAAGGGTATTTTGGGAATACACTAATGTGTGGGGTATAAGGGAATTGTTTGGGGGTATAAGGAACTTTGTGGGGGTAAAAAAAAAAACCCTATTTCTTCGTTCAAATAGAAAACCCTACTACCTTGTTGATAAAAAAAAAAAAAACCCTACTACCTCAATTTAGGTTTTCTTCGAGTTTACGTTTTCAACGATCAATCTTGTTATTGGAAGCCTGAGCGCAGATAATCACTGATCACAAGAATCCTTTCACCGCCATTCCCATTTCTCCGCTTCGTTACCTTCAATCTAATTCTAGGTATTTGATTCTTCCACAACGTCTTAATTTTCATCGCACCTTATCTGTTTAATCGATTTATTTGATTTTCCATGACTTGAAATTCATGTAATTTACTCGTTTATGAATTAGCCAAAACCAAATTGATTTATTTTGTGGTCTTGCATCGCACTTAGTTGTTATTCTTAATCCTAGTTCCTGAAGTTGTCGCCTTTTTATTTGGTTGAGTTCATAACTTGTGAAGTGATTGTGATAACTAGTTACCATCATTTTTTTGAGTAGTTGAGATATACATTGACGTAAATTATATCTGAGACGCTCGGGTTTTGTGATATCTATTCATGTTTTGGATTCTTTCTCATATGTTTTTCCCCGTATATCTTCATCATGAACTTGTTATGATATGATTATCAGATTAATCTGAAACAAATAAACCTTATCGTTTATCTGTTTTTGTTTGGTTTGTAAAGCTCGAAGCTTGTGGGGAGTCTATGTTTATTTTCCTAATTAGGGTTATCAAGTACTGCAACATATCTGCCCTGTCAAATGGTATCTAATGATTTACCTATGCGTATGTCTTCTCGGAAGAAAAGGAAACACCAGACAGAGTCTTCTCGGAAGAAAAGGAAACATCAGATAGAGGGTGAAGCTGAAAAGGATTCAGACCAAATGGATCAGAGTGTTGAATCCATGGATTACATCTCACAGTTGCCTGATCATGTCATCCATCACATTCTTTCCTACCTTCGAAATGCAAAGGATTTAGTTCGGACCAGTGTTTTGTCCAAGAGATGGAAAGAAATGTGGGATTCTTTCTCTGTTTTCATATTTGATGAGCGAAAGTTTATTGAGGGAATTGGACATGAAGATAGCAGTAATAAGGAAAAGGCGTTTAGAGAGTATGTAACCGACTCTCTGAATAATCACCTTACAGTAAATGTGCCCATAAGGAAATTGTTGGTGCATATGCCCTCGTTTGAACTAGATGATGATGCTCCACGTGTTGATTACTGGGTAAATGTTGCTGTGTTGAAAAAGGCCAAAGAACTAGATCTCCAGGTTGGTTTCACGAATATCTGGCGCTATACTCTACCAGAAATTGTCTTTATATCTGAAACTTTGACCGGGTTAAGGTTAAGTGGTTGCACACTGCAAACTTCCATGGTTTGGATGCTTCCTAATCTGCAGAAACTTTATCTACGGAAAGTTGATGTAGTTGAAAACGTTATTCAAAATCTGATCTCCTGCTGCCATTCAATTGAGGATTTGAGATTTATACAGTGCTCAGGTATGAAAAGTTTGTGTGTTTCGAATCATATTAGTCTCGGTAGGGTTGAGATCCACCACTGCAATAGTCTGAAGATGGTTGAGCTCTGTGCCCCAAATCTTCACACATTTTGGTTTTGTGGCAAAAAATCAGCTCCCTGCAATGTTAGTTTGGATGGCTGCAAATCTCTGAAAAGGTTGACCCTAGAGCATCCACAAGTGACTCGCGACTTATGTGAAAAAAATCAATTTGCCAATTTTCCCTTATTGGAAAAACTGGATCTATGTATATCTGATAAGATTAAAACCTTTTCAATTTCAAACCCTTATCTTAAGAGATTTGCTTTAAAAGGATGCAAGAAGTTGGTTGATGCTCAAGTAACTGCTCCTAATCTTCAGTCTTTTGAGTTCAAGGGTGAGAAAATGCCTTCCATTGACTTCTACCCCTTCTGCCTCACGGATGCCAAGCTTTCTTTTGAAGCTAAATCTGCACCTAAATGTGTTAGGTCTGGTGAAATATTGTGGTATGTGCTGAGATGTTTTATTTTGAAGTTTAAAAGTGAAGGATTTAAATTGGTTATCCACTCTAATAAGGTATTTTTCTCCTAACATCTATGTCGTTTTTTGTTGGCTTCCTTGCTGAATTGCCATATCCAAATAACTTAATTCTTATTAATTTAACTTGGCTGCTTATTGCAGAATATTATTATTTACGAAGATTTGACCAACATCAGATTCCCTCCATTGTCTAACCTGACCTTTCAAATTATCAAATCATCTGCATGTGTTGAGAATATTATGTATAGTTTGTTGCAGACATTGCATCCGGTGTCTGTATCTATAGTTTCTCCTTTTAACAGCAAATTCCCTAAGGTAAGGTTGTTCTCTCTTATTGGTTATTAGAGAATAGCTTAGTTTAGCTTTGGATAGTGTAAAATGTAAATTGATCTAGCTTATGGTGTAAGTACACCTTCCCCACACATTTAGCTTCCCCTTGTAACTTACTGAACAGAATCAGTTAGATCCCCATAGTATCCTACTGCAGTATAAATACTGATGTAAACCATTTGAACAGTTAATGAAAATGAAATATTGAGTAAACAGAATTAGTTTCAATACAGTTAGATTCAGTTTCAGTTTGACGAAATTCCAACTTCTAACATTGGTTTTCAATACATATAGGTGATACGATGCATCCATGTTGATCTAACTTTTTGAATAACGTGGTTGCATTGCAGGCAGTGCATAAAATGATGAAGATCAAAGATGAGGATTTAGTGTGTTGCAGATATAACAGCTCAAAAAATAAATGCTGGCGGCATTTCTTGAAGGATGTCAAGTTTGAGTACTTAAAAGATATAACACCCAAAGAGATCTCAAAATTTGAAGACAAAAGTACTTCTACTACATGGTATGATTGGTTGAAGAGCTCGTCTTTTTTGTCTGAGGTGACTAATCTTAGACTACACTGGAATGTGGACGTGAAGACATAAAAGACTTAGTTATCAATGATTGATAGAAAGCTTTGTTTTGGAACTGATCCTGTTGGCACTATCCTTATTTATGCTTCTTTTCTTCTTTTTAGTTTTTACTGTTACATATCAAACTAAAGATTTCTTCTTTTTACCGTTACATATCAAACTAAAGATTTAGTGATCCCTGGTTATTGAGTAAGTTCTCGATTTGGTCAATGGTCCGTCATCGATTATTCTCTTTCTAATTTAGTCCTTACTTTATTTAGATTGATTAAAAAGTTTTTAATGTTTTCCTATCAAATTAGTCCCTCTGGTAATGCGGGTTACATTTATAGAGGGACTAACTTGACTTGGACAAAACTTTAAGGCCTCTTTAATTATTTAAAATGGTTTAGAGACTAAATTGAAGGGACGTTGATAATTGAGAGATCAATTTAAAGATTTACTTGTGGTAATTTGTTGGGAGGAACAGTTTTGATTTTTATACTGATGAGTGTGATTCTCCGGCCCTTCTGGACACTTTGTATTTAAGTGTTGGGCAGATTTATTCTTAATTCTGAATGGTGACCAGCTACTCTGCTGCTATCTCTTAAATTATAAATTATAAAATGAAATGAGTTGGTGGATATTTGTAATCAGATACTCTGTTTCTAAGATAACAGACCATGCTTTACTAAAAAGCAAAATTGATATTCTTTCCAAATTGTTGGAATCAGATACTGCACAAATGCCACCAATTTGTTTGCTTATATTAATTAACATCACTCTCCATTACAAATAATAATAGTCGTGCTATCATAACAAAACGTTGCTACTTCCGATTTCTAGGATACACCCCTTTGCAAGTCATTTGTCCTTATGGTAAAGAAATACTAGTTCCTTACGCTTTTACTTTATAATTTGTGTTTCTCTTGTTTTTGTTTCATTCTAAAGTAAAAATATATCAAAGGCAAGGGAAGTTGTTTCAATTTACAAGAGAATTTTTTTGTTGGAAACATCAGAAGAACAAAGAAATACTACACCAAGCCTATTTATTTTGTGTTTTGATGCTTGCATGTTTTCCAGATATTTTTCGTTATAAAAATAGCTTATGAATAAGCTCTTATATGATCAACACAATAATTCAGAACTTAATTTGAAAGCCATATTTCGACCCGGACGTTTCCGGGATGCCCCTAATAACCAACGAATGGCAAGTGCTTGCCATAAACACTTAATTAAGTTGTTTATCCAAACCGGCCCATAGTCATATAGATTAACTTATGAGTGGTCTTTTACTTATCTAGATTAAGCTGCAGTACCCAGATGAATTCTTGATCAGTGTGAGTGGCCACTATTGTCCAGTTGTTTATGGTGGCACCCCAGTTATTCGATCATTGACATTCAAGAGCAACCGTGGAAGAACTTTTGGACCATATGGAATTGAAGAAGGGACCCCATTTACGTTTTCAATAGATGGTGGTCAAGTTGTTGGTTTTAAGGGGAGATGCGATTGGTACTTGGACTCAATTGCCTTCATTTTGTCTGATACTTTGCAACCTAAGTCGCTGTTTCAGAGGGTGCAGAAGGGCTTGTATAGACTTGCAAGTACTGCTCCAAAATCTTTATCTTTCAAGGATGCTCACAAGACTATATGAATTTAATCACTTATCCAAACCATCAGTGTAGCATTTTAAATTTAATTAATGACGGGTCAACCTCAATCTGGTATACTGGGAACATCTTAATTAATGTATATCCACGTACAATACTTTATATCTCATATTTATGAGTGTGGTACGTAGTTGGTATTTTTTTGCTCAAAGGACATAGTATAGTGAGGTACGTAGTCTTGCTTTGCTTGCTTGCATTCTTTTAAGCCTCAATGGCCCTTATAGAATTATAATGCCTGGCGAGTCAAATAGGAGTCTGACTGAATTCCTTAGTAGTTGTTACTAAATGGACATAATAGTAATTTCTCAACAATGAAAAAATTCGATAACCATACAAACACTAAATTGTGGTTAGTATACTAACCATTGAATAGTTGTATAATGGTTACCGAAATTTTTTGTAATTGTTACTAATGAATTCCTTAGTAACAGAAGGTGTGTGTTCTTCTTACTCATAGAGTCTATCACTTCTAGTTAACGTATCACCAACAGAATAGAGTAATATTTAGCGTGGTCTAAAATAAGGGGATCTCTTGTCCCATTCATGTTTTTGCTCGTCGTTGAGGGGGTTAGATGTAATGATTCATCGTAGAACATAATCTCTTTAGGGGATTTAGTATTGGAAGCCTAGAGGCAGAATCTCCTTCCTTCACTATGAGATGACACCCTCCTCATTGGTGAGACATCTGTGGAAAACCAAAGTTTCAAATTGGTATATGGCCTCAAAGTTAACTTTCGGAAGAGTTGCCTCATGGGTGGTGTCAATGTTCCATAATCATTCATACTTATGGTGGCGGGATTTCTACACTGCAACATTGGGACCCTACCGTTCAAAATTGTTGGAGCCAACTTAAGGAGCTTAATAATATTGCATTCAATCAACGATATACTGAGACACGGGTTGAAAGGTTGGGGGAATATGTATGTTAGTTTTGGGAGCCGTGTTGTCCTCGTAGTTTTGGTCATCAATAACAGTCCTATCTTGTATCTCTCTTTCTTTAAAATGCTTGCCAAGGTTTGGAAGGTGATTGTGTGGATCAAAAGAGAGTTTTTTTGGGAAGGTACTTAGGGAGGAATAAAATATCGTGGGTGAGGTGGTCGGAGGTATGTAAGTCAAAATGTGAAGGGGTTGGGGGTTAAGGACCTTCGCCTCTTAAAATCGAGTTTTTAGAAAAGTGGAGGTGGAGGCTTTTGGTCGATGGATCTAAACTTTGGAAAGAAGTTTTGGTGGTCAAGTAATATGACCAATCAAGACCTATGTGGTATTACTTTCCCTGCTACTCCTTGTGGTGGAAGGATGTATGTAGGATTGGCTTAGGTATGGATTCAAGCTTGGATTGATTCTTGGATTGTGTATCTAAGAAGTTGGGAAATGCAAAATTAGTTCTCTTTTGACACGGTGTTTGGGTGGGTAATTCACAGTTAAGGAGTTTTTCCTCAAACTATTCTCAATTTCGAAGCAAAAAGAGAGTATAATTGCCACTGTCGAGCATTGAGAGGAAATTGTGTAGATCTAATCTTTCACTTGGAGGAGGAATTTCTTTGTCCAGGAGAATGGCCTATTGGGAATCTTTTGGTTTTCCTAGCCTTGATGACGATTATCTCAAATAAAAATAGGTGCGTTTGGGAGGGCTGTGTTGAGGATATATGTCGATTAGATCGACCTATACTATATTTCTCACTAAAACCCCTTTTATTGGTGGTGCAATCGCCACCTGAGATACATACATGTTTTTTTACGGCTAAATAGGATAAACGTAGTTGTGGTCGATGAACATATGAAGCGTTTGCAATATGAATGTTGAAATTGCAAACATATTGTCAGATATTTCTTTAGTAAGTTATTTTGCTCCTTAAATATATTTTTGTTAGTGATTTTTGTCATTAAATGTGTTTTTTATTAGTTAATTTAGTCCTTAAAATTAATAAAATTAGAAATTCAATGAGGTGTTTGTCTCACACATTGAGGGACAAAAATACCGTTTACCTTGGCCTAAACAAATGAGTTGAAGGGAAATGAGAGAGAAGCAGGAAAGCAAGTATGCATGAGTTAGTTGAAATTAAGTTCAAAGAATTAATTGTCGAATGTGAAAACATGGACACAAGCAGCGAAACAAAAAAGCACCAAAGCTAAAAACGCATGCAAATTGAGCCGTTGATCTCTCTCTCTGAACTGGAATGCCACAAACAGGCTCTGAGACTGAAACAGAAACCATATATGGTGGTGGTTGTGGTTGAGTTGGATAAGTGACATCTTTCTGGGTTGGCGGCAAGAATGTCCCATAGTTTATGTTGTTTTCAGCTTCAAGCCATGATGAGAATGGATCAGGTGGTAAGGGTGGAGCTGATGGCTGGATGGTGGCGGCGGTGGTGGTGGAGGAAGAGCAGCAGCAGCAGCAATGCTCGTCGTGCTCCTGCTCCTTCTTCTTCCTCCTTTTCTTATTGGACCATAGTTTGAGTTTCTTGATTATGTTTTTCATGAAAGAGAGGATTAGATGTGGCTTGGCTTAGGCTGCTTTTTATTTAAGGATGCACCGTTAATTAATTGATTGATATAGGAGCGTTTCTTGCTTAGTTGAACATTTTCTTCTTTGCTTTTCGGTATTTGACCGTTGTGTTGTAGATCCGTTAGTTTACGTTACACACATTTCACTTTATTTATGGATCGGATTCAGTCAAGTCACTTCAAAACTAACCATAAATATTGAGCTTAAAATATATAATTAAATAAAAAATTAATATGTTCATTTTTCTCCTCCTCTTACTTGATATTTGGTTGGAGTGGTTGTCAAAGTGGTGGTTGACGGTTGATCAGAGTGGTTGTTGTAGTGGTCAAAGTGGTAGTTGGTGGGGTCAGGTTTATGATCGGAGATGAACATAGTGGTGATCAGCAGTGGTGGTTGGTGGTGGTCGAAGTGGTGGTTGATGATGGCCAAAGTGGTGGTCGGAGTCGTAATCGCCAACCATTAGTGATGACGTGTTAGTTTCAAAACAAAAACAAAAATTATAGAATACCCAAAAATAGAACTTATAAAACCTATTTTTTTGGTTTTCTGTTTTGATGAAAAACTATTTTTGAAATTAAGAAAAAAAAACCATTTCAACCTCATTTTACCTGAATATGTTTTAGTTTTGAAACTCACACAAAAATCAAAAACTCATAATCACATGAACCCCTAAATTGTCAAAAAGAATCTTGTTGAACTTTCTAGATTAAAAACGCAAAAAGGAAGGCCATGAAGTGTAAGCCCCGTTCTATTAGCCATTTAGACAATGTGAAGCCATTTAAGACAATGTGAATGAAGGCTCCACACATGTCTGTAATGGCCAATGAGACAAGTGCAACTCGAAGACCTGCTTTGTGAAGGCTCCGCAGATGGTGGCCCGGGGACTTTCCTAAGCCCATGAACTAGCATGAGCCCATTCACATCACTTCATGAACCAATTTGTAATGTCGCAACATTCTAACTTTATAAAGGTTAATGTATCGTCTCTACTGGTCGATGTGGACCTCATTCTCATGCGTTCTCCTTTTCTCGACTCTTTAATCTCTAACTAGAACAAGAAACGTATAGAGGTAGGGCCGACTTTGGGCCTGGGGGCCTGTGCAAGTTGTGCTACTGCAGAGGGCCCAGGCCCAATAATTTTTTAGGGCCCCAAAAAAAAAAAAAAAACACGTTATATAATAGTGTTTTCGAATGTATACTAAAATTTGTTGTCCAAAAAAAAAGAATGTATACTAAAATTTCAATGTGCTGTTGTGGCAAGAAGGAGAGGTGTAGGCTTTGGGAACGTGGGGAGCGCGAGTTCATCACCCAGCCTGTTTTTTTATGTAAAACTCGGTCGCTGAGTGGTCTAATTTGATAAAAGTAGAGGCTCAATTTTAAGATTTGCACTGGGCTCATCAATTGTTTTGGACGGCCCTATATAGAGGTATTAATTATCTTGCTCAATCAGAGACGCAATATCCTAAAATTCATCTCATTTATCATTACCCACTCAACCACTCAGTGTCACAGTCACACTGCTGTGAATGCAGCTCTCTCGTGAGTAACGACCAAGACTAATACTACCTCCACAAAATCTCAACAACTTTCCATACATGAAACAAATATTAATGTTTACCCAAGAGCTTGTGATCACAAACCAAAATCACATGGTAAAGCTAAAACCTATGGTGACCAAAAAAAGTAAAGTATTAAAAGTTGGTTATACTGTGTAACCACTCTACACAAACTCATTTAATTGCTATGCTCAACTTCAATCTTCCTTCATCAATAGGGGTAGTGAGGAGTCATTTTAATTGCCATGTTATATATTTCTAACTTATAATACAAACCATAGATAAATCCTTTAGAAGCTAGTTTTAGCTAGAGAAAGATGGACATCAATAGCAGAAAAAAAATATTTGTGATCTTTGTATTTGTGTTATTGGTTTTGGAGAATGCAGATGCACAAGATACCCTTGTGCCAGCAATGATCACATTTGGTGACTCTGCTGTGGATGTGGGGAACAATGACTATCTTCCTACTATTTATAAGGCTGACTACCCTCCTTATGGAAGAGACTTTGCCAATCATCAACCCACTGGGAGATTTTGCAATGGCAAATTAGCTACTGATTTTACTGGTGAGGAGTTAAATTAAACATCAAACTTGCAATTCTCTTAGCTTTGATGCTTTGATATGTAGTAATGATGATGCACATCATGTATACATTTTTCATTGAATGGTCGCTGTAAAAAACTTTACACCATCAACCATTCAGAAATTATGGTATGAGTGACTTTTAAGGCAGTTGAGATAAAGTCAAACATTTTTTATGACATGTTATTTCATAATTGACTGACGTTGTAAAAATTCTCTTACACCAACAGTGTATATAAATTAAATCTTTTTTTCATTCTGAATTAAATGTTCCTTTTACAGCTGATACACTGGGTTTTAAGAGTTATGCACCTGCATATCTTAGCCGTCAGGCATCAGGGAAGAACCTTCTAATTGGAGCAAATTTCGCTTCGGCTGCTTCCGGTTATGACGAAAAGGCTGCTATATTGAATGTAAGTTTGTGATGAACAAACAACACACACTCATGTTAAAAAAATTATGTGTGAAGTTTCAACTTCTTTTTTTCTTTTTTGGCAGCATGCAATTCCATTGTCCCAACAGTTACAACTTTACAAAGAATACCAAAGCAAGTTGGCTAAGATAGCTGGCAGTAAAAAGGCAGCATCAATTATTAAGGGTGCATTGTACATATTGAGTGCTGGAAGTAGTGATTTTGTGCAAAACTATTATGTCAATCCTTTGATCAACAAAGTCTCCACTCCTGATCAGTATTCTGCATACCTTGTAGATTCATTCTCAAGTTTTATTAAGGTATTTTGTCATTGCTGTTCTGTTAAATATGATAATTTATTGGAATAACAAAGCATAAGCATATTCTGTTTTTCTAACATATATAGGAGTTGTATAAATTGGGAGCTAGAAAAGTTGGAGTGACTTCACTCCCACCATTGGGTTGCCTACCAGCTGCAAGAACTTTATTTGGATTCAATAACAAAGGTTGTGTCTCAAGAATCAACAAAGATGCCCAAGGATTTAACAAGAAAATCAACGCGGCGACAGCAAATCTCCAAAAGCAACTTCCTGGTCTTAAGATTGTTGTCTTTGATATTTTCACACCTCTCTATGACCTTGTTCAATCCCCTTCAAAATCTGGTAAGCAATACTTTATGGCATTCATAGCAGTAGCAGTATGCTACTTATTGTTGTAACCTGTCTTGTGATATTGAATAGGTTTTGCGGAGGCGAGAAGAGGCTGTTGTGGTACTGGGATTGTAGAGACAACATCCTTATTGTGCAATCCAAAATCAATTGGAACTTGTTCTAATGCAACTCAGTATGTGTTTTGGGACAGTGTCCATCCTTCACAAGCTGCTAATCAAGTTCTAGCTGATGCATTAATTGTGCAAGGCATAGGCCTCATCACTTCCCCGTGAGTATATCTCCACGAAAAGTTCTGAACTGTATACCGACACTCACGGTGGAAATGATACAAAAGTTTGTTATTTGTTGAGTGTGGAGAAGTCTGTATTCTATTGAATAAAATCTTGAGAAATTTCAATTCAAACTTCAAAGTAACCTGTTTAAGTACACCCGCTTATATTTGCAAGGGAATTCTGCAGTTCAGTTTTCATACCATATTGTATTTATAATTTAAGAGTTTGATTTAGGGGATCTTCCTTTGGATCTGAAACAAATTTACAAGTTAAAAAATGCTGTGATAATCTGAAGTATAATACTATTATTGATGATTGTTCGCCATTTATTGAAATGCGGTCTTCTGTAATACAAGATTGGTGTCTGAACTGCACCTAATGGTTAATAAACATGGTCAACAATACTACCTAATCTAAATTTCTAATGCAAAGTATTCACAGTCGTAAAGGTAAAATCTTTGCATATTGATAATAAGCTAAAACAAACTAACTATATGATGCTGATCTTCCACGTCTTTGATGGTTTGCATTCACACGAGAATCTTTGAGAGCTTCTGCATATTTCTCCAAGTCAGATTTTCCTACGTCTAAAGAACCTGAGAAGGAACCTTCTTCACTTAAACTGCATTTATTAGAGCTTCCCATGATAATGCTACCTGAATATCTCCCATCTCCTTCCTTCATACTTGTCAACCTGGAGAAATCAAACGAAGTTCTACTTCTACCCCCAATTCCAGTTGATGTACTCGGTTGTGGAGAATAGCTATCTTCTAGAGATCCAGATGAAAACGGGCTATGGTGATGATTGCCATCTTTTCCTTGTATCAGTTTCCTAAGCTTGCTAAAAAATTTGGTCTGCCGTGTGGTATTAGTTCTGGAAGACGATGAATTATCAACAGATGAAAAATCATCACACTCTCCACAATCAGTAATAGAAGAAGCTTGGGAGGAGGACCATTGGTCTAAATCAAAGTCCAAAATGCTACCTGGTTCATTATGAGCATACTCAAGTATAAGCTGCTTGGCTTTCTTCTCAGACGTGGGGCTTAGGCATTTACTTAAGTCCTTTGCAACTGTTTTACCGGGTGGGGGCTGATAATTCCGCAGCTCATATCGTAAGCAAGCATTTATCCACCGCATATACACTAATTCTTCAATATCCGAACATCGATCGGATTGTAGTTGCTCAATTTGCTTCATCAAGCCCTCGTTTTCTTCTCTGAGACGCTCACTTTCTTGCTTCGCAGCATTTGCCTGCATTCCAAAAACACAAGGTAAAAATTGTAAGTAATAAACAGTGATTGTAGGAAGAGAGCAGGTGATGATAATAATCTTACTACCTCACGGTCTTCCAGAACAGCATTTGCAAGGATCTGAGTAGAAGCCAATCTTCGAGATATATCAGAATTTTCGATCTGCAATCTTAAATTAGATTTCCTCAATTCTTCTTCTTCAGACTCGAGAGCCTTTAGTTTTTGCAGCTTTATTCTAATATCTTGATCACAAGCAGCATCTTTGCATTCTTGGTCTCGCAACTTGGCCACTCTTTGTTGAAGAGTAATGATCTGTTCCCTATTCCAATCTTCTTCATTCCTAATTTTCTTATTGAGCAGTTCGATTTTAGCTTTTGCTGTCTCAAGCTCAGCCAGCACCTTTGCATGATTAGTAATCTGTTCTTTTAAACTCCAATTCTCTGACAGTAGATTTTTAACCTTCAGATTGAACATCTTTACTTCCATATTGCTTATCTTCAATCTATTCTGAAGTTCCCTTACCGCTGTTTCTTGCTCTCTAAGACCACAGTACTCAAGTAACTGAACCTCAAGATTTTGTTCCTTGTCTTGAAGCATCCTAACAATTTTCCTGAGTTGACTTATCTCTTGCTCATAGTCATCCTTATTATCGGGACCTGCGTATCCTATGCAAGATCCTACCTTTAACTTTGGTGCCTCTATATCGTCTTTAAAAATTTTTCCGACAGTGGTGGCTTCAAACTCTACTTCCCTAACAAGTTCATTAAACTCGGGTAGGAGAAACTCATCTTTTGCTCCATTTTGTTTACTGCTGGGGGAGAGAGCAATAGGAGAATTTTCACTTCTCAACCTGTTGATGGACGTTTCTTCCTGTATGTAAAAAAATGCATCTTAGAAGTTTCTTCTGCCAATTTATTTATATAATATGTATAATCATTATGCTAGTGGCTAGTTGCGAAAACTTAATACGAAGATGAAAGCTGCACATTTATGTGTTTCCACAAAAGTGTCATGAACATAATGATCATATAGAAGGTTTAAATGGTAGAATCCAATTGGCCATTGACCATCATGATCACATTCATGTACTCATTTGAACCAAAACCAGATTTGAAATTGGTTCTATGCACACAGATTCAAAACCATTCTACAGCAGATTCACCTAAACAAAGCCAGTTTTAATATCAAACAAGCACGCAGGTTCAGTTTTGAAATCCAAACCAAACAATTATAGAAGCAAAGTGAAGGTAAAAAATATACCTCTGAAACAGTGGTGCAAGTACTTAATGATGTCCCTATATCTCCTCCTAAATTAACTTCACCTGAGAAAGACATCATACAATTCACCAAAAAAATATATCAACTGGATTCATCATGATTCATGAAAGGTACAAGGGGGCAAAAAGAGATTAAAAATCGATATGAGGCTGCAGAAACAAACCTGAAGTACTCCCTGTGGAGGACTTGGGAGAAGAAGGCTTAATTCTACTGATTTTGAGGCGTGAGCGGAGAAATCCAGCAAATGAAAGAGCCAAAGCCAAACCAATTTTCACTATAATAGGCTTAATTATACCCCTCTCCCTCTCCTCTTTAATCATCACAATTAATCTAACTGTTCTTTAATCAATGAAGAAAGAGGAAGATCACATATCTCTTCATCACCATCTTCCATCTCAAAATATCCTAACTTTAAGACTCATGTATGGTTCTTTATGTCTAGAAACACACCAAGTAACAACCAATATTGATTAGGAGAATTCAACATACACAAGATCAGAAACCGTTCAATTAATAAGAACCATGTTAAATTGATTCTAAACATAAGCAATAGTTTTACAGAAAGTAAAAGAAATAGTGCTTGATCCATTACTATTAAGTTCAAAACACTCAAAAAGGGAATGAACGGGTATAAGCAGAAATCTCTAAATTCAAATTCAAATAAAGAAACGGACAAAAATTGAGTATAAGGAAGACAAATACATACCACAACAGAAATTAACATGAAAAAGAGAAAGGTATTTGCTTTTTTGTTTTGGAGCTTTGCTTTGTATTCTATGTGTGTGGGGTTGATGTTTGTTGTCTTTTGGAAACTGCTAAGGTTGCGTGTCAGGATGTGTGTCTCTCTGGTGACAAGACAAAGATAGCAACTAGGCGTTACTATGAATGAAGTATTGCAAATCAGAAACTGAAATTATTGAAGAACCGAAAAAAAAAAGGGACAGGTAGAAAGGAATCAAGTTACACGCTTCCACTGAGTCAACAACGAAGCCAAATCATTTTCAAAGAAAAACTGAAAGAAGGAAAAAAACGCCAAATAAATTGGTCACAGATGCTGCAATGACCTAATTGCCCCCAAAATAGAGAGATTTTTTGGTGTAATTACCAAAGTAACCTCAATTTTGGCCCATTTTTTTCCGCCTAATTGGTAAACTTTGTTTCTTACTTTTATATATATATATAAAAGAAAGATAAAAGATACTGAATTTTGATTATAAAAGAAACGTAAAAAGTGATAGAAAGATAAAAGATACTGAATTCTGTATCCAGAGTCACATCTAGAGGAGGTCTTAAAGTTTTAATCCAAAATGATGAGGGATTACCAGACAATGTTACAGAAAATGTAGTATATAAAGAAGTATTCAATAACTTGCATTGAAGCCACTTCTGAACGTCGATTACGTAGTATAGTCTCGTCTATAAATTTCCAACACTTTATAATATACAATGGCTTGTATCTTTACTTGTATTATTTTTGACCGTTACTATCAACATAACTGTACCCCCCTTAACGGACGCCCCAATATATGACCATGTTTATTGCACGGGGAGGTGATTAATAGGCATACAGATGTAGTTTCGAAAAAACATCAACATTTTATAAGGGGGTATAAAAATACGTAACATATATATATATATAAGACGAAGAGGCAACAATAGCCCTTGGTGGGATGAGGCAACAATGTCGGTCCAAAAATATAGAGTGGGGGTATATTAGTAAATAGTGAGGTACAAAATGAGGGGTACATTTTGATAATAAAAAAAAGTGTTGGACAAAAAAAAATTGTCAGGGGTATGTCGGTCCAAAAATATAGAGTGGGGGTATATTGGTAAATAGTGAGGTACAAAATGAGGGGTATATTGGTAAATGGTGGGGTACAAAATATAGAGTGAGGGTATGTCGGTCCAAAAATATAGAGTGGGGGTATATTGGTAAACAGTGGGGTACAATGAGGGGTATATTTGTAAATGGTGGGAATAAAATTTTCACACAAAAAGTGGATAAAAAAAAGAGTGTTGGACAAAAAAAATTGTTAGGGGTATGTCGGTCCAAAAATATAGAGTGGGGATATATTGAAGTGGGGTACAAAATGAGGGGTATATTGGTAAATGGTGGGAATAAAATTTTCCCACCAAAAGTGGATAAAAATAAGAGTGTTGGACAAATAAAAAAATTGTCAGGGTATGTCGGTCAAAATATATAGAGTGAGGTATATTGGTAAACAAAGTGAGGTACAAAATGAGGGGTATATTGGTAAATGGGGATACAAAATATAGAGTGGGGTATGTCGGTCCAAAAATATAGAGTGGGGTATATTCAGTAAACAAGTGGAAGTACAAAATGAGGGGTATATTGGTAAATGGTGGGAATAAAATTTTCCTACAAAAAAGTGGGAAATCAACGATTGTGTATTAATTAAGAGAGATAATAAAAAAGAGTGTTGGACAAATAAAAATTTATCGGGGTATGTCGATCCAAAAAATATATAGTGAGGGTATATTGGTAAGACAAAATGAGGGTATATTGGTAAATGGTGGGGTATAAAATATAGAGTGGGGGTATGTCGGGCCCAAAAATATAGAGTGGGGTATATTGGTAAATAGTAGGGTATAAAATGAGGGTATATTGGTAAATGGTGGAAAAAAATTTCCCACCAAAATGGCTAAAGTCAACCATTTTGCCTTAATATATAGAGATATAAAAGAAAGATAAAAGATACTGAATTTTGATTATAAAAGAAACGTAAAAAGTGATAGCATCCACCATCAATTATGCCAAGTCATCGATCTTTAGCATGTAATTCAACAGCTAAGAATTAAGTGTGGCAGCTTCGGTCAAAAATGGTTAGTTGTGAGTTGTTTATCTAGAATCCATACCTACCCACCCCTATCTAAATCAACTCGATTGCTTCACCCACAGGCCCGAAAATCCGATATCACTCGCCTGGTTGCACAATTTTTCCACGGTTACCTCGGGTGGCGGGCGAGTAAGAAATTTTGTCTAGCCCTAGTCTTCGACCTTGTGTTTTGGTTTTGGAGAAGCAGTGGAAGGTTTGATATAGTGGTTGGGTTAGTGTTAACACCACAAAGCGTGATGGTTCAGAGTAACCTCATTTGCAGCTTGTATACTTCTCTTCATACAGCTTTGCAAACGCCACAACTTACTCAAGTTTTGTGGTGTTAACACCATCACGTCCCTGCAAATGTTTGGTTGTAGCCCACCCAAGAAACATCTTTGCTCACGCCAAACCCACGATTTGCGAGTGATGCGAATTCCTTGCAATACTTTGCTACTAAATCAGTTTGAGCTAGCTCGAAGACACTTGCTTTAGGGAACCCGATGACTTGGCATAATGGATGGTTGATGCCATCACTATTTACCTTATATTTTGCCTTTTTACCATTGAAATTGGAAACGTGACATACTCAGAAGTGGACTAAATTTGACATTTTCCTAACACCTTATTTGATTATATTGATTAGCGAATATTTTACCTCTTTACCATTGAAATTGGACATGTGGCATACTCAAAAGTGGACTAAATTTAACATTTTCCTACACTAATTTGATTATATATATATATATATATATATATATATATATATATATATATATATATATATATATATATATATCACCTTTTTTGATTATATGGATATCAAAAATGTTATTTGGACATAGATTTTTAGACAAAAATCGACATAAACCAACTTACAACACCAATTAACCAAGTTTTTTTTATTATTACCAAAGCCTCGCTTTTTTCACAGTTTTGGCGTTGTTTAAAAACTTGGTTAATCGATCAACACTAAATGGCCTGCAAAAATTTGGTTAATTGATGTTGTAAGTTGGTTTTTGTCGATTTTTGTCTAAATATATATGTCTATATAACATTGTTGGATAGATATTGATGGACAAGTGGCATACTCAGAAAAGGACTAAATTTGACAAATTTCCTAGCACTTTATTTAATTATATACATTTTGATAGACAAGTGGCATGCTCAATAGCAGGTTAAATTTGATATTTTTCGTGTGGTGGAGTGATTCGAGATGAGATCGAAAGGTGGATTGTAGAATTGTTAATTGGGCAACACTACAGCTTACGTTGCAGAATTGTGGGGGGGTGTATGTGGGGTTGAAAATTGTTTCGGAGTGAGGCTTTAATCAAGTGGAGTTCACATTGATTTTGATGGGGAAGACCGAAGAAAGTTCTCAAGGAAGACACCTAATAAGAAAAATTTGTACCCTCTTACTCATGAATTGGTCTGTTAGAATCCATCATATCTACCGGAAAGCCAACAAGGTTGATGATGGTCTTACAAATTTGGGATGTTCCACTGTATAAGGCAAGTTGTTGCCGCTGATGCTATTGAAATATTTACTCATCGTTTGATCATCTGTAATCTCTCTTTGAACTTAGACCCCTTTATTATTTTTTAAAAAAAAAAAAAATTGATATTTTCCTAACACTTTTATTTATTATATAAATATATCTGATTTGAATATACTGATTGATTGGTTAATTATTATATAGATATTGATTGATTTTTTTTGGTCAAATATAGATATTGATGATAGATATTTTTTTTATAAGCACAATGATTGATAGATATTGATATATACTACCTCCGTGACATTTTATATGTAGTTTAAGTTGTTGTTGCACATATTAAGAAAAATAATTAGTAGTCTATATTTTATAAAAAGAATTATTTAAATTATTATTTAATCCTTTGTCTCTCAATATAGATAACCGTGAATCATTTATTAAATGTAAAAAATTATAATAATTAATATGAACGATAGTAAAAAAATATGTTAAATGCTTTCTTAAAATGTAAAAAACAAATAATTTAAAACAAATTAATTTTCCTAAAACTACTTATAGAATAGGGAAGTAGTAGCACTTTTCCCCGGAATTTATAATTTGAACTTTACCCGGGTTCATCCCTGTCGCTTGGCACGACATAAACCCTAGAAATGCGTTGCAGAGAGTTCATGCAAAATGTGACATAAGCTGATTTGTGCAACGCAACAGTACTTTCAAATTTGGTTTCTTCTAACCCAAGTATCAAACGCCACCACCATCATCATCATCATCATGAGACTCCTCAGAGCAATCTTCATCCACCACAACCACAAGCGCCACCACCTACTCCTCAACCCCAAATGCGTTTTTTCATCTCTGTTTTCCAACTCCACTTCCCCTGCTACACCACCGGAGGAGACCGATTCCCCAGAACCTACTAGAACAAACGAAACCACTACTAGTTGGAGCATGTACGGCAGTGTAGTCGCAAAACAGAGACATAGCGATCACAGTGACGACGACGAGGTAGAGGAAAAGCCAAGCGAAAGTGGATTTTTAGTGAACCTGAAGAAAAAGGGAAGTATATTTAGGACGCCGAAGAGAACCACGGGGAAACTGAAAACTCAGTGGGTTTGTAACAATTGTGGGTATACAGCAGGGCAATGGTGGGGCACCTGTCCCTCATGTACCATGTTTGGTACAATGAAAGAGTTTCATGAAGCTAAACTCAATGATGCTTCAGCTGATAATAGTAAGCTTAGAAATGGTTTATCAGTTTCTGAGGATGCAATGGGTTCGTGGCTTCCACAGCGAGCTGATCAGTTGAACCCTGTCAAATTGAGCGACGTAAACCGTGGATTCGACCTGCAGAATTGGAGACTTCGTTTGTAAGTTTTTTTTTCCTATTTTGTTTTTGGATTTTGTGTGTTTTAGATAATGTAGTAAATTAGTAATTGCCATTGGGGATTTTTAGGGTTGATTTAAATTTCTAGGGACTAATCTTGAGGATTTTCAAGTACTTAGTGACCAACTGTTTTCTATGAAAAAGGTCGATCTTCAAGTGAACTAGTAGGACTTGATCTTGATTTGTATCTGTGAGCATCTGCTCCTCTGGCATGGTGCTTCTCAAGTGTCATACTTTGTAGTTCTCTCTGTTATCAGGTCTGGCCCTTTTGGAGATGAAGTTTCTACTGTGCTTGGTGGTGGTCTTGTACCAGGTTCAATCCAATTTACTTATTTGCAATGATATACTAGGCTCAAGAGTCATCAGATGCATTGTTTACCATTTTGTGTGTGTTTAATTAAAAATGTATTTATGCATTGTCTTTTTCAGGTAATAACACACTGTTCTTTGCAATTTCATCAAGTTTAGTTCATCTGCTATGACTGTGGGATTAGCTACAATCGTAATATCCATGAAGGTTCGGGCTTTGAGCAAATTTTTGCCTTAACTATGTCCAGTTGGGTGGGACTAAGACAGGCGAGTTCTGCATTTGGTGATTGCCGATTGGTCTTATTGAATGGATCTTTACTGGAGCACTGAGCACCACAAGCTCATTGAGTTTAATATTTGAATTTTCATAAAAATGCTTCCAGCTGATTGTCTGTGATGTCCTAACATTTTTCGTCATCAAGTTTCCTTGATGGTTTGGCACATGATGAGTTTGACTATTCATGGATAACTTTATCTGTTACTGTTGTTTTGAAGGCTCTTTGACTTTGGTTAGTGGTGATCCTGGTGTTGGGAAGAGTACCCTGTTGTTGCAGGTGTGTAGTACTTTTTCAAAAGTTTGGTGATCAATATTCATTTTATGGACTGGTGAACCGTCAATAATGCTTGGTTTATTTGCAATGTTAAATTGAAAGATGGCAGCAATGATAGCAGACGGATACAATGGCAATGAAGCTAGTCCAATTTTATATGTATCTGGTGAAGAGGTTTGCTTTTAATAGTCTTCTTGATAATTCTGAATCATGCTTTTCATCAGGATCCTCATCACATGATTGTTTTAAATTGTATTTGTATTCAAGCTACAAAAAATATATTTTTTATAGTTATATGTTTATGTCATAACATTTGCATGTTGCTTCAATATTCCTACATTACATATTCTAGAGTAAGTTTGTAATTTTCTGAACACAACTAATGTAAAATAAGGGAAAAGGTGTTGACCGTGGTTGTCTAACTCGTGAATTAATAATGAGTTTACGTGTCAAGATAGCAAAATCTGGTTAACTCAGACAAACTCATTCTTGAGTAGATTCAGGTAAACTCGCTTGTTACTCACGAGTTAGCAGGTATGGTGGAAGGGAAAAAAGCCCAAAACGACAATCTTTGAATGCATTTCATTTTTTCTTTCATCGTAGTTAAGTTTGAAACCACACCCAAATAAAGAATTTTGAGCGAGTGAAACTTCTGCTACTCTCCTTCCATCTTTCAACCTTCACTAAGAACCTGCCACTTCACAGAGCAATGTGCTGTGATTCTGAATCTCTAACCTCTGCTGGTTTCAATTTTGCCATCTAACGTTTTATTCCTTGTACTAGGATTTTGCTGTTTCAGATTCACCATCTAATCTGAATCCCCATTTAACATTTTGCTCCTTCAGTTTCACTATTTAATATGAATTTGAATCTGAATCAATTTTGTACTTTTATTCACCCTTCCCAAGACTTTTGTCCTTTTATGATCCGTCATTTTACAGTGCACTTTGGAATTTTGATTTTTTAATGAGTTGGAATGTTGAATATTACTGTGTTAATGGTATAGTATTATGTATTTATGGCGATTATTGTTTTTAAATATTGCTTTTCATGTTTGGTAAACTCATAGTTGAGTCTGTGGAAGCTCCAAGAGTTTACGTAGATTCTCAAGTTTGGCAAGTTTGATTGTTGGCCTTTACTTCTTGGCCTATTTATCGTATCATGCTAAATCTTGTATTTTGTATTGTAGACAGAGGTAATCTTTGGTTTCACTGCAGTTGGAGGTGGATAATGCAGTTTGGCTTAAAATCTCTATAACTTTCTTTTGGGTCTCTAACATTCTTTGAGTTTTTCTGTCTTCTTATGTGTAGAGCCTTCAGCAAATTGGTCACAGAGCAGATCGGCTTGAAATTAAATCTGATATTTATTTGTATTCAAGTACTGATATTGAGGTATTGTCTTGGATTCTTCTGATTTGATATGCCTGCTAGCATTTTCTGTCTTTTTTACTTTTTTTGATACATAAATTTTGATCATAAGTTATTATTTTGAACTACTAAGGAGTTTGTTTACATGTTGTGTTATTCTTAGTTGACTAGAATGGAGCAGTGCATAACAAAGTCTATAATTGTTTTCTTTTTTGTTGCACTTTTTACATGGTTTCAGGACATATTAAGGACAGCCCAGTCTCTCTCCCTTCGTGGTCTGGTTGTTGATTCGATACAAACTGTTTATTTGAAAGGAATAATCGGAAGTGCCGGAGGGATTGTGCAGGTTTTGAATCTACCAAATTTAATTACCCTAAAAAGACTTCGAATTTATCTTAGATGTTTGAGCTTTTACGTGCTACGTACATCCATTGGGTTTGTTTTAAAATGATACGTGACATACATCAAGTGATATAGTATGGAATTTTTTTCTGGCATTTAATTAACTTTTACCCCCTTTTCTTCCGTACTAATTTCTTTCTCGTATTGATCATTGTCAAAAATAATTTTTATGCAAAGATAAACTCATGATTTAGTGATTTTCTCTTGCTTAAACTCTGCTCCTCAACAAAAAGCATCAAAATGCACTTACCATACCTTTTGTTCTGAGTGAAGTCAAATGCTGGTTGTGGTACATGACTTTTTAAAGGTTGGTGACAGGTAAAGGAATGTACTTCGGCTTTGATGCGGTTTGCTAAAACAACTAACATCCCAGTACTTTTGGTGAGCATACATCCATCAATTTTGTTAATTATATTTAAGTGGTTAATTGTATCTATTTATATACTGTCATGTTTTGCTTCAGATCTTCTTTGACAATAGTGGACAACAGAAACTATAAAAGCATTTATGATCAAAATTTTATAGTTTCTGTTGCCCTAAGAGAGCAGGGTCATGTCATTGGAATTGCTTTCCGTACTTCATTTATAATTTATCTTCAGGCATTTATTTCAATATGTCCTTTGAATTTGCTTACATTCATGATAATCTTTTAATTTAATTTTATTTTTTACTTTTTTGTTTCATGATACAGATCGGACATGTGACAAAATCTGGAGACATAGCAGGGCCTCGTGTCTTGGAGCATATTGTTGATGTTGTTTTGTATTTGGAAGTCAGTACCTTGTTACATTTATCTTTCCTTGGGTATTTTAAAGCTAATTTGTGCTTATCATTTCTAGTTTTAACTACTTAGCATGAAATCTTTTTTGGGTTTCTTTTACCCTTCCAGATTTATAGTATTGCTCTTACACTGTGATTCACGAAGTCTTCATCTAGTATGTACTATGTAGCGAATATAGTATTGTGCATTTATTTCAAGTTTAGCTGAATTAGAATAATTTTTTGCTAAATCACACTCTTTAGAATTTGAGTTTTGAGGTCTACCTCAAAAGTGACCTCAAGATTCAAGGGTAAATCTTCTAATTATTAGGGGTGATCAATCAAATAAATCAAATGTGTTTCTAACTGGTAATTTTTTTCACTCCTTTCTGAAATCCGTTATGCATGCATTATAGCATTATGGTTTTTGGCTTTGCTACTCCCTGAAGTTTTGTTTTTGGGTACAACCCTGATGGATTTTAAAAATAGTTCATATTTGTTTTTATGATATTGCTTTTAAACTAAAATCTGGCTGTTTTGTTTACAAAATATTGCAATTTATGTCCATGTTACTTATAGTTTCATTCTTGAATCACTGGATGCCGTTGCAATTTTCTCCATGCTAATTGCTTATATTAATGCTCAGGGTGAGAGGCACACTTCATACCGAATGCTCCGTGCTGTGAAGAATCGGTTTGGGTCCACTGATGAGGTAAATGCTACAACCATTGTCTACATTAAGGATCTATTCTTCCTTGATTGTAACTACTTTGTTCTAGCTGGACTTTTGAAAAACTGTCTGTCAGCTGTGTTCCCTATATCTTGCAGTGTGTACTAGCATCGATGTCTTGCTCTTTTCTTTTAGTCTATGTCTGTGCTAGAGACTAAGAATAGAAGCGTATGAAGTGACTATAGTATTTACTGAACAAATAGATTACAAGAGTTTTCCCAACCTTCCGAGCACAGCTCCATCAGAGGATTCAATACCTCCACCCAGCTGAAAGCAAAAATAAAATGGAACACGGAAACCTGACCCTCCCTATGCCACTATATCCCCCTTCCACGTGATTAGGTCTCTTCACCTCATAACTAAGTAATTTCCTTGCAGAATTCCCTTCCTACCCCTTCTAAAGAAAACTAGCAAAATCTTGGACCAGTCCATCACTTGAACCTGTAACCTCCTTGTAACTAACTGTATGTTAGTGTCTACATGTGGTGCTTGATAATTTTGAGAATGTGGGTATATCTTCCTATGCTCCTCTTCTTACATATATGGCAGGAAGTTTAAATCGTTGTAGTATGCATTGTGATGTGTCATTTGATCTGATGTGTGCAGGACTGAAATTTAGACAATGAATTTATTTTAAAGGATTTTACATGTCAATTTTTTTCCCGTCCGCCTCAATTTAACTAAGAATTGATAATTATGCATTATTTATGTCAATTTATTAACAGTATTTAGGCTTCTATTTTCCCCCCTTTAATCATGCTGATCTGAGAAATTTGTTGTTTGATTTGATCTGTGTTGTCATTGATTTATGTGATCAGCTTGGAGTTTTTGAGATGTTACAATCGGGATTCCGGGCTGTTTCAAATGCCACTGAAATGTTTCTCACCGAACAAGACCCCGATTCAGATGTTCTAGTTGGTTTAGCTTTTACTGTAATAATGGATGGTTCAAGAACTTTCATAATTGAAATACAGGTAATTTTTTATTATTATAATTGATACAAAACTAAAGATGATTATCTTTGTTGCATGGTTAGAGTTGTTGCCGAGGACGTCATAGGTGTGAGTGTGAGTCGTGGAATAGCCTCTTGCAAGTGCAAGGTAAGGCTGCTTGTCATAGACCCACAATGGGTTTGTCTCTTCCATGATGCTAATCGCCCACGTGACATGTTGTCTACTATTATTTATTATTATAAAAAAACTCATAAATATGATATCTACAGATCTGCTACATCATTTGAAATTCCTGCCATCCCAAACAAATATTTAGATACAATATAAGAACTTACGAAGTTTTAAATTGAAGAAAATTGATAACAGGATCAGATTTGCTTGCTTTTCTTTTCTTTTTTTAAAATTCGAGAGCCAAAATTGCACGAAAACCAAAGTCCAAACTAGTGAGTGCAAGGAAGCCTTATTAATACTAATTTATAAAAAACAATAAGTTGTCAAGTTCTCTGAGGATTTCATTCTGTATTGGACAATTTTGTTCAGACACATCATCATCATCACCATCAACCTTGTCATTAATTATGGATATATTGCAAGCAAGTGCAAGGAACACTGATGGCTTCAGAATCGTACTTTCAGTACATTGGTGGTGAGGCTTTGCAAGAGTCTTCGTTTATCACCGGAACACCTTTCCTCAAAACTCTAATCACATTATTCTGAGAGTGTATTTATCTCTGAATTGAAATGTCTTCATCTGTGTCCTGTGTTCATCTTCTTCATCTTTAATATTTATATCGATGTTCCTTAAAAGGAGATTATTTAGATTAGTTTTCTTTTTTGTTTTGCAGGCACTCTGCCTTTCAAATTCCCCAATACAATTGGCAACGGCAAGAGTAGTTAATGGAATTGATGTAAATAGAGCCAATATGATCAAATGTGTAAGTTATTGTTGATGATTCTCACCATGTTTCATTGCTTTCATAATTGTACAATATGGTCAATATTTTTCTCCTTTATCTTAATGAGAAAATGAATGAAAGGAATACTTGGTGTCCGGTGTGATGTTTATTTTCTTGTTTAAGTATAATCTGCTGCATTGAAGTTTGTTCAGTTGTGCATTGATCATTCTCCTGTTTGTAAACTATAGGTTCTTGCAAAGCAAGCAGGTCTTCATCTCCAGGTAAATGTGCTGATTAATAAAATTGACGTAACCTTTGAAGTTTGTTGTTCCTCTCCTAATGCATTGCCTGATAGTGTGTTTCTGTTTCATCGTAATATTCATTCTTGCAAATATTGATGTTTTCGCACAAACTGTATATCATTTATTTAAATAAAAATAGATCTGGAAAATAAAGAAGTGTGAATATAACACATGAAAGCTGTTTTTAAATATGGTAATGTCAAGAAACATGGCTATCTTTCTTTCCAATTCTTTTATTTTGGTTTCTAAAATGTTGAAAATTGATCAGCTCAGTGAACCACTCATGACCAAAAAACAAGGGCAGTGACTAGCACCTAGGGTGGGTGGGACTACCTAACAGAATTAGTCTGTAGATCATTCACTGAAACCACGTAAAAAATGCAACTTGGTTTGACAAAACTCCTGCTATCGAAGAAAAAGGCAAACCTAAGGTAATCAGTAAAAGTTCTACAAAAAATGGGGCAGAGTTTCTTCAAAAACCACGACGTTGTAGAATGTGCAAATACAAAACTAGAATTGAAATTCAACATAATTTGTCCACACAATATAGTTAATAGTTCACAAAATCCAATTTAAACAAGATTGTAGCATTACCCAGTCCCAACAATACCACATGATCCGATCATAAATACCCAGAAGAAGATAACAATTATAACAATTTTCCCCCCAAATGTGGATCTTGCTTGTAGATAACCCAGCAGCGTCAAATTCTAAATGTCCACTGTAATACTCAAAAGTCAAAACCCCAGGTGATCTGAACTAGATACTACCCTTTGCTTTTATCTGGGAAACAATTTGGAGTGCATAGTAGAACTTAGCGAACCACCAATATATAGCGCAACAAAAATGCCTTATCCACAAAAGGGAAAACTACACTTGAAAACATATTTTTCATGAATGAGAGGGTTAAGCTACCAAGTTGTTTGCTATGTAAATAGAAAGGGTACTCTTAAACAGCTCCTGTCATGGTGGGGTCGAGGGAAGTGTAGGGTTCATGAGTGAATTCTCTTGTCATCCAAAATAATTGTCTGCCCGTGTCCATGTTTTGTTTAATGCTTAATATATAACAGGCCGAATTATTTTCTTCTTTTTGGTATTTGTGTGTATATATATATATATATATATATATATATATATATATATTCTATTTCCTTATTTTGCATTTGTACAACAGGTTGTGCATTTGAATGTTGTTAGTGGATTAACATTGACAGAGACTTCAGGAGATCTTGCAATAGCAGCTGCAATTTGCAGCAGGTTTGAATTCTAATTTGCTTGAAATGATTTTCAGACTCGTTGATCCAACAATGTCCAACAAAGTATTATGAGAATTTAGGGGTGATTTTTCACCATTTCAAACTCCTCTGGTGTAGAAGTTAAGTTAGAATCTGGCTAACATGCGTGCTTTCTTTTTCAATATAATTTTCTAGATTTCTTTTGTTGATTAATTTTTTATTTTTTTGTTCTTTTTTGGTTGACAGTTTCTTGGAGTTCCCTATTCCAAAGGGCATTGCATTCATTGGTGAAATCGGCCTTTGCGGAGAGCTTCGCATGGTGAGCCTGTTCTTCCTAGTATAGAATATTGATATTTGCTACTATGGTTTAAAGGCAAAATTAGCATCTTCAATTCTCAATACTAGTATTATAGCGGTGTGGTGGTTATTATATTATTATAGGGTCTATTGATACCAATTTGCTTATCAAGCTGTGAAAGCCTCTGATATTTTAAGATCAGCTGCCTGTTACATATTTCAGATATCTGAATAGTGAGGAAAGTACTGCTGAGATATTATTATTGAACTTTGTTGTGGAGTGTGCACTTGAATTATCTGGTCGGTTATAGGAAGTTTTGTGCTTTCTTAGCCCAGGGATCTTAGTTTGCTTTGCATTTGATAACAAAACTTCTCATCCTTTTTAGAACTGCTTTTTGCTTATACTCACTCATGAAGCCAAAATTTAACAAATTTATTCGTTTCTTTATTTACTTTATCGAGCTTTAGCATGCTTTTTGTTTATTGAATGATACAGGTTCCAAGAATTGACAAAAGAGTACAGGCATTGGCGAAGTTGGGTTACAAAATGTGTGTAGTACCGAAGCAAGCTGAAAAACTTTTATTAGGAACTGAAGGTCTAGAAAAGATGAAAGTTGTATGTTGCAATAATCTGAAGGAGTTTATTAACGCTGTATTCAGAAGAGACAATCAAAGATGCTGCTAGTGTTGTACAGATCTCTCTATGCCTCTCTCCTGTTAAGATGCTGCTAGCATTGTTTTTTGGTAGCTGTGTGGTGTTGTAGCTTCTAGTTGGTATGTGTTTTGATAGCTCTGGTGTGATGTGATGCTGCTTGTGTTAGTTTGTTTTGTTTGTGGTCTGTTAGCTTAGGTGTATCTTGTTGATCTCGTGATTAGCATTGGTGTGGTGTATCTTGTGTTAGCTTGCTTTGATGATGTTTTGCGTTTTCGGTGTCTTACTTCGGCTTTGTTTGTCCAAAGCATTTTGGTTCATCCTATTTCATCTTTCTTTGCAAAGATGAATTTCTATTAATGATATTTCCTATTTATCCGAAAAAAAAAGATGTACTTAATTTTGACACCTTTAGAAGCTTGTAAATATACCAAAGCTAGAGGCACTATAATTTATAACTAGAACTTAAGAGGGGGGTCAAAGTTTTTAGACTGTATGACCTTATAAGTTATGCTTGTAATGTTAATTCTACTATTTTTATACTGTATGACTTATAAGCTATGCTTGTAATGTTAATTCTACTTTCTTTTCCTGTCGGTTACTACCACAACGCTCTTCTCTCCTTCATTGATAAGCTGCACACGCGAAAGAAAAGCTTTCACTTGGTGAACTAATAATATAATACTGCAAGAGTAACATTTTTACAAAACGAAACTATAGCACAATACAGAAATTTCAATAAATGTTTTTGCAGCTAAGGATTACATTTGTAGCTTTGTTTAAGGGTAGGAATCCCCTAATATTTTATGAGAAATTTTCTCTAACTTTGTATTTATCTCCCTCCATCAATTTCTCTCATCTTATTTTCGTCCATTTTTATTTTTCTCCCTCATCAAAAATGCTTAAAATTAGCAAAAATTAGAGTATGCAAAGTTGAAAAAATAGTAGTTAGTTGGCAAATAGTGTTGTGGGTGTTTTTATTAACATTGCTTTTCAACTTATTTATGATATTTTTAAAAAAAAGTATTAATCGCTAAATGATTAATTTAAACAAACAAATAAATAATATTTTTAAACTAAACATCTGATATCATATTTAAACAATGTCATTGATCTTTTGATTAAAAACCAACACCATTGATCTAGTAGCATAAGCTATCTCGGTACATGAAGATCGACCGGACGTTCTCGTAGTGACAAATTCAGTATTGGCCAGTGTAAAATTTACTCCTAAATACGAGTGGAGAATTGTCTTTCGTTGAAAGCGTTGGAACACTCATTGAGTAGTCAGTAGTGGTTTGAAAAAAATTGAATATGATATTTAATTTCTATATAACAATTTTTGTTTGAAATTTTTAAATGAAACCTTAGGGTGCTTTTAGAGTGAGGGAGCAAATCAAATTTTCATCGGTGAACCACTACAATAACCGTATGGTAATTATGTAAAGTGCTATGAGTGATTAAGATTAAATCAAGTAGTATTAAATCTCAATTGTTGATCAATTTTTATACTACATCCTACGGTCTTATTTAAAGGTTCATCGGTGAGGGATTTAATTTGTTCTTTCACCCTAGAAGCACCCAAAACGTTAAGTGCCATCCAACTGTCATTATTTGTCCTTAAATAAGCGCAATTTTTTAACTTTTTTTAACAACATAATATTTTTTATTTTAAGGCACATGTTTTTTCCAACCTCCCGTCTACTCATCGCACACTCTCAAACCTCAAAAAATTCAGAAATACCTTCACGTGAAACACACTCCTAAACTGATTCGGCAGACATGACCCAAACTGAACTTAACTCTGATATTGTAATATGTCAAGGAAATACAATGAAAGAAAGAATCAAATAACGGGTTCGGCAGATATGACCCAAACTGATTCGGCAATAAGCAAACCAGATCAGTTAAATCAACAAACATTGGGGTTGTTCATAAGACATTAGACACGACACCTCAACACCAGACATGTTCGGTTATTGGAGTCAAAACACGTGAAAAATATACAAAAAAAATTGGGACGCACTGGGATTTTAATTCATTAATGGTATTTTGGTCATTTTGCAGGGGGGTTTGGGGGTGTGTGGTGAGTATGAGGTGGTTGGGAAAATCAGCTGCCTTGTTTTTGGTATTCAAAGCCCAAATGACTAACGCATTAGGGTTTTGCTGCTTCTCCCCGTCTCTCTATTTATACACTGCCTTCGCACACATAATTTCATCGTCTCCTTCGTGTTTATCTCTTCCTCCTCTCTTCTACTTGTTTCAGTTCGTTTGTGTTTTTAGTCGTAAGATCTAATTTAGTTTATTATCTTTATTGTTTATTTCCTTCTCTGTGGTGAAAAATTATAGATTGTGTGATTTGAAAAAGCAGGGATTGTGTGTATCGGTGTTGTGTAGTTATCAGTGCACACTTCCGAAAGAGTTCCCTGCAACATTATTCTTTGAGAAAGTGGGCAGTTGTGTTTCATATTCTTTCGTTGAATATCACAACAATCATTTTCCCTACATTTTTTCATTTTTCAATATCTCCCTTTTCTTATGGTTCATCTGAATAAACTTAATTAGTTTTAAACGAATACTACTGTTTTTAACTAATTCCCCTTTGCAGAGTTCTTCGTGAAATTTCCTAGGACCAGGGTGCACAAAATAACTAGTTTAATGGTTAAACCACATCCATATTTATATCCGATTAAATAAATTCGGATATTTTGTTAATTTTTATAACTGGTTATTTCAATTTGTTGAAAAAAGTAGTTATGGTTTTTATCTGGTTATGTGATGGACATCTATTGGATATCCAAATGATTTTGCCTAAGAATTTAACCAAGTCCATCAAAATTATTTAAATTAAACAAGTTTAAATTTAATAAAAAAATTATAAAAAATTCAAAATACTCCTTTTCTCATTTTATTAACAGTTAATAGACTTTTAAATTTAAAATTGAATTCCAAAAAAAAATTGAATTTTATTGATCAAAATCGGTTACAAAATCCAAAACTGGATATACAATCTAAAACCCATTATAAAAAATGGTTATGGTTATAACTAGTTATATAACTGGTTTTGAGAAAATAAAACTGGTTGAATAAGTTTGGTTACAAATTCAGTTATCACAAATGGTTTTTATGTGGATATGAATATGGTTTAACCATAAGCACCCATACCTAGAACTTATATTCGGTGTTTAAATTTTAGTAATGAATTTCTAATTTTTTTTGGTTTGTATGAGATTTTTTACATCAGTTTTAATCAATGTTTTAAAAACCCAATTGGGCATTAAACTAATGAAACCTAAGAGAATTATTTTGAAGATCCAAACAAGACGTACTAGCAAAATAAAGTGGTCCAGAATATGAATGTTTTAATCCAATCTACAGAGTAGACGGTAGTTATCATAGGATGTCAACTTTTAGCACCACGATTTCAACTTTGCTTTTATACATGTTTTTCATGTTGTATTATCAAGGATCGAACTACCAAGAACGATTCAATATTGCACCATTGACACATACTTTTCTAGGAGGATGCCCTTGGACACTACTATATTGTTCGATATTGCATAAACAAATAGTCTCAAATCCTTGATAGAAACTAGCCTTTCAATTTTGTGAATGAGAACTATATATTAACCTATCTAATTAGGTGCAACAATCACACAAGATCCTATAATTAAGGAGATAATTTAGATTGTGAGTTTCAATTTAACGTTGATAATTAAGAGTTCTCATATTTCCATCATGAACACTTGTTCTCACCTGCACGGACGCTAATAACTATATGTGTGTGTCCACACTTTATTAGAATACATTTGGGTTAAGGGGGTTTGAAATTATTCTTTAATTACTGAAAGGTCTATGGATCCTCTCCAAATTAAAATATTGAAAGATAATGATGAGAGAAAGTGAGACGGATGATCGGAGATGTAGATAGAGAGTGAATGAGATGATTCTTTGGTGATTACCTTATTATCCTCCAAGATGCCCCTGTGAACAACTCGTATTGGCATTTTTGCTGCTTATATAAATACTTTACTCAAGCACAATACTTGAAGGGCAACGCTAAAGAAAATCTTCCAATTTGCTCCATTTTCACACAAACGCCCCTCTAGATTTGAGAGGAGCCAATCCTCCATCTCCAGGATCCAGAAATTATCATTTACCCCGTCATTTGTAAGCATATACCATAGAGGCCGCACCTTGCTACAATCACACAAGATGTGCATGATTGTCTCGTCTTCCTGATTGCATAAGACATGAGTACTTGTATCTGTTAACCCGACACTTCCTTGCCATGTTAGTAAGAAGTGAGCCATTACCATCACGCCAAAGAAAAAATTTGTAGCTCTCTGGACCCGACCAACTCCAAATCCTCTGAATAGTTTCGAACTCAAAGGGTTCTCCAAACCGAACATAGATTCATAAGCTGACTTATTCGTGAAAGAGTCATCACTTATAAGTCTCCAAGCCACACAGTCTTCACCAGCGCTCATTGAAGGAGCAAGCAAAGCATAAATAGAATCAAGGACCATAGTTGGGACATGATTGCTAACACGACTACAATCCCAGACTCCATTCCTATTTGAAAGGTCTAACACACACCAAGTCTCCTCAATCTCATTCACACTTGCATCATAGAGCGATCTGAGCCCACCTATATTTGGAATCCAGTAATCATTCCAGATGTTGATTGATCTACCATTACCAATCTTCCAAATGATACATTTCTTGAAATCATCAAATGAATTACAGATACCTCTCCAAAGATTTGACCCAACTGTACCCGGCCTAACCCTAAGAATGATTCCATCACCACACCGATATTTAGCTCTAACCACCTGAACCCAAAGGTCGTTTGTATTCATGGCAAGTTCCCAATTGATCTTCATCATTGAAATCTGGTTAATTAGTCTCGCTTTCACAAGCCAAGACCACCCCAAGCTTTCGGCTTACAAATATTGCTCCAGCTGACCATATGTAATTTCCTTTGATCATCAGTGTCACCCCAAATAAAGCTCCTACATTTCTTGTCAATTTCATCACACACATACCTAGGAATATAAGCCGACTGCATGATGTAGGACAAAAGCACTTGGAGGACAGACTTTGAAAGAGTTACCCTACCAACGAAGGAAAACACTTTAGCTTTCCAATTATTAAGTCTATAGTCCACCTTATCCAAGATAAACTGGAAGGATCCCCTATTCACCTTTTCATGAAGGATATGAACTCCTAGATACTTGCCAAGGTCATTAGTAATCTGAAAACCAACTGATGCGCAAATGCTTGCTCGAACATGTCCATCAACATTATTTGAGAAGAAAATGTGAGTTTTGCTTTCATTAATCTTTTGTCCGGAAAACCTGCAAAAGGTCTCCAAAATTTGTTTGATTAGTAAAACTTGCTCTTCATTTGCCTCCGCAAAAGCAAGGTGAGAGATAGGAGGCCCCTGCCGAAAGAGTTTAATAGCCTTCTAGTGGTCATTATCAACTACCAATATAACCAATTGAAAAAGCTTCTCAATACAAAGCACAAAGAGATACAGAGAAATGGGATCTCCCTGCCAGATACCCTACTTAGGATGAAATTTCTCAAGCGCCTCCCCATTCCACAGAATTCTCATACTGGGAGATGTAATGCACTCCCATATGATGCTGATGAAGTCACTAGGCAGCCCTATACCAACTAGAGTTTTCCTAACAAACTCCCATCTCAATCTGTCATACGTCTTTTCCAGATCAATCTTTATGGCCATCCAACCTTTAGGACCCTTCTTTCTTCTCATTGAATGAAATATCTCCTGAGCAACAATGATATTATCCCTGCTTTGACGATTAGGCACAAAACTACTTTGGTAAGGGTTCACAAGTGTACAACTCAAAAAAAGTGGTGCTTTATTACAAAAAAAAACATTTCATTTGAGGAGGAAAAATGTTTTTACAGACGATAATGCATTTTGTATAGAATATAATAGAAGGTAGTAAAATAAGTAAAATAAAATATATAGCAATAGTGGTGTGTTTTCAACACCAAAGAGTAGTTTTTTGTTTAAAAAGATGTTTTTAATTGAAATTAGAATGAAATACTAAATCTAATACAAATCAACGTTTCCTCTAAAAAAAAATACGAATCAACTTCATAAAATAAAGTGGCCTATACTTAGGTCTCTTTAAAAGTTTAACGTTGAGGTCCCTTTTAACTTTTAAAAACGTTTTAATGTTAAAAGCTAACGTTTAAGTTAGCTTTTAAAAAGACGACATTTAATGTTCTAACGTTTAACGGTTGTTGTTGAGCGTTAATAGGCCGTTATGTTTATAATAACAAAAACTAAAATAAAGTAAAGCATAACTCGCATTTATATATATTAATATTATTTCATTGACTACAGTATCCATGAATGTTAAATACGAGCATGTTATGTGGAAACAATTTCTGTGATTTCTTACTTTTATCCTGCAATAAGTATATTTTTGACACCGTATTTAAAGTTTATTTGCACTACAACTAATCAAATGCTATGCTACACAAAAGGAAAGCAAATACTCCACGTATATTTCCGAGCCTTGTCTAAAATAATTACTCCATCTGTTGCAAAATATAAGAAAAAATTGGTAATATAAGAATAGTTGGTGCTTGAATGAGTTTATTTTTAAGTCTGGGCATGGAGAAAGATTTACTTTTATCTAATCTCAAGCATGAGATATAAGTTAGACTAGGGATATTGATCCACTACTGTTACATTACTGCAAGGTATTGCATTTTATGGAAGAAATTAGGAGAGAGATTATTATAGATAAATAGACCAGTGCAATAATCAAGTATTATCATGTTAACATTGATCGGATAGGAAAATTATACAACTGAGTTTTGAATTCAATTTCAACCACGCGCCTTCTCAGCTGGGGCAATCATGCAGACAACAGTTAACAGTTTCATTTTTTATTAAAAAAAAAAAAACAGAGGAGTAGGTCTTCCCCTGCTATGATGCCTGTCTAATTATTTTCTTTTCATCATATCGCTTGTTTTTTTATGATGACAATTGTTGTGGGTGGGGAAATGTTATTATTTTCTTTTTCATCATATCGCTTGCTACCTTTGACTCATCATATCGCTTGTTGATCATTGCTAAATTCCAAAAGAACTCAGAAACTGTTTGAATTTTAAACCAACATAATTAAATAATGCATAGATAATAAGTCTCTAAATATGTACCTATAAAATGATAAAACCAAACCAAATTTTGTAACATCTAAATCATTTTAAACAAGAAAAAAAGGAACTCTTATGCCAGTAGATATTGAATCATCTAAAAACTGTATTGGCACAAGAATAATCAGAAATTTCAAAGTTACTAACATCTTTGTTTTAAGTATCCTCTGAAATTTTCCTTTTGATTCTCCCATTGACACTGCATTGTAACACCACTTATGCTATTTCTTGTGCCCATTATTTCACTAAGTGGAACTCTTTTTCTGAGCTCAGGTCTTTGCTTTGGGGCACTTAGAGACCTTACTCTTGCCTCAGAAGAATGAGTATTGGCCATGTAGCTAGGGAAATTGTGGTTAGGTAGAAATAATGTGTCACCAGAAGCACTATCCACTGAAGTAGCTGGTGTCTTAGTTAGCATATAATTTGATACACGAGGAGTGTTGTGAGCTGTGGAGAATTTATGCTCATCAAGATTGTAGCCCCCCCATTCATAATCTTGAGGGTGTTGGCATTCATGAACTGAGATTCGACCCGGAATTCGATATCGAAGAGAAGGTGATTTTGCTTGATAGTACTGCATGTCTTCTCCAGAATCAGACATTGTACTACTAGTAGTAGAAATGTACCTAGATCTTGAACATGACCTTGAGGATGTTGGTAGCCATTTGTTGTGTAGTTGATCATTTCTCCTTTCATCAAACATTTGCTACAACAGACAAAAACACACACACGATCAAACAAGACTAATACGAGTAAACAACAAAATTAAGCGCTTATAAGATGTGGTGTCCAACATGTTTCTTGTTAGACACCGACACTTCAAATGAATCAAATGGATACCCACACACTCAGACTAGTACTTATAATAATACTAGAACTAGAAAAACAGCTTTTAGAGTTGGGATAAACAGATAAGGAAGTTACTAGTTACCATATATTTTCTTGCACGGGTTTCTGGTTGAAAGATGTTCTCCTTGTTGTTGTTGATGAAACTATGGGATCGTCGGCGTGACCGGACAACAGCCTGAGCTCTCATGAGAGCTTGCATACCGTGAAGAGTTGCAGTAACCCTCTTTCGAACTAGATACCCTCTAACAAGTGCCTGTATCTTAACCAATGCTTTTAGTGCTCTAAGTGCCTTTCGCGCCTGAATTCAACAAATGATGTCAAAACTGAATTGAATTGAATTAAAATGCTGACGGAACACACTACAAATTTATGCAATACAAAATGTTTGCTATTGCTGTATAAATGATGACTAGTCAGGTGCCCATCCTACGGACAGAGGGCAGCTAACATATGTTTTCATGATGTTAAATTAAAGTGTTGTGTTTCCAAATGAAGCAAACATTGGTAGTATTTCGATTCATACCTTATTAAGTACGATGATTCGTGTACCTAACTTGTGTAGGTTGCTATGGAAATAAAAATTAGGCACATAAAATGATAACATACTTACCACAATAACATGGATTTATGCAATACAAAATGTTTTCTATTGCTATATAAATGATGATACTGATGAGCTATTTGTTGAAATTGGCCTTGAGCAAATGGATTAAAGGTAAAATTATTGAAGAGATAAGTTGAAGAATGATAAAATAGTTAAGGAGCCAAAGTCCAAGAGATAGTTGTTTAAAATCAATGAAGAGGCACTGTTTCATTAAGAAACAAAAACAATTCTCTGACCTTAAAAGAGCAAACATAGGAGTAAAAATCAAGCAAAATACATCATCTGTCCCCAAACCAATGAAGTATTTGTCTAGAGACAAAGCTAAAAACATCACCATTTACAAAAAAATAAAATAAAAATACAAATCGGCAAAAAAGGCATTTGTTGGAAACAATAAACAAAACAGACAACATTATATTGAGGAATGAAAAAAAAAAGACATCCTTAAAACAGATTCAATATGAACTTTCTTAAAAGAAAAAGTTGGTGACAGACATACCAAATAACCTCTGAAAAAAGATTGGATTTTGACAGCAGCCAACTTCTCCATGCTTCTACAAAACAATGTGCCACTGCCATGGCTCAATGACCTTACAAAAATTGCATCTCTACTCTGATCATCCTCTTTTTCAACAACATAGGAACTGAGCCAAGCATTATCAAAAGCAGGAGCTCTAGTTGTATTAGTAATGTGAATCGAATCATCTTTCCCTGACAGTTTCTTCTCCTTCTTGTTGTCACTGTGATCCTTCTCTTTCTTCATTCCAAACAACCCCTTTAACCACCTACTAGCCTTTCCCATAACTACTTACTTTCTCTCTCACTTGAGTTTCTGTGTCACAATCTGGAGTGAGAAAACAATGTTAAAGTTAAACTCAAATGTGAAACAAGTCAAATGTGTGTTTCCAATTCCTCAGAGCAGAGATCACAAGTGGAATCAGTAAAGGAAAACATGTGGTGCCTAATACAATAGTATAATAGAGGGAACTAGAGCAGTTCTTTTAGTTTAAAAAATGAATCAACAAACATGTGAAATTTAGTGCCAGAATGTCTCCAAAAAATGTAGCAGAATCTATGCTACATGTAACATGTTGCAAATAGAGAAGTGAAATCAACTTGGGAAGGCAAAGATAAAATACTATAAA
Source organism: Oxytropis ochrocephala (assembly GCA_020916435.1). Taxonomy (NCBI): domain Eukaryota; kingdom Viridiplantae; phylum Streptophyta; class Magnoliopsida; order Fabales; family Fabaceae; genus Oxytropis; species Oxytropis ochrocephala. Next base: position 117,674,785 of record CM037093.1, read on the forward strand.
CACTATAATATAATAATAAACAGCATCAACTCCTTAAAATAATACTACTAATAATTATTATTAGTATTATAAAAGGATGTATATGATACTTTCTTTGAAGACAAACATCAAACACACTTGATGCAAATATGAGACAAAAGTAGTAATGATCACTATGAAAAGCTTAAGATGTTGATAAATTCAAAAAATAGAAGGAACACTATCAATTCTAAGTTTCCCACGCCTGAATTTAAATTTTTTCAATCATCATATATAAGAAAAAAAAAAAAAAGATAAACCTCTTTGTATCTAACTTTTGTGGTTCAAAAGTTCAAACCTTTAAGTGGTGAGTAGGTTACATACCCTATATGAAGCTGCAGTAAAAATCAAGATATGCAATAACTACTCCTTTATATGAAAATCAATGACCCTTTTAGTCCCCGGTAATAGGTCAAAATATGTATGATGGTTTTGGTTTTTAACTTGTTTGGGTTGGAAAAGATATTTGGGTATCCGTATCTTTGAAACAGTGATTCCAGACTATGACACTTTTTCTTTCTCTGCTAAAATTTCATCACTTGTGCAGCAAAAAGTCTGAAACAACAACACTTGTTGAAAAGAGAGTTTCTTAATGGAAGGATCACAATGGAATTTTCATGGATGGCTAATGCAATTTCCAAAGTGTTTGACTCTTTCCTCGGGGGGTTACTAGTCAAAATTAACAGCACGTGATCATGTGTAGTGTGTGGTTATTTATTAATCTTATCTCATTATAAATATCGGTTATTTTGTTTTGTTTTGATGGTTTTTGATTCAAATTTTGAATATCAAACTAATTAATTAGTAGTAATTGACGCCTTTATTTTAGTTGATTTTGAACTAAACTAAATATGCGCAGAGATATTAGGAACGGATTTGATAGTAAACTAAAAAAAAAGGGTGACAATTAATAAATTTTAAAACGTACTAGAGCAATTGGTATTATTGTATTAGTAGTAGTAAGGAAGTACGTACGAAAAGGTGTCCCATGAATGATAAGCTTTGTGCCAAGAATAAGATGCACAATTTTTCTTGTTTTCATGCTTTTACTTACCTAGATGCGTGGACTTTTCTTGTTTTCATGCATCTACCTGCTTTTCAATTACTACTACAAGTTTTGGTCAAAAAAAAAAAAACTACTAGTACAAGTCTTTTTAAAGGCTAAATTACACTTGTATTTTCAGCTCTTGTTCAAGATTAAGCAAAAAATATTTGAAGGGATTTAAGATCGGGATCTAGATTGGGATTTAATTAGGGATTTAGGATTGATATATATTTAGGATTCTATTTTGGTGTTGTGGTGGTGGTGTGGCGGTGGATCAAAATGAAATGAAAATGAAAAGACGAGTGACCAAAACGGAAAAAAAAAAGTTAAAAGACCAAAATGAAACTTAAAGCAAAGATAAATGACCAAAAGTGTAATTTAGCCTATTTTTAAATATAACAAACTTACGAATTGCAGCAACTGGAGTCCTCAAAATGAATCCACCCTGATGGGCTAGCCCAATCCACTTGATAAATATGAGCTCAAATTTTGGCCATTGCTTTTTGGGTTTTTTTTGGTACCCCCACCCTCTCCCCTTAAACCCCCACCCACACTGTAATTCCCAAAATGCCCTTCAAAAATCTTTTTTTCACAAAATTACACGAATCGTATATATCGTTTTTGGGGCCTATATACGATGGGTAAAATTTTGGCATCGTAGATATGTTCATTGTGCGTATATACGATTGATGCGTTTTAAGTCAATCGTATATACGCCTGAGGAACCTATTTACGATGCGTTAAAAATGCACATCGTATATATGCCCCAAACGAGATATATACGATGGGCTTTTTTTTGGTTATGATTACATTTTATTAATGATTATAATTTACTGATCTCGTGATTTGAATAAACGCGCATATATATTGGATAAAATAAACGCGTATAATTACAAAAACGCGCGCTATAATCATATATACACGTGTAATACAAAAATGTGTGAATCTATCTACAAGCCGTCAATAGAATCATCGGCTAAATCTATACATCTAGACGCATCGATTGTGAGTGAGAGGTCGCACGCGGGAGGACACATAGATCGCCATAGGGTAAAACGTCCCAGGCATACGGATGCAACCATGAAGCAGACTCGGTAAGTAGTCTTTGGTACCACCGTGGGGCAATAGGAGGCAATGGACAAGTGGGAGAGATTGAAAGATTCAACCAGGTGTACATTTTGCTCGTTCGTAGCGGATATGATTTTCAACTTAGATGAACTCATGACGTGCCTCTCTCAAAGGCGGATAAGTGAAATTCATAGATAAAGAAAAGCGAACCAATGCAACATTATACCGGTTGCAACCATATACCCCATCTCGAGCAAATCAAACCACTTTGACTCGGTGACGTCCGTATGACTCAATAGTTAAAGCTTTGCGAAGCTCTAACGATCGGTTCTTCCCAAACATATGCGAATACAAGGTTTCCTGTCCTTTGTTTCCTGAATCAAAGCTTGCCTAATCAGAGGCCAGGAGTCCTCACCCATGTCAAGTCCAACCCCGATGCTTTAAAACCCGCAGTTACCGTCACCTTCAACATCAACAATTTTTTCAACATAGTTGCGCACGTGTGGTGGAAGAAACGGTAAGTGGATTTTAGTCTCAGCTGTCTGTGATAATACTCTAGAAGCACCCTGAGATAATTTTGTTGACCGCTGTGTAGGAATTTTGGAAGCCCCGGTTTCTTCAGTCTGTTTTACCCTCTCATCCACGTGCTCCCACCCAGAAGGATCACGCTTAGCATCAAAAAAATTCCCTTTTTTCTTCTTTGGTGCACCTTTCGTTCTGACTTTTGATTTAGGTGCAACCATAGAAGAAGTAGAAGGGAAAGCTATCTCATTCAGCTGCCTCTTGATAAGAAATTTCTCCTCCTCACTCACTTTATCAAATCTGGCCCGGATAGCATCGAATCGTAAGAAATATCACAGGTAGATGATTTATCCTGAGTGGATTTATCATCTACTGCATCCAAGCTCAAATGTTTCCAGTGATCATCAACAACATTGAGCGGAATAGAATTACCGGAAGCATGTAAAATACCTATCTCACAAGCACAAGGAAGTAGATGTGTCTTCCTTTGAATGCACCGGCATCGCCCTTTGTCGTATCCAACCCCGCATTTCGATCTTTCAAACTCCTTAACCATGTGTGTCTCAAATGCAGATAAAGAAACAAGTCCTTGAAGATTTTTAAATAGTGGAATATTGGACTTGACTTCAATTTGTTGATGCTTCGTTGAAAAGACCGATAATTTGATCAAAATGTATTGCCAAAGATGTCATCAATAGATACCAAACATTTTGATAAATCACCCTTTGAAGTCTTCAACTGTCTTTTCAAAGACCAATGCAAGGATTCCGCTCTGAAATAATAAACAAGTGTCAAAAAAATCGAGTAACGGATAGAAATAATAAACAAGTGTGAAAGAAATTTAATCGATTTAAAAAAATATGTCCACGTGTCAAAAAAATCGAGTAACGGATAGAAATAATAAACAAGTGTCAAAGAATTTTAATCGACGAAAAAAATATGTCCACGTGTCAAAAAAATCGAGTAACGGATAGAAATAATAAACAAGTGTCAAAGAATTTTAATCGACGAAAAAAATATGTCCACGTGTCAAAAAAATCGAGTAACGGATAGAAATAATAAACAAGTGTCAAAGAATTTTAATCGACGAAAAAAATATGTCCACGTGTCAAAAAAATCGAGTAACGGATAGAAATAATAAACAAGTGTCAAAGAATTTTAATCGACGAAAAAAATATGTCCACGTGTCAAAAAAATCGAGTAACGGATAGAAATAATAAACAAGTGTCAAAGAATTTTAATCGACGAAAAAAATATGTCCACGTGTCAAAAAAATCGAGTAACGGATAGAAATAATAAACAAGTGTCAAAGAATTTTAATCGTGAAAAAAAAATATGTCCACGTGTCAAAAAAATCGAGTTACGAATAGAAATAATAAACAAGTGTCAAAGAATTTTAATCGATTTAAAAAAATATGTCCACGTGTCAAAAAAATCGAGTAACGGATATAAATAATAAACAAGTGTCAAAGAAATTTAATCGACGAAAAAAATATGTCCATGTGTCAAAAAAATCGAGTAACGGATAGAAATACCGTTGGTCGTGCAATTCCCCAAGTGTGGGATCCGGTTAGTCCATTTGAGATAAATCGCTCCTTATGCGGTGTCAACCATGTGTCGTGCACGTATTTAATGAGAGCGGGTTTATCAGAGCAAGCGACCTCAAAAACTTTGATTAGATAGATAGTGTGACTCATCAACAGAATCAATAATCCATAGCCGGAGAGATTCGACCTCCTCCCGTCTATCCTTGTGAACCAACTCCTTAATCTTGGCTTTGACATTTTTGTAACATGCCAATGACACAATAAATTTGTAGCAAGCGGGGAAAGACATCAAGAATAGCGGACATACTGGTGAGATCTCTCATGTCTGTCAAGAAAACCCGAGGATGAATAGAATGCAACTCACATATACCTCGCATTTGCTCCAATACCCAAGAAAATGAATAGCAAGCTCCCGCCCAATATAAGCAAATGCAACGTGGAAGCTTATCTCGGTGTTTGTGACTCCCACAATGTGTAGAAGAGGCAAATTATATCTGTTGGTCTTGTAGGTTGAGTCAAGAATGAGAACTTTGGGAAACAACACGAGCAACTTTATAGAAGTGGGATGAGCCCACATGATATCACCGACGACATCAGTTGCGGAATCTTTCTAGACCAACATAGATAATTATGGGATTCAATCAATCTCAACACCTCCCGAATGTCCGTTCTAGGACCCTCTTTGTAGACGGTGTGTTTGTGCCACGCCTATAAACTTGACGAAGACTAGTCACATTCTCCGGATCTAGCTTCTTCAAAGCGATAATAGTAGCTTTTGGTCCCACATCAAGATCCGCATCTTTGGTTAACCAGATCCTTTTGCGCGCTTAGACAGCGCGCCTTGAAAAAACAAGTACCAATGGAAGTTTTGAGCAAGTCGTGCGTGTGTCTACCACATTTAACCGTGACACACCAACCCCCACGGCTAACAGTGCAAGTAGCCTTCAATCTAAAAGGACAGCCTCTCCTTCTAGAACCGAAAACCCTTGAATCATTAGTAAACTCGCCATGTTTCTCGCAGCCAAAAACAATCTTATCTCGCCTTCCCCTCTTTCCAGCTGCTTTCTCAGATCTCACAATAACAACAACTACACCGATAGTTCTACCAACAGCTTTGGCCCACTCCTCCACAGCCTGTCGTGTAGAAAATATCTACAAAATATATAACTTACTAAGTACTTAAGTAAATTAATTCCATTTACCAAACTTGAGTAACAAAATTATACCGTATCCGTCGTGAAAGTCGAGTGTAGTATCAATATCACGATGCACGCCAACCGAGAGTCGGCATGATCGCCGCTCAGAGGCGAGGTCAATATCTGTTCCAACAAAACAGATATCAACTCGATAAAAAACGAAAAAATAGCCCGATCGTATATACCTCCTCAACCATGTATATACGATGGGTATTTTTTTCACATCGTATATACATGGCCCAGATGTATATACGATTGGATCTTCAAAGCCCACTCGTATATAGCCTATATACGATGGGTAGTCAACGAAGCATTTAATAATGCAATCGTATATATGCCTTGAAGGACATATATACGATGGGTAGTCAACGAAGCATTAAATAATGCAATCGTATATATGTCTTGAAGGACATATATACGATGAGTAGTTTTCCAGGTCAGCGTTGATTAATTAATGTAATCGTATATACCTTCCATGGAGGTATATACGATCGCAGAAACTTGTGGGTCCCGGTCAGAGTGAAATTAATGAAAGTCAAAATTGGAATTATGGCAGGGGTAAAATTGGAATAACAGTAATGGGTGGGGGTGGGAGGGGATGGGGTGGGGGTATTAAAAAAAACACCCTTGCTTTTTCCACACACCTCCCTATTCACCGCACACCCTCGAACCTCAAATATTCCAAAATTACTCTCACGTGGAACACACGTGGAAACTTCCCTACGCAGTGTTTCTAACAGGTTCGGCTCACACCCACCGAATCAGTTCAGCTAAAACTCATCGAACAACACAGAACTCTTCTTTACCTTCTCTGTCCCAACCTTTTTCTCCTACTTTTCCTGTTTAGTGGAGTAGCAGCCAAACATGATTATGCAATTCAAGCTGCTAATTAAAAAAGTTTTAACTGGTGGGTTATTATCAATAAAAAAGAAGCCTGTAAATTTATAAACTAATGCTGTAAATTGAAATAATAATCATCAATAATAATTAATTGGTTCTCCAAGCTCCCTGAAGGAGATAAAAGTGCTATGTATAATGAAGCTTCAGCCATCTCTGTTTGTGCCATTTCTATCCCCATGCATTTATACCAATAGCTCTATAGTACCTTTTGTACTGTTCGGTAGGTCTGAAACGAATAGGTTCGGTTCCTATTAGCCAAACCAAATAAAATTCACACAACAGGGTGTGTGTGAATAATTATAAGCCTCAGACCATCCTGGGCGAACTGGTTCGGTTGCCCGCATCCAAACCAGTTTAAATTTTAGGAAAAACGACGTGTTGCTCATTTCATTAAATGACCTTTTGGTCTTTTCGCAGAATTATGGGGTATTTTCTGAGTAGGAGGGGGTGTGGGAAAAACAATGGCCCAAATTTTTTGACTGAGCCCAGCTAGAAAGATTATTGGCCCGCTATGGGATAGCCAGTCCATTGGCCAGATAACTTTAGGCTTTTACTTTTCCCACACCCCCTCCTACTTTATGCACACCCCTAAATATTTTTTTCCCAAAAATGACCTCGCGTGGAACACTCGTGTTGCGTGGTTTAAGTGACTGTTCGAACGACGTTGTGCGAACAGGTTCGAACGACCTTGTCCGTGTTAAGGAATTTATGATGTTCGAACGACATCGTTCGAACTCGCTCGAACGACCTCATGCGTGTAAAGGGATACGCCAACTGATGGTGTGAGGTGTGTTTTGGTTGCCTCGATTGGCTTTATTCGAACTCGTTCGAAGGGTTGCGTTCGAACAGCGTTCGAATGGTATCATTCGAACTATTGTTATGCGTAAACGAAACTTAATAAAAGCTGAAACACGGTTGTGGTGATTTCGATTTAAAAGCAGTAAACACGCTGATTTTTGATTTCAAAAATTGCCTACCAATATTCATATACAACATTCGTGTACCAAAAGTATAAATCTAATTTAACATTGACTACCATCAAGTATCTTTACTTAAATCTACACGAGGAAGGGGATGGGGGTTGTGATTGTATGAGCAAACACTTCCACTTTTGCATTCGGCTAATAAAAAGCGAGTCCCAACCCCTTTGCTATGGGTGCCCTATTAGTCATCCACATCAAATCCGCGAGGGCATTGGACTTCGTGCTTCATAAAGATCTTCATAAAGACAACAAAAAACATAATGTTATGTAATGTTATGTAATGACTACACCGAATCTAAATAGAAGACACGTTACTGCACAAAGTGTTTGTGTTTCGCACGAAAAAGATGTTGAATCGTCGGGCACTTCCGAATGGCGCAACATTGAAGGGAAAAATTGTGTAACAACAATTAGGTGACCAACAACTCAGACAACTTTGTACTTGTTAATCGATCGATACCCCATTTAGGTATAGTCATCCAATTATCTTCAACATTGTTCCCATGATGTGCCCTCAACAACGACTTCATCAAAAATGTGACCTTACCAATACCACCATACGAATGAGTGTAGAAGTCATTGTATTGGTTAAGCTCCTCCATCGATCGATTTCGATCGATTGCCAAGCCTCCTCGCCCCTTCCAAGAAATGCCGCAATACACCGGAATCCACATTACCATCACCAACCACGTTAACAAGTTTTTCAACATAGGGGACGCATGTATGTCGGCAAGATCCCTATTATGTATGTATTAAATACATCCATAACAAAGCAAAGATCTCAGAAACAATAGGATTCTTGTAAGAACAGAGTGGTGTCAAAGTAAGAGCTTTAGAAAAAGAGAGAGTGATGCAGACACGTAACAATAGGTGTGGGAGTTGGTTTCTTAAGTAGTGGAGGAGTAGGGATTGTAGTAGCAATCGACTTGAGTTCTCTTTTTGCTTTGTGATGGATTAGGTGTCTTTGGACACGTTGACAAAGTAGGAGCAGGAGTTGAACCGAATCGTATGGGTTTGTAGACGTTCCACTCTTGCTTTGGGGGGAGTAGGTTGTTTACTTAGACCGAGCAAAACATCCACTAGATGAACCCCGGGGAGTCAAATTTGTCATCTACATGTTCCCAAAATGACTTGTCTCGCTTTGTTGAGTAATCAACATTCCCTTTCTTATCTTTTTTGGTGCTCCCTTTGTAATGATCAGATCAGGAGGTGGACACATAGAAGTCGTGGTGCGGGAATGCCAATTCACGTGCTTTTGCCTTAATCATAACTCTACCGGCGTGATCGTGAGGCCTCAAACCTTCTTTCCGATAGCTTCAAGTTCAATTTCTACACTCAACTCATCATCCATTACCTCGTATCGTATTTTGAAATTCAACCTCCGCCAATGTTGGTGAATCATGCTCAACGGAATTGGAGTGCATCCATCATAACCCTATAAAAAAGCGACATTGATTTAGTGACAACCCATATAATGTTGAGTTTATAGACAAAATAACAATATGAGTGTACATCATACCTTGAAAGCTCACATGCACATGGTAGTCCGTGTGTAGTCCTCGAGTGTGCATCGACATAATGATGGGTTAAGTGAAACGGATCCGATCACGATCTCACCCAAAATATGGTCTATAGCATTAGATGAAACTAAACCCTTAATTTCATCAAAAATCTTCTTCTTCAAGTGTTGAACTTTCACTCTACTCAAACTATGCTCAAGTGCATTTTAAGATCGTAATGTTGTATCCTAAGCATGGTGCGCATTCCATCCCAAAGACTTGCACAAATCTCCCTACTTGCCTCGTAATATTTGCTTCAAGTGAGAGAGTGTGCAGACTCAACTCGTTGGTGGTAGTGTTGCCAAGGTGCATATGCTTATTTATCCATGCATCAATAAACTTTTCCTTGAAGGGGTCTAGCTGTGTGGTCTTGACATACTCGTATGAAACCGGGATAAGGAGTCGCCAAGTCGTTAAGCGGACTCCAACTCATAATCATACTCTTCCGTAGTCTTCGCATGGACAACAGATAGAAATGCACCCATAATGTCATTAACAATACTTGGTCTTTCACAATGAGCCTTGCTTTGGCCCTCACATTTTTCTTAATGTGAAATTGGCACAACAAGTTTGCAGATGTTGGAAATATTGTCGCTGAGCATTCATCATACATGTGTCTCTCGTCAAGAAGTATGACTTGCGGAAGTTCATCCTGTTTCCTAAATAAACCCCTCAATTTCTCAAGAACCCATGCAAAGTTATCCATCCTCTCCCAATTGACATAAGCAAATGCAAGCAGAGTAAGTCTTCTCTGCTGAGGTCACACTAATGATCTCAACCAACGGATACTGCACTCAGGTTGGTTTTATATGTGGAATCAATCAACAAAACAATTGGGAAGGTGTTGAGAAGCTCAATAGAATCAGGATGGGCCCAAAAGATGTCTTTCACAACCGTAGTTCCGTCTGCAAGCCGAGTCCAGTAAACATAATTATCGCGTTGCAAATAAAACATGAGTTGTTGGAGCTCGGTCCTACCCTCACGCATAGCCGATCGCTGTTGCCTTTGGACGGCGCTTGTATATTTGTTTCACAACCGTATAGTTATCATCAGGCTTCATCAATTTCAGCTCATTAAGGATCAATTTAGGCCGAGTATGATTCCTAGTCATTCTAGCCACTAGTTCCTTCTCTTCTGAAGTTAACCTACCAATGTACGGACGTCCATCATGATAAGTAACCATCCCGTGGTTATGAGTTCCATTCATAACCCTCAAAATCCATCCTCCAAGCTTCTTAATAAATTTCCCTTTCACCGGAAGGACAACAACATTTTCTAGTGTTTCAGGCTTCCTCAACATTTGTCTTATATGATCCGGCTTTATCACAAATCAACATGCAAAAGATTGTTTACCCGATCGTCGTCCGGTGTCGATCTTCCTATAACAATCACCATCCCAAGAGATTTCCCAACCGCACGCACTCCAAGTCGCCAGCCTCCTCACGAGTAGGAAATAACTGAAATTCAATTACCATGTGTCAGTTCCATAATTTGAATAGTTAGCTAAAATTAAAACAACTAATTCATTCTTACCGTATCGGTTTGGAAGGAACTAGTAAAGTCTTGGGATTCAACGACGTCAGTTGAGATGTCAACTGCGACAGTTGACATCTCAAACTTCTACGATTGACAACTCAATCGCTTCCGAGATGCACCCTCATTTTCATCCATTAAACCAAAAACTCAAGATGAAGCCGCAACTTATCGATTCTTTGTCGCCATACGCTGCTCGAACGGCCTCATGCGAACATGTTCGAATGAGGCTATTCGAACAAATCAAATTCACACCCCAGCTAACACTTGTTCGAACACGTTCATGCGAACATGTTCGAACGACCCTGTTCGAACCGAGCGCGTTTGCAGAAAAAAAAAAATGGCGTAAAAAACTCAAAACAGAACCAAAATGAAAAATGTTTGGTAGGGTTATTACCTTGAGCTAGTTGCCAATGATGGGTAGTTGAATGGGAGTGAATGATGAAGGTGAGGATGGGTGGGTTTTGGAGTGGAGAGAGGGGAGGTTTTGGTGTTGGAGAGGGAGTGTTTTTGGGTGTTGGAGAAGAAGAGGGAGAGGGATAGAGAGGGAAATAGAATTGTAAGTGGGGTTAGTTTGGTAAATGTGTAGGGTGAGGGGGTGTGTTTGGAGTAGGAGGGGGTGTGGTAAAAGTAACAACCTAACTTTAAAAATTGACACTAGTGTTTTTTTCTTCAATTTTTTAAAACAGTTGTTTCTTTGACCAAAAAAACACTAGTTGTTTCACTTTCTATAGATCCATTTTAATTTCAAACTTGTATTTTACAGAGTTAAAAATTGATTTGGCTTGATAGTTCAAAAGTGGGATGTTGTCATTTTATGTTTCTTTTGTTTTGTAATGAGAATATCTTTTATGATTTAGATTGCTATTATGTGTATTGATCAAAAGATTGCTATTATGTGTTTTTGTAAAGGGATAACAACTAACTTTATTTAAAGACCAGTCATTTTTTTAATGGGCTGTTTTTTCCATACCCTCACCCTTTCCCCACATACCTCCACACAATTTGATAACCCCAAAATACCTCTTTGATTTGAAGTTGACTCGAATGCTCTTATTGTTTGGAAACAAGTTTCTCTAATTCAATCGAATAACAATACAATAATGCTATTTTGAAAAAAATGCTACAAAAGTTTTGACAAATATATTGTGGGACCCAATCTGAAGAATTTACTTTACAATAAAAATAATAATAAAATAGTTATGGGAGATACGTTGTATGTATATCAGTATATTTGTAACATTTTTTGTCACATTTCTGGGCTATATAGCATTGTTGATAACAATAATCAACACATCAATATTAAGAAAATGTAATCAAATAGCACAACATTTCATGTGCGAGAAAGTCTTGTCCCTACCTTCCAAAAATTCTGTTGACAATATTAGGGTTTAAATATGATGTATCTTCATCTTCAATCTATATTCTTTTGTGGCCTGAATTTTAAACAGGTTGAGAAATGATAGAACCCATCGAAAAAAGAAGAAACTAATGATAAAATTTCTCAGAGGAGGATTGCGTGTAAATGTTTTAACGTATGTTGAGGCTCCCAGTGGGGACTGCCTCATTTTTGGGCCCTAAAGATGGCAGTTTTTCCATTGTGGGAATGGTGATAGGGACAAAATCCCCTCTAAGAAGATATTGCGGGGACGAGGATGGGATCATACCTTTGTCTCACGGTGTTCTCGTCTCCAATAAAACTACAATAAAACTCTAATGAATATTTACATTTCCAACTCCAAACTTGTGCCTTTACTTCGTTTCGTTGTGAAAATGTAGAAGCTCCAATAGCAAACTTATGTGTCATCGTGGGAATGTGGCCGCGATTTTGAGTGGCGTAGCATAAATAACACTGCTCATCCAAAAAAATGCTTAGTTGCGCTAAAAGCAATTTTTGATGTAGAAAGGGCTAATGTTAAAGTTAACTACTCACAATGTCATTATTTACAAATGATAAAAAGCGAGTCTTTAAAACCAACCTAATCTCTCTCGGTGCCATTTCTTGGGATTTGGATCCAGTAAAGCTGGAATGTTGTGTAATCATGCATTCAGTGGATCTCGGTCATTCAATTTTAATCAGATGGTCCACACTTTAACCATATATTATGTTTTTTAAAGATTAAAAAAACGTGTGATCAATATTCATCAGTCTAGATCTTCTGAATGCACAAATGCACATCATTTTCGACTACACCGGATCTAAATCCCTTTTCTTGAGGTACATTAGATGTCCCATATTGGCCTTCAGGTGCCATTAGGAATTAACCACCTTTGATGTTCCTGCTCAAGGCATTTACAAAGATTGTGGGATTGGTTTTGTTGAAAGTGGTCCACTAATGTTGAAAACCACCACTTCATATTCTTATTAGCTTGTTGTCCCTTCCACTCTTTTCCTCCCATATTTTGTTGTGTTAACATCCCATCTTTCCAATGAAGGTTCTGCCTTTTCATTTTTGCAACTTAGAGAGCTTATGATGAATACATTTCATAAACAAGATGGTAGGGGCATAATTTACAGATATTAGATAGTGATAAATGGGCAGTGGTTTGTACGACACAAATTGCAATAAAAAAACAAAGATGAAATATGTACTAGGATGGATATATGTAGTGATGAGTGGTAGTGGTTAGTACGACATAAATTGCATGGGAAACAACGATGAAATCATTTCAATTTGGAAAAGAAAATACTACCTCCGTCCCATTTTATAGTAGTTTAAGGTTTTGTCACAACCCTTAACAGTGGTGGATTTTGGGGAAGGAATATATAAAATATTTTTTACTATATATTTTAAATTATTTCATTTGGTTTAGTGGTAAATTATCTCTTTACATTGATAAACGTGAATCATAAAAAGTTGTCGTGATTAATAAAGGCAAAAGTGAAGAAGAATATTAAATGTTTTCTTCAAAATGTAAAACAACAAATTTGGGACAAATTGATTTTGCTAAAACAACATATAAAATGGGACGGAGGTATGAAACAATTCACATCACCATAAGGTAGCTTCTCTTGTTTTTGTCGAATTGACACCGATCCGATCACCGTCATAGTCGTGAGGATGAGGTACATTGAGCTTTTTACTCATCGTAGGCAACATCGATCTTGTTTCGAGAATTTTTAAGCACTGGTCCACCATAAACACTTATCCACTCTAGTAATCAAGGTAAATTTAAATAGTCAATGCTCCAAATCCTAATCTGTTATGAATATTTTTGTGGATGTCCATATTCCTAAGCTTTGATGCTCTATAACTCCCATGAGTAATAGCCATTACAATACACATTGTTATTGGTGTTTATTTAATATACTAATGACACATTATGTTAGACCATTCATATATCATATGCTTGTAAGTTACAAGACTTGTTTATATAAATAGGACTTATGAAACATTGTAACATTCTCCTCTTCTATTTGCATATTCCTTCTTCATCTATAATTTACTATAATGGTTATATCCTACTCATGTTTTGGTCAATTTGATAATAATCTGTCTTTTTGTTTTGTTTTTTGAGTTCTGCTATGTTAATTAGTGGCAAAATTCAAAAAGCAAGAAAGTGAAGTAGGAAAATTTGTAAAAAATAAATAAATTATATAGAAGTTCTTCGAGTGCTAGATAATAGAACATGTTAAACCCATTTGTTACTTTATCAGTTCACACTTCACACATACAAATTTTCATATTTACAGATTTTAACTTGGTAGGATTCTTTTTTCCAATCATGGTGTACAACCTATGAAGTACTGACACAGACACGGACACCGGACACGACACGGATACAGACATTCAGACACCTATTTTATTTTGAATTTTTTTGAAAAATACAAGTAATTAAAGTGTCGGTGTTAGTGTGGACTCAGACACATCTTCGATCAAAGATGTCTGTGCTACATAGTGTACAACCGAATAAATAAAAGGAATATAGCTTCTTGACATAGTGATTATTCTTTGACTAACAAGAACTCCCCATTAGAATACTTATATATTGGCGAGAGTGCCCCAAATTGTTGCCGTCTCCCTCCATTGCTGCTTTGTTTTTTATTTGTCCTTAGAGATATCAAACCCTAGTTGACTACTTTTACAACCTTGGCCCACTTGAAATCTTAATAAAAAATAAATAAGAATGTTGTAAAATGTTCTATATAGTATATTTCTGAACTAATATAAATAAAAAATTCCGCATTTGCCAATCATGATCATGATAGTAGAAATTAAGATTGTAATGAAGGCTTAGATAATTTGAGCTAAGATTTTTTTCATAAGCAAATATTAGTGGTTTGTAATTAATTAGAAGATGAAGGAAATATTAGTTTTCAGGATTTAAACTCCGAACCTCATTTTTCAAACTTCACATAGCTCGCTCAAGTGAGCTCGCTTCTTGGTACTATTTGAGCTAACAGTACTTTGAAGAAGTCAAAGGAAGATAAAAGAACAAAGTCTAATGAATGAGAAAATACAAACATAAATATAAAATAAAATATATTAAAATTTACAACGTGCCCAACAATCCAGGTTTGCAAGTGATCAAAAAATATAAAATAATAGTAGAAAGAAAGAAAATGAAAAGGCTCCTCCTCCCACTTAAACCACCATCATCATCACTTGTTTGGCTATTTGGATGAGTTAAGTCAAAGAACAAAAATTACAAATGGGCGATCCATTCTTCATATATGCAATGCACCTACAATTAGTAGGTAGTTTGTTTCCTCTAATTAACCAAATTAATTACTTGACTTTTGCCCTCTCACTAATCTAGAAGCCTTTTCACCTTATCTATATATATATATTCCATGGCTTCGGAACCACCTATTAAGGTGGTGGATCAAACTCCAACACCAGCTGAGATGATAGAACCAGAGGTGGCGGTGACGATGATGATGATGATGACGGCAATGACTCCATGATGATTTCTATATCTTTTTGTCCTCTAAGGCACACAGGCTGAAGCCAGGCAAGTTATTGAAGAAGCCTATGCTAATTAACTGCTTATCGAAAAAAATGTTGAAGAATTCTGAGAAAAATCTTACTTCAAAAAAATACAGTTAGAATGCTAGCTGTTAATTAAAGTTTTTTTTTTCCTTTTTGCAGAGTTGATCACTATACAATAATATATGCTTTAGGTAGAGATTCACTAATTAGTATGGAATGATCAGATGTATACTATTTTTTTCTTTCTATAATTTGCCATATATGTTAACTTTGTCTTTTTTATATATAAGAATATGAATTTTGGGTTTTGTTTGTTGCAGACTGTTAATTCCATAAAGAAAATATTGATTTCTATTACTGATGTTGTGATTATTCTGTGTGGAATATTTAAATCAGTTAAGGATTTGCCAAATATTGAGAGAGTTAAAAATGTAATGGTGTCGTTAATTAGAAGTTCCTACTGGGCTACATCTCTGTTAGTTTGCGGAAAGACTAATTCATGCTTGCGCTGCGTTTTGCAACATTCTTTTTGTTTTAGAACGCTTGAGTTTTTGTATGACTAATGAGATCTTACTAGCGCTGTGATTAATTGCGATTTCAAGTAGCACGACAATTCAAATACTGTATACAGTATACGAAGAGAGAGAGAGAGAGAGAGAGAGAGAGAGAGAGAGAGAGAGAGAGAGAGAGAGAGAGAGAGAGAGAGAGAGAGAGAGAGAGAGAGAGAGAGAGAGAGAGAGAGAGAGAGAGAGAGAGAGAGAGAGAGAGAGAGAGAGAGAGAGAGAGAGAGAGAGAGAGAGAGAGAGAGAGAGAGAGAGAGGGTGGATTTTGTATGTGCAAATTAAGAGATCTTGTTGACAAGGAAAAATCAAGATTAGGCGTTGTTAGAGATAGATAATGAAAAGCTCCTATTAAGCTGAGGATATCGGCTAAGAAATTGAACAAGGCGTATGGTTAAGGAGTCTAATTATCTATCAGGCGTGTTGTATGTCAGTAACAATGGAGTCACTTCTATAAATTTTAATTCATGAATTAATTGCTTGATCCAAATAAGCTCACATGTGACCAAAGCCCTAGCATAGTACTCCGTCTCAACACTAGATCTCGCCACAACATCTTTACTTTTCCCACTCCCCCTCCTACTCAAAACACACCACATAAGGGTGTGAAAAGACCAAAATGTCATTAATGAAATGGCCAAAGCATCGTTGAAAGTGATGAAATAAGTGTCGTTGAAATGTGAAGTGTAACACCCCATTTTCCTAACCTTAAAAGGTGGTGCTACAATTAATTACTAATCTCATTTCTGATTTTTTTCTTTCAAAACACATTGCTTTATTTTCGATATGGATTTTCTAAATTTTGAGAAAATAGAGACATACCAACATAATATATATGCATCATATATATAAGTCATCATCCATCACTGATGACCATGCCCAAAGGCTTACAACCGTCAACAAACAAGTGTACGTAAATATCACTACAAAAAAACAAGCAATTAGCGAGGGACTTTGCGAGGGAAAATTAAGTCCCTCGCAAAAGCAAAAATTAGCGAGGGACTTTGCGAGGGAAAAAGAGTCCCTCGCAAAGTGGCAATTAGCGACGGAATATCCGTCGCTAAATGCAAGGCGCCAATTTCAAACTGAGTAGCACGTTTTTCAAGACAGTTAGCGACGGAAATATCAAGTCCCTCGCTAATTGACTGACATTTTTACAGGATTCTGACTCATGGCAGTGGCTTGGGAAACGCGAGGATTAGCGAGGGACAGTCCCTCGCTAATTCCCTCGCTAACTGTCATATATTTTTTTATAATAATCCGAACCACCTCTTCTCTCTCTCATTTACACTCTTCTTCTCTCTTCTTCTCTCTTCTTCTCTTCCACTCTCTTCTTCTCTTTTCTTCTCTTTCACCACCACACCGCCACCACCAACCACCACAACCACCACTTTCTTCTTCTCTTTTCACTCCACTCTCTCTCATTTACTCTCTTCTTCTATTTTCTTCTCTTCCACCACCACACCACACCACTGACCACCACCACCACCACCACCACTCTCTTTCCTTCTCTTCCACCACCACACCACCACCACCAACCACCACCACACAACCACCACCACCACATACATCTCACTCTCTTTCTCCCTTACTCTTCTCCTTCTCCTTCTCTCTCTACGACACCACCACCACCACCACACCACCACCGCTCTCACTCCTCTCTCTCTCTCTCTCTTTGGAAATTTTGGTTATAATAATAATACTAATAATAATAATAACAACAACAATAATAATAATAATACTAATAATAATAATAATAACAATAATAATACTAATAATAATAATAAATCGATCGATTGAGAGAAGCGTGCGGTCGATTTGGGAAGCGTCTGGTTGTCAAGATTAGCGAGGGAATTAGCGAGGGACTGTCCCTCGCTAATTAGCGACTGACACAATTTCCCTCGCTAAGGGAATTAGCGAGGAGGATATTAACGACCGAACTGGTCCCTCGCTAATGGCAATTAGCGACGGAATTGGGCCTTTTAGCCACTGATATTTCCCTCGCTAAACCCAATGTTTTTGTAGTGTATCTTGCAAGAGCTCCTAGGACTATTACGTACTACTAAGATTGAATATATCTTAAATCAGATGAAATGATCCTAAGCTAGGAGTCAGACTAAATCCTAGATCAGCTTCACATTCCTCTTCTAGAAATCAATCTTGTTGTATCCAGAGTGGCTCAGCAGTCTTCCCGACGTGATCTGTGATGTAAGGGGTGAAATACTCGTACACAAGTTTGCAACACGATGGTTACACAAGTTACACATAATATTATACAATCACAAGTAATATATAGACATAACAAGTGACACACAAACTCAATCAAGACTAAGAAAATTGACCACTCTTAATCCCAAATCCTGCAAAACATAACCAACATCCCAGTGAAATCAATAATTGATTGTTAGCCAAATGAACTAAGTGTCACACTTATTCTATAATCCATTCAATGAAGTTAATCCACTATCTAAAATATTATACTCAACCTACTCCATGGAGATTTCTATCATAATGAGCCAAGGCCGTTTCAACTGCCATAACATGATTGTTTTGCAATGAGCAGATATACAATCCATACTCCAATCATTCTGGCCCGAGCGCTGCACCTTATTATAGATAGTCCCGCGCGATCAAAGCTCACCGTGTCGGGTAATACGATTTCCTCCAGTCAGAGAGACAAGCAACTGACCATTGGTAGGAGTTCGAAACACAAGTGCCCCTAGAAGGTCTGTAGTCGACCCAACCGAACCTATCCTCAGTCTTATATACTTGATATAGTACTATAAGAAACATCCTGTAAAGCTCTTAGTAAAACATCAGTCTTACCAATCTAATCCATAATCAACTTGACAAATCAGTCCTTAGGATTCATAACAACTAGTGAGATACACTTCAACTTATCAATCCTTATAAGTCATATCCCTAAGTAACATAGACAACTCCTATTTCAACCAAATCCAAAATGTACTTAATTTGACTCAATTACATAGAACCCAAACAAATCACAATCACACACATCACCTAAGAATAGCTAATAATATATATATATACAAGCAACACATAATTTGTGCCCATCAACTTATTATTAGTATTTCCCCTTACCTTGAATTGGTTCCAAAAGAGTTTGTTGATTAGCACTTGCTTCAATTCCGACAATACCTATTACTCATTTAAAACGACTATGTCTTAATTTACTATAATCATAACTTAAATCATAACCTACTTTGAATCCTTGTGCGTTTCAAGTGACATAGACATTTGTTTAAAGAAAATCTGTTTTGATAGACATAGTTTTTATGTATTCTCAAATTTTGGTGTATTGAGAAAGTATTTAAGCTAGACTTAATATTCTTGATTTAAATCCTAAGAATATATAGTGACATAGTTTTAGCTTCAGAATGTAGCCTAGGCCTTAATCAAATTTGTTCATCTACTAATCAAAGTTTTTAGAAAAAAATAATAATAAATATTATCCTAAATTATTCCTAATAAATAGTGAACATTTGAAATAATGAAGTATTAAAATAGACTGGAGCTAAATCTAAAGTTTCGGTTTTGCTTAAAATTTTATAGAAAGTATTTGATACAAGATAAGAAATGATTTTTAAAAGAAATAGTTTAACTTCCTACCTATATATATCTTACATTCTATTTGTTCTGTACAGGGAGTGAGAGTTGTTGGGGAGTGTTTAAAGATTATTTTCATGAACTACAATATAAGAGACTAAATAAAAAGTAAAGTAAAAACACCCTGGTTTTGTATCCTCACTTCATTACTATCAGACTAACTATAACTAGCAAGAAGAAAAACTTTGAAAGATCATACATTTAAAAGGAAGTTTTGAAAAACTGGAAAAGAAAGAATAGAAGATTAATGAGAGAGGTTGGAACCTGATCAAAAAGCTTTCGAAAAGTTGAGTGATAGAAGTGAAAGGGTAAGCTTCTTTATATAGTGGCTATAAGAGGTCATCCGGTAAAACAAACGTCTACGTATCGGTTAATAGGAAACTTCTGTTCATTCCTTTTTAAACCACACATTCGTCTTTAACTTTTTACTATCTACGTATGTTTTGTTTTTGGAACAAATAAGAGACGTATTTTTAGTATTTCGTTAATAATAACAGACATATTTTCATTAAAATAAAATTCTGCAAATATATTTTCGATGTTTACATTTTATAGAACTTAATGAACTAAAGTTTAAAATTTTCCGATAAGTTTGGACTTTCTAGTGCGATACAAATTTACACTGACATATCCTTTTTAGCTATAATTTGATGGAGTTTTAAGCTCAATTTTTTTCCATAAGCTTCTATAATATTTCTCTTTAGTCCTACGATTTTATTTCTCTCTAAATACCAACTAATTATTATTCTATATAAGAAATATATAATTATAATATAAACAAATAAATTAAAATTTTAGGGTGTTACATGAAGTGTCGTTGAAATGTGATGAAATAAGTGTCGTTGAAATGTGAAGTAGATATTTCATTACTTACAAAATAAGGTTACAAGGATATGTGTATATACAATATACTAGTGGGCTTGGGCCTAGTATATACAAGTATTCTAACAGAGACCACACAGAGGCGTTTGTCAAAGCTTAAACAATCACGTTTATTGGCATTCCTCTACCTTAAGAAGCAGAATCTATAGGGCTCAAGTGTGCAATTGAATGGTTGAGAGAATTGGGTAGTCTAACATAACCATTGAGCTGGATTACTTACCAGTGGTAAATGACGTGAAAAGAACCAACAATTTCATCGAGGCTATAGGATTAGATACATGGAGATAAGCAAATCTCGTTGCTTACACTCTTGCAATTAAGGGCGTCGAAAACTCATATTTTTTATTTTAGGCCAACCTGTATTGAGACTATTATCATGAATGAAAGACACTAAATTTCTGTGTTGAAAAAAAATATTCCTTCGTAATTGATAAGTAAAATTTAGATCCGAGTTTACCATTTATCTTAGAAAACTACAATTGAAATGGCCAACCATTATAAAATTTTAACAATAATGCTATTTAGCCCAACTTTTTGACAAAAAAACATATATACAGATACAGATACTAATACGTATTATACTAGTATAATTTTTCTTTTTTCTTCTTTGGAAGTTGTGGGGCCCATACAAATATGGAAGATGTGGGGTCCATTTGTATGTTTTTTTGTCAAAAAGTTGGGTTAAATAGCATTGATGAAATTTTAATTCTAGTTTGTGTAAAACTGCCTTTTCTTTCAAAAAAGTCTATTTTTTGTCATTTTTTTTGTTCAAGAGAATTATTTGTCTGGTCGAACTTTTTAGGCTCATGAGTTTCCCAAGCCCCCCCCCACCTACTCAGCCTACACTCCCAAACCTCAAAAATTTCAGAAATACCCTCATGTGAACACGCTCCCAAACACCTTCACGCCGAATTTTCGCTTGGTTCGGCACCAAGGCCCCGAACTGGTTTGGCAGCAAGGCCCCGAAATTAACTTTGATATTGTAATAAACCAAGGAAATAGAATGAATGAAAGAATCAAAGAACTGGTTTGGCAGACATGGCCCAAGTTGGTTCGGCAAGCATGGCCCGAACTGGTTCGACAGTAAGCAATCAAACCAGTTAAAATCACAACATTGGAGGGGTGTTCACAAGACAGTAGGTACGACACCTTTGCACCAGACACGTTCGGTTCTTGGAGTCCGAACACGTGAATAATCTGAGAAAAAATAGGGATGCACTAGAAATATTTTTATTCATTAATGATATTTTGATCATTTTGCAGGGTTTGGGGGTGTGGATTGAGTAGGTGGAGGGTTTGGAAAAGCATGGGCCACTTTTTATGTAAGGAGGCATATATCAGTTGACACTGCCTTTTAATTTGGGCCGGAATTGACCCAATTAAAATCAAGTGTTGCATACTGTCTCATGGATAGCTTACTTTGAAGGTTTTTTTTTGTACCCCCACCCAATCCCCATAAACCCCCACCAAATAGTGAATTCCCAAAATGCCCTTTAAAAAATCTCTTTTTTTGACAAAATTACACGAATCGTATATATCTCTTTTTGGACATATATACGATGTGCAATCTTTAGGCATCGTATATATGTTCATTGTGCGTATATACGATTGATGCGTTTTAAGTCAATCGTATATACGCACAACGAACATATATACGATGCCTAAAGATTGCACATCATATATATGTCCAAAAAGAGATATATACGATGGGCTTATTATTTGTTAACGTTTGTGATTTTATTAACGGTTATAATTTGAAGTCTCGTGATTTGATTAACATCAACGGTGTAGATATCTTGGATAAAATAAACTCGTATAATTACCAAAACGCGATATAATAATAGATACACGTGTAATACAAAAAAGGTGTGAATCTATAAGTCGTAAATAGAATCATCGACTAAATCGACACATCTCGGCGCATCACCGGGAGTGGGACGATTCACTGAAGGACACATAGACTGCCAGAGGGTAAATCGACCGGCATACGGATCCAACCATGACGCTGACTCTAATGAGTAGTGTCGGTACCACTGCGAGGCAATAGGAGGCAACAGAGAGGTGGGAGAGATCGAAAGATGCAACCAGTGTAGATTTTCCTTGTTCATAACAGATATGATTTTAAACTTAGATGAACCATAAGTATCTCTCAAAGGCAGATAAGTAAAAATCATATTCAAAGAAAACTGAATCAGTGCAACATTATACTTGGTTGCAACCATATACCCCATCTCTGGCAAATCAAACCACTTCGAATTTGGCTGACGTCTGTAGGATTCAATAGTTAAAGCTTTGGGAAGATCTAACAGTCTGTTCTGCCCAAACATGGTTGAATACACTGTTTCCCTTTTACGCCAGATCCTTTTGGTCCAACATCAAGATCCGCATCAAGATCTGCATGCTCGTTAACCAGATCCTTTTGCGCCTTAGATAGACGCCCAAATGCATTAGTACCAATGGAAGTTTTAAGCAACTCGTACGTGTGTCTACCACATTTAACCGTCACACACCAACCCCACACTACGAGCAAAGCAGCAAGTAGCCTTCAATCTAAAAGGACAACCTCTCCTTTTAGAACTGAAAACCCTTGAATCATTAGTAAACCCGTCTTGCTTCTCACAGCCAAAATCAATCTTATCTTGTCTCCCGCTCTTTCCAGCTGCTTTTTCTGATCTCACTATAATAACGACTACACCGATACTTCTACCAACAGCTTTGGCCCACTCCTCCACAGCCTCGCGTGTAGAAAATATCTACAAAATATATAATTTATTAAGTACTTAAGTAATTTAATACTATTAGTATCGATATCAACAGGAGCCAAATGAGAGTCGGCATCTGCAGCAGGCGGGTCAATATCTTTTCCAACAAAGCAGATATTTGTTTTAAAAAAAAAAAAAAAACCAATCGTGTATACCTCGACAACCATGTATATACGATGGGTAATTTTTTAACATCGTATATACATGGGCCAGATGTATATACGATTAGATCTTCATAGTCCACTCGTATATAACCTATATACGATGGGTAGTCAACGAAGCATTTAATAAAGCAATCGTATATACATCTCGAAGGACATATATACGATGCACACTTTTTCAGGTCAACGTTCATTATTTAATGCAATCGTATATACCTTCCATTGACGTATATACGATGACAGATAAAGTGGGTCCCAGTCAAAGCAAATTCAATGCAAGTCAAAATTGTGAAATTATGCCAGGGGTATTTTCAGTATAACGTAAAAGGGTGGGGGTGGGAGGGGATGGGGTGGGGGTATAAAAAAAACACCCCTACTTTGAACTTGGCTTGTTTTGAAACTTAATTGTTACGTATGGCTTCATAGATGGCTATTTAGTTTATTGAATAATTGTTACGTGTGGTTCTTCCACCCAATAGAGGTTTTACCACACTCAATATTTGAACTCGATACCTTACGGTGAGATCCGAGTTTAGTTACCACTCGAATCAACCATCGTTGGTAATTGTTCATTTATGGGGTGCATGACAGAATTTGTATCCGGAAGGTCCTGAGTTCAATCTTCACTAGTCTCCTTAAGTGAGTTAAATGTAATTAACTTCGTAAGTGCACAAAAAGCCTGAAGGATATCACCTAATTAATCATCTATGTACAGTAAATACCGAAAGTTACGCAAAGTTAAGGAGTTTGGGTTGTTCTACCAACTACGACGGTTCTTAATTGAGGTGAGTGGTCAACCAATGCATGATTCCAATTATATTTAGAAGCTGTAGGCAACATAGACACAATACACACACACACACGCACATTTGAGTTGAGTCACGCAAAGTTAAGGAATGTGTTTATACTTTATATGTATCCATCCATTTGTCCCACATACATTGGTACAACATAGAACAAGTCAGTCTCATCTCATGCATCTTTGAGCAGCCATCAAAGTTAGGCAGCTCTCAAGTTCAACGACAATGACCAATCAATCCCCCCCAACTCACTTTCTAATAACAACCCATTTCTATTTCTATTTATGGCCGTCGTCAAGGATGCAATATGCTTGACTCCCCCTTTATGGTAAACTACTGCTCCCTCCGTCTCATATTAAGTGTCGTTTAATACTATGCGCGAATATTAAGAAAATGATTGGATATGCTAAATTCTATGGTGAAAAAATGTAATAGGACTAAACTATATTATACTTTTCTCGATTGGAGCAAAGACACAGTTATTGATATTCTAAAGTAAGGATATTGTTGGAAAGTAATAATAAATGTTGTGTTGGAATTCTAAAGTGACGGTTAATTTACTATTAGTATTGTCGTTTAGACCTTGTCACATCACATTAGCTATATATCTTCTAGCTCCTCAAGACCACGAAAAATTGGAGCTCTAATTCAACCCTAATCTTGGCTCAATCCGTTAGCTTAAAGACTCTTTTAATCATTTGTCAGCTCATCAAGCTCCAAATCCACTAAGAGCTATGACATGCAAGTCAATTTGTCTATTGCTTTAGTGTTATTAGGGAAAATCTCAAGTCCTACATTAACTAGTGATAAGGTCTCAATAGAGTTTATAATGAATAGACTACCTTCACGTAGTCGAGTTTATAATGCTCGATTATATTGAAATGAGAGAAGAAGCGCCTAAACCACAAACCCCATTTTAAGATGGATTGAAGGTGTTTGGTGGAAAGATTGAAGGGATGAAGTGTGAATGAAATGGGGCTGTTTTGGAATTAGTTAGAACTGTTTGTCTGAGATTCTTACACCCTTATAATCTCTTTTGCAAACCTCCGTTTTGTAGAGGGAGCATAAGTGTTTAAAACCTTGAAAGTGCATTGAAAAATGTAAATTTAGAGTTTGGGTTGTGAACACTTATGCTCCCTCTACAGTTTGGATGGCTAAATAATTTTTGGTGAGCTAGAGGGCTAAGTCTTAAATTGAAAATACAAAGCAAAACAAGTTAAATATGGTTACTCAAAAGTATATCACGAGTACACACATTGGTGAAATTCTCCTTACCTATTTATACAATACAATCCATAATAAACATTTCAAATCTTCATAAGCAAAAAAATACATTCATACACATTACTTAGTTGTAATGTAAGCACCTACTAGTTTCATACCACCATCTTCATCATTCAAAAATAAACCAAAAAAAAAAAGTAAAATTAGAAGAAGTCTTCATCTTTCAGCTAAGGGAAGATTGTTAAACCTCAAGCTCCCTTTCAAGTAGATATCTTGTCTTGCTTAGTGCCTATTGAGAACAACAAAAATCATCAATCAATAAATATTTCACAATAAAAACAAAACTCTTGTAAATTACCAAATTACATAAGATTCCAACTCACGGGTAAAAGCAGAAAGCTCTGTACTCTTCAATACCCGAAGCCTCTTCACTGTTGATACAAACATGCTGCCAAACACATACATTAAAAAAACCTTATAATGTTTTCATGTGAATAACAGACAATATGTCATGGCATGTAGCGTTTCAGATTTATTCGTAACATAACACTTGTCAAAAATGTTATTGGCTAATATAATCATATAATTTTGAAGCACTAGGAATCTAGTGCAGTATTTTTAGAACAAAAAGCCACATCGAGTGATGGAATTGGAATAAAATGAGAATAGAGAGGGAGGGAGCATAATTAAGATGCTTACTGCCATGGGACATCCCCAACAAGCATCCTGTCTCCTTCATTATCCTCATACACAAGTGTATACTCTCCACTTCCATCCAATAAACCCGTTATACTTATCCCTTTCTCTTCCTCTTTCTGCTGTTTTTTAACTCCACCTCCACAGGAATCTCTTTGAGCTGCTAAGAGGTAGCAAAACGACAAAATTAGATAACATCATCTTTGCATCAAAAGTGTACTTAAAAAACAAAAAACAAGGGAAACAAAAATTCAAAAGCATTATATTTTCACATTAGAAAACTTGTTTGGTGAACAAAATTGACCTTAAGCATTGAATGTTGAATTAATGTATCTAACCCACGCACACAAACTAGAGACATCATATAGTAACTTGACAGCAAAAATAAAACATTTATTGATAGGTATTATTATTGGTCACTGGTCACAGAATTGAGACAACTACTATTATTGGTGACAGAATAATGTTTACCTGCTAGGAGACCTCTAAAGAGATCATCCACAGCTGATGAAAGATTTTGATAGCTATCATAAGCATTGAGGTCAACTTTTCTACCAATTGGAACACCATCCATGTTGATCTTAACAAACAAACCTTTATTAGTACCATAGTTGTTGTCAACATGTTTTTTACCAGCAACCTTGTTGTTATGTGACTCAGGTTGTGGTGTTGGTGGTGGTGGTGGCTTAGAGTTAGAAGTGTTGTTGCTGGTTGAAAGATTCTTCCTGAAAGAACGAATTGGAGGCCAACCCACTACTGGACCAGGAGCAGTTCTGTTTTTTTAATAGGTCCACATAAAAAGTTAAGCATGATAGTGAATAGTGAAAAATAGTAACAACAACAAGACATAAAGTTAAAAAAAATTAAAAAAGATACTGTTTGAGATAAAGAAAAAAGAAAATGCCTATCCTATCCTATCCTATTAGCATAATAAGTTAATAACTGCAAAACCCTTTGTCCCCCCTTTTCATTCAATCACTCATCAAATATTACTTTTATTAAAAATAACTACTAAAAATAAAAAACAGATTTTCCTGATGAGGGACCAAAGAGAGAGGAACTAAACTGAGGGGTAGGTTCAGATGTTTCACATGGTAGTGTAAAACAAACAGAGTAGATAAGGAAGGGAGATAATAAATGAGAGAAAGGATAAAAAATGCGATGTAGACATCACTGAAGGAAAGAGAGCAAGGAAAGGATAACAGAACAAAAACAGTCAGTACATAGTACAACAAGGTGGATCAAAACAAAACACAACCTTCTTTATTTGTGGATGAGGATTCAAAGTTTTATAAAAGGCATGTTATGTTATTGGAGTAATTAATAATAATAAATAGTAGGAAACTTGGTATTTAACTCTTGCACTAAAAAGTGCAACAAAGGGTTTATTTGTAACACTACTAGATAGATCTATTATTATGCGTTAAAATAAAACAAGTAGAAAGAAACAACAGAGGTTGCATAGTATGGACCACATGCAGTGAGTGAGAGTGAGAGAAAAAAACAAGGTGAGTGTGTGAATGAATATCCTCTCTGTCAAAAAGTTACTACTACTACAAAATTACTAGACACGAGAAATGGAAAAGGTGAAGTACCTTTTCTGAGAAGTGTTGGGAACAGCTGTAGTATTTGCAGAAGAGGGAGAAGAATAGACTTTGTTATCACCATTCTGTAACTCTACAACCTTAGGGCAACAGCTTTGTGTTCCATCTTTACTCATCACAGGTGTGTTTGTTGGAAACTGATGAATAAATGACCCTTTATTATTATTACCACCTTGACCCTGGTAGTGAGAAGACCATGTTGGCATGGTAGAGAAATAACCAAGAGATAGTAGAGACTCTTTTTTGTTGTTACTGAGAGACCAATCTTCACCACATGGTGGACCTAGCCTCAGCTCAAGCTTTCTTTCCTCTGAACACTCTCTCTCATTTCTTGATCTTTCATCCATTACAAAATATTACTATACTGTTATCACAATATATAGCTCTTCTTCACCAAATATGTGCAACAAAAACCACCCTACACATGAGTTGGAGAGAAAAACAGTGAGAGAAAAAACAGACAAGTGATGATGATGATAATAAACCTTAAAAGGTGTTTGGTTTAGGCTACTGGAATGGAATACTAACAAAAGTAGAAGAAGGAGAAAGGTAGAATAGAAATGAAAATATGTTAGCTAGGTAACACACAGCTCAAGAGTAAAGAGAAGAAAAGCACAAAGAAGCACAAAGGCAAAGGTGTAGAGAGAGAGAAGGAAGGAAGGAGGTATAATAATGGGATGGGATTGTTTGTAATCTAGCTTTGCTTGCTTTAAGTCTTTTTATTTGCACGCTCAGTGGGTTTATTTCTCTCTCTTTCTTTCCTCTTTTTACGGACAAAGAGAGAAAGTGGAAAAAAAGAGTGATAAAAAAATGGAAATGGATCCTCTGCAGTTCTGGCGGGAACTGCAGAGTGCAGTTCAGTGCTTTTTAGTGTGTTTTAGATGAGAGAGAAAAATAAAAATGGAGAAAAATGGAGGGAAATAAGATGAGAGAGAATTTGTTGGAGAGAGAGATAAAAAGAGAAAAAGGCGCAAAAATGGAACTGCAGAGGATCCGTGCCCTAAAAAAATGAAGGTAAGAGATTCCTGTTGGGAAGGCAGTCCCCAACAACACAAAAACAGGAACGGAATTACTAGAACATAATAATAATAATAGTAAAGCAACACGCAACCTCCTCACTCATAAAAATAACGTTAGATAGATAGATAGATAGGTTAGGTTGTTTAGCACAAGAAGTAAACCACGCTCTGCTCTGATTTCCTCTGATGTGCTTACCTCCCTAAAGATACTCTTTCTGTCTTTCACACTCACACTACCTATGGCCTTATAGTAGCTCATATGCTATGCCATGCCCCAACCCTTCTTTACTTTAGCACACTACCCCAAATACCCCTTTTATTACTCTCTCTCTCTCTCTCTCAAAACAAGAAAGCGACTTGCTTTAGTAACTAACCCTTTGTTACCCTTTTAAAATTGTAAATTGTCATTTATTTACTCCTAATAAGGTTTGCTCCTTAACAGTAATAGTAATCTCACACCCACGGTCAATTTTACAACTACTTTTTCCTCTCTCTTTTCACTGCCACGCTTCAAAGTCCACGTTGTCAATTCGCACAACGGGACATTTTTTTATACTACTTACTAGTACTCTTTTAGCAATGTTAACACACGTTAATGGTTAATTATTGGTTAATCCAAGATTCATTTAGGTTGGATAACATTTGTTTATTACTATGTGATAAACACAAATTTGAGGGATAAACTAAAATTTTCAACTTGTTGTTAATCTGCTTTTAGGAAATTGATGGCAATGGTTGCTTTATTTTTAATTTTTCCTTGTTTAGTATTTTAATATATATTTAAATTAAAGGGAGAGGATTTGCATGATCTATGGTTGCAGCCTTGCAGGTCTCCTGCAATAAAAACATGCAGATCCCATGATCTTGTCTCCTCTGTTCTGTTCTGTTGTGTTGTGTTGTGTTTCTGGACTTCTTTCTTTCTTTCCCTCTTTTTTTCTCTCTCCGTCTACATATCCCCATATGATGATGATGATGATGATAATAGCATCACAGTAGTGGATGGGATTTTCTGTAGCGCTATTGCAACATCATGCACTCCTTGCCGTTCGATTAGTGTAAGTTAGTGTGGGGATTTGTGTTGTCTAGTACTACATCTTGACAAAAAGTTTTTTGTTTTTTACCTTTTAATTTTTTATCAATTACTAAAAAAAATTAAAAAGAGACAAGTCTGAAGTGAAGTCCGCTGTTTAACAGCTCAAAGGAGAACTACTTTTTCCTTTTCATTAATTAATAAAAATATCATATATTATTTTTATTTTTTTGTTGACCAAATTATTATTAATATTATTATTATTACTATTTATATTACATATGCTCATAAACATAGATATGTTTAATTAATTAATTGATTAATTAATTCTGACACATTTTCTCAAAAAAATTCTGACATCCCATAGTGTATGAGACAAATGTATGCATTTCGATTAGGATCGTATTCTATAGTTACAATTCTACCATTAAGTTAATTAAAATACATAATAATTTTAACTTTTCCAAATTAACTTTTGGTCGGTGATTTTCATACTCCCCTTAGGTATCATACCCTCGTTATTGTTGGATTTATAATAAAATTCAAACCTAAGCTTAATTAAAAGAACTCCAACGGCTATAATTGTAAATAGTACCGTTGGTAGTTACTTAATAAACATGTGGGAAGTTAGAAAATCTAACTAACTACCTAGTTTGTTATTGTAACAAACTTAATTTGTTGAGTAGCAACAAACTAATTCTAACAGCTAGTTTTCGGCATATATAAATACATATTGTACATACATAAATAATAATAAATAAGAAATAGTTTACAATTTAAAAAATCTCTAAGAGTTTACTACTGCTACTGTCTAATACTCTCCCTTCAACTTTGTTTCATTGCTTTTCTGTTTCTACCATAATTCTGAGTTTTGGTTGTGCATTCAAAGGGTGATTGTACCTCACTTAAACCAAGAGAGAAAAGGAACAAAATTAAAGGCGAGTTTTCTGGTTACCTGAGAGAAATCTTGAAGGTAAAACTGAAGTAGAAGCATTTTGGGTTGAGGATCAAAGGTGAAGCTCATTGTGCATGCAAAGAAGAACAGTGAAATTAGGGTTTTGTTCAGATCAGAGAAAGGAGGAATCAAAAGACACAGAGGTGTGAGATTTACCTTTCTTGAGTTCTGAAGGCCTCTGTTCATGTTCTTCACTTGCAGAAAGTAAAGTGCAGAAATTAGGGTTTTTGCAAACAGCAACAAATCAAAGAGAAATCAAAGGGAAGACTATAAAGAGAAGGTGGTTTTACCTTAGTGAAGGAGAATCACAAGCCTACTTGAAGGAATCAAGAAGTTCTGGGCAAACTAGGGTTTGTCGTACATCGCGAAGTGAGAAGTGGAGATTGTGATCTCAGGGAAGCTGAACTCAGATCAAAACCTTGGGGTTTTGACTGATCATCGTTCAACATCATCATTGATCGTGAAACCGAAGCTGATTGAAGCTTCAATCGCCATTAATCACAGCGAGAGCTCCAGCCAGAAGTTAGGGTTTTGTAGAGAGAGAGAGAGAAGAAAGGAAACCGGAGAATCAAGAAGTGAGAGAAACAAATCTTGAACTTTTGATAAAGAGAGAGAGTAGAAAGAAGAATAAGTATCTCGGGTCAAGTGCAAGATCCGCGCGTTAAATTACGGGTCGGGTTCGGGTGCGCAAGACCCAACAAAAAGAATTGTTTGACATAGCTGTTCAGATCATTGGACCGGGCTGTGCAAGTGGGCTTATGCTAGTTGCACCTATCCTCAGTATCTGATACAGCCCCTGCAAGTGTTAAACAAAGAAAAGTGAGAAAAAATCAACATGGTATACTCAAAGCTTTAAAATCGATCCAGGGCAAAATACTCTAAACTCTACTCTAATCTTTTACTTTCTTTAAAGTTTTCTTTCTTTCTACTGTGAAATTTTCTGTCTAACTGTGTGTGTGTGTGCAGAAGTGCTGCAAATTATACACAATTCAAAATGAGCAACAATATTCAAACACATGCAAGTTTTGGTGCACACGTGCCTACCCTAACTGGTAAAAATTGGGATAGGTGGTGCCACCAAATGGAGGCAGTGTTTGGGTGTCAAGGTGTCTTGAAGGTGGTTAAAGATGGTGTTACACCACTAACAGCTACCTCTACTGATGAGGACAAAGTGAAATATGAAGATGAAGTCCAGAGGGACTGGAAGGCACTGCATCTAATCCATATTGGGTTAGATGACAGTAACTTTGACTGAGTTAGAGGAATTAAGAGTTCCAAGAAAGCCTGGGATACTCTTGATTCTTATTACAATGGGGAAACTGAAGCTATGAAAGAGAAGTTGGAGGCTCTTAACGCTCAGTATGAGACTCTTAAGATGAAGAGTGATGAGGATGTTGTAACCTATTGTGGCCATGTAAAGAAAATTACAAATGCTATGAATCTTAATGGCCTAACACTAACTGATGAAGAAATTTGCAGGAAAATCTTAAGATCACTAACCAAAAGGTACTATGTGTGTGTAAATGGACTTGAAGACACACTCAAGGATGAGGACCTAAAGATGGAACAACTTCAGAGCAGATTGGAGGCTAAAGAGATTAGGCTCAATCTGGTGATGGAGAACAGTGATGATGATAATACTGCCTTCTTCACAAAAGGCAATGCTAAGAAAGGTTCTAAGCCAGGTAACAGTAAGTCCTCTTCTAAGCCTAACTCCAGCAAAAGTAAGCCTAAATCTAAACCTAATTCTCACTACAAGAAAAACAGGTTTTTTTGGCGGATTTTTCCGCCAAAAAACACCCAATTCCGCTGCAAATATGCGTATTTTTCGCGGATTTTTCCGCCGGTAAAAAGGTCGTCATAGCGTATTTTAGCGGAATTTCCGCCGATAATTTCCGTGGATTTAAGGTCATTTATGCAGATTTTTTGGGGAATTTTCGGCAGAAATTTGCGGCGGATTTAAGGTCCTTTTTGGCGGATTTTTCCGCCGCAATTTTTTTTTAAGCACAGTCAAATCCGCCGCAAACGACACCAATTCCGCCGCAATTTTTTTTTTTAAGCACAGTCAAATCCGCCGCAAACGACACCAATTCCGCCGCAAATTGTTTTTTAAGCACAGTCAAATCCGCCGCAAACGACACCAATTCCGCCGCAAATGTTTTTTTTTTTTTAAAAATTCCGCCAAAAATACGCGCGTTTTTTTCAAAAAAATTAAATTTCCACAAACGCGTTTTTTGAGTGAGAGGAGTTGAGAATGAGTTGAGAAGTTAAGAGAAGGGTTGAGAAATTTGAGTGAAGAAATTTGAGAGAAGTTAAGAGAAGAGTTGAGAATGAGAGAATAAATTTGAGAGAAGTTAAGAGAAGAGTTGAGAAATTTGAGTGAAGAAATTTGAGAATGAGTGAGAAATTTGAGAGGAGTTAAGAGAAGAGTTGAGAATGAGTGAAGAAATTTGAGAGAAGAGTTGAGAAATTTGAGTGAAGAAATTTGAGAGAAGTTAAGAGAAGAGTTGAGTTGAGAATGAGTGAATAAATTTGAGAGAAGTTAAGAGAAGAGTTGAGAATGAGTGAAGAAATTTGAGAGAAGTTAAGAGAAGAGTTGAGAATGAGTGAAGAAATTTGAGAGAAGTTAAGAGAAGAGTTGAGAATGAGTGAAGAAATTTGAGAGTGTTGAGAATGAGAGAATATTTGTAGAAAGAATGGAAGAAATCGGATAAAAAGGTTGTGTCCGTTGTGGCGGATTTTATGTCCGTTTCGGCAGATTTCAAAATTTAAAGTTCCCACCCATTTTCCCTGTGTCCGTTGTGGCGGATTTTATGTCCTTTGTGGCGGATTTTTTTTTTGTCCGAAACTTTAGAATCCGCCGAAAATTTCAAAATTCCCCCACAAATGTCAAAAATCCGCTAAAACGCGTTTCGGCGCGATTAAATCCCCCACAAATGTCAAAAATCCGCCGGAAAGTTTCTGGGGGATTAAAATCCGCCAGAAAGTTTTGCCTTGGATTTTCAGTTTTTCTTGTAGTGTCTAAGAATAAGACTGATTCTAAGAAGAAGGATAAATCTAAGGTTCAATGCTATAGATGTGATAAATTTGGACATTATACTACAGAATGTCCAACTAGAAAACCTAAATCAGAAGTAGAAGCAAATGTTGCTAAGGAAGATTCTGATTCTGATAGCCCTGTTGTATTTAGTGCTATAAGTGATAACTCTAAACCTAATCCTAGAGCAGAAGTTAAGGTAACTAACATTGAACTTAAGAAAAATAAGGACTATATTGCACTAATATTAACTAAGAGTGATGGAAGTTGTATTACAGAGATTTGGTACTTGGACTCTGCATGTTCTAACCACTTGACAGGTAACAAAGAGTGGCTGGTAGATTTCAATCCTCATAAGAGAACTACTATTAGGTGTGCAAATGATAGATCCCTTCAAGCAACAGGTATGAGGAACATTCTACTAAGGAAAGAGGGTGGCCAGGTAGTCACCATACATAATGTCTATTATGTTCCAGGTATGAGTTGTAATCTACTTCTGTCATTATGAAGGATTTCAAACTTAAAGTTTTTGATAAAAAGGATAAACTGGTTTTAACTTCTCAACTAGCTAAGAACAGGACTTTCAAGAGACCAGTATTAGTACTATAGAGGCAGAATGCCTAAGTGCTACCACTGATCTTGAAAGTGTTCTATGGCATAGGAGATATGGGCACCTAAACTATAAGAGTCTTCTAAATCTTAGTTCTAAAGGCCTAGTGGAAGGTCTACCTAAGATTGAGAAACCTAATAGTGTGTGTACCAACATCTCATTGGGTAAACAACCAAGGAAGATGTTTAAGACAGATTTAAAACTAAGGTCTAAACATCTTCTTCAAGTTGTTTACACAGACATATGTGGCCCATTTGATGTGATTTCAAAAGGGGGGAATAAATACTTTTTATCTTTCATTGATGAGTTTTCAAGGAAAATTTGGGTCTACCTAATCAAAACTAAATGTGAAGCTTTAACTAAGTTCAAAGAGTTTAAATCTATGGTAGAAAAACAGAGTGGAAACATGCTTAAGATCCTAAGGTCTGATGGAGGAGGTGAATTCACTTCAAAAGAGTTTGAAAGTTTCTGTACAAGTCACGGAATTGTTCATGAGGTTACTTCTCCCTACACTCCACAGCATAATGGAGTTGCAGAGAGAAGAGGCAGAACAAACACTCGGACATGGGCGAAGCATGATGAAATTAAAAGCTTTTCCAAAAGACCTATGGGGTGAAGCAGTATCCACTGCTGTTTATCTACTTAATAGATGTCCTACTAGAGGCTTAGATGATAAGGTACCTGAAGAAATGTGGACTGGGGATAAGCCTAGTGTTACACATCTAAGGGTATTTGGATCACTAACCTATGGACATATTCCTGATGCTAAAAGAAAGAAGTTAGAGGAAAAAAGTAAACCTATGGTGCTAGTTGGTTATCACCCTACTGGTTCCTATAGGCTAGTTGATCCTATGACTGGCAAACTTGAAATATCCAGGGATGTTACTATACTTGAGGATGAGGCTTGGAATTGGGATAAGAAGGAGCAAACAAGTTCCACTGATCCTAATGTGACTGATGAGGGTAACACTGTGTTACCAGAACATCATCAAGGTGTTGATGATGAAGATAGTGATGATGAACCTATTGGAGGTGATGTGCAAGTTGAGGAACAGTTGGTTGAGCCAAATTCACCTGAAGTGCTCAACAAGAGGCTGTTGTTGCTAATAACCCTATTAGAGCTGCTAGGGTCAAGAATCTACCTAGTAGGTTGGCTGACTATGATCTAATAAGGGATGATGAGGTGGATGATGATGGAGACATTATTCATTTTGCTATGGTGGCAGATTCTGAGCCTCTAGACTACCTTGAAGCTCTTAAGAAGAAAGAGTTGAAGGTGGCTATGCTAGAGGAACTTAAATTCATTGAGAAAAACCAAACTTGGACTCTAACTAAGTTACCTAAAGGAAAGAGGGCTATTAGTGTTAAATGGGTATTTAAACTAAAGCTTGATCCTAGTGGTAATATAGTTAAGTACAAGGCAAGGTTAGTGGCACGAGGTTTCCAACAAAAACAGGGCATTGACTTCACTGAAGTCTTTGCTCCAATTGCTAGACATGAGACTATAAGGCTTGTGACCGCACTAGCTTGTAGTAGAGGTTGGGAAATGTACCATTTGGATGTGAAATCTGCTTTCTTAAATGGGCCTTTGGAGGAAACAGTTTATATAAACCAACCTCCTGGTTTTGTTGAAAAGGGCAAGGAAGACTATGTATTTCATCTACATAAAGCTCTATATGGTCTTAAGCAAGCACCTAGGGCTTGAAACAAGAGAATAGATGGGTTCTTTGTTCAGAATGGCTTTACTAGGTGTACTGCAGAGTATGGAGTCTATGTCAAAGGTGACATAAACTCCTACCTACTGATTGTGTGCCTATATGTGGATGATCTACTTGTGACAGGAAGTTGTGCTAAAGAGATAACTAATTTCAAACAATCTATGAAAGAGGAGTTTGAAATGACAGATTTGGGGAAACTAACCTATTTCCTTGGGTTAGAATTCCTAAGGGTCAAAGAAGGAATTGTTTTGCATCAGTAAAAGTATGCCAGTGAAGTCTTAAAAAGGTTTGAGTTGGAAAATTGCAATTCTGCAATCAATCCACCTGAAGGAAACCTAACTAAGAAAGAAGAGGAAGAGGGCACTAAAGTTTATGCAACTTACTTTAGACAAATTGTTGGGTCTCTAAGATATCTATGTCATAGTAGACCTGATATATTATATGCTACTGGTTTGACTAGTAGATTTATGAACTGTCCTATGCAAATACACTTGAATGCAGCTAAACGTATTCTAAGGTATATTAAGGGCACTACTAATTATGGTCTGTTTTTTCCTAATGACAGGGCTAAAGGCAAGAGTATCCTAATTGGATACTGTGATTCAGACTGGTGTGGAGATAAAGTTGTCATAAGGAGCACTAGTGGATATGTCTTTCTATTTCAAGGAGCTGCTATCTCATGGAGTTCTAAAAAGCAAGCCATAGCGGCACTGTCATCTTCTGAAGCAGAATATATCTTTGCATGCCACGCTGCTACCCAAGCAGTTTGGCTTGAAACCTTGCTAAGGGAAATCTGTATAGACCTATTAGAACCTATAAAATTGTATATGGATAATAAGTCTGCTATAAGTTTAGCCAAAAATCCTATATCTCATGGGAGGACTAAACATATTGAGACTAAGTTCCACTATATAAGAGATCAAGTCTCTAAAGGAAAGCTAGTTCTAGACTTTGTTCCTACTAGTGAACAAATTGCTGACATCTTCACCAAGGCTCTAAAGGGTGAAAGCTTTGCTAAACTAAGGAGGCAACTTAATGTTATCTCTTTCTAAGTCTCTAAGAAAGGAATAACCTAAAAGCTATTGTCTAAGGGCTTGTCTTAGACTATTATTGTTTTTGGCCTTCCAGGGGGTTGTCCTGTGGTTTTGTGTTGCCTTAGATATCTTAGTTTAGCTCTAAGTTTTGCTTAAGGTGGGTTTGTCTACTTTAAGCTTTCAGGTTTCTTTGATTAAGGTAGGGTGTTGGATTTATAATCAAATTCAAACCTAAGATTAATTAAAAAAACCAACGACTATAATTGTAAATAGCACTGTTGGTAGTTACTTAATAAACATGTGGGAAATTAGAAAATCTAACTAACTACCTAGTTTGTTATTGTAACAAACTTAGTTTGTTGAGTAGCAACAAACTAATTCTAACAGCTAATTTTCAGCATATATAAATACATATTGTACATACATAAAAAATAATAAATAATAAATAGTTTACAGTTTAAAAAATCTCTAAGAGTTTACTACTGCTACTGTCTAATACTCTCCCTTCAACTTTGTTTCATTGCTTTTCTGTTTCTACCATAATTCTGAGTTCTGGTTATGCATTCAAAGGGTGATTGTACCTCACAAAACAAGAAGAAACAGTGTTAGAAATTAGGGTTTATGTGACTTATGTAACGCCCCAAAAATAATTTAATTAATTATTTAATTAAGTTATTTAAGTATATTAGGGGTTAATCATATTAAATTAATTATATAATATTTTGTTATGTAGGGAGTGGTGGAAACAATTGAAAGGGGGTGTAAAAAGGGCCCAAGCCACTTGAGCCCAAAATATATAAGGCTTAGGTTAGTGTCTTATTCACTTAGAATGAAAAGAAAAGAAAAAGAAAGGAGAAGAAAGAAAGAAGAGCTGCGTCGTAGAGAGAGAAGAGGAGAAAAGGGAGAAATCGCAAGTTGAGGGAGAAGAAGCAATTGTTGCTGCGTTTTGGTGTTTGTGGAAAGGTTTTCATCCCCAATCAACTCTTAAGGTAAGGGGAGTCTCATAGTATAAGGGTTTATGATGGGTTGTATATGGGAGAGTAGTATCTATGATGCATAGGAGATGTTTGATGTTATGTTTGATTGAATTATGCGTATATGTATGTTGTTGGTGTTGTTTTAAGTGTTGATAGCTTGATTGGAATGTTGTTAAAACGTTGCACCCTAGGTGTTTGATAGAATGTCTAAATGAAGTTTAGAATGCACGCTAGGTGTTTGACAAATTGTCAACTTGTTGATTGAATGCCTATTTGTTGTGTGATGAATTGTGTGGCTGAATTCAAGGTGGTTTGCTGCTGGAATTGGTAAAAAAAATCAAGGATTAAGCATTTTAGGCGCCACTAGCGCCAGGTCTTCTTGTTTTTAGCGCTCTGGCGCAACACAATTCTTGCCGCCAGCGCCATGTCTTCTTATTTTGGCGCTCTGGCGCAACACAAATTCTTTGCAAGACGCCATGTTGTTGGTGTTTTGGCGCCCTGGCGCAACCCAATTCTCGCAGACGCCATGTTGCCGCTATTTGGCGCCTGTGGTGGCGAGATGCCCCAGCGGCGATTTCTATTTGTTTGGCGCCCAGGGTGGCGCAGGATGTCCACAGGCGCCAGTTTGCCTGCTGTTTGGCGCCCAGTGTGGCGCAGGTTGCCACAGGGCGCCATTTTGCGTTTCTGTGCGCGCCCAGGGTGGCGCAGGTTGCCCACAGGCGCCATTTTCCTGTGTTTTATGTGCGCAGGGTGGCGCAGGTTGCCCCTGGCGCCACTTTGCTGTGTTTTGTGCGCCCAAGGTGTGTAGGTTGCTGCCAGGCGCCAATTTTGGTGCGTTGTTTGGCGCCCAAGGTTGTCAAAGTTGCTGATTTGTGTTGCTGAAGCGCGCCATACCGTGCTGCCTAGTGTTGTAACGTCGTGTGGTGTCAAGTAATGATTAAATAATTGTTGATATGGTTGTTGTGAGTCAAATAAGACTAAAATGTTGATGTTGTTGTTGTGAGTCAAATAAGACTAAAATTTAACGTTGTTGCTGTTGGGTCTAAAATGACCAAATGATGATGTTGATGATGTTGTTGTGCATACGTAGACTGTGTTGTTGATTGTTTCCGGTGTGTTGTACATGGTCTCATACATGGCATAATGCATTATTACGTTGATGTAGACTTCGGCCTAGAGCTTTGCTCAATGTTGTTATGAAGCCACAAAGGCTATTTACGTTGATTAGTACCACATGCATATACCCGTCGATGTGGGTTGCATTTCATACATATACGTCATACTCATGGTGTCATTGTTGGTTGTTTTGTTTATGTGTTGCTTGTTGGTGCCGCCGTGTTTGTTGAAATAAGATGTTGATGTGTTGTGGTAATTATAGCTACCTATTCTCTAATATACTATCTATCATATATGTTTTATGCTATTAGAGACTCAACCTTTCTCTGTTGAATGTTACCCCTATGTGGTAACATGCAGGTACGCGCGAGTGAATGGCTTTCTCTTCCTTCACCTATCGAGTCTGTGTCGTTTTGCTCTGATACATAGCACCTGGGGGAAACGAACACTAGTTTATTAGCTGTTTTATTATTATAAACTATTGTTTTTATTATGTTGTTGATTTTTCTGGATTGTATTACCGGATACGTTGAAATGATTTTTATGATGTGCTACGTATCTTATTTTCATTACATGCAGAATTACGTTGTTGATTTTTGAATGTTCTATTTGACAATACGTTGTTTGAGTTTTAAAATGTCGATGTGTGACACTCTAATGCACGTTTAGATTTAATTTTCCGCACTCTGATATCAATGGAATATTAATCTGTATGCATGTTTCATCCGAAAACATCATCTGCTTGATAAATCCAGAGATTCCTCCAAACTCCCCAAATGCATACACTAGCAGGTAACTACGAATTTATCTCCCGTTGATAAATCCATAGATAGCTCATACCCAGCAACTACGGATTCATCCATCCTGCATAAATCCGTAAAAAAAAGGCTTTATTGCTTTATTAATTTGTTTTTTTTTGCAGTGGTTTACACTCGAGTCAAGGGCAGAATCCCGCCATGGTCACATGGTTTGGTATCGAGAGGGCAGTCATCACAGTCATGTGGCGGTGGTGAAGCTAAAGATATGTCAGGGCAGTCGTCACGTGGTTTCGTGCCAAGGACCTTGAAACCTTGCACTTATTTCTTGGCCTTGAAGTTGATCATTCTAAATAGGACATTGTCCTCATTCAACGCAAGTACACCTTAGAATTACTTGAGGATAGTGGAATGCTCGCTTCTAAGCCATCATCCACACATTCTGACCCTTCTGCCAAGCTAAGAAACGAAGGGGGTGAATACATACTCAAACCAATTTTCCTATAGGCACATGATTGGATGCCTGCTTTACCTGACCAACAATCTCCAAGACATTGCCTTTTCAGTACAACACCTTCCCAGGGTCTTTATTTTCATGCATCTAATTAAGTGAATCTATTAGGATTTTCAGATTCTGATTAGGCTTGTTGTGTAGATTCTAGGCATTCAATAACATGGATTGTGTGTTCATTGGTTCTGCACTTGTGTCTTGGAAATCCAAAAGCATAATACGGTTTATCAGTCATCATCAAAGGCGGAGTATAGGGCCTTTGCAAGCCTTATTTGTGAAGTGTGGTGGCTGCACTATCTATTTAAAAATCTTCACCTTCTTCAATACAATGCCTCAACCATATAGTGTTATAATAAATTTGCAATCTACCGAGCTCACAATCCCACATTTCATGAACGAACAAAACATGTATATTGAAATTGGCTGCTATGTGGTACGAGAAAAGATTCGAAAAGGCATGGTTCACCTCCTCCCAGTTCCATCGTAGGCCCAATTAGCAAATGTGTTCACCAAGCTTCTCCATGCTTCTTCTTTCCATTCATTTATTTTCAAATTGAGACTTTGCAACATACATAGTCCAACTTGAGGGGGAATGTTAGTTATAGGATAAATAAACTATAGTTAGTGTTAGGGGTTGTTTAACTCTAGGAGTTAGTTTACGATTATTAACTATTAGCTCTTCATAGGAATGTATATAAACATTTTCTCTGTACAAAACCAAATCTGTAAATGCAAGAATGAATTCTCCAATTTCATTCAATCATCTTCTTCACAAAGTTAAGAACTCAAACTAATTCCATATGTATAGTAACTCTCTACTTTCTTCTTCACAGTTCACACTACTTGATATGCGAGACTTGGATAAATACGCACACATTGACACAATGTACTAATAAAAATACTATTAATATAAAAATGATATAATACTTAGAGTCATTTGGTCAAAAAAATACTTGGAGTCATTATATATAGTAATATTTTTTTGTATGAAAATTTTACATCAAAAGTTTTAACGAGATTCCTATTTATTATTTTTTTAAACAAAAAAGGATATATATGTAAAATTATATTATATACTTATTGATATCCCCTAGCAGTTCTTCTATATTTAGACTATCTATGAGTATACGTTATATTTTTTTAAAAAAAAGACTATGAATATGTTTGAATTGATTTATGAATAAAATTTATTTGTAGTCATCCATTGAAACAAAAATGAGCGTTCGTGTGAATTTCTAGAAATAGCTTGTATTACATGTCATGAAATTATTTGTGACCTATTTCAATAAACTCTCCAAAATAGCTTATAGAAGCGGCTTATAACTTATTTTAAAACAGTTTAATCATATATTTAGCGAAATAGCTTATGAGTTTAACTTATTTTGCTTCTAACATGCCAATATCAACAAACTAAATATAATAACTTAATATAATAACTGTAATAATTTTTTCTTTTTGATAAGCAAAGATTCATTGAGAACGAGCACTAGAAGTGCTCAAAACAATAATTACAAATTGTTTATACACAGCTTAACAACAATGCTAATTATTCCTTGTCTCGTTAGCCTTCTTACAAATTAATTATTCCTCGCCTCGTTAGCCTTCTTTCCACTAAAAGAGGCAGCAAATAAATGAAAATGAACAACAATGCTAGTACCAAGTTGACCCTTCAAATCGAGCCACCGTCCAACTTTATCCC
Source organism: Oxytropis ochrocephala (assembly GCA_020916435.1). NCBI lineage: Eukaryota > Viridiplantae > Streptophyta > Magnoliopsida > Fabales > Fabaceae > Oxytropis > Oxytropis ochrocephala. The sequence goes on from CM037093.1 coordinate 117,716,867, forward strand.
ACACCTGAATCGCCAACTCACAATTAAAAAATAAGTGTTGATGAGTTTCACTCCCTTGCCTAAAAAAAGGACAAGCTGCCTCATCTTCGGACGCTATAACATGGCGAGTAAAGAAAAGTTGTCGCATCGGAATAGTGTTGGAACATTCTCCAACCAAAGATAATAACTATATAATATTTAGTTATATGATATTTAGTTTCATTTGCCATTTCAACAAACTAAATATAATATATGATATTTATGTTTCGATTGCTACTTCAACTTAATAATAGTGTATATTTAGGTGTTGTTACTTGTTACAAGTTAGAACACACCTAAGGGATATTAAAGGAGTAAGAAGAAGGTCTAGAGTTCAAACCCTGAAAACTAACATTTGTCTTGCCACTCTAACAATTAACAACTAACATTGTCTATTAAAAAAACACCTACATGTTAATTTGTCCTTGTTAAAAAGCAGAGTTTGAGTTTGAGTTTGAGTTGAATCCTTTTATGGAAAAAGAAAACTCCTGGGTGATAGCGAGGGTCGTGTTCTTATCCTCTTGAAAGCACATTTATTTCAAAGAACCAGATTCATGAAGCATATATGTTCAGAACGCATTCCTGAATTGATTAAAGAATAAATTGATGTTACTGGCCCACTCAAAAACTAAAACAAAAACAAAAAGGAAAAAAAGTGTTATGGAGTGCTTAATTTGTATCACATGGTACATGTTGTAAATTCCTCCTAAACCGTGTTATCGTATCGATCATTCCAATTCAATAAAAACAATTTGTGACCATAAGATAAATAAAGGTTATAAAAGCAACCATAAAATGACAGAGCTTGATGTCTTGTTGGTACTAGTCGACATTTCAATTTTGCTTTCATTGTCTTTGGCATGTTAATTTGCAAGGTAACGTGGCTGGCTTTCGTGGGTGGTGTTTTTGAGTGGGTGGGGGTGCAGGTAACAGATTTTGCGTGTGTACATAGTACTACATAGTACTATAGTGCAAAAAAGAGGCTGCTGGTCGACCATTCCGTGTATGTGGACAATGTGTAGAGACCACGTATAATATTTCCCACGTTTTGTAACATCATTACCACATAAGAAATTCCAAATGCAATCCTCAAATCAACTCAACTATACCAAAATGGTACTTGAACTCCTTAACCAGTTGGTCCTCGGTTTGATCTTTACCCAGTGCGTATGAAAAATATTTGTTGAAAGAGTTCACCCCTTATATAGATATCTGATTCCTTAAAAGATTAGTCTCCATAATTGTCGTGGAAGATACATTAGTTGAAGAAAAAAATTAACTCAACTACGATTTGCGGAAGACCCCACCATTCATTTTAGTAGTATATTACCATCATTGATAAGATCATCCACTATTTTATTGGGCTAGTTTTTTCTTACTCCGATTCATTTCAATATCCACTTTTTAAAATTTTCATTCTTCGTTTCATTCATTGCTCCCATCAACTTGTCTTTTTGATAGTTCTTTGTGTAGTGACCTTTTTTGCTTGCTTTTATGATTGGCTCATGCGCCGCTATAGTACCTACCTACCAAGAAAGAGAGAATGTAATGTACTAGCAATAGTAGTATGTGTGTTGTATGATGAATAATGGGATCCACTTCTAAACAATATTTAGTGTCTTTTAATTGTTCGTTGGAAGAAAAAAAGGGTTATACTGTTCAGGTGCAATAAAAAAAAAGAGTGCTCCCGTGCTTGGATGGTAAATGTAATAACTATAACTAAAAGGGTTTTTTTTTCGGTACCCCCACCCATTCCCCTAACACCCCCACCCAAATTGAAATCCCCAAACTGCCCTTTGTAATCTTTTTTTTTTTTTAAAAAAAGCGCGCATCGATATATATGTCATTTGGGACGTATATACGATGGGTAGTTTTAAAGCATCGATATATATGCGCGAAAAGTATATACGATTGGTGGTGGAACCACCAATCGTATATACTTCTTTCGAAGCATATATACGATGCTTTAAATTCACTTCCATCGTATATATGTCCCAAATGACATATATATATGATGCGTCTCTTTTTTTTTTAAAATTGTAAAAAAATTTAACTGGTCATGATTTCGCTTTCAAAGTTGATCTACTGGTGTAGATTGCACGCCAAAATCAACGGTTGATAATCTTTTACCTCATCTATAAATACTCACTCCCACCATCACTATTTTCACACCAAAAATTCAACTTCCTCCTTCTCTCACACATCACAAGTGAAGATGATGCGAGCTTCGCTAATGTCATACTACGAGCCTTCTTCCTCACTATTGTTCATTCTAATATGGGGTTTGTTGATCATCGTGGTATCATCTTGAAAGATGATGGTATAAGTTTCGATGGGAGAGATGTTGTTTCGTGTAGGTTAAAACACGATATATCATTTTCTCGCTCTAAGCGTAAACTCTCTGCAGATGGTTCAACCGCAGAGAAGCGAACATGAGATAATTCGTATCGTTTATCGGAAACCCGAAACGACTAGTGGAAGTATTTCTTGGTCTACCATGGATGTCAACAAATGAGGATGACGCCCGAGACATGATGTCCATTCATATTACAATTAAATGGAGGAGTTACATTCATCAGCACGTCGAAACCGTAAGGACCGTCACGAGATCCTTCGTCGATTAACTCCACCACCTCAGTAGTTTATATTGTATTTTCATTTTATCTGTCTATTTTTATTCAAGTTGTTTATGTTTTATCGCTTGTGTAACTTTGTTTTATCGAATCAATGAAATCAAAAATTTATGGAAACTCGTAAAATAAATAAAACATCCGAAAAAAGTTAATAATATAATAAAGTGCCAAAATAATATCAAATACATCAAAAACAAATAAAAATCCCTAACGGCGCCCACCTCGCCCCTCGCCCCGTCGCCTAAGCTCCCACCACGTCATCCCGGTCTTTGCCATCCCCACCATCCTATGGAGTGTCCGATACGCCGGACTGCCATGTGCGATGTCGCCGTCACGAATCCCCGCTCTACAAGCCCTCACAAGCTCCCTAATCCGGTCATGATCGCCGTAGCGTATCTCGGGGAGGTGTCCAGGTCGATCTCTAGTGATGGTGGAGATGGTGGAGCGGTAATAGTCTGGGGATAGAAGCCGGGACGTACCACTCTAAGTAGTTACGTCTGACCGATCCGGCCCGAGCAACCCGAGTAGTAAAGGCGCAGGATGTCCTCCACAGATGCCATGAAGTGGACGATCCCAAACACGCAATCAGTATGACTCGGACGGCCACTAAGAGGGTCACGTGGGATGATCTGCGTGTACCCAAACTGACGCAGACACCTATCAGGCATGTAAGCAACTCTGAAATCACCCGGTGATGAAGCCTCTGTCTGAGGAGATCTCTCGAAGCGGTCTACCACTGCCCTCCTCAAATGGCCGCCGCCACAGACATCCTCTCGGCCTCGGCTCATCAAGCATCCTCCGTAGTGGCTCACGAGGAGGTGGTCCGACTTCTTCTCTTCTGTAGCGCGCCACCGGTGGCTCCGCACCGGGATATGGACCGGCAACCTATCCACCATCCGGGAAATACCACATAATCCAAGCCTGAAATGCAAAAATAAAGAACATATTTAATTCACAAAAATTTACCAAAAGTCAGTGCGATTTAACAAAAATACAAGAAGTTAAAAGGTATACCGAAATAGGTGGCATACCCTCTCCACATCTGCTGCGTAGTCCGAGATGACGCAGTTGTTCAAGTCATGATACATGGCGGCTAGTGCACTGCACCCCATGCATAGCCTCCAAGAACCTCGGACTCGGATCATCCAGTAGATCAACCACTTAGCCTCACCCGTCTCCGGGTCTTCGTGGTGAAGATATCAGAGGTCGGGGCGAAGCGAGAAAAGCCCCGACAAAGAATCGTGATGTCACCCCCTCCTCCAAGTTGCGCTCATAAACCCGCTCCCGACCATTTGAAGCTGTGGTAATGAAGATGAAGTCTAGTATGGACTTTGTTGCCATGAGCCCATACTTTGACAACTCACGATACTCCCGAAATAAAAATAAATAAATAATGTAAGCAAAAGTGCGGACTATGTGACTTAAATAAATTATTTAAGCAAAAATGCAAAACTTACCGGTCGTGAGTATAGAAGCGCAGACATGATGCGCTAAGTCGGTGAAAAGAGAGGTCGACGCTCCTCCCGAGGCTCCTCCTCGACATCGGGCTGAGGAGGCTCCTCCCGATCTTCTTTGAGGCACCTCATGATACTCGGACATGGGTGGTTCGAGTAATAAGCATCACTGGCCGCTGCTGGCTTGCGATACTCGGGAGGTGGGGATGGTAATGAAGAGGTTGGGGATCATATTTGGGGATCTGGGGATGATATCGAGGAGTAGCCGGGAATGATCTTCGAGAAACGGCCTCCCCTATGCTAATCCCCCTGCTGCGTCTGCTGCAGTAATCCCCGAGATAGAAAGCTCAAAGCAGGCCGATCATCGAGTGGCTCAGCCGACACTCACCGCCTCGAGCTCATACTCATTTGCCTCAGCCGTGCTCTCTGTCTCCGTCTTTGAAGCATGGAGGTGATTATGCCTCCGAGTCCTCGCACTCGGAGCGATGATGACTCCCCATCTCTACGATCGAGAGACCTCACGTCTCCTCTATGCCTAGGACAACGCAAGTGAAGAAAAAAAAAAATTAGTAAAAAAAAAAAAAAAAAAAAAAAAAAAAAAAAAAAAGCTCATCGTATAAGCGTGTATATATGATGCTTACTTTTTGCTCGTCGTATATAGGTGTCGGTGGGGTATATACGATTGGATGAATTTTCGCTAATCGTATATACGCTGAATAGGGTATATACGGTGAGTAAAAAGTGTTAAATCGTATATAGGGTCAGTGGGGTATATACGATTGGTTGATTCTCGAAATTTGATCGTATATACGTTTAAGTGGCGTAAATCTGAGTGAAGGTGGTCAAACGTAGGTATGACCAATTGTGTGAAGAAATTGTGATTTTGTAAAGAGTCAGGGGTATTTTGGTATTTTCACACGGTGGGTGGGGGTGTTAGGGGAATGGGTGGGGGTACCAAAAAAAACACCCTAACTAAAAAGGCACCGACTGTAGTACCTTATATGAAAAAGTTGGAAGTTGGGCCAGAAAGGTCGAAGAACCACTGCACTGAGGTTGTGCTTTGGGGGAAATTTTATATCTATAGGGGTGGCTTTTAAGTTGCACAAATTGAGGTTTTTGTGTATTGTGCCCAAGTGTGTTAAATACCATTGATTTGGAGGCAAAAACATTTGATGGCCAAGATGAAAGTTGGGTACTTGTTTTGACTGTTTTATGTAAATTTTAATTTATTTTCTTTTAAGGGTCTCAATTATTGATTTATTGTGACAATGGTTTTTTGACTATCAATCTTCTTCTCCCACTCCGTCTTCCTCCCATCTCCTTGTCTGACTATATTTTGTTTTTGTTTGTGATTGGCTGATTGCCATTAAGGAACTGATAAACTCTAAACCTTCATCATCACTAGTTCCTTCTTCTTCACACATTCTTCTATATCATCATTGACACTTGCAGCAAAACGTGATTCCCCTAGTTGAAATCTAGATACTAGAAATAGGATCCTGATGAGGATGGTATAGAAAAACATCAACATTCCAGAATCTAATATCTCCAAATCTTTGAAAGCTGAAATTTTAGCACCAAAGATAGCATTACTTATTAATTACAAAAACTAAAAGTGACCCAAAAAAATAGAAAAAAAAATGGTGAAATGGGTATGAATCAAAATTCTGACTTTGGAAGAATCGGAGGCGGAGCCACGCTGAGGGGAAAAAGAAAAAAAAAACTAAGAAGGCAGTGGTTCCTCTTGATAAGGAGGGAATTTATCAGAGAATTTATTTTCTACCTAAAAATAATAGAATAATGGAAGGTAATCAAATGTTAGCGAAAATCTCCTCCTTCTTTCTTCACTTTCTTCGGTACCTTGTAACCATGACGATTTCGCCTTCTTCACTCTTCGATTTTGCCTTCTTCTCTCTTCACTTTCAACATCCAAGCAAAATAATGAAAAACAAAAATAAAGGTTAAATAATGAAAAACAAAAATAAAAGTTAAATAAAAAAGTGAATGTCAGCCTTCAGCGTCAGTCTTTATTAGATAAAAAACAAAATGGTGTGGGGCTTCATTGTGTATTATTAAAGTTTTGAGAGACAAAATAATAAAATGCATAATAACCTGTTGTAGAACCTGTAACCTGCTACAACAAGTAAAAATGAACTTGGGCACAATACACAAAAACATCAATTTGTGCAACTTAAAAGCAACAAGTTCGAAATTATAATGACTATTGACTAGTTAGTTATGTTCGAAATTTTTTATAGGTTCCCTCAATCTCTATTGATTGGGTGTGTTGGTTATTTCCCATTTGGTTACTGTTTGTAATTAACGACTGCTTTTTGGTTTGTGGTTCTAGTAGACTCCGTAAACATGGAGTTGGGGTGAGTCCAGTTTACATCACTAAAGGGGTACATATGTAAACTACCAATTAATAAAAATATAATAATTTAATATCGGCTATTATATGGTTCCGATTTATTAGGCATTAGTTTTGGAAATGATTAATAAACGTAACGTCCAAATTTAATCCCACAAAAAAAGGAAAAGGAGTAACTCATCCAATACACTCAAAAACGGCTACCCTAAAACCCCAACAACACAAATATATATATATATATATATATATATATATATATATATATATATATATATACACTAGTATAATTAGTCGTGCAAAAGACAGTCTAAATTCATTTGTTTAGACACCGTAAGGTAATTACTTCAACTATTTTAAATATTTATATAATAGTAGGAAATTAAATTAGATTTATATATATATATAATTATATATTATAATTTCAAATGGGATGTGGGGTTTTGTCCGAAAAAGGATTTTGTTTCCTGTCTTATAATATGTTTTGTAATAATTAAATGAAGGAAAATTAATATAAAAGTATTCAAACAAAGTACTAAAACGAAAATTGAAATCGATGAAAATATGATTATCATCGAATGTATTTTGAATGAGTTTATAGAAAAGCACATTACTATTACTAATGCCGAAAGGAAAAGAATACGATAATAGAATGTCTCATCTATTTTGTAATATATCATTCATAATTTGTTTTGGCTAAGCGTGTGAACCTGTGGGAATTCGATTTTATTGTTATAAGCAACACGGGTATACATCTCATTTTGTCATAACATTTTAAATTCTTTTTTGGCACCTTTAAAAATGCAGTTGTATGTTTTCGTGTGTTATATAACACGTCGATTTCTTTGTACACCGGCTTTTATCCATTCATTTTGATATATAATATATATGTTTAAACATTTATTTAATTTTATATATATAGTCAATATTTTATATATTATTTGACTATTTAAATGTCAATTTTGATTTAATATATGTACATTCCATATTGCGAAAGAACCCTTATGGTATTTTGTATATTCCTATAAAGAAACTATAAACGGGAAATATCAAACTAACACTTCAAGAGATTATTAGAATATGAAAAATCAAGCCTTATTCGTAGATGCAATGTTTATATAAAAATCTTTAAGATTATATAAATGTTAATATCTAAAACCCTAAATAGTAATACATAATCTGTCTAATGATGATAACTTTGACATTTTTGGTATATATTTCAGCGAATTAACTTGATGAGGAGGAATAAAATCGTTGATGATGTAATTAGTGACGTGTCATACTATGTGGATGGTGACATGGAAGATCCATGGTTATATATAATAGAGATATAAAATAATGTACCAAGATTTTTATTTTTATTTAAAATAACAGTGAAGAATGGTGGTACAATAATGTGTTACGCTTATGAAACAACAGAGCTAGGTAGTCGACTTGGTTAAGAATTTCACTGAGTTCAAGAGGGGATGGGTTCGATTCTCTGCTTAGACATTTTTGGTATATATTTCAGCGAATTAACTTGATGATGTGGAATAAAATCGTTGATGATGTAATTAGTGACGTGTATACTATGTGGACGGTGACATGGAAGATCCATGGTTATATATATATATATATATATATGTAGCGACCGAAAAATCCGGAAAAGGGATTCTTCGAAAGGTTCAAAGGAAGCCGCCACCAAATTTTAGTTTAAGGGCAAATTCGGAAAATCCCTTTAAGTTTTAGGACGAGGCGTTGTAAGGGTTCGGGAGTCGTTATGTGTGGGGAAGGTATTAGCACCCCACAACATCCTATTGTCTAATTAAATTAAAATTTATTTAATAATTACCCTCTTATTTGTAGAAAAAGACTTATTTAGGTTTTTGGTTTTTAGTGCTTGACAAGAGTTGAGTCTTGCTCCTACGTACCTCCGGATGCAATGGAGGAATCAAAGCTACGTAGTTCTTCCTGAAAAAGGTTTGTTGGTTGGTGTTTTTTAGTGTAGGGGTCCTAGGATTCCTTGAACTGTACAGCTCACTGATTCCTAGAACGCTGACTAACCCGATTGTACAACCGACTTAGTCCCCTACTTTTTGAAAGTGATTTTTGAGTTTTTGAAAGAAAATGGTTTGGTGTGAGGTGGGTCCGTTTTAGTATAGGTATTCTAGAATTCCTGAACTGTACAGCTCATTAGTTCTCGAACGCTGACTAACCCGATCGTACAACCGACTTAGTCCCCTATTTATGGAAAAATAATTTATTTATATTTTATTAAGTTTTTGTAGGATTACTGAACTGTACAGCTCATTGGTCCTAAAATGATGACTAACCCGGTTGTACAACCGACTTAGCCGTTTATTTAATTTCGAGAGAAAAAGTATTTACAGTTGAATTGGAAAAGAATTAAAATGGAGAAACAGGGGGTGAAAATTGTAAATCGAGGTTTTATTAGTCGTAGGGGGTTTTATAATTAATAGGAGGTGTAAAAAAGGAAACCCAGTTCGCATATGGGAGTCCAGTGTGCGAAACTGGGCTTAAGTGAGGGGAGGTGTGCACATAAATTAGGGGGTGCGAATAGCGTTCTGAATATTAAAAAAAAATGAAACAAGAGACATTCCATAAACCTAAAACCAAAAATCAGAAAAAACCCAAAAAACATTTCATCTTCTCCCCTTTTCTCGGCGCTGTGACTGGTGGGAAGAGTGGGTGCAGCGGAATTTTTTCGCGCTACTGCGAGAGAGAGAGCTCTGCGCGAATTCGGGAGAGGAAAAATCGTGAGATTTCCGCGAGTTCGAGGAAGAGGAGAGACGCGAACCGAGCTCGCGATGAGGAGGGGGGTTCACGGTGATGGCTCGGTTTGAAGATGACGGGCGCGGTGAAGAGGCGTCGTCGTCCGCCATCCTCACGGGAGACGGCGGCAGCGGTGACGCTGCGTGAGCGGTGGTCGAGCTACAACACAGGTTTGATGTCTAATTTTCTTTTGCCACTTTTAGTTTTTTTTTTGGTACCCTATGCTCTTTTCTCAGGTCCTTTCTTTCAACTCTTTTTACCTCATAAATCTCTTTCATGAATCCATTTCCACCAATGAAATAATTTGTCTTAATCCTTTGCAACGATCCTGATCTATTTTGATCTTCTTTGATTTAGTTTAAAAAAAACAAAAACCAAGTTCCTAGTCTCACCGATTTTCTATCGTGTTTCTGTGATTGATCTACAATTGATTTGTTTGGTTTCTAATATTTAACTGTTGTTGTTACCTTCCTCCCCCACACACCTAAAGCACTGTTAGCCCATTTAAATCCCTTCCCTTTCTTGTTTATAAGTTTTAAACTGTACAGATATTATTAGGCCGAAAATATTGAAGCCTATGCCAAAAGCAAAGTTGTGATAATGAATTTTAAGGGTACTTCACATGAATGACTTTTAATCTCAGCATATAATTGTTATATCTACAATTATCATATCTACGAATACATAAGGAGAAAGGTAGCCGACCTGATTTCCAGTTTCTGGGAACTCTCGTTTTACTTGTTGTGACTGCTGCTACTGTTTGTTGCTACCTTTGAAATGCTGTTGTTGTTCCTTCGCTCCTGATTCGGAAATTCGAACTTGCGTGTTTTTGTGGATTAGGATTCTGATTTTGAACCCTAATCCTGTTTAGGTGGTTCTTGCAGTGTCATTGTTGTTTTTTAGACTGATGGTTCACTGCTCATTTATATTAAAATTCTAGGTTTAGCAATTAATGACTTTGAATGGGCTTTGACTATTTGTTTTTGTAGATCTAGATCCAAGCCCAGCAGCTTGGGGAGCAGCTGCTGAAACCCTAAATCTGTTGCTGCTGCCTTTTACTATTATATTTTGCATTTTCGGATTTGTATTTTTTATGTATTTTTGTATTGCTATTTTTGCAATTTGGACCCCTTTTTGGACTTTTAGACACTTATATATTGTAAATAAAACTAAACAGAATTTTTGACATTTTTATGCTTAAATTAAAAAAGGAGTCAGGCCAAATACAAAGACGAGAGCGGGCCGGACTTGACAAATACGCTAAAACTAGACCAATAATAAAAGAAATGAGCGCGTTAACTAAAAACACTAAAACTAACTCGGAATCGCATTCTTAGGTCTGAATTTGAAGAGATTTTTGAGAACAATGACCTTAGGTAGACCTGTTTATGTACGACTAAACTCGAATACAGATATTAAATCGAAGAACGCGCGAAAAGATCGATCATTCGCGCGCGTGCCTAATTTAAATAACGGTATTTTGAGTTAGTTGAACGTAGTGACTGGAATTGGCTTGGGTTGGTAACCGAGACTCTACACTAGTAATTCTCGTAATCATGCGACTCCGAAACACGCCCTTACTAAAAATAAACGACTAAAACAAGAAAAAAGAAGACGGACAAAATTGGGGTATAACAATATATATATATATATATATATATATATATATATATAATATATATATGCAAGATTATGGCTAAGCCACAATTTTGGCTAGCCACAATTTCACTATGGTGTGGTTAGTGACTCGCTAGCCACCATTTAGCTGTCATGTGGTTAGAGAGTCGCTAGCACCATTCCGTGTAAAGCTTATATTCGTCCCATGATCATCAATCTCGTATTGAGCCATTAATCCGGTAAAAAGCTTGAAGGTTATCAACATTTGAAGGAGATGTCAATCGTATCAAATATTGAAACTTGATGGGTGAAACGTGAATATTGAATGGAATGAGAAATAACATGAAAAAAAAAAGAATTGAAGATAGGAAGAAGGACGTTCAGAATTGATATAGAAGAAGAAGAAGAAGAAGAAGAAGTTCAGAATTTAGGGGAGAGAAAGAAAGAAAGAAAAAAGAAAGGAGAATTAATAGGAATAATAAACATGATATTAACGTGGTGCCTTAAAAATAGGAAATATATTAATTGGTTGTTATTAATAATTATATAATTATTAGGCATAATATTGAAGAGTACCAAAATACCCTCCGTAAATAATAACCATTAGATGTATTTTAGTAAAAATATTGAGCATCCAATGGATGAAATTAATTTAGTGATCATCACTAAACACTTGGCTTAGTGATGTAAGTCGTGGCCAGTGGGGGCTATTTAACCGTTGATTTTTTGATATGTGTTAGTGGGTGAGTGTGTTACATTTGAAGGGTAATTGTGTAATACTACACTGATTTTTAAAGGGTAAAATAGGTATAAAAAATACCAAAATGGCTTTTTTTTACAAAGGAAAAATCATATATCATTCATAATCAAAGAAAAGATACAAGCCGGACTAATAAATGGGCCCCTTTATTAATAGTTATAGATAATCTTTGTTGAATATTTAACTATATTAACACCCAAAACAAATTAAGTTGTTGGTCGAGAAATAATAAAGGGGTCGAGTTGAATTTAGTAGACCGAGGCAAGCAATGAAGATAATGAATAATGCAGATACTTGTCATGGAGATAGCAATGGTGTCAGACTCGAATCAAGAATATGGGGAATACCGAAGAAGGATACACTAAGGAAAGATGAGACTCAGTTTGGAGGGAGCCTCTGTTATAAAGCAGCTCGACTAAGACACCTACAGTCAAAGGCCAAGGCAGTAGTTTGGCCGAGGGAGATTGTAGCCGAGGCTAGGGATACTTGCTTGGAGCGCAAGTATTCAATGCACGTAGACACAACGTTGAAAACAATTAAGATCAACAAAGCATCAGAATGTCGTAGAAATAGGAGCAAATATATTTTACCCCCACTAACTTGTGTTAGTGAGGTCGTGTAGCTTCTAGAAGTCTTGAAAATTTATTTTTTTTATACTGAATTAAGTAGTCACACAGATCTCGTAGTGAACTCTTCCACACCCTATCTTCTTCCAATAGATATTGCTTATCTTTTTCCAATCGTTTCTCACCCCTCTTTGTTAAATGTGCATATATTACCTAAAAATTGGGGAGCACCATGACTTTATTTTTGAATACATAAATATGTATATACATATTTATATTCATGAGCATATGCTACCTAATCTAGAGTTGAGCCTATGATTGGGAGGACTCGCTCGCCAGTTCAGTTTTTAAACCCATTGATTTAAAGGAGTTTAACAAAGTTCAGAGAATGCAATGTCAGCTAATTCAACAGACATTTTCTTTCACAAAACTCTAGCTAAACTGCATCAGCTTGAGTTATAAATAATAAATAATCTTCAAAATCAGTAATATGTCAGCTAATTCAACAGACATTTTCTTTCACAAAACTCTAGCTAAACTGCATCTGCTTGAGTTATAAATAATAAATAATCTTCAAAATCAGTAATGCAATCTTTGAAAGAAGGCACGAACAACATGCATTTTGAGTTCAGAAAACAATCAAAACATGTTGTAACTTATGTTTATATGTACCCACCAAAACACGTAATTTTGTCAAAAAAAAAAAACACAGTTGTAATTTATATGCACCCCCACCTTAGTTTGGTAGTATTACCAAGCCATAATTCCTACACTTGACCACCAGAAAATACAAAATTTGGAGTTCAAGGTGTCTAGGCAAAAATACAGGTGCAACTGAACTGTCTCGCATCATAAAAACAAAGAATCTCCATTTCATCATTCGGTTCTATGTTTCACCCAAGTTATAAATCAGAGAAGAAAAAATCAGATAAGAAATTGCCACACACTGCGCTACCAAAACATCAATGTCTGGACAAGCTACTAACCATTCGGTTGTAGCTCACACAAGAAAAGGAACAATCACAACGCTAAAAAGGGGCATAAATCTCATGGATGGATCTAACATACCAAGGAAATAAATAGTGTGGGAGAAAATTATCATCAATCTCTTGTATTTTAACACTGAACTAGATTAGGAGAAATGGGAAATGACAAAATCTGAGGGTTCAAAACTTAATAATATTCAAAAGTCAAAATATAATGCACTCCAAATATTCTGAAAATAAAACAACAAAATAAACGGCGTCAACGGTAACGACGAAGAGAAAGGGAGTTGTTTTTCTTCCAGGTTGCCCTGCGGGATGGACGTGCTTTGTGGTGGCGATGTCCTTTGCCCACCAAACCCCTATTGTGTTTACCAGCAGAAGTGAGACCACGCAATTCCCTGTGTTTGTGAACTGGGTTGCAGAGCCAGTTGATCCTTGGATCATTTCTTACAGCATTGTGGGCAACATCTATCAAAACGACCTCAAAATACTTGTAAGTAGAATCCTGCAATACACAACAATTAAATCCGATTAACCACGTCAACAATTCATGACAAGGTTTTACTTTCAATAAAGGCTTGGTAACCCACCTCATTCACCCAGTACGAATTGAGAACCCGGAGACCACCAAGCTTTCTTCCAGCACGCTCCTCAGCAACAGACCTCTTGCTTCGCTGGAACTTCAATTGGGTAACTCCCTGGTTGGTTGGCTTACCATAAACAATACCCTTGGGAACAGGCCTCTTCCTGCCACCCCTACGAACTCGAATACGGTAAACCACATACCCCTGGAAAATTAAAACAAATAGAGTATATGTCAAGTTCCAAATGTGACAACCTAAGCAAGGATTATTGGTTAAGCAAATGCACAAGAATAACTACTAATGAAGAAAGGCACTGGTAATAAACAACCATGACACAATAAATGTGTGCACTTAGCCAAGAAAAAAATGTGTCAGATCCAGACCTAAGCAAATTTAGTAAAACTACTAGGAAGTTTGCTTGGTAGAGGACCAACTGAAATGACAATAGTTGGTCTCATGGAGCATCCAATCCAATAATTTGTGCACTTGCAAGTTCCACAAAAGAAAATACACATGCATCCGGATAGCAATAAACCAAGAAATCATTGTCATGTAAATCACACAACTTGATTACTCACATTTATTTAGAACCATTTTTTTTGACCAAATTTAGAATGATTATTTCATCCTAATTCTTCTGAAAATGCCAAGGTAAAAACACTAATATATACAATATAACTAAAACAAAGAAAATACTACATGATATTCCAAATGCTCAGAAAGACCAATATAGGGTGAGTAGTATTACATTTCCAATCTACAAAATTGATGATGTTTATTTGAAAAAATCTATAGAATCACTGAATAAACTAAAACAACTCATGGATGAGAACAAATCATTGACATAGAAATTATAAAAGTTAACTAACCATAGAATCACTGAATCAAACTAAAGTATACAAATTGTTTTTAGTTCTGCATATACCTGTTTGGCCTTATAACCCAAACGGCGAGCCTTGTCAGGGCGAGTAGGCCTAGTGAGACGAACAATGGAAGGTTGTTGACGATACTCCCAACACCTCACACGCTGCAAGAATCTCATCACATCTGACTGCTTCTTCCGCCATAGCTCTGAAACGTACTTGTACGCACCTGATAAATTCGACAAACAACAAATCTGAGCATGTTCAACAGAAATCAAATCAAATATACGAAACAGATGGAAATGGAGAAGGAGGAGAGTTCAACATAAATCAATCAAATGAACGAAACAGATGGAAATGGAGAAGGATGTGAGAATGTAACAGGAATTCAGTTTCAGAGAAAGTACCCATCGGGAGAGAGAGCAGCGCAGCAGCTACAACTACAAATTAGGGTTTCAGGTTTTCAAGGTTTCATATGTGACGCATTGTAGATTTTACACACGGCCTCAGATCCAATGGGCCTTTTGCGGATATAAAATATAAAATACATAATAGAGCTAATTGCACCCCTTTTTTCTTATACACATCCCCTCCTACAGAATTTATTTATTTTCCAAAGATATCTGCTTTTCAAAAACTTGATTTTATTTTATTTTGTCAAAAAAAAACTTGATTTTATTATTATGAAAATATATAACAAAACAATATCAAGGAGAAAGATGAAGAAGATAAAAACAACGTGAACAAATATGGAAGATATGTGAGAATACCTTTTTTATGTGAGAGTGAGAGGACTCATTTTCATCCATTGGATTAAAATGAAAGGTCAAGATTCAAATATCATTTAAACACCCACCCACACATGATTATGTCTATTCTTCTTCCATTCCATCGCCTGATTCATTTTCTCTTCCACCTTCCATTTCAAAGTTCCATTTTCGTGTTGTATGAGTTTTAATGGGGAATGCAATTTCAGGCGGAACCAACAATTTCGTTTACTCCTTGCAGCATCTCTCTCTCTCTCTCTACCTGTCTTCTCCCCCAACGCCAGGCTTGTTGGTTTGCATCGGCAAAGACCCAAATTCCCAATTCACCAAAATAAAAAATTGAAAGAACTTAAGCTGCTGAAGAAAGATAACAGAAGAAGAGTGATGGAGAAAAGCATAAATGAACTTGAATTCTCGGTTGAACAAAAATTCATAGTTAGCATCATACTTCGGAATCAGATTAGGAATTCAAGGGACATCGCATTATTTAGGAATTAAAAGGAGATTTTGCAGTTTTATACATCTGATTGGGGAAAGGATCTGGGTATGACAACGACGAAGCGGAGGTGCTTGGATTCGGCGTGACGGCGTGAACATGAGTTGAGAGGTCGTGCTCTGAGAAAACGTGGAAGAAAATGGATCTGATGAGTCAGACTCATGTGTGGGGAACTAAAAATGTTTTAATCTTCACCCTTCATTTTAATCTAATGGCTAATAATGAACCCTCTCACCTCTCACATAAAAAAGGCATTCTCACTAGATATGCCCCCTATATTTATAAAGAGTAATATTATATGGACAAAAAATTTCAGACAAATATATACAAAAACTAATTCACAATACCAATTAACCAAGTTTTTTAGGTTATTAACCAAGTAACCAATTAACAAAGTTTTTAGTTAATGGCTTAAAAAACTCTGAAAAGACGGGTTGGTTAATAACTTAAAAAACTTGGTTAA
Source organism: Oxytropis ochrocephala (assembly GCA_020916435.1). Classification (NCBI taxonomy): domain Eukaryota; kingdom Viridiplantae; phylum Streptophyta; class Magnoliopsida; order Fabales; family Fabaceae; genus Oxytropis; species Oxytropis ochrocephala. The sequence continues at coordinate 117,733,214 of CM037093.1, forward strand.
TCGGTATTGTGAATTGGTTTTGGTCTATATTTGTCTAAAATTTTATGTCCAAATATCATTACTCATTTATAAATTGTAATGTTAACCTCCGTTTATTTCCAGCAGTTATAACATTGTAATAACAAATGAGACGATCCAAATTAACGTGCTAGTATGTAAGTAATCCTATAATTTTACAATTTTTTTCACGTAATGTGAATCAAGGGTTTGTATTTTGTAATATGAACGATCGATCCTTTTATAACCTCAGGAGGAGAACAAAGCTAAAAAAAGGGGGAAATGATGCTCTTAAGTGACATTAGAGATGTAAGAATAGTATAATAAATAAGACAGAGGGGAGCTTTAAATGTGATATTGATAACACTTTATTTCCTCAAGTTTTTTTCCACTTGAGAGAATCAATTCCCAAAAAAGTGCAAAGAAGCAGAAAAAATATCATTGTCCATGATAAATGTTGAAAACGTAGTTGATCAACATGGCAAAAGGGAGTTGAAACTCATTGGCGATTCAATCTTCTACTATATTTGATTAATTTTTTTTGCCAAATGTGTAACATTTCATTGAAATATGGCAAGGCTACAACATTACACACAAAGTGTAAGCATCAAGCTCACGAGCAAAGCACCAAGCAAGCCTGAAAAGGGACTACAATACAATTAGGTATATTCTGATACTTCTAATAATGAACATTAAGCATAAGAGCAGCACCTGAACAAACTATAATCCTAATGAAACTAATTAAAACGAAACATAAACGCACCCTAAAACAACCTAATGTAGCCAATAATCAAAACCATGAAGCACAATCCTTGACCTTACCACACCGCACGGCCGGAGCCAACACCGTAATCTGCATCCAAAGAACTAGCTCCACCACTGAGAAAACACAAGGCACCACTGAGAAACAATGACAGGTCCCATTGGTCTGCATATTATCCTGTATAGACCAAAAAAATCAGTTTTCTTTTCCTATTTTATTGTTCAATTCAGTAGGTTCCATTCACAATGAGTTTGTCATTTGTTCTTCTTTTTTGGTCAAATCATTTGTTCTTCTACTAGTTCAGCTACCATTTGTTTGGGGTCTATACTTCTTCTAATTCTCTAACTACTCATTGGACACTCGTAACCCTTAAATATTCCCAAAATACCCTCACATGAAAAACTTCCCTTCACGATGTATTTTAATTGGTTCGAAACATCGTGCTCCGAACCAATTTGATAGTGTGAGGACCGAACTCGACTGATCCATTTATTTAATAATGAAAGAAGTTGATTTAATAACCTTCTCTTTTGTTTTAAGCACTGTGATTAGCCTTCTTTAGACTTTAGTGTTGGTCCAATGGTGAATAATCCTCTGACTAGTTTTTATTGGTTGGTTCAAAGTTAAAAGCAAGTATTGGAAAGGGATAAAATATCACATCATCATCTACCATTTGTGCCGAGTTGTTATCAATCATCAAAGTATAGGCTAATAAGGTAATTCAACAAGTCTGCACGCAAGAGGTTATTAAATAAAGGCTATAATTTATCAGCACGTCACTTCAATCTTCCCTTTTTGACAATCAAACAGCACGTCACTTCAATCTTCCCTTTTTGACAATCAAATATATGGTTCTGTCGGCCGCATTTCGAACCTAATAAAAAACATTTTTAGGAGAAGTGTCTCTGAAAATAACACACTCGATGCAGTAAAATCCAAATTGGTTCGGTCAAGCGTGCGTTAAACTGTATTTAATGTTTAAAAAAATAGAAATCACAGATTTCATTAAGGACATCTTGATCTTTTCACCCCTTAACGGAGGGTGTCCAGTGAGGAGCTCCGGAGTTGGAAGAAGTATGAGTCTTTGTTTGGTTTCAAAACCGAAACCATGGTAGATTTAGTAAGCCCATCTTGTATTAGGACCCAACCGGGACTAACTATGAGAGTGCATTCCAGCACCTTACTTGTTTGTCTACAACAACCCCGTTTTTTTTGTTTTTTTATTTTTATATTTCTACAACCTAATTGCTAAAAGAAAAATTTGGCTTCTAACAACTGAGTTGTGAAAGTATAATTGAAAAAAGAAATGGAGAGTATTGTAGGTAATTAGGTGGAGTGCTTGAAGCTACTCTATTTATTAATTAATTCACATATTTCGAGAGTCTCATCCATTGATAATGAACGGTGCTCCTCCCTCTACTCTACTTCATATGAAGAGTCCCTCTCAAATATTTTTATTTTTGCAAATTATTTCTCATTTTAACTTTTTTTGACAGAAAAGAAATTATTTTAACTTAAAAATAGTTGTGTCAATCATGTTCTTAAGACTTGTACTGTTGTACATAACTAAGAATTATATTGAAATTACCAATACAAGTGGGAATTAGCTGAAATTTAGAACAACCCTTATTATTACCGTGAAAGAAAGATGGGAATCTACTTGACAAGTGAAGCTAGGACTCTGCGTGGAGTGTGAGTGGGTCTTCGAGAATGAAGAACAGCCCAATTATCAAGCAAGATAACATCCCCTTTACGCCAAGGAATGGCAACAGATTCCTCCTCCAGAATCTTGAGACAATCATAGACCACATGAGCAGGTAATGACTCGCCATCTCCAAATGTAACAGCCTCAACAGGATCAATTCTTTCGTCTTCCCAACCACTATAAGCAGACGCCATACTATTAAACCATATCTTGCGCTTTCTTTTCTCATCATACTTCACAGCAGGAATTGGACCAATAACCATTTTCACTCCACCATCATCCAACCACTCCAACTTCATCCCCAAATTAGCAGCCCTGCAAGTAATAAATAACATTTTATATTCCATAATTAATGAACTAATTACTAGTATAAGAAACCTTACCTTTGTTGAGCAACGGTTTTGTCGTCAGTTAAGAATGCTGATTTCCAGCTTCTGCCAGCTCGAGAAGAAGGGTCATCGTTTTCACCTAAAAAAGTAACGTACAACAAACCGTATTTCTCCAATCTGTCAACGAAATCGGGATATGAGTGTTTCATCCTGTCGTAGATGACGTGGCTGAGAACGATGGGGGTTTCACCGCCGACGGTGGGTTCAACTTCGCAGAAGAAAAATAGTTTAGAAGGGAATCGGAGAACATGAGCCATTTCATGGTGGAAAGGGATTTCCAGATCAGGTGGGGATTCGTTGGCGGTGAAAACGCGACCAATTATGTTGGTGCGGGGTGCACCGCCTCCTAAGTATGGAAACTCTTCGTAGTCGAAGGCCTCTACGACGTCGTTGAAGTCGGATGCGGTTCTGATTGGGAAACCCCTGAAGAGGACTGCGCCAGATTGGAGTAGCAGGGACTCTATAAACGGTTTGTGGGTTTTGATTGTCTGCGGAAGTGAAACTGTACCTGCGTCTGCGAGAGGAGAAACTGCTGCAGGGAATTGAACACCGTTCGTCGAGAGCTTCTTCTGCTGAGGGATTTCGATTTCTTGCAATGCATCTGCCATGATTTGTAAGCAGAAACTGAGACCCGGTTCGGTTCGGTTCAGTGCAGCAGCGATCGGATAAGAAAGCAATTGATTATTGAGCTATATATATGATGCAGACCGACAGGATAAGAAAGCATCTAATTAATGAAATCAGATATACTTTGGACAAAAAAATGTGTTGACTTCTTTTGTGATTAAAATAAAAGTTTATGCTACATATCTAATTAAGGGTGTCCGCGGTGTGATTTGATTCGATTTTGAGACAAAGAGTGAATCGAACCGCAATTTAAACTACATGCGGTTTGGTTTGGTTCGTTGGTTTCCTAAAAAAACCAAACCAAACCAATGCGAGTTTGGATTGGTTCGGTTGGTTCAATTTTTTTAAAGACAAAATATGATTTAAAATGAAGTTAAAATTTACTAAAATAAAAAATGGCTAACATAAAACTTTAAGAAAAAATATTCTCAAATATATGTAGTATATAAATTACTTTCTTTTAATTCTTTTAAGATAGAAATGACCATGTTTAAAACAATTTAGATTAGATATTTTATTGTAACTTTTAAATATAATATAACAATATGAATTGTTCGTATGTGAGTTAAGGATCAATTAGATATGGGCTAGTAAGTGAGGGATAGTTGAGTTTTAGTTGGATTTGGGCTAATATTCAGTAAGAAATGTTGTAAATCAATAATCCTTAGTGTTACTTGCAGTTTGGTTTGTGCAAAAAAAAAACTGCGGGGCAAACCAAACTGTGCAGTTGATTGAGAAAAAAAAATAGATGTTGCGGTTAGCGGTTTTTTGCGATTTTCGGTTTGGGTTGGTTCGGTTTTGAACACTCCTATTAATTTAATGATAAATTGAATAAGAACTTGCTAGGAGCATAGTAATAGAGGTTCATACAAGCGCATAAGTCGTACCATTCATTGATCATTCTCCGAAATATGCTATTTCCTCCTACTGTGCATACTAGGAGTGATTGATTGTCATATGATATCAATAAAACAGTAGCCATTTCATATTGATTGATATCATTACACTAAAATGCTAAGTTGAGCTCGTATTCACTGATAGACATCATAGATACCAAGAGGCAAAATAAAAATCTTGCATAGTGACTTAATCCCTAACTAGAATAAATCAAAAACCCCCCAAATTAAATTCAAACAAAGGACAATGCAAATTTGGTCCTATATTATTGTTTTTGAGGGTAAAAATGGAATGAGATATATATTGGGTAGAAGTATCAAGATTCAGAAGAAGAAGAAGCACAGAGGATCCTAATTCTATGCATTCACGAAATCAAACATTTGATGTAGTCACGCGATTTTACACCATCATTTGATAATATGTTGTTATTTTATGAAAAATACTAGATGTTGCGAAAAAAATTTGCAAGAAAAAAAATCCATCGTTAATTGGCCAAATACTCTATTTTTGTGCATTCTTCTATTTTTTGTAAAAATATCTCCTAACAAATGGCAATGTTCTTATTTTATTTATGAAATTGCATTTGACGTGAAAGCTACAAGTAGTGTTACTGTTTCTGTGCGTTTGTTATCATATAGACGTGGTTCGAAACACAATATTAATGAGTTTAAAAACAGGAGTTAAATTGGTATATACTGTTGGTATAAATATTTTTTACACTGTCAGATAATAAGAATCAACAATATATGTGACTTTCACGATGATTATTATAATTTTTTTATGTCGTGTCAATTTTTAATTCGTTGCTAGTGTAAAAAAACTTTATACAATCCGTACATAGTAATAAAATCTTAAAAACAATGACTTGTCATATATATTAAAATTAAATGATATGACAACACACTATTGAATAAATATTTTTATACTAACAGTGCATATTGATTATATTTTCTATAAACACACACAACAATGACCCTTATCAGTGCATATTAAATAATGGAACAATAATGGAACGATATTTTTATACTTATTGATTATATTTTTATACAAGTATGAATATTTTTCTTTATAGAGAGAGAATGGAAAAACAATGTTAGAAAAAGAAGAACCAAACAAAAAAGCAATACAAAGAAATAATTTCAGTACATTATCATCGGAAACTATTAATAGAGAATGGTTAACTTTAGCATTTTGGTGGGAAAAATACCAAAAAATATTTTTCAAGAACTATTAATAGAGAACGGTTGACTTTAGCATTTTGGTGGGAAAAATACTAAAAAATATTTTTTCCACCATTTACCAATATACTCCTCATTTTGTATTCCACTATTTACCAATATACTCCCACTCTATATTTTTGGACCGACATACCCCACTCTATATTTTGTGCCCCACCATTTACCAATGTACCCCTCATTTTGTACCTCACTGTTTACCAATATACCCCCACTCTATATTTTTGGACCGACATACCCCTGACAATTTTTTTTTTGTCCAACACTTTTTTTTATCTACTTTTGGTGGGAAAATTTTATTCCCACCATTTACCAATATACCCCTCATTTTGTACCCAACTCCAATATACCCCACTCTATATTTTTGGACCGACATACCCCTAACAATTTTTTTTTGTCCAACACTCTTTTTTTTTTATTTACTTTTGGTGGAAAATTTTTATTCCCACCATTTACCAATATACCCCTCATTTGTACCCCATTGTTTACCAATATACGTCCACTCTATATTTTTGGACCGACATACCCCCACTCTATATTTTATACCCCCACCATTTACCAATATACCTCTCATTTTGTATCTCACTATTTACCAATATACCCCACTCTATATTTTTGGACCGACATACCCCTGACAATTTTTTTTTGTCCAACACTTTTTTTTTATTAATAGAGAATGGTTGACCTTAGCATTTTGGTGGGAAAATATTTTTCCCACCATTTACCAATATACCCCTCATTTTGTATCTCACTGTTTACCAATATACCCCCACTCTATATTTTTGGACCGACATACCCCCACTCTATATTTTGCGCCCCACCATTTACCAATATACCTCTCATTTTGTACCTCACTGTTTACCAATATACCCCCACTCTATTTTTGGACCGACATACCCCTGACAAATTTTTTTTTTGTCCAACACTTTTTTTTATCCACTTTTGGCGGGAAAATTTTATTCCCACCATTTACCATTATACCCCTCATTTTGTACCCCACTCCAATATACCCCCACTCTATATTTTTGGACTGACATACCCCTGACAATTTTTTTTGTCTTACGCTCTTTTTTTTTATCCACTTTTGGTGGGAAAATTTTATTCCCACCATTTACTAATATACCCCTCATTTGTACCCCACTCTATATTTTTGGACCGACATACTCCACTCTATATTTTGTACCCCACCATTTACCAATATACCCCTCATTTTGTATCTCACTATTTACCAATATACCCCACTCTATATTTTTGGACCGACATACCCCTGACAAATTATTTTTTTGTCCAAGACTTTTTTTTTATTATCAAAATGTACCCCTCATTTGTACCCCAATGTTTACCAATATACCCCCACTCTATATTTTTGGACCGACATTGTTGCCTCATCCCACCAAGAAATTATTATTTGCCTCTTCGTCTTATATATATGTGTTGCGTATTTTTATACACCCCTTATAAAATGTTGATGTTTTTTAGAAACTACATCTGTAGGCCTATTAATCACCTTTCTGTACATCGTACGGGTAATCGTCCTAGTGAGTAGATGAATGATGATTATAGTGGATATATGGGTCCAAAAATATTCCAAATTGAAAATCAAGAGATTGGTGGGTCTATGCTATAATAACAAATAGAACATAATTGTAATCGAGTTTATATATAATAATAGGAATGAATAATATAAAGAAAAAAATATATAGAATGTAAGGGACGGTTGGTTAGTAGTCCCTTTCACACTTAGGTGGTGGTTACCCAAATAAAATATGAGTATCAATCACAAGGCATCGCTTTTTTTTCTCATTGATGCTTGGTTAAAAAAAAATCTTTTAGTAGGTGTTATTATTGTCACGGAAAGATATGTCAATTATAGGTATCATAGATTAAGAGAGAGAAAGGGCTAGGCATTGTAGAAGAGGGGAAGGCGGTGGTGGTGAAAAAAATGTTGAAAAAAAACAATCTAAAATCTCAAAAACTAGCTACCTCATCCAGAAACAAAATAAGAAAATTGCCGTCTTTTAAGGTGAGAGTTTAACTAAGTCATTCACTAGTATAACAGTTAAATTGATCGCAAGATATATAATAAAATATTATAAATAATTGAAATTTTAGATTATATCATATGATCAATTTAACTAGTACACTGGTGATGAAGTTAATTGTTGGCGTGAACCCTAGAAGGCACCAAGAAAATAAGCCAAAATTCTAAAAGTGAAAAACAAAATCTAATGGTAAACACTTGAAAGATCTTAGATCACAAGTTTCAACACCTGAAACAGAAGTGAAACAAAACTAGCCCCACGACCCGTCCGATGGACGGGTTGGCTAGTTGTTGATCAAGTGAAACACATAAAAAGGAGTAACAGTTTTCGAGGATTAAAAATTTATAATTGTTAAAGACATATACACAAAAAAATGGGAAAATAAGGGAGGTGAATAAAAAATTTTGTACAATCTAAAGCACAACAAATAACTATTTCACGTTACGCATTTTGCTACAAAATAATTTTATCTCCATCAAATACACTAAAGCACACTTTTTAGCATTCCACTTTAAAATATAAAAATATTAAAAAATATGTAGATTAGTCATCGGTAAAACTCTGTTGGAAGGATATAGCGCTTTGCACGCCGACAAAACCTAGTACTGTGGCCAACCAAACTTCCCGGTGTAAATTAGTCATCGATAAAGCCGGTGAAAACTGCACACCAATGAGATGGTAACAAAAAAAGTAAAAGAAAAAAAAAACAAAGTGAAAAAAAAGGCCAATTGGCCAAAAAATTGGAGAGCCAGCAAAAAAATGTTTTCCTCCTTCAATTTCATGCGGCATGTATTGTTATTAACCTCCCGTCCGATGGACGGGTTGTCTCACTGTTGAATAAATGATCACTTTTAAACAAAAGTTGCAGTAAATAACAACATCAAACAAATTCTAAGTATTAGAAAGACATCACAGTTAAAGACAAAAGTCACACATGTTAGATCAAGTCATGACACAAACAACTTTAAGTTAGAGCATAAACAACAGCCCAATCACACATATTAGATCAAGTCATAACATAAACAACTTAAAGATGTAATATAAACAACAGTCTATAATAACGTTATCTATATTCATCAAATGTAACTATAAAAGCTTAACCCATAATACGGTCTTACCCAGTTCGAGGGATTAGTCTTTAGAGTTGCACGTAGAGGATACCCAATTTATACAAAAAAATATAAATATAAAAATGTAACCCATAATTAAAGTGAAAATAAGACAACATAATTAGAAAGTGAAACAGGTACGTAAGTATAATGCAGAGTTTGATTTAAAACTAAACACCAATTTAAGTATGCTTCTAATATTTGTTGATGCAAAGTTATCTAAATAAAGAAGAAAATAGCAATTTGGATATGTAAATTATGTTTTAGATTCTATAGTACTCTCAAAACACACAGCCTACACACAACCAAGAATCATACTTTATGTATTTTGTCATGAATTTTTTTTCCATCAAACAGATTATTGAGGAACAAACTTTGTGTATTTGAACATCTAAATTTTTTTCTGGACCCTTAAGTTTCCCAAAATACACTGTCAACATCGCACTTTACGTATTTTGTCACAAACTTATTATTTTTTACCAAATTGGTTATTTATGAAGAAACTTCTAGTATTTGAAGATTTTAAAAAAATTCTGAATTCTAAAGTCCCCCAAAACACACTACGTAACATTTCACGTTACCCGTTGTGCTACAAAATAATATTGTCTCCATCAAGTACACCAAAACACACTATTTAGCATCTCACTTTACTTATTTTCTTACGAAATTAAATCTTTTTTTCACCGACAAAGCCCAAAGTACTAAGTACAAAGAAAGTTCAAACGTAGATTAGTCGTCCAGGTAAAAGGTGATGAAAATTGCACTCTAAATAACAAAAAAAAAAAGACAAATTTAAGAAAAGAAAGACCAATTGAACAAAAAAATTGGAAGGTGGGAAAAAAAAATTATTCCCGCCCTAAATTGCGCAATGCCAAGCCGCTTAAGGTATTAGATGACAAATTGAGACTAAAGAGTACATGAGATCTATATTGGCAGAAGTTTTCGAAGGCGTTATTAGATGTATACCAAATATATGCACTTGTAAATCTTATATCAAATTTGATGACAGCTGAATAAATACTTTGCTTTGACCTGCGATTTATTTCATCATATATCCAAAAAGAATTGGCTGTAAATGTAATGCAATACATGTGCATTTCAGTAACACTCTATATTTCTCCTTGTTTCATTTATAATGGAATATTCTGTGGTTTAGAGTTGCAAGTTGTAACTGTTTCTGGGGCATTGCATTAATCTCTAACAAATTGCAGATGTTTGCAATTCTTAGGAATGTACCTGTACCTGATTCCAAGAACATGTCAAGCGTGAGAGATCACATTGATCCTGTTATGAAGAATCTGTATCCCCCTGATTGTGCATACAAGTTAAGCTGATTTCTCCATTTTCCACTGATATGTTATTGGTTGAGAATATTTTGATCTTTTGCCTAGGAAAAATGAAGATTCTCCCGCTCAGAACCTAATTAAGGAAATGTTATTTTTTCCTCATAAACTTTCTTAGTATACTATTGTTAGTGTGAAGAAAATAACCAACTCCAAATTTTGAAATGACATCTCAAAAGACTCAGAAGGATAACATTTTGTAAGAGGTTTTACTGCAATGACTCACTTCACTAGATGGCCATGGTGGCAAAGCAATGTGTGGATGAGGATCCCATTTTACGTCCTGATATGAAGCAAGTTGTGATTTCCCTCTCAGAGATCCTCCTTTCTTCTGTTGAGTGGGAAGCAATTCTAGCTGGGAAGTGTCAGGTTTTTAGTGGGCTTATTCAGAGAAGATAGTTCACAGAACAAGATCTTTCTCACTCATTATAATATTCAGCAACATTTTTACTCAACTTTAATATAGATATTTAATCAAATAGAAACATAGACTGACACTACTTGTCCAGGAAGGAAGCGAAGAATTTTAGCTATGTGTCTTAGTATATCTTAATTTTGTTGAATTGCATTGCATTTCATATATTCATATACAATCACATATAATCACACAAGGATATTGTTATTGGTGTGAAACAACCAATACAAGTGGGAATTAGAGGAAATCTAGAACAACCTGGGAATCTACTTGACAAGTGAAGCGAGGACCCTACGTGGAGGGTCAAAGGGTCTTCGAGAATGAAGAACAGCCCAATTATCAAGCAAAATAACATCTCCTTTACGCCAAGGAATGGCAACAGATTCCTCTTCCAGAATTTCGAGACAATCATAGATCACGTGAGCAGGCAATGGTTGACCATCCCCAAATGTAACAGCCTTGACAGGATCATTTCTTTCATCTTGCCAACCAGTATAAGCAGCCACCATACTATTAAACCATATCTTGCGCTTTCTTTTCTCATCATACTTAACAGCAGGAATTGGGCCCATAATCGTTTTCACTCCTCCATCCTCCAACCATTCCAACTTCATCCCCAGATTAGCAGCCCTGCAATAAATAATTCAGAAATAAATAATCTACACCACTGTATCGAGAAAACGACATTAAATAACTACTTCCTAATTTCTTTCCATTTTTACCATTAATTCATATCTCTAACAAGTGATATTAAACTTGGACCGGTCGGTCCGGCCGTGAGCTAGTGGTATGATCGGCCTAGGTGAGTAATTGGTCCGGATAGACCGAATACGCATGTTACTCGCCATGACCCGACCTGACTAATTTTTGGTCTAATTACAAGGTCGGTCGGACTAGTGGCCCGACGGCTTGAGCAAGTTTTGTATTTCTACTACAAAATGACATTTCTTTTAATAACTGATCGGGCCAAACTGTGCAACTAATAATGACACACCCTGTCTGAGTTTAGTAACAATCTCTAACAATAGACTGTCGACATACATGACAGACCATACTCTCACAAATTCAGCCATAGAATAGATAAATCTTCTGTTAAACAAATTCATCTTCATAAAAAGGGAAAAAATAACTATAGAATAGATAATTGACCACAATAACAAACCTTTGTTGAGCAATTGTCTTGTCGTCAGTTAAGAATGTTGATTTCCAACCTCTGCCAATTGGAGAAGAAGGGTTATCGTCTTCACCTAAAACCCTAACGTACAGCAAACCGTGTTTCTCTAATCTGTCAACGAAATCAGGGTATTTGTGCTTCATCCTGTCGTAAATGACGTGGCTGAGTACGATGGGGGTTTCGCCACCGGTGGCAGGTTCCACTTCACAGAAGAAGAAAATTTTGGAAGGGAATTGGGGAACTTGAGCCATCTCATGGTGGAAAGGGATTTTCTGATCAGGTGGAGATTCGTTGGCGGTGAAGACGCGACCAATTACGTTGGTGCGAGGTGCAGCGCCTCCTACGTATGGAAGTTCTTCGTAATCGAAGGCTTCAACGACGTCGTTGAAGTCCGACGCGGTTTGGATTGGGAATCCCCTTAGGAGGACTGCGCCAGATTGGAGTAGCAGGGACTCTAAAAAGGGTTTGTGGGTTTTGATACTCTGCGGAAGTGGAAGTGTATCTGCGGTTGCGGGAGGAGAAACTACCGCAGGGAATCGAACACCGTTGGTTAAGAGCTTCTGCTGGGGGATTTGGATTTCCAGCAAAGAATCTCCCATGTTTCGTACCTGGATGGAAACTGCGACCAGGTTCAGTTTAGTTGAGCAGGATGATAATAGCAATTGGGCTATCTATGTCAGTCCAATGCAAAACACGTCAATGGAATTTTATCTACTAGTTTGATTTTGAAGAGAAATAAAAATCGAGTGGAATTTTTGAAACTTATTAACCACAATTTTTAAGTTTAATAAAAACTACTTTCTTCTCAAAAAAAAAAAACTTAAAAACTACCTGTACTATATTTTATTGGCTTTTATTTTTGGTACCCCCCTCAACATCAACCACACCCCCATATTTCAAAAAACGCCAATAATATTCTGCGTTTTAAAAATTTAAAATTTAAATTTTTGAATTACCTCAAAATAAGGTAATTAGGTTCAAAAAAATTAAAATTTGAATTACCTCTAAAAAGGTAATTCGATTCATAATCATAAAAAATTTGAATTACCTTTAAAAAGGTAATTCCGAAATTTTTAAATTTTTTTTTTAAAAGTTTATATTTTGGTCTTAATATTTAAACGCGTTTTATTGGAAATATGATACGAACGATTTACGATTTAATAACAATACGTCAAAATATATAAAATGACCAACATAAAATAGAGTACAAATACAATTATGGGTCCAAAATGTCTAAAACGAGTGAAAATAAGCACGTGAAGTAGGTGAAGCAGGCGACATCTAGAAGGCATCCCGCCAATCCAGAATGGCGGTGCGTATATATACGATTTGTTTTAATTTTTATTACTAAAAGACTACTAAAAATAGTCAAAACTACTCTAAAAAATATAAAAACACCACTAAAAATCTAACAAAACCAAAATAAGGCTATACAAATTTTTTTAGATTTTTTGGAGACTATGAAAAATTAAAAAAATCGTAAAAAAAATAGTAAACGATGGAATTTGGGATTTTGAGGCCGTAGTCCCGTAAGAAGTCCCTTCTAGGAGTCTTGATTCTTGATTTTTCGCTTCTAATGGGTGTGGTTTCATTACGATCGAGTATGTTGTCAAAACCGATTTTTTTAGCCTAAATTATTCGCTCGAAATAAAAAAATTGTAATTTTGATTACCTCGTAAATAGGTAATTAGGTTCACAAATGTGAACGGAATTACCTCATTCTGAGTAATTCAAAATCTTTCTAATTAGAGGTAATTCCGAAATTCCAAAATTAATTTTTTTTTTAACAAACCATGTAATTTTTGGGAAAAAGTAGGGGTATTTTTGTCCATTTGGAATATTATGGGGGTGTGGTTGATGTTGAGGGGGGTACTAAAAATAAAAGCCTATTTTATTTTGTATTTTTCATATTTGACTTTTAAATTTCAAGTTTGTCACTATGTTTTTAATATGTTTCCTATTCTCGAAAATTGTACTGGAAATACTAAAAGCAAATGAAAATTGTTTTTAATGTTTTTCATACAAATCTTTTTTTGTAGAACCTAAGGCGATGTATCCACTGCCGAACGCAGTGACTAATCTCCTCGTTTTATTAGAGGTACTTCGAAGAGTGAGACAGTTGGTCCAGAGATTTAAAGCTGTTTCATACTCAATGTGAGAATCGAACCCTCGACACTTGGTTAAGGGAGGATGAGCCCCAACCGCTCAACCGCACCCCCTGGGTTCAAATCTTTGAAATTGAAATAAAAATTTTATTGATAGTGTGCAATTTTGTAGCGATTTAAGTAATATACATTGTCGTTGTGCAATATATTTTATGACATCTGTCAATCATGAAATAACACTTCATAAAATGTTATAATTTTATCTTAACTATCTTAAAATTAACTCATACCATACAAAAATTTACAACTATTGTGCACACCAATTAAACCCTAATTAAATGAGACCACGAAACGAAAACAAAAAAAAAGCGCTTTCTCAAAAAAATTGACCCCAATTTTTAATTTACGCATGTTTCATGATTAGGGGTCCGTTTGTTACATACTGAAAATCACTTATTTTAAAAAAAATTCTTAAAAAACTGATTTTCATGATAAGCTACTCAAAACAGCTTCTCATATGAAGTAGTTTTTAAATTATTTCCAGTTTTTCATATTCTTAAGAATCCATAACAAACGAACAACGTGTCATCATAAGTGATTATTTTAAAAAAAAAAAATTAAGTCGTAAGAAACGGGGCTCTAGGAATAGCTAAAATATCTAAATAAGTGAACACACAACAATTAGATAGAGGGTTGAGAGATGGTGTTGGATGTTTCACCTTAAATGCAACATTCATATGTTAATTATGCACCGTTAGGCTTGGTGAATGAATTTAAATGGGTGTTTTTTTCCCGATTATGCTTCTGTTTGGCAAAGAGCAGCGGATAGCAGATAGCGGATGACTGATAGCAAATAAGCTAGCAGATTGAATTTAAAGTGTTTGGTAAAATTAGTGGTTTAAGTAGCTTATAAATATAAAATTACGTAAATAGACATTTGTAGTTAATGCTTAAAAATGAGAGAGAAATTTATTTAATAGGAGATTAATGAGTAATTTAGTTAAAGTAATGATGATAAAAATGATAGAAAAAATGAAACACTATAAGCTATAAGCTCAAACACAACTTAAATTAGCATTTCAAAAAATGCTATAATTTCTAAAAAAAAATGCTAAAAAGTCGATCGTGTCAAACACTTACAACAAACCGATCCGCTATATGCTCTATTATCTATGTTTCAAGCGGATCAGTGTTGCTAAACAGAGTCTATGAAAATGTAAACAATATAGTTGTTTGGTCAATATTTTTGGGGTCTTTCCTATCCAAGGTGGTCTCTTGAGTTAGACACGAGTGTTTGGAAGTCAAAAATGTTTCTGCTATAGTCATTGTAAGTTCACATAGTGACCGTAATGGAAGGAAGACCGTGATGAGCTTAGGCTGTGAAACTTTGAAAGGAGTGAAAAGTATGGACAATACATGAATGTTTTGGTTCACAAGATCACTACATCTAAAAAATTGTGAATGCACATCTAAAAAATTGTAAATGTCCATTACACTATGAAGTATGTATATGAATTAGTTTACTACATCTAACAAATTGGGAATGTCCATTAGAGGGTGAATGTGCCCTTCAAGTATTGTGGTTGTGCAATTTTAGTAAAGTTTGAGTCCCATGTATTGTGAATGTGTGGGTATGGATTCTCTATATTGAGGACAGAAAAATGTAGATACCTTTGTATTTATCTCTCTTATCTCTTATTTCCCTCCATATTTATCTACATTTTCTCTCATCTTTTATGTCTAAAACTAGTGCGGTGACCCGTCCGATGGACGGGGCACACACTTCAATCGTTATGGAAGATGCGGTCAGGAGATGGACATAAAGGCGATACATTTAAAAGTAAATTGTAAAGCGTAAAAGGAAACCTGTTTAAAATTTGTTTTGTGTACACCAACGGTATAAATTTAGATCTAACAAAAAGCTTAATTTGAACACAATAGTCATAAGCAAAAGTAATAGCGTGATAATAGTCATCAAATAAAGTTATATATCCCAAAAAGTAAACACAAGAATCTTAAGTCATCACAAAAAGTGATAGTAATATTCAAAAGTTAGTTATAGAAGTAAAGATTAGTATCGGTGAATATAAATACATTAAATTAACTCGATAATATTGTGAGAAGGTGAAATTAATTAGAGATAATTTACTAAATCTATTTATTTTTGACATGATCCAAGAAAATAAAGACACTTATACAAAGTTAAAAGAAAATGTTGGGGAATTCTATTGTAAATGAGGTCGAATCAGTTCCCGCAGAAAGAATTAAATTATAACTATAAATTAAATAACAATATTATAAAACTAAAATAAATTTTAACAAAGGCATTGGAGTTGATAGAATAATGAACAATTACAGAGAATAGGAATGCAAAGCGAATAGATAAAGATCATAGATAACACTTAAAAGAAATACAAATTGTCCATAGGAGTGCAAAGACAAAATAGATAGTCTAAGTTACATTTGTAAATACCTCTCGACACTTACCTATCCACACTTGTACTTATAAGAAAAACAAAAAGACCTAATGGTGAGTAAACCCCAAAAAAATATAATACAAAAATAATAATTCAAACTCAATGATGGAGTTTTAAGTTAATATAGTAAATTTTATTTCAACGTCTTTGTGTAACTATACACAAATAGAATGTAACCTAGTCAAGTGTCCGAAATTGGAGTGTAGTGTAAAGAAGAAAAGGTCAATATATATATATATATATATATATATATATATATATATATATATATATATATATATATATATATATATATATATATATAATTAATAACAACAATTAACTCATCAAGAGCATATCAGAAAGGAATCCATGCTAAAAAAATTGCAAGCATGACAACTCAAGTCATAAAATAATAGTCACATAAAATATATGTATTGGGCAATTAGACAACGATATATCATCTACATACCCTATGATCTTGTGCAAAACTAATGGGGATTCCACTCATCAAATTCCCACATCAAGAAAATGATGGCAAAGGATGCAGGAGATGAGACAAATGATTCGAGAAATGATTTGAGTGGGGCTCATGATCTTGGGGGTTTTCCTACCAATCAATCACACAAGTTATGAGTTATAGACGATCATATAAAAGAAAAAGAGATATCAAACAATGAGTTATAAATATCTACTAAGTATCCGGTATTCAAAACAAAGCTATAGCAGCACATTTGTTCTACCAAACATCCCACGTTTGAGTCTTAGACGACAAAGAGAGCCATGACTACTAACCATATGAAAGGAAGAACTATTTCCAATATTTTAATGGTAACCAACTCACTTTACATCCGTGTCTTTTATAGAAAAAATATGGAAGCTGTATGGCACCAATTTAAGACAGATAATGTCATGCAAAAATCTACGCACCCCTCCAACACCTTTACATGAGTCTTCAATATTTCTTACAAACACCAGTGTTTCCTAATGGGAAACCAAACAATGATGTTGCTCCTAACTCCCTGCCAAGTCTAGGAGGGACGTCACCTGTGAGCTTGTTGTTGTTCAAGTCACACCACACCAAACTGCTGCAATTTGTTAGCTCTCCTGTATCTGACCTGTCAAGCTGTTGTTTCCAAGCTGCAGAACTGCAAGCCTTGTCAATAGGCCAACCTCACTTGGTATTTCACCACTGAGTTCATTGCTTATCAATGATATCAGTCAAGATTACTGCAATTGAACAACTAAATTGGAATTTCACCACTGAGGTTATTCTTATTCAGTATGAGATCCTTAAAAGATGACATGTACCCCATCTACTTTTATTCTTTCAACAAAGATGTCTGCATGTGATTGTTAGCAATAATTGTGAGATAATATAGTGACCGAGTTAGACAACACATCATAATAACTTCCTCCGAATGAATTCAGATGAAGTTAAATAAAAACATACTCAAACTTGGTTGGCAACATTAGGAGCCGCATGACTATGCCTTGATGGCCACCTACACAAAGACAAAACAATTTAAGAGAAAAAACTATATAATATAACTATTTTGAGATTGCTTACATTCATTTATACGAAAACTCTCTAAAGCCTTGAAAAATTAGCAAACTTAGTAAAGTGTGAAAGAAAAGAAAATATGCCTCCAGATTTTTATTGCAAGCACAATGGCAGAGAAACAAAGCAGTTGATTTAAATTTAAAGCTGCAAAGTATACCATAGCGACACGATGATTTAATGTATATTTGGGGAATGACATCATTAGCGTTCCCTTTATTTATTTTTCATGCAAACCAAATAAATATATATTCAAAATATATACATACAAAACATTGTGTTTTAATGAATTGGTGTTTGAATTCAAGTACTCCTATAGAACTATAAGAACATATAGTAGGATACAGAAGTCAGTAACAAAAATAAAATGCATTGGAGTATAGTAGTAGCTACTTTGGATGAATGCTTCTTAGGGACACTTGTTTCATTTCATTAATAATTTGTATTTAAACTCATCTCACAAATTGGATAAAACATAAGAATATATAACTTTACACTCTGGAAGAATATTCAAGCTTAGCTGCCATTTAGCTGTAGTAGTATTAAATATATGCCTTCCATTCTTACTCAAAGAATATATTGATGGTGATCAATATACACATATATCTTATATATATTATGAGTGCTAGCTATAGGAGAATATCCATTAACATTGAGCTTGTACGTGAAGAATGATGGATGAGAATGAGTTGAAAAATGTGAGAGAGCATCTTTTGAAACAGTGACAGACTAAAATGAAAAGATTTTATGTGTGACTATACTTTACATACATTACTTGGATCTTATACATCAAATCAATCAAAACCATAGTAATAATTCAGATAAAAACTTAGATAAGATGAGTTTTAATTATAATTATATTATGAAAAAATGAACAAACCATGTTTTGGTGTTGAAGGCTTAGATCTCTGAACACCCAAAGAAGCAAGATTGCAGTTAGCTCTCCTACCATCAATTACAGGAGCAGCATCCACACAAGCTCTCATAGCTGCTTCTGGTTCACGAAAAGTAACCTAAAATATGGAAACAAATTAACCATGAATATAATTAATTCACTCTCACCACAATAATACAAACAAATTAAAGAAGCTAAATTTGAAAGAAATTAACCTTGTTACTTCATTTAGACTTAAGATCTAACATATTGAACATGTGATATAGCATGACATGATGATGTATATAAAGAGAAAAAGAAAGAGAAAGAATGAACATACAAATCCATAGCCTTTGGATCTTCCAGTGGCTTTATCAGTGATGACAACAGCTTCCAAGATCTCACCAAATTGCTCAAAGTATTTCTTCATGGTTTCTTTCTGAGTCTCCCACGCTAAACCTCCAACAAACACTTTGGTATATGTGGTATCACCAAACTGCCCTGCCAAATTAACTGGAGTCATCTTGACTTTGGGTGTGTTACAAACAATAGAATAGACATACCGTATTTACCTTTCAAGAAGACACAAGATATTTACCTTCCAATTCCTTTTGTTGTGTATCAACACTTTTAGCATCAGAGATATAACCAATGCAATAGCGAAAAGTGTTCCTCCAAAGCCTTCATTGAAATCAACAGCTATGGCAACAACTATGGCAACAACAGTGACCGTAGCTGAATGAGAATATGGCATACCACCAGATCCAATTAGAGTTGATTTAGATCCCATCTTTTTTCCTTATACCTATACATACAATATTAAAATTAAAATTAAAATCTATTAAACATTACTCTCTTAAAACCTAACTAAACAATTACTCCACAGTAAATCTATCATCACCACTCCATATTGCCACCATTTCATATGTGTTAGGCTGCATCCAATTGAGTATAAATCCTCTGTGCAACAATCCAAGAAAGCATGAAAAACATATCATAAAGTAAAAAGACGATCCCCACGGTTGATCCGAACAACAGTCAGGGAAGCATGGAAGAAACTTCACATACCATGATATATTGACAATTGACACACTTCTCAACACAGGCTCACATTAGTCAAGTGTCAATTGTTGCTCACCTGTTTGAATCATAGCAAAAGAATATGCAATGTGACGAAGGATTTATAAAGAAAACTAAATCATTCTAATGTAGATTCCGTAATGGCCAAACTAACCATAATTCAAAGAGCTTGTTATACTAATCCTAAGAATTCTATCCCTGTATAGGGTTCCATTGGCATTCTTTGAATCAATTGTGTAGCTTCTTCTAATTTCACGCACTCTTCACATGCTTGAAACCTGCCAAACCAAAGAAAAAGGAAATTTACAACAGCGATACCATTGCCTAGTACGGTCCAGGCCCCATTAATGTGTGAGAATCAATTCATCATCAAATCTTGCAAACCTTTATAATCAAGTTTATAAATTTATATAAAAATTCAAAGCAAAATTTAACATAAAGTTCTTATCCAAAAGCGCAAAATCGAAATTATGCGAGAAAATAAAATCATGACAAAATGAGTTCAACATATTTTGAGAGCCAATTAACGCACCAAACACAAAAATACAACCTTTTTTCATGTTTTTCGTGGATCAAACAATAAAGAAGAAAAAAGCGTTGAAGTGAGAAGGATTTTTACCTTTGTGGTCTTGTGAAGAAGACCCACGAGCGTTGTAACCGAGTGTTCACAAAAACACTGCATCAGTTCATGCAATCAATAAAACAATACTTAGGGTTTTTATTAAGGTGAAAAATCAAAAACCGAATCACAAAGAGAAGTGATTATTACCTTAAAGAGTTCCCTGTTGCTTTGCTCCAGTCTCCTTGGTTCATTGAATCACATACACAGAAAAAAAACCAAGTTCAAGGTTAGGGTTTGGTTTAAATACCCAAACGAAGGAAATAAGAAGCGGCAAGTGTTCATTACCTTCGTGTGAGCCTCCAATCGAAACCCAAAGAACCAAAATCCCTACACGCACACATTGAAGAATGAGGGTTTTTGGAAATCGACATTTTCAGAAGCAAAACTAAGGGGTTTTGAGTTCTTACCAATGCTAAGCATCACAGCAGCAAGATTGAAGCGTTTTCCAGCTTCAATCATTGTGAAATCATAGTGAATTCACAAACCCTAGCAGAGCTAGGTTAGAGAGACTGAGAGAGGGTTGAAAGAAAATCAAGAAGAAGATAGAGAAGATGGTGATAGTTTGAAGTGATGAGATAGATAAGAGTGTGGTGTACAGAATCAAGAATCTTAAAGACGTGAATTAGAGATTCCGATCAAAATTAATTACTGGCCATGGCGCGGGAGATCAATGGTGAGATCGGACATGTTTGGAATTGGTAGGCGAGAGAATGGAGAAGATCGATTGATGGTGTGGGTTGAGAGAGAAGGAAGAGAGATGGCGAGAGAGGAAGCAAGAAAGGAAATGAAGAGATGAGGGAGATGAGAGTGCAGAGAGAGAACTGAGAGAGAGATGGCAGAGAGAGAGAAGAGAGATAGCGAGAGAGGGAGATGAGAGTGCAGAGTGAACGAGAGAGAGAGATAGCGTGAGAGGAAGAAAGAAAGGAAAATGGTTTTCTTTTTTTCTCTATGTACCTGTCTTTTCACCTGACATCTTCACATGGGAGTGGCAGGATATCACATGGGAAAGAAGCCAAATCCAACATGGAGCTTATGTGGCACACATGGTAGCTAGTGAGTGGCTGGCGTTTTTGGCGGGAATGACATGGCATTGGTGACATGGAGACTCAACAGGATGTATTGTCTTTGATTGCCTAAAGGTAAGTATTTTTTCCCACCATCAAGGTAAACAATCTATTTCCGTGGTTTGGCCCCCCTATTTGATTTTTGTTCAATTTCTAACCAGTAATTTTGGCGCACCACATGTGGGTATACGAGAGAGCAAGGATTTCTAGTTAAAATTGCACGATTGCGCAATCGCAAAACAATAACTAAAAAATTTTCAATAAAAAATGAAAGGTAATTAAAACTTGAGTCAATAAAATTACACAATTATGCCATGTCTTTCTTTTTTTGGTAACTATACCATGTCTCAGATCACAGAAGACATAGATCACAGAACAGTCTATTTGGTGATAAAAAAAGCTGTCTATCAAATATCTGTCAAAAAAAAAAAAGCTAAATTACTGTTTTGGTCCTTTATCTTTGGCCTTGATTTTATTTTGGTCCTTTATCTTTTTTTTTCTCGTTTTGGTCCTTTATGTTTGAGCTTTTTGTGTCAATTTGGTCCTTTTTGTGTCAATTTGGTCTTTTTTTGTGTCAATTTGGTCTTTTTGTGTCATTTTGGATGTAAAACTACAAAATGCACCAAATTGACACAAAACTAAAACATAAAGGACCAAAACGAAAAAAAAAAGATAAACGATCAAAATGAAATCAAAGATAAAGACCAAAACAAAGAATTTAAAAAAAAAAAAAAACTATTAAATTAAATAGTACTATTAAGTAGTTCACGAAAAAAGAAAAGACTCACTCCTTCCAAAATAAAAAAATAAAAACCCTCAATTGTCTGTTTCAGATCGAATCAAATCAAATATCCTTAAACCCCTTCACCAAAAAATATATCCTTAAACCCTAAATCTTCATTATCTGTTTCACTGTATCTGTAAATTCTAAAACCCTCAATTGTCTCCATTCCCCTTCCCCATCATCGATGGCGGAAACCACTGAATTGACTCGTCATATTGAGTCCTACGTTGACTCGTCTTCTACTCCAATTCAACAGGTTCACTCCCTTCCTCCATTCGTCCCTGGACACTTCAATTCCCCTTTCTGTTTTTCCCTTTAACCGTTGCTTTGCTAATCCACGCTTATGCACTTGCAGGCCGCAAATGTGGACGCAATTAGGTTAATGCTAAAAACCAATGCTTTAACTCTAGAAGCGCTGGTACGTTTTTCTGTTTATTTGATTTCTCAAACAACAAAGCAAAATTAGATTTTTTCAAGTAATCATGTTTGCTTAATTTGTGTTTTTTCTTGACTTGTCTTGTTTATCCTGTTTCAAAATTTAGGTTAGAGAGTTGGATATGTATCTGACCACAACAGATGCTTTTGTGCGGGCAAGAGGTGCGTATGGTTTATTTTGAAGCTAACATTGTTTTTACACACACCATCTCTGTCAAATCATGGATGAAGGAGAAATATAAAAATTATGGTAAATTAGATATCTGTAGGAGGTTGTTTTATTCCGATTTTCATTGCACTCCGGATGTAGCATTCAATTGAATTCTGTCTAGCTTAATTTGTATGCTAAAGTTTTGTACAAATTAACAGTTTTACATGAACTCGTGTGTCTGTGTACTGGCTCACACACTTTATCTACCCGAGCTTATAGATAACATATTGATACTATTTGCGTGCATATTTGTGTATGAATGTGAATTTTTGATAGCATGTATTTATCTTTGGATTATCTTCTTATTAGTGAATGTTTGCTTGAAAAAATTCTTCAGGAATTCTTCTCCTAGCAGAGGTGCTTACTCGTATTGACTCAAAACCTCTTGTCAGTGAAACAATACATAGCCTGGTTGGGTTCTTCAAGGAAAGACTGGTCAGTATAAATATTTATCTGCTACATGGCTAACTTTTCCAAGTTTTTGTTCGGAGAATTTTTAAATTTTTATTATACTTTGCTTCTGTTGATGGCTTTCTTATTCCCTCTGTTTATGTATACAATTCCTTTTCCATCGAAATTTCTATAATGCATATCACACTCTGCATTCATGTTCCAAGGCTTGACTGGATTGAGATTGAGTTGATATCGTTGTAGAGATGGAGAGGTTTTATCTTATGTTTATCAGCTTTATTAATTATTAAAACTCTTCCATACAAGTAAAATAAAATACTGAGTCTGTATGTTGTGATACTCAATCTTAAATCTAATTTTATTTCTCTGTTTCATTTATTAGTTTGGAAAAAATGCAGAATATCTGATGCATTACATCAAGCCTAGTAGTTTTCATAATTGTCTCAAATTTTGACATTTTATGAGATTATTGTGCTCGAACCTTGGGCGTTGCTGATTGAACTGGATTGTTTTTCATTTTGAGTTCACTAAGTTTTTGTGATTAATAATCTATGATCTCTTAGGTGATATATAATTCTCTCATGTTATTTCTAATAGCATAAACTACATAATAATATTTTTAATCAGGCAGATTGGAAAGCAGTACGAGGTGCACTCATGGGTTGCTTGGCACTAGTAAGGAGGAAAAGTGTTATGGTATGATAACCGGTAGTGATGCCAAAGCCATTGCTCAATCTTTTTTAAAGTACTTGCAAGTTCAATCCCTAGGACAGTATGACCGGAAGGTAAATTATTTTGTAGCCAAAAGCCAATAAAATTTTATGCTTCTGCTAAAAATTAGAATTTTCCAAAATCAGAAAAGTCATTCTGTTTCTTTCGAGAGAAAGAGGAATTTGGTAAAGACCTCCAATTAAAAGTAAAAATGAACATTTGGAGTAGTTACACACTGGCTTAAATTTGTTAGGATTACATATGTTGTTGATCCTTATAGAATCATCACCGCTCAAGTTTAGTCCCTTCAAAAACTTTTTTTATTTTTAGAGTGTGTAAAATACAAATTTAGTGTTTTTAGTCACTGTCGAGGGACTAATCACACACCATTTTTGTTAAATATATGGACTAAAAATGAAAGAAAGATTATAGGGATTAAAGTTGAATGGTTGTGATTTTATTTTTTGCCAATTTTTAAATAAGCAAGCTGAGAAATTCATTGTTCATTTTTGGTAAATATATTTGTATGCACTTCTTTTGTAGTTATCCCTTCTTTTGACTGCATATAAGTCATATTTTCCAAACATCTCACCTTTACTTTCTTTGTTCCAATACTGCAGCTATGCCTTGAACTGCTTGATTGCCTTCTAGAACTCCACGCAGATGCGGTTGCTTCATTGGTAGTAGTTCTAGCTTCCCTAAACTTCCACCAATGAATAAAATAGAAAGAAAATGAAATTTCCGAATATATTTTTACTCTAATGGTGATATTTAATTTATTGCTTAACATAATATGTATCTTAGGATTTATGTTTTATTTCAACACACAACCATTCCCTTTTTCCTTCTGCTGCCATTTCCATGTTTTATGATAAGTGAGTTTCCCTGGCATAGCTTTTTTGGAAGACAACACAGTTATGAATTATGATTATAAGTTGGACTAGTCTATACAGCCTGTCAATTAGTGTTGTGGCATCTCATACTTTGTCACTATAAGTATATAATTACATGTCATGTACATTGTCTATGTTGAGTAGAATATCTTATCCTCTTCTTCAATTATATTTTCCTTTCTTCTCCTAGTTGTTTATAGAAAACTAGATTATTTTTAATTGATTTCAGTGTAGTTGTGCGGATCTATTCCTACTCTGAAATGTTTTATCACAATCACAATCCCATTTCATTATACGGTCTTTGTTTTTGTGGGCAACATATCAATTGATATGTTCTAAATATGAGTTCTTTAAAATGTTAAGGAACCTAGGATTTTATCTTTCTACTTTTGCATAAAGATATGAGAATTTACTCAATCTAATGTTTTTTAATATACAAATACATATTATCACGGATATAAAATAGTGAAGCACAAGAGCAGAGGATAAGGTACCCTAAAAAGAACAGAAAATGATAACCAATATATGACTCACATTTTGAAATCCCAAAATATGTATTCTTTGCAAGCCAGTTTGTACTCATAATTATACTTTATTTAAATTTGCTACTTATAGCTCTCTTCATCATGACACCACTAGGCTCATTTATTGATAATCTTATATAACACATTTATTCTTGACTCTCTTGTAGGAGGAGGATCTTATTTATGGAATTTGTGAAGCTATCGATGCAGAAAGGGATCCAGAATGTTTAATGCTTGCTTTTCATATTGTTGAATCTTTGGCACGATTATATCCTGATCCAGCTGGTCTACTGGCAAACTTTGCTAAAGATGTTTTTGATATTTTAGAATCTTACTTTCCCATTCACTTTACACACGTAAGCTTACTCTTTCGCATATATTACTCCATTTAACATCTTCCATTTATGCATGATTGTTATACATCACTCAACCATGTATGTTTCAGACACTAAGAATTTGGTTTGTGTGGATATATGTAGACGGTATAAACTTGTTTCGCACCTATGTGGTGTTACTAATACTATAGATTATTGATGCCAGAAGACTGAAAGATGGACATTTCTCTGAAAATATCCTCACTTTGTTATTTATTTGTAATTTTGTAAGTTGTAATCTTTGTTTCTTTACCAGCCAACCGGTGGGGATATTCATGTGCAAAGACATGACCTGTCAAGGGCTCTGATGGTACGTGGAACTTTTGTCCAGAATTTGTGGTGATTTGTTTTTAGTTGGTGTACTTTCTTATAATTGGTCATTGATGATTATCTTTAGAATTTTAAACCGCCTTATTCAATTTTCATTATTTTCTCTTTTAATTTAATAAATTTCCTAGCTCTAAATTTTTTGGATTTTATGCTTAGAGTTTGGGATGATAAAGTTGAAGGTTAGAGTGGAACGATTTTATGGTTTTCTTTGCTCATTTCTTTTTTAATATGGACAGTTTTGCTGAAAACCACATAAACCTCTGGAGATAAACAAAAACTGCTGGGGTTCAAGTTAAATGTTTTTTCTTGAAAAACAGTTTTAGAGGCAGATATCCCTAATCATTTCGAATTAGTGGCCTTAAGAGTTTGTCAGTGATTACCAAAATGCACAAGAAGTTATGTTTCTTCCTTAGAGGACAGATTTTAATATTTTGCTCTCGTTCCTTCTTTTTCATTTGAATTGCTTTTCCCTGCTAGAACCTCTTCTCCAGGATTATGATATTTGAGTTTTTTGCAAGATAGATGGGACAACCAAACAATACTGGTTAGCATTCACATGCTCTCTGTATCATCTTGCAATGCCCAGTAATACCACTATTCAAGTCACGGTTTTACCTAGGTTTTCTGTATGTAGATGTCATGTATAGAGTAAGTTAGCTGCTGCTACACTTGTTTCATACTGTGTAGCTAATAATCTGGGATTTTTCAATTATCAGTAGCCAATTAGCCATGGGATATCTTTTACTGAAAGGTACGCTGGTTGAGAGGTAATTGCACAACCAATAGTTAACCAACTTTTTAGCATATAGCAACTTATACTTGTCAACTGTTTGTTGCTTTGGGATTTGGATTGGCATTCACGTTTATTAGTGGCCTCTTTTTTGATACAGTTATTAGTGGTCTTTCATATTACCTAGATTGAGGAGTGACATATAGATTAGATAGATGTGCTTGGGTTGAGTAACTTTGTTGGTTATTGTTGTGTTTCTACTTTCTAGGCAGATCCTTTGTCCTCTTATTCTGTCTCCTTTACCTCATTAATGAAACGAAATGCATATACATATACGCATTTACGCATGAATGCATGTGTATATGTGTGCGTGCGAGGGCTTCATTTCATGCAATTCAGGCTTACTGTCATCCGTAGATGGAGGAGCGTCTGCGATATATCTTAAATGCAATTGAAATCTGTTACCATATTGTATATTTTGCATGTAAAAACTTGCAAGTATATATTATTTCAATTCTGTTTTATATGAGCTAATTATTCTCCATTTCTGCAGTGCGCATTCTTTTCTACACCTCTTTTTGAGCCATTTGTTATTCCTCTGCTTCTTGAGAAACTTTCTTCTTCACTACTTTCAGCCAAGGTTTGTATTACTAGAGTATCATTATATCTTTGATGCATTTATCTGTGTACTTAGTGTCATACTTTTTTTTTTTAAAAAAAATAGCCATTTAAAATTTTCCGCGTGCTGGTTTTCTATGCTTTCAGATGGATTCCTTACAATATCTTAGAGTGTGTTCCTCTAAGTATGGAGCAGAGAGTATCACAAAATATGTTGGGGCTATTTGGCCTTCATTAAAAGACACCATATATACTTATTTGGGGGAGCCAGATTTCTCTTGTGCTCAAGCACCCGTCGATGGTATTAGCTTTCCAAAGAGTGAACTTGCAACTGAAGCTTTGTCCCTCCTTCAGCAGCTTGTTGCGCAAAATAGCAGTCAGTTAGTTAGCTTGATAATTAATGATGAGGATGTCACATTTATTATCAACACCATTGCCTCTTATGAGATGTATGATGCTATTCCTGTGGAAGAAAAAATGAAACTACATGCTGTTGGTCGCATTCTCTATATCACTGCCAAGACTTCCATTTATTCCTGCAATGCTGTGTTTCAAAGGCTTTTCTCCCAAATGATGGATAATTTGGGATTTTCTGTTAGTAGTATTGATAGCTTGCCAAATGGCGGTACTTTTCCCTCACAAATTTTTAAGTTTGGATTCCTTTATCTCTGCATCGAACTACTCGCGGGATGCAGGGAATTGGTTATTTTGTCTGAGGAAAAGCATGAGACGTGTTTCACTATACTTCATAGTTTCTCAGCAACGTTATTTAATGCCTTTGGTTCAATTTTAGCAGTAAGTGCTGACAGAAGCCCCCTTGACCATGATATATACATTGGAGGTATTGCTCTGTTTTTTGTTTTGTTTAACATTATCATCTAACTACACTTCTTTTGTCCTCTTAAATAGCTCTCCATGGGAAATGTTTCATGAACTCGTGATGTATTTATTTTGATAAAATTAAGTAAAAACGGGCAGAAAGGACTTCGCGGAAGATTAGAAATCCGTATGATAGACGAAAGGGAAAAGGAAACAAAAATGCAAACATATGTGAAGCAAACATTTCCAATCTGCATATCAGTAATAGAAGTATCTTTGAAACGATCAAAGAACCGAGGACCAAAGAGAAACCATAATCACAATCCTACACCATGACAAATCTAAGGTCAGAGAACTTTAAAAAACAGAGACGTTCCTCTCCTACAAAATTAACCATTCAATTGTAAAAATTGCACCAAGACATAAAATGAAAGCCTCCTTATTACTGTCAAAAGTCAAATGGTTTACACTGCGTCACTCATGAGAAAGTACTTAAAGGTTAAAGGACTAACCCATTGTTCACCAAGATCTGCTAACAGGGTATTCCAACAAAAAGTAGCTACCTTACAATGCAAACATAAGTGGGCTATTGTTTCTGTCTTTCTGAGGTAGAACATAACATCAAGCAAAAATGGTGATTTTTTTGGAACTTTCGTCGTTTTTTAAATACGAAAGTCTTGTATGGAAGACTTGGCCTGAGAGGGAGTTTTGGATTTCCATATGGGTTTGTCTGGGAGAAGACTCTGATAGATAGCACAGAGAGTCAAGGGAAAAAATCCAAAAGAATCCTATATTTCTTCTATCTGGATTGAAGAAACAAGTATAATCTAGGGAAAACAGAGGTACTTTCACATGGCATGAATTCATGGTGTATTCGTTATTTAACCTTAATAACACCCACTCACCCAGTGGGTTGATGCTATGTAGCTGTAATGTCCTTATATTCCCTGTTCAAGAAATACATTGTTAGGTAACCTTCGTAGTTGGAATTGTTTTGTCTGGAGAGTGAGAGATGATGGGCTATAAATAGGGGGGAAAGATTTAAGGGGAGTTTTTTTTGTTTTGAAGAGAAATTTAGAGAGGGAGAGATCCAGAATCCCAGATCTCTCGAATACTTTGGGTGTGCCAAAGATTTCTGTCACTGAACAGTTTTCTTTCTATATTTTAATCTAGTTATGTCATACACTCAGATTGGTCATTCTTCCTTGGCCGAATAGAACATAATGTATTGTCTCAATAACTTAATCATTGCAGATTTCCCTTGTTCGTTTCCATCCAAAGTAGTCCCATCTGCTGAAGTACACCGTCCTTTTATAAATTTTCATGCCCTGACCATATTAATTGTTACTTGTGTTCTTAAATTCTTAATGGCTTATAATACTGTTGACATACTGCAATCAGAATGAATAAGCTGTCAGTTAGGTTGAGTGAATAGTATACTTCAGACATCTGATTAACTTTGATGCCTAATTTTTACTATTTGGTTTTGGTGTGTGAAGTTGGATTGCTGGTTCCATTGAGACACATTATAAGTAGAATATCAAAGAACAAATACATGAGCCACAATACGATTTATTTGTTATGGATATTGTTTGGTGGTCAATAAACTCCACAACGAACATAATGTGAAGTTTACTACAATAACCTTTGTACTGTGCAATATTTATTTCTTGTAAAGCTTTAAGGAAAAAAGTTGTCTCATGGTTTGCTGAGTAATAACATTTAGAGTTTTGTACTGTACCTCCATTTATAGGTTTGTTTTTTCATATGACTTTTAAATTTCAATCCCAATTTTTTTCAATCCTGTACAGTTTCTCATTTGTAAATAAATCAAACGGACCCACATTATATTTATTTTATTCACTTGCTGGTGACTTTCACGTTGCTGATATCCTTTTTGCTTTTGGTACTGTTACACAGTAAAAGGCTTGCAGATTCTAGCGATGTTTTGTATAGATGTTTTTCCAGTAACGAAATCAATATTTGAGAATGTTTTGAGGAAGTTCATGTTAATTATCATGGAGGACTTCAACAAAGCACCACTATGGAATGCAGCATTGAAAACATTATTTCAAATTGGCTTGTTTGTCGAAAACATAAGCGAGTCTGAAAAAGCTATGAGCTACAGGAGTTTTGTTGTAGACAAAACAGTGGAACTGTTGTCTTTTGATGATATTGCTCTACCTTTTTCACTCAAAGTGGAAGCATTATCTGATATAGGCATGACAGGCATGAAGAATATGCTAATAATTCTTCAAGGGTTGGGAGCAGCTGTCTTATCCAATCTATCTGAGGTTTGTGTAGAAAATTCTTGGGTTTATTTTGTCATTGCCTGCTTTTTGGTTATTTGCATGTGATTGTAACTTCCTGGTATTTGTTATCTAGGCCCATAAAAATTTAAAGTCTTCTCAAACCGCTATTCAGCTTTTGGAGTGCTACTCTTGCAAGCTTCTTCCATGGTACTCAGCTCTTCAGCGCTTATATATCATATCCACTTTTTTGTGACTATACAAATGTTCTTACTTCTTACTAAGATGTGAAAATACCTGATATTCTTTATCCAAAATAACAAATAGATGAATAGCTCTTTCAGTTTATCAACTGTTAGCAATATAATGATATTCTTTATGTGCAAGGAGTAGGGAGGATGTGCATCTGGCGAAATTTCCAATGTATCTGATATTTTGAATTGAATTTTGGCAGGATCCATGAAAATGGAGGTTCAGAAGATTTTGTAGTTCAATTTGCTGTGGACATTTGGAGCCATGCAGGAAATTGCATGTATTTTAATTCTCCTTTTGAGGAAAAGGTTAATCTAACTATAACACTTATATATTAATCTTTCCTAGTTTGTTTAATGAGTATGGTTAAATTCCTGCACCTATTATTATATGCTTGCAACTGAATAGACAACCTAAATAGTAATGGTGGTTTTTCCTACTTGTACTGCAGGGTCTTCTTGATGCAATGACAAAAGCAATGAAAATTTCTGTTGGTTGCTGCTCTGTTGAGAGTCAAAATGTTATTGTTCAAAAAGCTTACAGTATACTGTCATCTCATACTAACTTTCAGCTTAATGAAGTAGGAGGATTGCCACTAACCCCTGGAAAATATGACATTTCCCCTAGGGATGAAGGGTTACTTTTATTATTTGCTTCAGTCATTATTGCACTTCGCCCCAAAACACACATTCCGAATATAAGAGTACTTCTGCATCTTTTTATAATAGCCCTCCTCAAGGGTGTTGTTCTTGTTGCACAAGCCTTGGGTTCTGTGATAAACAAGCTCGTTTCAAAATCCAACGGTGCAGAGAATTCTAGTGAACTTACCTTGGAAGAAGCTCTGGATGTTATATTCAACTCGAAAATATGGTTTTCTTGTACTAATTTGTTGCAGAGATGTAATGGATCAAGTAATGGAAGTGAAATAGTCCTGAGTGATTTATGCCTGGGCATCACAAATGATAGATTGCTTCAAATCAATGTCATTTGTGGGTTCTCATGGATCGGAAAAGGTTTGCTGCTGCGTGGTCATGAAAAGATTAAAGACATCACTATGATTTTTATGGAGTGCTTAATATCAGGCACAAAGAGTGCCTTGCCTTCGGTTGAACATACTGAAGAGCAGAAATGGGATCCTTTGGCAAGTAAATGTGCTGCGGATGCGTTTCATGTTCTTATGAGTGATTCTGAAGTTTGTTTGAACAAAAAATTTCATGCCATAATACGGCCTTTATATAAGCAGAGGTTTTTCTCTTCTATGATGCCTATCTTTCAGCAGTTGATCACAAGATCTGATTCTTCATTGTCCAGGTAGACCGTCCAGTCCTGTTTTGGCTTTGAGCTTTTGCAATGTATCGTCTCTGTTCTCCTCACAATTGTCTAAACTGCTGCTTTTTACAATCTCAGATATTTCCTGTATCGAGCTTTTGCACATATCATATCTGACACTCCACTGATTGTTATACTGAATGAAGCTAACAAGGTTGGATGGAGAAATTTTAACTAGCAGTTATTACTTTTCGATTTTCATACATTTGTCGGACTATCCATTTTCTTCTATTAAAAATTTGTGTTTGGATGATCGATTTTTTTATCACAATAAGTTCCCTTGCAAATTTTGCAGGTCATACCTGTTCTCCTGGATTGCCTGTCCATGTTGACAGAAGATATCCAAGATAAAGATACCTTGTATGGTCTATTGCTCGTTTTATCTGGGATATTGACCGAGAAAAATGGTAATTACAATGCGTGTAGTATTTAATTTTATCTGTGTTTTTAGGTTATTGATAATATAGCCTGGTGTGAATTTTAAGTTCCTTTTACTATGATTCAGTTTATTTTTCCTTTTTAGTTTGTAAGAAAATGCTTAGTTATGTATATTTCCAAGGTAAAATAATATTGAAAGAAAGTTATGAGTACTCTCTTGATATTAAGTGACAAATAATTTGAGACAAGCAAATATTCCAAAAAGGACACTTAGTATGAGACAGAAGAAGTATAAATTTTCAGGAGGACCTTGATCATCCATTGCACCTCTTGCTAAATTCTGGTTCATTATATGGTATTTGCAAATACTAGTGTGTGTTCTTTGCTGATGCCCTCAGTACTTTATTTAATTTCCACAAAGCATTACCATGCTAGTCATAGTTTTGTTGATATGAAAGTGATGACAACCATGTAATCTTTTGGCAAGAAGAAAGAATGACCTGCAGACCTGTAAATGCTTTCTTACATAAACTATGTTCATACATGCAGGACAAGAAGCTGTCATCGAGAATGCACATATTATCATCAAATGTCTAATTAAGCTTGTGGACTATCCTCATAAGACGGTATCAAATTTTCCTTGTATAATTTATTTACTGCTAAATAATGCTCTTTGTTTTATAAAGTCAACCATCATTACCTCAAAGATTTTGTCAGTTTGAATAATATAGACATACTTGCAGTTATGAGCTACACCAGGGCCAGCAACCCAGGCCTGAACTCCTGGTCCCAATTTATTTTTTGCCGACTTACTGTGTATTTGGATCCGCTAATGTGTATGCTATTATCACACCTCGATGTCATATCAATGTGAATTTGTTGAAGCCTCAAATTAGAGCTTTTAACCCACCACAAGCCTATTTAATATCCATTGCAGTTCCAATCGAGTGCCTAGATAGTGCAAAAGACAGTCTCATTTAAAAGACAAGCTGCATAAGAAGAGCTTACCTTCTTATACTAATGCTTGTTGATGGTTTGCAGCTCATGAATTCCTGCCAAAACCTTTAGAACCCCAAATAACTTTGTTGCTATCTTTTTTGTTTCATTTTTTTTAGTTATCTAATACTTGTGATGATTTTCTGCTTTAGTATTCATGCCAAAACCTTTACACCTCAAATAACTTTGTAGCCATCTTTATTGTTTAAACCGATTGGAATTAACAATGATGTTTATTGTTCATTGTTAATGGAATGTTTCTCCTCGTCTCCTTGTGCAGCTTGTTCGAGAGACAGCTATTCAATGTCTTGTTGCATTGTCTCAGCTGCCCTATGTGCGTATCTATCCTATGAGAGCACAGGTTTGTCAAGCTTTTGGTTGAAAGGATGATTTTTAATTCTTGTCGAATATCCTCTTTAGTCGTATTATTATCATAAATAGAGTGTTTGTATCCTTGATTCATTTTTGGGATCATCTTTTTTGTACTCTTCATGCTATTAATGTTGATTATATTAGGTTCTACAAGGAATATCAAAGTGTCTTGATGATACGAAGAGAGTTGTTCGCTATGAAGCTGTCAAATGTCGGCAAGCATGGTTAGTACGTTAGTTTTTTCAGGAAGTTTTTCAATTTTATATATCGCAATAGCTGTTATACTTGCTTCTATTTGACAGGGCATCAATTGCATCCCGGAGTCTTCATTTCTGAAGCTTAAAACCAACCTCCAAGCAACTGGAAATGCTTTTGAACGTCATTTGTAGGAGATTCTTTCACCAAAGAAAAACATTGGTCGATGATATTGCTTGCAATACACCTCCAATGAGGGTAGTTATATAGTACTTGCCCAATAGAAATGGTACCTGTTTGATATATCTAGGGTGGAGAAAAAAGTTTGGGTACCTATAGATCAAGAGCAAGGGTACCTCTACAATCCCCCTTCTCGTGATCGTGGGCGCGGCGTCAGTATTTATTATTAAAAACTTATGTATAGTTATTTGTAGTGCTTATTTATTAAATTTGTTAGAGGTATTGGATTTGAAAGAATTTGAGTACTGTACTGATATTAAAGAACAATAAGTGAG
This sequence comes from Oxytropis ochrocephala, assembly GCA_020916435.1. Lineage (NCBI taxonomy): Eukaryota > Viridiplantae > Streptophyta > Magnoliopsida > Fabales > Fabaceae > Oxytropis > Oxytropis ochrocephala. Next base: position 117,767,798 of record CM037093.1, read on the forward strand.
TGTTATTTACATCGAGACCCACTTAAGTTCTCAAATGAAAAAAATTCTATTATGGATTCTCAAAGTAGCTAAGATTGTAAATCTTATTGTGACTGCAATATTGATAAGTTACGTCGATTATTTCTAGACTGACTCTAGAGCTGAGATGAATGTAATTGTCCGTTGAGTGACATATAAGATACATTTGCTGCATTCATGATGTACTGGTGCATAATTGCCTTTGAATATACAATTGCCTTTCTCTTATATGTTGAGTGACATATAAAATACTTGGTTTTGTCCCTATTATAAGAAAGATTTAATGTTTTAGGTTCATTGAATAATTGATGTATCTAACCTATAATATAGGTTAGATACATTAGTTTCAATAAACCTACAACTGCAATTTTTTCTTATAATAAGAACCGAAGGGAGTATAGTTGACCTAATGTGGAATGTCAGTGGAAACTAGTGCTTATCGACAAAGCCCCAGTAACTTCAGAGATGTAACTTGAGAAAAGAAAAAACACTTCAGTAATGAGTGTCTCATTCAATTTTGTGGTTAAACAACCTTGTAGAAATGTCTTTCATTGGATTTTGTGACTATATAAGCGCTTATGGAAATGTTTTCGGATATTAACATCAGAAGAGTTTTCGGATGTTAACTTAGGCTGTTTAATCTCAAATCACTTGCTTACCGCAAATAAATTTGTAGTAAATGTTTGATATTATTGTTTTATAGCATTTTTTCATGTTATTTGAAGTTACATTTAAACTTATAACTTTTAGTGTTCCATTAAAATTTTCATTTTTCTACCCAAGAAATGACTTGGATGAGATGGTAAGTCTCTTCCAGACTAACTAAGTCCAGGATCGAATCCGGCGTTGGGCATGCAGCGGTGTTAAATCTCTTGAGGAGAGTTTTGCCGCCAATTGTGATCCTACCCTACTGAGAGGATTAGTCTCTGTGATTCTTGTGCAGAGAGGATACCCGATTTATACCAAAAAAATTTCCATTTTTCTTTCATTTTTATTCTTCTTAATTTAATTAAATATTTGTCTATTCTTTACTCACACATATTTTCTCATTTTTAAATATTAGTTACAAATATTTATCTATGTTTTTATATTTTATATTTTATACTTATAAGTAATTCGATCACTAATTTTATTAACCGTTTTAAATTTAATATGTTACAAGCTATAACATATATGTTATTTGCTATTTTTTTAAGAGTGCTTAAATATTTAATATGCTATTTTTTTATTGTTGTTGAAATGTTGGTGTACTGGTTTGAACTCCGTTTCCCTAACAACTAATACACTATTTACTAACCGATTTGCGTATATGTCAAAAAAACCACCACAGCTAATAACTTTGTACAGTGGTGGTTTTTTTGACATATAGGCAAAATAAATTCTTGCTGGAATAAAGAAATTACGATTTGAAGCGTTGCAATCATCAGCAAACATACAGACAGAACGAAAGGGGGACAATTTCATTGGCAAGATGAATACATATTCAGGTCGATGATACGTGCTTATTACAATGCTCTATTTTTCAATAAATTTCTATTTTTGTGGTATTGAATTGAAAAACCTATATTGATTAATAAAACTCTCCGATCAGGAATGGTATGTTTATTGGTTGAAAAAATAGGCAGACAACAAAATATGGCATGTCATTGTTTTTCCCTCATGGAACTGAAAGCACATAGGTTACTTCAAATTGAGCTACCTGCCACCAACAATCCAACCATAATTTATAGGGAAAATTTGCTTAAGTTAGCTGTATTTGCACCAAAGAATCAATCAGAAATGTCTTCTTCTGCTCCACTAGACTGATAATTATCCTGATGCAATGCACCTCTATGTTGTTCTTCCATATCATCATCAATTTCTAAACCCCCTGGCTTGGAAGAACTTCCCTTTGTCTTTGTATAAACCTTAAGAACATCAAAATGTTAATGGAAATGATAACTTCAGATGCAATAAAAAGTTTACAGATAAAATCAGTGCCCTACCCTAGTCTTTTTAGCTCAAGTGCTGAAAGCGCTTGACCGCCGCCTTACAACCACACTTGAAGGTACTGCAAATTGTTCAACCTCATCACTAGATCTTCCTTCTTTAGCTCTCTTTTTTCTCAAAACAAGTTTTGTTGGAAGAGGCTGTGTATCAAGTTAATAGGTTGATCAGTAATCAAGAAATTATGCCAACACATCAGTTGTGAAAGACGCAGATATTGTTTCCAGAAAATACCAAATAGCGTGCCTTTGACTCATCAAACGACACCAAGTACGTAGTAGGATCAAGTGCATCATCACCTCGAACCTATTAGAATGGAATTGTTTTTCAAAAGAGTCAGAACAACGGAATTTATAGTAAAATCATGATGTGATTTTAGTAAAACATCAATTTTTAAATCTTGCTACATACACCCCAATGATACTCGCGAACCCATGAATATGAGACTTCTTCGTTTTCATCATAAATATCCTTCGACAGCTGCATGACAAAGTTCAGACAAATCCAATCAGTTAATGATAGGTTATTAAATATATGGAGGGTAAGGGAATAAAGTGTAAGGGGAGGAAATGAGAGTTTGTTGTAACCACTTGCTTATGTGGCAAAGGGGAGGGAAAATGTGAGCATTAGTGAGTGCTATAAATAGTAGTGGGAGGGGAATTAGAAGGGAAGCAAGAATGAATTTGGGAAGTTATTCGTTAGGAGAGATTAGGCCTCTATAAGTGCTTTTAGGAGACCCTAGGCTTCTCAAAGTGCCTAGTTTATCATTTACATTTGCAATTTCAGTTTTATCACCATTTATACAGTTTTATTCTTCCATTGTTGTTCCATTTGAGAGATGAGAAATTCACGATCCTATCGGTTAACCATTGAATAAAGTGCAATGACATGTGTTTCAAAACTAAAATGCAGATTTATATTTGATGTAGGGTAACATCTACCTCTCTAGGTGCTGGTACCATGTATGCCAAAAATTTCTCAGGATTTGCTGCATCTGTGCTTGAAGAAACATAGCTTTTCATGATTGCCTGTATACAATAAAATTCATAGGAATGAGACAAAAAGAAATGTCTATGTGAATCCCGACTAAAATTATTTGACCAAAGAGTGAATATTCATCATTGATCGACAGCTTACCCTTGATTCAAGGGCATCACGAACAGATTTGTCCAACTTTGCGTACATTTCTGAATCGGCTGTAGGAGCATTATCAAATGCTGCAACAACAAACTGATCATCGTACCTGCAGAGCGGCGTAGCAGACAGCAGCTTACTTTATATGAACATAAATATCAAAACTTTGAACAGATGGTATCGAAGGCTCGGGCATTAAGTAAAAAAATAAATAATAACTAGGGCCATACCTATCAAAATCAAGCAGCAAAGGCAGAACCTCAATAGGACGCAAGTCTTTGTTAGTTGCATGCACAGGGCGTGATTTAGCCGCTTCAAATGATGCTTCTATTTCCTTGATTTGTCTTTCGCTAAAAGATATCATTAAATTTTAGTTAGAAGATATTAACTGCCATCAGCCTATCAGATATTAGTTTATCCATACAGAGTCGAGTTTAGATGGCTAAGCTGATACTTAACATACCTATCGTTGAGATTTTCCAAAATGTCGTGGCCTCCCTTCATCTCTCTCAGCTCCTTTGCTTGTTTTTCAGTTAAAGACTACAACATATGTTCATAAGCAAATGCTTGTAGAGGGAAGCAATGCATTGTTATTTTGTTATATTGACACAAAATGTCTAATACCTGTTTTGTGGATTCCATGCTAAGAGGAGATATATATTGTGTTTTGACAAGCCAAGCAACACCTTTATCAGTAGGCCTCTCTTTTCTTTTTCTGCCATCATTCTTTAAAGGAGTAACAGCCTCATCATCTTGCAACAACTCTTCATCTTCTGGGGCAAGAGGTGGCCTGACACTGGGAGGACTGTGTAGGACAAGACAAATAATTCATCAGACCTACTCATTCAACATAAATCATATTTACTTGAGTTTATTAAAGGAGTTGAGGGTTGTACTTGTAAACACTGAGGTCAAGCAGGTCCAGAGGTATTCCAAGATCTGGCTCCACAAAAAGTTTGGGTTTGTACATTTTCTCTAGAGATGTAATTTTATATTTTGTATATCTGCACAATGATCATAAAAGTACCAAACACAAAAAAAATTAAACAAAATACTTTTAGAAGCATCATTGAAATTTTTTAATTTCCAATAAAATCAGTTATTAATATAAAGAGAGAATAAGATTACATACTGATCTTCATCCTTCTTGAATGCCATGAGCTTGGGTTGTGCAGTAGGATCTGGAAGTTCATTTCGGAATCTTAAATGAGAACACACACACACAGAGGCATATCAGCATTGAAAGTAGTAAACATTAGGAAAAAAAACTAGTCAACCTAATTCAAAACACATTATACAAGAGAGGACTTGAAGCACATAAAATCAAACATCACTTGTGCAACAAAAAACTCCATACAGATGAACAAATCCAGCAGGCTAAGAGAGCAATACCAGGTGTAAATGCAATGCACACATAAGAAATAACAACTAATAAACTATTATGATTATTTAAGATGCAAAAAAAAAAAGTGATCTTTTGTACTCACTTGAGCTTGCAGACAAAAGTTGTGGGTTTTTTCAATTTATTTTCAGCCCTTTCAGCACTCAACAAAGGAGCAACTTTTCTTTCTCTCATCCTGGATCCTATAACAGAACCATGTCCATTCCCCTGCTTCTTCTGAGTTTTTTGCAAAATAATGTTCTGAGATTTCTTCAACTGTCTCTGCTTCTCATATTCTCTCTTTTTTCTCAACCTAATATCTTCCTCTGTCTCCGCCCTCCTCTTCCTATCCGATTTCTTCACAGCATTCTTATGTATTCTGTGAGGAATATCCTTTGACTTGTGATCACGCAACTCCTTTTCCTCGTTTTGGTGTGGTGCCGGTGGAGGCGGTAGTGGCGGTTGCTGCTCCCTGTGCTGAGGATAGTGATTAGGTGGATAATGCATAGGAGGTGGTGGTGGAGCAGCGTAAGAAGTTTCAGGTGGAGGTGGTGGCGGAGGAGGATAGTGGTGTTGTCGATGATACTGGTTGTTGTGGTTGTAACTTTGTGGGAAGCCATAATTCCAGTTCTGGTTGTACTGATTATTATTCGGACGTTGGTGAATAGGGTTTTGAGCCGATGATGATGACGGTGGAGGCGGCGGAGGTAGATGCCTGTAAGAGGCCATTCCTGATTTTGAATTCGGTTGTGATTTCTAGGGTTAACTTTTTATTTATTTATTATTTATTTCTCTATTTTTTTGGTCTCCCGATTCTAATGTCTTTAAATTAGAGCAAACCCTAAATGTTCAAAAGTTCAATCCAAATCTCTACAAAATTCAAATACTAGTCGTCAACGGTGAAAATGGAAGGAGATTCGGAGAAGGAAGTGCAGAAAGAAAGTACATAAGCTGAAAATAAGTAGCAGTAGCGGTTTCCCTCGACTGATAGATAGAATGCAATCAAAGCAGTTGATACCGCCGCCTTGTGCTTTTGGCAGCGGTTCCTCTTACCGTTACTATATATTTCTGGTACTCGTTGCTTATATTATGGTGCTTGCCTTTGAGGCTTTGACTAGTGCTTTTTGTTTGGGTTTTGCTTTTCCCACAACCCCCTCTTACTTCACACCCCTTAATTTCAAATATTTCAAAAATACCTTTAAGTAGAGTGTGTGTTTTCACCGATTCGGGGATAAGAATTAAATATATTCGGTTGGTCAGTCCGAGCAAGTAAAAGGTGAATGCGGTGTGAGAGTCCATTTTTTTTAAATAAAATAGGGCGTTCGAACACCCTCATGCGAACCTGTTTGCATGACCCTATGCGAACAGGTGAAATTACGCACAAGAGGGTGTGAAGTCAAGATTTAACACACACGAACGATGTCATTCGAACCTGTTCGAAAACCCGTGTTCGAACAAGTGAAATTTCGTGAAAAAAAGAGGTTTTGGCTGGCCTTTTGGTCTTTTCACACCCTTATGAGATGTGTTTTGAGTAGGAGGGGGTGTGGGAAAAGCAAACGCCTTTTGTTTTGGCTACATTCGTTTTTAGGTTTTTTTTTTCAACCCACTATTATACCTCCCACCCCCATAATCCCTTTAAATCCCAAAATACACCTGGTTTTTATTAATTTTTTTTTAGAGATTCCCGAAAATACTTTAAAAATGGGTATTTACGATTTGGTGGGAACTTCCGAACCATCATATCTCCGAAAAAATGGAAGTGTGCGTTTCATTAAGAGCATTCTAGTATTTTTAGCTAGTTTGGGGGTGTCTAGTGAGTAGAGGGGGTGTAAGAAGTATGGGCCTAGGGGAACACATTAATTGGGCCTAAAAGTGAAGGTAAGCCAGTGAAGTTTGGGTCATCTTGCGTACAACCCCTAGCTACTCTAGACACCCCCAAACATTGTGGAAAGACCAAAATGTTGTTAATGAAAGCGCACGCGCGTTGCATTTTTTTTCTGGGCTTACAAAGGTTGGAAGGTTGGATCCAAACACATCAGGAGCAAAAATACCGAGTCTTATGTATTTCTGAGACACCCCAATTGCAAAAGTTTTAAAGGTTCAAAAGTTTAGAACCAAGATCGGTTCGAACAAAACTCCCAAACTGTCAAAAGCAGACTTTAACCATAGTGAATCGTACCATTTGTGTCCTTTCTGTCAACTACTTTATTCACACACATAGTATTATTCTTTTAATAAATATATAAGTGTGTGGGTTGTGAAGAAAGTGTGTGGGTTCGACTAATAAATAGATAGCACACATATAGCAATAAATACATTTACATCCTTTGCAACATTTTAAGACTATGTACAATGGTTTACATATTCAACACCATCCTTTTTACTTTTTAACACTTCACGTAATCTTCTCTCTTCCACCTAATAATTCAACACCCTTTCAACTTTTACTCACTTCTGATGGTTATGTTTAATAAAATTCAACACCCTACCCAACCACTTTTATTTCATATTCTCATTTTCTTTTATGTTTTTTTTTGTGATTACATATTAATAACAATTATCGATTGAAATTAAATTAAAATAATTTAGAGTTAAATAAATTATTTTAATTTATTTTTCTAATTTAATAATTTATTTGAATTTCATTTTTCTAATTTTATATTCTTAATTAATTTTATTTTCTTTCTTGCAAGTAATAAAGACGAGATATGGGGATACTCATTATTAAAACAAATAAAATTACAAAAAACTTAAAATGCAATACAATACACTAAGCACACAAGAGCCATTTGTGTAGAAAATTCGGGAAATTCATCAAGTCCAACATTCGAACATTTTCATTTCCCATTGGAGTAGAAGAATAATAAGGGGTGCTTGAGATGAATATGGCATCATTGATCCATAATGTGGACGATAATTTGGATTAGATAGCGGCATGATGAAATTTGGAGCAAATCCATAATTTGGTATATTTTGGGGACCTTGTTGGTTGGAAGATTGATTTTGAAATCTATAGTTGTTGGGATTTGGGTAGTTGAAAGGGTAATTAGTAGAATTTTGGGTGTTAAAAGGGTTATTGTTGGGATCCATTTCACTAAAAAGATGTTTAGAGCTACAAACAAGAGTTTATTGGAGGCTAAAGAGAAAAATAACCATCTTTGATATATAAAAAAACACGAGATAATTCGTTTGATATATTTGATAATCTACAATCTATCTTTTACTATCTACTATAATAAACTATTCAACTAAAATATATAATCAATTGAAACTATGAGATAACTGCACTGATATATAAAAAAAACATGAGATAACTATACTAATATATATAAATAAAAAAACGAGATAACTACAATGATATGTATAAAAACACGGGATAACTGCACTGATATATAAAAAAAACTTCACTGAAATATTTGATAATCTACCATCTATCCGTTACTGTCTACTATAATCTATTAATCAACTAAAATAATAAATTAAAACTATGAGATAATTTCACTGATATATTAAAAAACACGAGATAACTTTCATGAAATAAAAAAAACACGGTATAATTGCAATGATGTATGTAAAAACATGAGATGGCTGCACTGATATATAAAAAAACACGGGATAACAACACTCGTACTAATATATAAAAGAACACAAGGTAAATGCACATATTATTTTTAAATGATACTTTTACATTTTTAGATTTTAATATTATCTAATTTTTATTTGGGAAACTTCTTTTAAATTTCTTTAAATTTGTCTTTTTTCACGAGTCTTTGTCAGAATTATTTAAATTATATGCAAGTTTATTGCGTGCGTGCGTATCTGCAGATATCCTACTAGTAAGATGTTTATCTACGGAGATAATCTTGTTTACTTAAGAGTTAAGACTAAAAAATCTATAGACTATTAGTATCAGGATCGTGGGCAACCAATGGCCAGTCCCCAGGTTTTGTCGAGTCAATGAATCCGTCCTGTAAATTTGAATGGAGCTAATTAAAATGTATATTCAGCCAGGATGAGGATTGAGGAGGATTCTTCTAGAGTGGGAAAGTAAGAATGGGTGGTAACTTTTTTGACAGTAAAATTTATTGCCATTTTTTAAATAAAAACTTATGCTCCGTTTAGGGTGGTTTTCTGTTTTCTGTTTTGAAATTTTAAAAACCAAAATAGTTTCTGTTTTGAGTTTTAAAAATTTCAAAAACCAAAACTAAAATCAGTTTTCAGTTAAGAAAATTTCAAAAATCAAAATCACTTTTAAACATGAACATAAAAATAAAAATTCATCATAAGCTTATTTTAATCAAAAAAAATATATAACATTAAGTTTAAAAAAATTAAAATATTACAACTATATAATCTATTTATTATTTAATAATGGTGGTTGACGGTGGCCAGAGTGGTGGTCGGTGGTGGTCGATGGTGATGGTTGGCGGTAGTCGGAGTGGTGGTCAAAGTGGTGGTTGATGGTGGTCAGAGTGGTGGTTGGCGGTGGTGGGTAGTGGTTGGCGGTGGTCGGAGTGGTAGTTGGTGGTGGTTAGTGTGGTGGTTGACGGTGGTTGGAGTGGTGTTGGTGGTGGTCGGAGTGGTAGTTGATGGTGGTCAGTGTGGTGGTTGACGGTGGCTAGAGTGGTGGTCGGTGGTGATGGTTGGCGGTGGTAGGAGTGGTGTTGGTGGTGGTCAAAGTGGTGGTTGACGGTGGTCAGAGTGTTGGTTGATGGTGGTCAAAGTGGCGGTTGACGGTGGTCGGATTGGTGGTTGGCGGCGGTGGTTGGTAGTGGCCGGAGTGGTAGTTGGTGGTGGTCAGTGTGGTGGTTGACGGTGGTCGGAGTGGTGTTGGTGGTGGTCAAAGTGGTGGTTGATGGTGGTCGGCGGTGGTCGAAGTGGTGGTCGGTGGTGGTTGGCGTGGTAGTTGGTGGTGGTCATATATATTGATGATCAGAGGTGGTTGAAACAAAAACAGAAACAAAAATTATAAAACCTATTTTTGTGGTTGAGTTTTGATGGAAAACTGTTTTGAAATTAAGGAAAAAATCAACTCAGCTCCATTTTACACGAACATGTTTCTGTTTTGAAATTGACTTTCAAAACCAAAACTCAGAACCACCCCGAACGGACCCTTAAGGAATCCGCAAAAATTATTAAAAATAGGTGGATTGTCTTATTTATTGACTCGACCCAATAGACTCTGCCTCGAATCATTCTTAGTCTTTACACTCGGCCCACACATATGCAAGCGAGCAAAAGTCCAGTAGAGTGAAATATGGAAACTGTCGAGTGGTTTTACTAATAGGCGGAGATAACCAACAAATTAACATTAGGCTGAGTAACCACCCACTTAGCAGTTACCATAAAAGACTTAATATACGCTTGGAAGTCAAGAGAAAGGGAAATCAACCAATGACCCAAACTTAGACAAAATTGCTCTAAGGCTAACTCGGTCAAAGAGCCCAAAACCTTATTCAAGAACATTGGCATCGACCATGAGATGGTAGTAAAACATTTCCGGCCACATATCAATCTTCTTCTCACAAGCGACCATGTTGCTTTCTCCTATGACCTGGAGGATTTGTAAACTCAACACCGACTCAGGTCAAGTGAGTCATATCTACGTACATTCATCCTCCAAATGAGTGGTATGGTTTGGTGATTGTCAATCCGCTAGCTTATAGCGAATAGCTTATACAAAATAAGCCTTTTGCAAATGTTTGACATTACTAGCTTATAGCATTTTCTAGAAGTTTATAACATTTATTTGAAACGCTACTCGAAGTAACATTTGAGCTTATAGCTTTTACCAATTCATTTTTTCTCCAATTTTTAGCCTTGTTAGTTTAATTAAATTATTCATTTATCTTTCATTAAATGAATATTCGCTCCTATTTAAACTTTAATTACAAATTGTTATAAATATAAAAGCTAGTTCAACCTCTAGTATTACGAAACACTTTTGAGTTCAATTTCTTTAATTTTATACGCTATCTTTATCAATTTCAATTTTATGAAACTATCTGCTTTATCGGTTAAATCCATTATAAGGTAGCTTATCTACTATTCACTAGTTTATTCTCTATTGTTTTTTTTTCTCCAAAGAGAGCCTTAATCACCATACTGTGATTATTTAATGAGATAATAAAAAAAATCAAGTTAATGTACCAAAAAAACGAATTAAATAAAAATATTTTTGAAGGCATAATATAGAAAGAAGTTAATGTACACAAAGTAGTAAACATTTATTATTCTTCATATTCATCTGTAATCTTTAAATTATTAAATGGGCAATCAACAAACAGCATTTTCCATCAGCAATATATAAAAAAGGAAAAAGCAAACAAAGGAATCCTCATAGATTTGGAAAGTAGATAGCATGAGACAGGAAATCAAAACCCTTTTTGCCTTATAATATTTTGTTGCTAAGAGGATAATAAACGTGATAAACCTTGTGTCCGTCCGTGTTTACTCTCCAACCGTACTTTTCCTTAAATAATCAAACACTCACCACGCTATCCATATATTATTATTATTATTATTATTTTTTTGAGATTTATCCATATATTATTATTCACCAAACCAATCGGCGGATCTACATATATTTGAGGGGTTCAAGTGAACCCTCTCAAATAATAAATTAGTACGGATATATTAGGGAAAAATGTTTTTGCATCCCTTAAAAAATATGTTTTGCACCCAAGTTCTTAGTTTTGCACCAAAGTGCTTAATTTTGTATCATTTTAATGCACCACACTCACACTCTTATATTTTAGGCAAAATCTTATCGAGAGTCCTTAACTTATTTTTGTTTTCGTTTAGGTCCCTTAAGTTTTAAAAGGTAACGAATAGGTCATTAACTTTAAAAAATATTGCAATTGTTATCCCATTTAACGTTTTAACACTAACACCGTTAAATAGTCACTTCTTTGACTATTTGACCGCTGAGTTGGCGTGCCACCTAGGATAATTTAACTAATTATATAATTTTTCAATTATTTATCATTAAAACAACATTTAATCGAGCATTTGGTAAAAAAACATTTAATCGAACGAGATTTTCTTCATCAACAAATCTTCACCAATGATGAACAAATCTTCTTCAACATATCTTCATCAACAGATATTCATCATTTTTTTTCCATATTTTCGTTTCTGGATCTTCGTTTATCCGTTTCGAGATCTTCATCTTCATCAATAGATATTCAACAAAATCGAGAAGCTTCAATCCCACCCAGATCTTCTTCAACATATCGTTTTTCCGTTTCCGTTTTTCGTTATTGTTTCCTGATCTTCATTTAAAGTATTAGTTTAGTTTCGTTATTTCATCTTTGGGTTTCAATGTTGTTGAGAAGCTTCAATCCCAAAATCGATTTGAAACTTCATTTCCATAATCGTTTCCAAAAATTAAGCAGATCTTCCATGAAATTTTAATTTCAAACTTCAATTCCAAAATCGATTTCAAACCCATTAAAAGATCTGTCGGGAAAAGGAGGAGAGAAATAATTTGTAGTTCTCTCTGTTCTTTGGGAAGACGGGATTCAATTACTGAACATGCTTTAATAGATTTAGGAAAATGAACAAGTTTAAATGAAGATGAAAATGGAGGAGAGGAGAGGGAGAGTTCGGTGATGGAGAACAAAATTGGGGAAGATGATACGTGTTTTTGGTTTTTATTTTTACCTAAAATAATTAAAAAATTAATGAGTCGGACAATGCCACATAAGCATGTCTAAGAGACAAATCATCCCAATAACATCCACATAATCGATGCGCTACTTGGTGTTAGTGTTAAAATGTTAAATGGGAAAATTATGCAACGCGTTTTTTTAAGTTAAAGGGACCTATTCGTTAGTTCTAAAACTTAAGGGACCTGCGAAAACAAAAAAATAAGTTAAGGACCCTGAGATAGTATTTTACCTATATTTTATTTTAAAAAAGTTTCCGTCTCTCTATCTCCTTTGATCAGATTTTCTTGTTCTTATTATCCTCATATATGTTAGTACTACTTAGTTTGTATTTTGTGTTAGTGCTTTATTTAATTTGAATTTTTACCAACAACTTGGTGATCCGAGTGGTAACTTGAATCCCATCGCAATGACTCGAGTTTGAATTTTGGGTGTGATAAAAGCTCGGTTGGAAGGAAGCACCAATATTGATATTTAGTGCTATTTAATTTGCATTTATGAACTATTTGTCTTTATTTAATTTGTGTTGGTCTAGTCTGCAACATAAGTTGAAGCACGATAAAGTCGAACTTTTGAAGTCGACACTAGTTTTGCTGTTTGTTTCAACAAGATTGGTAGAGATAGCTTTCTCTGCTATGAATATTGTGAAGAATAGGTTGCATGATCGGATGTGGGATCGTTGATGAGCATTTGTTTGGTGACATACATTTGAGTGATGTATTCAATAAAAGCGACTTTGAAACTTATTATTCAACGATTTCATAATATGAAATCACGTAAAGGACAATTATGAAATGTATAATTTATTTATTTAAATATATTATAGTTATTTTTAGTTATATTTTTAGCAAATTATGTATTTAAAAATTTTGATTTTTTGTAGAAGTCATGGGTCGCCACAACCATACCATACCAACTTTTTCCAAATCAAAAAATACTCTCTATAATTATTATTTTTTTTTAAAAAAGGGAAAAATTAGTTTGTGTTAGTCAAAATACAACTTAAAATTGTAAATTAGTTTTGATATTTATAGGACATTACTTTTCCATTATAAACGTGCGATTTAAAGTAGTTATAGAAGAAAAAAGATAATACCTAATTTATAGGAAAATAATAATATTTTTTTGACCAAAATAATTATTAGTGGCGTCGCAGATGAAACGGAAAAGTAGTACAGGAAGGAAGCTGGAAGCTGCTGTGATAATAATGTGATGTTAAGAAGGCTAAAATTGTAAATGCACTAAAAAAGCAACGAGCGATCGAGCGCGTCACACTAGAATTACATGAGAGGTCTTAAATTAGAATTCCAGAATTAGCCTTGGAGTTGATAAAAAAATCCAGAATTATCCAAGACACATGTTTTTCTTAATTAAGCAAAACACATGCACACACGCACGCACTTTTTTTTTTTAATTATCTCTAATTTTTGTTTCCTATCTATAATTCTATTTCTATAGTAGATATATCAAACAAATGTTATTGTAGTTGTTGTTGCTCCTTCTTCCCTTGTAGGCTGTGATTGCAATTCAACCGAGTCAGGCGGCGGAGAATCGGCATGACTCGGCGATGCTCACACTGTAGCAACAACGGGCACAACTCCCGTACATGCCCGTCGAGGGGTGGCGGTGGCGGAGGAGGGGTGAAGATATTTGGTGTGAGGTTGACGGATGGATCAATAATTAAGAAAAGTGCGAGCATGGGGAATCTAACCCTTTACTCTGCTCATAATCATTCTTCCTCATTACTCGCCGCTTCGTCGTCGGCTAATCCCAGCTCACCGTGTTGTGAACCGCATCATGAACCAGAAGGTTATTTATCCGATGACCTGGCACATGCCTCCACCTTCGCTAACCGCCGTGGTGGAGAGAGAAAAAAAGGTATTCCATTTTTGACCACACATTTTTAGCGTGTTAGATTTGCTTTTCAATGAATGATCATAATGAAATCCAATTTTTGCATGCAACTTTATTTTTTGTCTTACAAATGTTATGAAGCAACCACACAGATATGGACATGACATGACACTGACACCCGTTTAAATTTGAAAAATATGAGTAATTGTAATTGAAGTGTTGGTGGACACATATTCAATTGAAAGTGTCGGTGGTACGGCGACAATGCTTGGTTATTTGTAATTTTTTCTTAACTATTTTCTTTTGAGGAAAAATAAACAAAAAAGGCCAGTTATTTATGACATGCTACTCCTGTATTTATTATTAGAATTTATAATTAGAAAAATTTACATCATTGGATAACTGATGTATAGAGTCTATAATTTTTCTTATAATAAGGACGGGAGGGGAGTAGAAGATATTTTTGTTGTGGTTTTCTTATTTGCATTTTATGGAACTCATGTTATTTGATTAGCTGGTTTAAGTACAAATGTGCCTATAGTTGCCTTAACTGGTTTAAGCACACAATTGTGGTGCCTATAGCTGCTGCAGATTCTATAATAAGCCATAGTTTAATTTTGATACCATATTATTTGGGAATTGTCAGTTTCTTGAAGGCTTTGACTCTTGTAAGTTGTAACAAGTACTTCTGGTTTTAATCTCATCAAGTCATACCTATTACCAAATCCAGAATGTTACTACTTTGCTCTCTACTGGTTTTATTTCAGAAGCTCTTAACTTTGTTTTGCTTTTACAAGTCTAGATTAATTGCTGCATTGGGTTGTAGTATTTTAACAAGGACAGTTGATTCATTAAGCATATGAGTACACTTTCTGTCTTGTTGATTGGATTACTTAACTCATTATGGCCTTTTGTGTGTTTTAGGTGTTCCATGGACTGAAGATGAACATCGGCTGTTCTTGGTCGGTCTACAGAAGCTGGGAAAAGGAGACTGGCGTGGGATAGCACGTAATTTTGTTATGACGAGGACCCCTACTCAGGTAGCAAGTCATGCCCAGAAGTACTTCATCAGGCAGAGTAATGCTACCAGGAGAAAGAGACGTTCCAGCCTTTTTGACATGGCTCCAGATATGGTTGGTCTTCATTCATCATATCTAATTCAGCAATCTCCATGCACACATCCTTATATCTACTACATATATATATAAGAGCAATAGAAATAATAACCTTCTATGTAGCATGGACACTTCCAATTCAAGACGAGTCTGTATCAGGTCGGACACCGACACCGACACCGATTACTTTGTATTTTTCAAATTAAAACCGGTGCTTGTGTGTCTGTGTCGTGTTCGGTGTGTCGGTGCTTCATAGATATTAAAACCTTTCATATTTACAATACAATGACATCATGGCATTTCTCAACACTAGTTCTTGCTACATGTCTATTATGGGTGCACATTTAGGCACCTGAATTTTCCAATGAAAGCAAATGAGGTGGTCATCCTCGGTTAAACCGGAAATTGATCATGAGTTATGCTTGATGAGTTTATGTAGTTAATTTTCTCTATTTTTTCTTTTTCCACTCTAGCTAACCCTTTTTTGTAAATCATATCTCAGTCTTTTGATCCGCCATCAATGCCAGAAGAACAAGAACTACTTCCACCTTCTGAAAACTCACAACCTTGCAATGGAAAATCACAGCCTTCATTAAATCTGTCTCTCAAGTCAGAGTTTGACCCCATGGAAACCACTTCTCAAGACAATGTAGAAGAGCCCAATGAAACTACAATGGGATCAAAGGGATTGACTCAAATGGCTCCTGGTTTCTTCCCAACTTATCTACCTGTACCATTTTCCATATGGCCATCAATTGGAGCTCCCTTTGAGGAAGTCGACGGAGGAGAGACATGTCATCATCATCGCCATGAGATCCTGAAGCCCGTCCCGGTCATTCCCAAGGAACCTGTCAATGTTGATGAACTTGTGGGAATGTCTCATCTGAGCATTGTGGAAGCACAGGTACTTCACAGAGAGCCTTCCCCTCTTTCCTTAAAGTTAATGGGAGAGCCCTCAAGACAGTCAGCATTCCATGCAAATGCTCCAGTTAATGGTTCTGATTTAAAGAGTGGCAAAAACAGCGCCATTCAAGCGGTTTGAGCCTTTCAAGTCTGGTGAAGAGCAGTAATTAATTCTTCTTCTGGTTGTCTTTTCATTTGTGCTATAATATATTGATTTTTTTTTTCTGACCAATAGTGTTTAATCTTCTTAGTAGTAAGAAGTTTATATGTGTTATGTAGCTCAGGTTAGATCAATTCTTATTCTTTCGAACTGTACACATAAATGAAGCTTAAATAATCAAATAACCTCCAAGAGGTTCTTGTTCCTCTAGGTTTGGTTATAATATTTTCCTAGCCAGCACCATGTATTCTACTTACTCTTGCACTCCCTACCCCTATTGGATGCACTCTATGATGTACTCATATTTGTGTGCTAAGGGTTCTTTAAATTTTAATTGGGGTTCTTAAATCATATCTGCAGCCGGAGAGAACTAAATCATAGTCACACTTTCTTTTTCTCTTTTCACATCAGTTATCCTTTTCTTCATCTCTCTTGATATAAGTATAGTCTTGACCTCCTCAATACTGAGACTCTCTCTACCATACATCATAGTATCAATAAGATTTTCATATGATGGTGGTAGAGAGCAAAGCAGTACCACAACCAAATCATCCTTTTCATACTTGATATCCATACTTTTCAGGTCAAGGAGAATCTTGTTGAATGCAACAAGATGCTCCTTGAGTGAACAACTCTCTTCAAGTTTGATTTGATGCACTCTCTTCATGAGGTACAGGGTGTCTTGGTCTGGAATTTTCATTTTGATCATCTTTTCATTTATGCTATGATATATTGATTTTTTTTTCTAAGCTAGTGTTTAATCTTCCAAGTAGTAAGAAGTTATATGGTGATATGTAGCTCAGGTTAGATCAATTCTTATTCATTTTAACTGAACACATATATGAAGCTTAAATATTGTCAAAGCAACCAACCATATTAACGTGAATTTCACCAATTAATTTTAAAATGAGAGCTATTAATTTAGTGTTCGAAATACACTTTCTAACACTTTTTTTTTGCTTAAAAAAACACTCATTTTTCAACTCACACTCTTACACTAAATTGCCACGTTAATATTGCCACGTACGCACTCCTCCTTTGCATTCTAGTCATACGCGTCTTGGCTTGCATGCGATCCGTACAACGACCTAGGTAGTACGGATGTCCCCTACGGTGGTAGTTCTCGTACTTTTGACATTCAATAAGATTCATTAAAACAGTAATGAATGATAAAACTTTCAAGGCTTAAAGGTATGTTTTCGTCATATGAATATATCCGATAATTTAGTTTGGTCATGCAAAAACAAAAAATTTAAAAAGCGCTGCGAATCCAAACAACTTTAGTTTGGTCGATGCGGTTAGTTTTTAGCTAGCAGTGTTAGTTTTAGTGTGACGTGTCAATTAAATGAGTGAGGTGGCATATACATGTGTCATTTACGATGAGCTGGCATCTCTTATGTGTTATGTGGTTAAGTTCTTTCTTCCTCCCATTTTCTTCTCTGTTCCCTGGACAATCAAGATTCAATCCAAAGCTCTCACCTCTCAAGATCTCTTCCTCCTTCCCTCTGTCTGCCTCTTCACTCCACCACCATATCCGCAAATATATTATAAATGTGTATTTAGTTCAACACTTGTTAAACATCTCACAAAAATTAGACTTGGAAATTTTAAAAACAAGTGCAAAGGTACAACTGCAAACATCAACGTAGCATTGAACAGGAAGCAATTAAAATTCAATAACAATGGTGAAAAATAGGTTAATAGCAAATCTGAATCAACAACATTTTCCAAACATCACATATATTCAACAACTTAACTAAAACTTCATTTTAAAAAAAAACTTAGAATCCAGAACCAGAAAAGTAAATCCAAGTGCACCTCCCTATAACAACAAATTCACCTTAAAAGATAAAATCTAGGGACTAAACGCAAGCAACAATTTGGGAACTAAATTCAGTTTTGTTTCGTTGATTCACCACAGTTTCGTTTCGCCCCAGATCTGTTTCTTTATTTTGTTTAAGCTGTAGAAAATGAAGATGAAGAAAAACATCAAAGAAGAAAATTGGGGATTTTTAATAATGTGAAGACAAGCATCAAGGAAGAACATTGGGGATTTTTAATAGTAACTACAGATTGTTAATAAGGTGAAGAAAATCATCAATTATGAAGATGCAGAAAATATGAAGAAAAGTCAAAGAAGAAGAGAGATTCGGAGAGAAAGGAATGAAGGAGATTATGAGATAAACTATTTTTCCAGGTTGGCATTCATGTGGCAGCCACGTCACCCACCACTAATGCTGTTAACCAAAAACTAACAGTAAGGACCAAACTAGAAGCGTTTGGTATTTGCAAGAGTTTTTTTTTTAAATTTTGTTTTTGCAGAGACTAAACTGGATTATTGAGATATTTGCAGGGACGAAACATACCTTTAAACCAACTTTCAAACACTTATCAAAAAGGTTTGTTTCACCAAAACTCATCTTAAGGATTTTGCCTCATCACATATATCATAAAATTTCAATTGAGATAGGAGAGAAAAGTTGAAATTACATAAATTAAAAATAATAAATTGTATAGTATTATAAAGAAAAAATATATTTAGTGGGCATTATTAAAGAAGACTCTTCCACGTTCAAAGAGAAAACTATAAGTAATGATCCAAATAACATGAAAATGATCCAAAAAAGGAGAAAACTGTAAGTAAATATTAAATATGCCACCTTCAGTTGGCTTTACCATCTTCTACTGGTATACACAATGTGTTTCATGTATCCCAGTTGAAATTCTGCCCTCAATCAACTGATCTGGTGCATAACATCCCACTTATTGCTGTTGATTTGCTACTTAGAGGTGAACCAGAAATTGTGCTGAATAGGAAAATGGTTCAACGTGGAAACCTCCCTTCTACCAAGTGTAGCGACCGAAAAATCCGGGAAAGGATTCTTCGAAAAGGTTCTTTAGGAAGCCGTCACCGAAATTCTAGTTTAAGGGCAAATTCGGAAAATCCCTTTAGGTTTTAGGACAAGACATTGTTAGGGTTCGGGAGTCGTTATGTGTGGGGAAGATATTAGCACCCCACGACATCCTATTGTCTAATTAATTTAAGATTTATTTAATAGTTACCCTTTTATTTGTAGAAAAAAAGACTTATTTATGTTTTTGGTTTTTAGTGCTTGACGAGGGTTGAGTCTCGCTCCTACGTACCTCCGGATGCAATGGAGGAATCAAAAGCTACGTAGTTCTTCACGAAAAAGGTTTATTGGTTGGTGTTTTTTTAGTGTAGAGGTCCTAGGATCCCTTGAGCTGCATGACTCATCGATTCTCCTAAGTACTGACTAACCTTGGATTGTCTACAAGAAACTTAGTCTCCTACTTTTTGAAAATGATTTTTGAATTTTTGAAAGGAGTTGTGAGATGGGTTGATTTTAGAATAGGTATTCTAGAACTCTGAAACTGTACAACCCATTAATTCTAGAAACATTGACTAACTTGGATTGTACAACCGAGCTTAGTCCACTATTTATAAGAAAAATAATTTATTTATATTAAGTATTTTTGTAGGATTCGAATCGTATCAATTTCATTGGTCCTAAAATGATGACTAACTTAGGTTGTACAACCGACTTAGCCGTTTATTTATGGAAAAATGATTTATTTATGTTTTATTAAGTTTTTATAGGATTCTTGAAGTATCTGACTCATTGGTCCTAAAATGATGGCTAACAGGTTGTACAACCGACTTAGCCGTTATTTAATTTTGAGAGAAAAATTATTTATGTTTGAGTTAGAAAAGAATTAAAAAGGAAAGCAGGGGTGAAAATTATAAATTGAGGTTTTATTAGTCGCGAGGGGTTGCATAATTAATAGGAGGTGTTAAAAAGAAGCCCGACTTGCATATGGAGCCCAGTAGATGCTAAGGCTTAAGTGAGGGGGGGAGGCGCGTGTGAATAAGGGGGTGCAAGTAGTATTCTGAACATTACAAAAAATAAAAAATAAAAGACCCTATATAAGCCCAATATAAGAAAACCCTAAACCTAAATTTCATTCCCTCCCTTCCTTCCATTACTTGCGCTTGCACTTTACTTTGAGAGAGAAAAGAAAAAGCAGAGAGATGGAGAAAGAGAGAGAGAATGCGAGAGCAGCGGGGCCCGAACACCACGACGCCGGTGAACGCCATCTCCAATGAGCTCACCAACGGTTCCGATGTTCTCTCTCTCGGTTTCTCTTCTTCTCCTTCGTTTTTCGTTGTCAGTGGTAAAAAAGGGAGTTTCTGGTGCGGTGTGCCGGAGAGAGCAGTCCACGGTGTTATGCGTGGGCTCTGGTTTTGTGGGGTGGTTTCTCTGGAGAAGAAGACCGGAGCTCCGGCGAACCACCACTGTGGTTAGTTTTCTACGGTTTTTTACTCTGTGATGTCGGCAAGAAGATGGCATATGAACGGTACACATATACATGATTAGATCCTCAATAATAGAAAATGACATGCCATATTCATATTGATTAAATCCACCGTGATGACAGCAAATAACAATTCAATGGTAATATAAATAACATATCATGGCACCACATTCTCGTATATTGAGAATACATATACTCAAATCTTTCACTCTATTGAAACTAGCTTACGATCATAATCGATGTGCGAGATATGCTCATCTTTTGAATCATCACCAACTTGTTCTTAAAAATAGATATGGTCTTGTTTCTGATTTTGCTAAAAGCGGATCTGGTTCATATTCCCCTTTTTTTGTAGAGAAAATAAAAACAACATGATTTTATACATTTTAAACCTTGTTTGAAGACATATCTGATTATTATACGTTTTAGCAGAAATGACTTAAATCAGGACAAAAACTTAATTTTCAACAAGCAAACATGTGATTTTTAGATCTAACAACAAGCACAACTAATAGGACCGATTGTGATTATTATTTTTTTTTACAAAATGAACCAACTGTTATTCGAACACATTAGGCTCCTCGATTGCCGTTCAGAATAGCTGCGAAGAATTGCTAATGTATTCTCCCTGACGCTGCTCTTTGTTGCTACCTTTTTTAGATCCACAATTTAGAAGCAGTGTTTAATGGATTAGGGTTTCGATGTGAAACTCTAATCCTATTTTTGGGTGATTTTCACGGTAGTTTTACGCCTTTGTTTACGTGTGTGTCTTTACTTTGTGGGTATTTGCTTATTTATATTAAAAACCTAGGGTTAGCATTTAATTGGTTTTATTTGCTTTTGGTAGGCTTTTATGAGTTACGATAACATGGGTTAGTTGGCGATCTTTGAGAACAAGAACAGGCCCAGAGATCTTTGATCTCGCTGCTCCTTTTATTTAATTTTCGTTTTTATATCTTTTGAATTTTTAATTATTGTTTTTTTTGCCTTTTAGAGATTGAGACATTTTGGACACTCCTAAATTGTGATAAAAATTAAATTAGCTTTTTTTTTTCTACACTTTTGGACTATATATTAATAAATTAAACAACTAAAACAAAACAAAAAAAGAAGACGGACAAAATTGGGGTATAACAGCTGCCCCTCTTTATTTATATTTTACTAGAAAATGCGAGGTGTATTCAAATTTTCGTAGTAGAAATAGAAATAAAGATAGAATAGACGTCAATTTTGTTCGTTTAGGGGGGGAAACAGAGGGTTTAAGAATATACAGGGAGCGATTAACACTTGGCGCATTAACCGAGAACAAAATGAAGGATCGCTCGGGATCTGAAGGAGCACTAAGGCTCTGAATGACCGCTTGGGGCCTTAAAGGAGCACTAAAGCTCTGAATGACCACTCGGGGTCTAGAAGGCTGCCTAGGCCTTAATAGAGGACCATCGTGGTCTGAAGGAGCGCTACTAGCTACGGTACTAGTAAAGCGATCCGAGGGCCTTTAGATTCGGCGGCCGGGGGTCAAGATCGAGATCCGGGGCGATATGTTGACCAATAGAGGGCGTCCACCATGTCTTAGGTGACACTGACTAGTCCGAAGGACCACGCGGGTGCGGAAGGTCCGTCGGGCTCGACTCACGACGTTTGCGACTGGGCCACTTAGGTAATTGAAGGAGCGTAGTGCTCTGAAGGACCACTCGAGTGCGAAGGATCAACACGGTGATACGTGATATGGTATGAGATCAACGCTTAAAGCGATATTAAAGGAACAAAATATGGGGATCGACACTTAGCGTGTCGATCCGAGCATACCTAACAAATTCATCTTCCCGAGGAGGGAAAAGCTTTCTTCATTTGGCAATGCAATTAATGGTGCACGCGTACGTGCAATGATTGGTATCTGGTGGAATGATTTTTTCTTTTTTGTTTTTTGCTTTTTTGCTTGTTACGTAATAAATGCATGGAATGCAAATGTGAATATGATGCAAATGAATATGATTGAATGCAAATGCTATGGTTCATGGTGCGATGATATGAAATGATTGATTGGGTGTAGAAACATTTTTTTTGTGATGATGAGATGTGAGGCTTTGGATACGAGAGGCGGAGATGAATATTGATCATTCTTTGGAAAAGTTAGTTTTGATTCAAACCCGGCAATCTCAAGTCGTTATCTCTACAGACAACGACACGAAAAGGTACTTGACCGTATTTGCAAGCTCGTTCATTTTTCTCTTCCATTATGATGCCCCATGATGACCGAAATTTAGGTCCACAAAGTTAACTAAGTGGATTTTCAGTATCACATTATCAACTTGTGTTCTATCTCTCGAAGCATCGTTAAGAAAACATGTATAGTAGTGCAAACATAGATGAATGAGTCGATTAACTTGGTTCGAGGGTATGGACGAATCGACGCATGAAAGGATGAATGGTGGTCTTCGTCAATGTCATGAAATGTAGGTTTTTCCAAGCCAAGAAATACGAGATTGCCCCAATTTAGATTTGATGATTGTGAGTGAATAACCCCTGTCTAGTGCTAACAAGCTAGAGGTGTAGAAAATGATGGATGGGGAATGCATTGGCTTTGGAATAAAAGGTGGAAAGCAATAGATATTCTCTCAACCCATAGAGTTTGGTGTTGCCCCATTTATGGTAAGGACAAGATTGCCCCGACTAGAGTAGCAACATATAGGGCAATGAGTTGAGAAATTGCCCGGTATGGTTTTGTTGGAGTGGATATAACAAGGGGATGAGATGGGTGTATGGTGAATGTCCCCATTTGTAGGTGGAGTGAAGGGTGACAGGGTTGCCCCACTTGATCGGGAATTCAGACGGTTGTTTTGGTGAGGTTGTGGAAAGTGACGAAGTTAGGGTAATGGGTTTTGGAGTTTATGCAGGTATGGCAATAGGTGGGTGTGGTATGACATTGTAAAAATTTCCCAAGTTTAAATGGAATAGATGGTGAAAGGATGCCCCATTTATAGGATATAGGCGACGATCCTAGTATAAACTTTTGGTTATCTTTAGAATGACTCTCAGACTATGATAGCCTTGAGTTTGCTATGATGAAAACTGCACTTGGTGATAACTAAGCCTTGTGTTTATGTCAATGGAACTTGAATGAATCTTTGGAGTGCAAGCCTCTTTGATTTTTTTTTTTTTTTTTTTTGAGCAAACATATTGCACATAAATAAACTTATTTGTCCTAAAATTAAAATTTTGAGAAAACAAAAGCAATCAGTCATTGATCGGAATGAACTCTAGAGGGTTGTAATGTGGCCGGTGGTTTAGTGATTTATGAGGGAAATGATAATTGGGCTCAAAGTAGTGTGTTTGAGGTTTGATGGGACAAATGATTTGGTGATGTAACTTGGCTAATGGGTGATGATTTATGAAGGAAATGGTTGTTAGGCTCAAATGAGTGTTTGAGGTTTTATTGAGACAATAATTGATGTGTCTCATGGTAGGATGAACTTGTTTAGGATTGTAACGTGGCTAAGGGTTTATGGAGGATATTGAGGTTAAAGGAAGTGTTTGAGGTTTGTTTTAGACAATGATCTCTTATGCTTTAATGGTGTGAAGCAACGACTCACGACTTGTATTACTTTTGTCTTTGTTTTTTCTAATTTTTTTTTGGGATTTTTTAATCCTCTTTTTTTTGACTTCACTCTTTTGTGATTTTTGTTTCTCTTTCTTTTGAGCTGCGTGAGCAGATAAAAGTGATACATTGTCTTTGATGTAGAACTGATCCTTGTCTAGGGTGATTGAAAGGTTTTGGATTTTCGGCTTAAGGTGGGTGGCAAAAGATTTTTGAGGGTATGGAAAGATGGTTCAACTCCATTTCACATCATGATTGCTCGTTTTCTCAAAAATTAACTTAAGGACAATAATTTACTTATTTACAAAATATTTGCTCTTTTTTTTTTTTTTGTGTGCCCTAATTTTTGCTTAGGCCGCTCTTACGAGTTTTCAACCTAACGGGCCTTTTTGATTTCTTTTTGTAAAGGACTTGCACCAAGGGAATATAATGTTGACAAGGTATTTTAGAGATCACAAACTTGCCCCAAGTAATGAGGTCCTCAAGTGTTATTTCAACAGTAAGAACAAACAAAAAAGTTGACTAGGTAGGGGAGTATGTACTTTAGGGTGGTCGGGATGGGATTAGATTTGGACGGGGGTGATGACGAGGTAAGGACATTAACCGACTCAAACAATATTGAAGGCACATGTTACGCACAAGTTACTATACAAATGCTTCGTAGAGAGTTAACATTAGTTAAAGCATGAAAGAAATTTTTGACAGACCATTTCGGTCATTCATCATGGGATGCAACACTTTGTTAGAAAAAATGTGGACGAGCTGCTAATTTAAAAAATTGAGTGTCTTGAAACACCTTGAGCTTGACCAAGTAAGACTAAACTTTTCCAAAGAAGAGTAACAAGAACGTCTCATCTCTCATCATAGTTTTTCTCTAAAATTTATACTTTTTTTTTATGCATGATGGAAGTATGCAATGAATGAATGTGCATGATATGCGAATGGATGTATGCAAATGTAATGATAATGCACGTGCATGAAATGATAAGATTTTATTTATTGCTTGTAGGGAATTATAAGTTTTACGTTTGGAGAGTAAAGTACAAAGTTTGACTTTGACTTTAGCATGCATGACTTCTCTCCAAAATAAAGCTTTTAATTCTCAGACGGTCATAAAAATACATGCGACATGAGATTTTTTTATTGCAAAGAAAAGGAAAAATGCATGAGGCATAACTTCTAAAAGCTTGTGGAATATAACAATTTGTTTTTTTTTGTTTTTTGAGTTTTTTTGTTGATAAAAGATGGTAGGCATCAATATTTGTTTGAATGCAAAGGTATGAAGCTCCTTTGTGACCCTAGGAAGGTATCCTATGGAGTGGGGTCTAAGGTTTCTTTTATAGTGAACCTCGCAAGGATGGTTCTAAAGAATCCTACACATGGTCCCTAGAGCCAAGGACTCCAGTCAAGAACAACGACCCCCGGTGAATAGGCAAGCTATTAGAAGGGATATCATCCTCAAAAGGAATCAAACTCTAGGTGAGATTTTCGTGACCACCCAACGAGACGCACGTCCATGAGCAGCCATCACTACGCAATCTCGTTCTAACTTAGGTTTATGCTCGAGTCGGGTAGAGGACTTTTCTCACATGTGTGAAGTGTAGAAGTGAAGTGTGTGTAGGAGCAATTTAAAAACAAAACCAAAAGTGCAAAAGCAGACAAACAAACATATATACAAATATCGTCTTCTACCCTAGGGTTTACGGATAAATAACATAATTATGCAAAAGTAAATAAATAAAGAAAAGAGTAAAAATTGAATTAATCCTAAATTAATTAGACTAGGTCTTGACTCTCTAAAAATAAATAAGTCCCCAGTGGAGTCGCCAGCTGTAGCGACCGAAAAATCCGGGAAAGGATTCTTCGAAAAGGTTCTTTAGGAAGCCGCCACCGAAATTCTAGTTTAAGGGCAAATTCGGAAAATCCCTTTAGGTTTTAGGACAAGACATTGTTAGGGTTCGGGAGTCGTTATGTGTGGGGAAGATATTAGCACCCCACGACATCCTATTGTCTAATTAATTTAAGATTTATTTAATAGTTACCCTTTTATTTGTAGAAAAAAGACTTATTTATGTTTTTGGTTTTTAGTGCTTGACGAGGGTTGAGTCTCGCTCCTACGTACCTCCGGATGCAATGGAGGAATCAAAGCTACGTAGTTCTTCACGAAAAAGGTTTATTGGTTGGTGTTTTTAGTGTAGAGGTCCTAGGATCCCTTGAATGCATGCAACTCATTGATTCTAGGTAGCGACTAACCCGATTTGTACAACCGACTTAGTCTCCTACTTTTTGAAAATGATTTTTGAATTTTTGAAAGGAGTTGTGAGATGGGTTGATTTTAGAATAGGTATTCTAGAACTCTGAATCTGCATGACCCATTAATTCTAGAAACGACTAACTTGGATTGTACAACCGACTTAGTCCACTATTTATAAGAAAAATAATTTATTTATATTAAGTATTTTTTGTAGGATTACTGAACTGTACAGCTCATTGGTCCTAAAATGATGACTAACCCGGTTGTACAACCGACTTAGCCGTTTATTTATGGAAAAATGATTTATTTATGTTTTATTAAGTTTTTTATAGGATTACTGAACTGTACAGCTCATTGGTCCTAAAATGATGGCTAACCCGGTTGTACAACCGACTTAGCCGTTTATTTAATTTTGAGAGAAAAATTATTTATGTTTGAGTTAGAAAAGAATTAAAAGGAAAACAGGGGGTGAAAATTGTAAATTGAGGTTTTATTAGTCGCAGGGGGTTGCATAATTAATAGGAGGTGTTAAAAAGAAGCCCAGCTTGCATATGGGAGCCCAGTATGCGAAACTGGGCTTAAGTGAGGGGGGGAGGCGCGTGTGAATAAGGGGGTGCAAGTAGTATTCTGAACATTACAAAAAATAAAAAATAAAAGACCCTATATAAGCCCAATATAAGAAAACCCTAAACCTAAATTTCATTCCCTCCTTCCTTCTATTTCTTTGCGCTGCACATAGCACTTTGAGAGAGAGAAAAGAAAAACGCAGAGATGGAGAAAGAGAGAGAGAGAATGCGAGCAGCGGGACCCGAACACCACCACGCGCGGTGAACGCCATCTCCAATGAGCTCACCAACGATTCCGATGTTCTCTCTCTCGGTTTCTCTTCTTCTCGCCGTTTTTCGTTGTCGGTGGTAAAAAGGGAGTTTACAGTGCGGTGTGCGGAGAGAAGCGATCCACGGTGTTATGCGTGGGCTCTGGTTTTAATGGGGTGGTTTCTCGGAGAAGAAGACCGAGACTCGGAACCACCACCGCGTGGTTAGTTTTCTACGGTTTTTACTCGTGATGTCGGCAAGAAGATGGCATATGAGCGGTACACATATACATGATTAGATCCTCGGTAATAGAAAATGACATGCCATATTCATATTGATTAAATCCACCGTGATGATAAAGACAAATAACAATTCAATGGTAATATAAATAACATATCATGGCACCACATTCTCGTATATTGAGAATACATATACTCAAATCTTTCACTCTATTGAAACTAGCTTACGATCATAATCGATGTGCGGATATGCTCATCTTTTCGAATCATCACCAACTTGTTCTTAAAAATAGATATGGTCTTGTTTTGATTTTGCTAAAAGCGGATCTGGTTCATATTCCCCTTTTTTGTAGAGAAAATAAAAACAACATGATTTTATACATTTTAAACCTTGTTTGAAGACATATCGATTATTATACGTTTTAGCGAAATGACTTAAAATCGGGACAAAAACTTAATTTTCAACAAGCAAACATGTGATTTTTAGATCTAACAACAAGCACAACTAATAGGACCCGATTGTGATTATGATTATTTTTTTTTTACAAAATGAACCAACTGTTATTCCGGACACTCGTTAGGCTCCTCGATTGCTCAGAAGTAAGCAAAGAAGCGCTAATGTATTCTCCCTGAATCGCTCATTGTTGCTACCTTTTTGAGATCCACAATTTAGAACCGTGTTTAATGGATTCACTACGCGCGTGCAAGGTTTGTCGGCGTTTTTTTGGGCATTGGTAGCGTTTTAAAGCTAGAGAAAGCTGGCGCTACTAATCGTACACCCCATTAGTAGCGTTTTAAGAAACGCTAGCCATTTACCAGCGTGTTTTAGACATACGTGGCGTTTTATATAAAGCGCTAGCCATTGACCAGCGCCTTTTACAATTCCTGGCGTTTTACGAAAGCGCTAGGGATCCCATAGCTCATTTTACTACCATTCCTAGCGTTTTAAATAAAAGCGCTAGGGATCCCATAACTCCTTTTACTACCATTCCTAGCGTTTTAAATTAAAGCGCTAGGGATACTATAGCCCTTTTACTACCATACCTAGCGTTTTATAAAAAGCGCTAGGGATGCTATAACACCTTTTACTAGCATTCCTAGCGTTTTATATAAAGCGCGCTAGGGATGCTATAGCACATTTTATTAGCATTCCTAGCGTTTCAGAAAAAGCGCTAGGGATCCTCTAACTCCTCTTTACAATTCCTAGCGTTTTATCTTTAAAGCGCTAGGTGATGAATAATTTTTTAACTTCATTTCTAGCGTTTTCACTCTAAAAGCGCTACCTATTGACTGAATTTTTTTAAATATTTTTTTATTTTGGTTTGTTCTCCATTTTAATTACAACCTATAAATTCATTCCCTTTTCAACAAATTCAGAAAATACATTCCAATCAATATATCATTCAAACAAAATTCGATCAACAAAATTCATCAATTTCCAATCCAATATATATCATTCTAAGAAGTACTTACAACATAATATAAATCCAATATATACAACATAAATAATAACTAAACTATTATGAATCTCAAAACTTGCTACAAAAAGCTAGAAACAAAATGGCACCACTCCCCCACTCTGCTGTAAGTTGTTTCGTGAGTAATTCTGGATTTTTTTGAAGTGGGAAAATCTTGAAAAAAAATGAAATAAAATTAGAATTAAAATGTTTATTAAATGTGAGTAAGTATTATAATATCAATATAAAAAATAAATCTAAGTAGTTACCTTGGTTGGGATTGTTACTTTGTCATGAGTGATAATCTCTTTCATATACCTCATAACATAGTACCCACAATCATTGCTATTTGGTTGTTTAGGACACTACAAAGCAAAAGATTATAACTTAATTGTCACATTTTATGACCAAAAATCAATTAAAATTATAAGAATGATTCTTAAAAGCTTACGAGTTATGGGTAGCCATCTTGTTTTAGTCGTAGATAATCCCAAGTATTCTTTCAAAAGCTTTGTAACGTCATACATATATATATATATATAACGTTAAGTTGAACAAAATACATATATTAAATTATACAAATTAAAATGAGAGGGTTACACATACACACCTCTCAACCATCATCACGAAGTCTTCGTAGAGCGTTGTAATGGCCTTGAAGTGAATCGGATAATAGACAACATTTTGCTTAGGGTTTATTGCAAAGAGTACCCAATGTTGCTGCAAGTAAATGAAGAACGAATGAGTACACATTAATTTACACTATAATACAATCCTCAAAATAATTAAACAAGTGATTGAAGACTAAATTTCTCACCCATTATTGAGTGGTGCCAAAAATAAAAAGTCGCCCTTCAAATGCTTGGCTTCCATGAAGCGTGAATGGATATAACTTTGTACTTCACTCTTAATCACGATGTCGTTCCTCTGTATTACCTTGCTTAAACACAACGATACACGCCGGACACAAGAAGAAATATACGTGTCCGTTGAAAAGGACAGAAGACGATTGTACAAAAACCTATAAATAATATATATACAACTTTGGATCCTCATATATATACTCTAATATAAACAACTATTGTGTACAAATAATTTAATACATACCTACGGTATACTCTAATATCGATGCGATGTGGCCCAATCCATCTCAACTATAGCTTTCATATCCTTGATGTTGATCATTACCAAGCTGTTCCGAGCCCACAATGTTATCGGGCGGTAAAAAAATTTGGTCGATCTGGTTCATTTTTGAATGTGGACCTTTAGAGAATCGATGTAGTTCTGGAATTCATCATTGGGAAATTGACCAACATGTTGGGTGGTTGTATAGAAGATGGTCGGGAGAGTTTGGTAGTGGAAGGGAAGGTTGGGACACTTTCATGGAAGGGGAAGGTCGGGACACATGGGGTACCTAGTATATATTAAAAAAATGATTAATTAGCTAGTTAGTTAACACACATTATAGTCATTTAATTATTAACAAAAATATTGTCACTTACAGCGACAAGTTGTTCGGGCCATGCCACAAAAGTACTAAGTGCTTGATCCACGGTAAATATATCCGCATTAGCAATTGGAGCAGGCAATGAGTGCGAGACCCCTTTATTGAATAGTCTACCCTAACTCTCAAATGGTTTCGGGCATGGCACGATTGTGCGATGTGGCACTCAATTGGTTACATATCAAACCCCTTTGCAACCTTTCGATGTGGGTTTGCAATATATAGCTCACATTCACGATTATCCTAAATCAATTATAAAGAAAAATAAATATACATGATAATTTTATCAAATACATATGTACAAAAAAGCAGTCGAGTTTTGTTAAATACGTGTTGAAGGGATGGTGCGGCTATCTCGGGCGCTATGGAAGTGCGGCGAGCTCAATAGGTTCAGCGGGGTGGTGCGGCGGGGATGGTGCACCAATCCTTTGTGCCAAGAGCTGCTTAAACATCTGTCTCTCTTCCATTAGCACGGCAACAACATTCTTGGATAGCTCGTCATACTTTTCCGCCATGACTTTACAATCCCGCACCCCCTTGCTTTGGCTCTTCTTTGGCCCAAACACGGTTGTCGGAGGAATCCCATATCCATAACCTCTAATCCGACCACTGTCTCTCTTCCCTTCCCAAGGCACGAGCAAGGACATCTTGGTGACCATCACAATCTGTTAAATCTCCTTGTGATCTGATTGTGATATGCTTTCTTGATGCACAAACATAAATAACGGATAAAATTAATAAACAAGTGTCAAGTGAAATTTAATCGACAATAAAAAATATGTCCACGTGTCAAAAAAATCGAGTAACGGATAAAAATAATAAACAAGTGTCAAAGAAATTTAATCGAGAATAAAAAATATGTCCACGTGTCAAAAAAAATCGAGTAACGGATAAAAATAATAAACAAGTGTCAAAGAAATTTAATCGACAATAAAAAATATGTCCACGTGTCAAAAAAATCGAGTAACGGATAGAAATAATAAACAAGTGTGTCGAAATTTAATCGACAATAAAAAATATGTTCACGTGTCAAAAAAAATCGAGTAACGGATTAAAAAAATATAGTCAGACACAAATTCCAACTTGCAATTTTTTCATGAATTTTGGAATACTTACAATTTTGTCCTTGACCTCCTTAGTTTTCGGATCCACAATCTCCCCATCCTTGTTTTGTCGGGCCTCTAACCGGACAATCGTGCGATCAAAGGATTCTTGAGTTGGATCTTTCCCCTCTTCCGATAACTATTTAAGTTTAATAATTGTTAATCAAGCTGTAAATTAAAAGATTCATTAAATCATAATAAATTAAACTAATTGTGTCTTACCAATCTTTCTTCGAGAATTTGATATCCACTAGAACCTCCTCTATAAGGGTACTCGGGATTAGAAGCTCTTTCTTTATTAAGCTTTGCTCTTTTTCTATTTAAAAGATAAGTATACATTAATGAATGATATCTACTTGTGAAATATATATATAACTTAAATAATTAATATACTAACCGGGAAATCCGGATGCAGTAGTGCGTATATCTACAAATTTGGTCCAATCCTCCTTAGTTATAATTAGGCATCTGATCTTTGGAGGCTCTGTCGATGGTCCCATCGGGGCGTTTGAATACTTTTCCCCACATCGATTACGTAAGCCCTATGCAACCTTCCGCTTCCTTGATATCCAATCTCTTGGGACTCATCGACATCAAAGTGTTTCTAGTTATACATAAAAATGGATTAAATAAATATAACTAAAAATCACTAAATAAGATTATTAAAGAGGTCTAAAATTATATACTGTATTAAGTCCCAAAAATCATCTTTCAGTTTAGGCAAAAACTCGATTATCTTTCTCATTCCAACTTTTAATTGAAATTGGAAAGATTTGCTTCACCTTAGTACCAATAAAGCTAATTAAATTTGTGCCGTTGTCTCCAATTGGCAAACCTTTAACACTCCATCGGACCTTAAATAATTAAATCATTAAATAATTAGATAACTTGGAAAGGTAGAGAACAACATTAATAATTAGTAATTAACTTACCTTATATTTCTCGTGTCCTTTACTTATCCGATTGTGATATTCTTTTTCGATGTAATTCCTCGGGAGTGAACTTCTTTGTGTTTCTATCACCCCCATCACCACCCCGACTACTCTCGTGATCACTATGTGATGCCATCGACTTGCAATGACCCAAATGAAATAGACTCGGTGAGTTTTAGCTTTAAAATTGTTTAGAACCAACAAACACTTAACAAAATATAGAAGAAGCCATGCACTAAGTGTGATGAAAGCCATGCACTAAGTAACCTAGAGTAAACATATAGAGGAAAGCCATGCACTAAGTATATAACCTAGAGTACTAAACATATATAGGAAAGCCATGCACTAAGCAGAGAAAGCCATGCACTAAGTAACCTAGAGTAAGCAGAGAAAGCCATACACTAGGAAAGCCATGCACTAGTCAAGTTAATAATGCTATCTAAGCTAGACTAATCTAACAACTAATTAGATACAACATTGAGCTAAGTAATGAGAGAAAGCCATACAAAAGATACATAACAAACCATAAAAAACCATAACAAATAGTCATTGCGGTGAGAGAGGTGGTGGAAGTGCGTGAGTGCGAAATACCTTTTGAAAGGGAGAGAGAGTGCGAGAAAAAGGAAACAAATGGGAGTGAGCTGCGTGGTAAGATAGCACCAACGAGAGAGGATGAGCGAAGAGGATAGGTTTCTGCGTTTCACGTTTCTGGGTCGCGTTTATGGGTTTACGGGTCGTAGCACCAAGGAGATGAGCGAAGATGAGCGAAGAGGGTTTCTGGGTCGTGGAGGTTCGCAAAGGTACGATGAGCGAAGATGAGCGAAGATGAGTTACGGGTTGTTCGTGGAGAAAAGTTAGGTAGATGAGTTACGGGTTATGCGTGAGTGTGTGAGGAGATGAGAGGCGCGCCTTGTAAAAATTTTAATAGCATTCCTAGCGTTTTTACATAAAGCGCTGAGGATCAACTAAGCAGCGTGTTTACCATTCCTGGCGTTTTAGAAAAGCGCTAGGAATGCTAGTACTAAGGTGCTATAGCATTCCTGGCGTTTTACGTAAAAGCGCTAGGGATGCTATAGCACCTTTACTAGCATTCCTAGCGTTTTATGTAAAAAGCTAGGGATGCTATAGCACCTTTACTAGCATTCCTAGCGTTTTATGTAAAGCGCTGAGGATCAACTAAGCGCGTGTTTACCATTCCTAGCGTTTTACGTAAGCGCTAGGAATGCTAGTAAAGGTGCTATAGCATTCCTAGCGTTTTACGTAAAAGCGCTAGGGATGCTATAACACCTTTACTAGCATTCCTAGCGTTTTATGTAAAGCGCTAGGGATGCTATAACACCTTTATTAGCATTCCTAGCGTTTTTACGAAAGCGCTAGGGATCCTCTAACTCCTCTTTACAATTCCTAGCGTTTTAACTTTAAAGCGCTAGGTATTGAATAATTTTTAACTTCATTTCTAGCGTTTTCACTCTAAAGCGCTACCTATTGACTGATTTTTTTAATTATTTTTTATTTTTGTTTATTCTCCCTTTTAATTACAACCTATTAATTCATTCCCTTCCACCAAAATTCATCAAATATCATTCCAACAAAATTCAGCCAATATCATTACAATCAATATATAGATACACACAAAATTCAACCTATTAATAGATATTTTTGTTTACAAATCATACAACATAATAAGTAACTTACATTATGAAACTCAAAAGTAGCTACAAATTAAAGCTATACCATATATAACATAAATGACTCTTTGTCTTGACCACTAGATCTCATGATCACTAAGTGATGCCATCGACTGCAATATAACATAATCCATGTTATTGTTAAATTTACAAAAACAATATAATAATTATCTATTAATAAAAAATAACGAGAAATCATTAAGTCTATATTACCTTTTCCTTTCCTAGATAAAATTTTGTTTGCAATTCGCGTCTTGGTATTTTTTTAAGCGAATAAAAATTCCATCATTATGATCTTTTCTAAAATATACAACATCCTCTATAGAAGTATTTTCCCTATTATTGGTTACGATGTTACGAAGAAGTCGTCCTCAACACCAACATCATCGGGTGCTTCATCATCATCGTTGTTATACACAAATTTTTGTCGATCAATAGAACAATAGACCAATTGATATTAAGCTGGATCGGTGACATAAAACACTTGTTGAGCTTGCGATGCTAAAATAAAGGTTCATCTTTATATCCTAACTTGTTGAAATTCACCCGCATGAACCCTAATTCATCAATCGTAAACCAGTATTATTGTCAACCCATTCACATTTGAACACGGGCTCTGAAACATATTGTAATCCAACTCCCATATGTGTTCAATGAAGCCAAAGTAAGACATATTCGCATATATGGGATTTCTATCTTTGTACTTTGGATGCATGCATAGAATGAGCTACAAGAGTCACCCCACTATTTTGCATTTTACTCACGATCATCTTGTTCTTTTGTATAGAAAGTGCACTCGTTCATTAGATAAATTTGTTGTAAGAGAAGACATGTATATTTGGACCTTTTGCTAACCATCTCAATCTTTTTGAAATCAGTAGGATTGAAACACACTCACCATCAATGTGATGTTTTAGCCACACTATGAAACTCCTATTGTGTTCTTTTGCTAACCAAACTTGCTTCTTTCAGGGAATTGACTCTTAAGAATCTCCTTGTGCTTGGCAACATATGAATCAACCTCACTATCATTGTGAATAACGTACAAGTGTGCTTGCTCTAGTTCTTTCCTTGATACCATCACTAATTTATTTCTGTCATCCCTTTACTAATCCTTCTGCATGGCGAGACCTTGGCGGTCCCACGAGAATATTCAAGACTAGATAGATAGCCGTGCAAAACTCAATAGCCTCTTCAACTATGTAGCGCTCACACAATACAACCCTCAGTCGTGATCGATTTTTCACATATCCTTTTAATATCTTCATGTAGCGCTCAAGCGGATACATCCATCTCATGTAACATGGGCCACACAATTGTGTCTCTCTAAACGGATGAACTATTAGATGAATCATTATGTCGAAAAAGGAAGGTGGGAAATACATCTCAAGCTCACACAAAGTGTGATAATTTCTCTTTGCAATGTTGGCAACTTTCGGGGTCAATCACTCTACTACAAATCGCCTTAAAGAATAAACAAAGTTTGGTTAAGGTCGACGCACTTTCTTAGGCAAAATGGATCGTATACCAATGGGTAGCAAATTCTCCATGAGAACATGACAATCGTGGGACTTTAGAGACTTTAACTTGAGGTCTTTAATCGATACAAGAGTCGCCACATTTGAAGAGTATCCTCTGGAACTTTAACTCCATGAAGAAACTCACAAAAGACAGTCTTCTCCTTTCTAGATAGAGTATGAAGTGAGGAGGTAGATATGTCGTGTACCCTTCTTTCTGGGACCAATTCGGGTCTCGAACCCATACTAACCAAATCCAACCTTGAGTTGATGGTATCTTTAGTCTTACGGCATATTGAGTAAGGTACCAATGACACTTTCGAAGACATTCTTTTCAACATGCATCACATCAATGAAATGCCTTACATATAATGACTTCTAGTATGGCAACTCAAAGAAAATCGACTTTTTCTTCCACCCCGTTTGGCAATCTCTCCTGCAAAAGGCTTCCCAAATTTAATGTTCAAATCTTCCACCTTTTCAAATACACATTCGCGTCGTCAAAGGCGGGGGCTCTACGTGTTTTCGTATTCCCATCAAATGCCTTTCTCCACAATCGATAGTGATGAGTTGATGGCAAAAATCTCGATGACCAAGATAGATATTCTTCTTACCATGTTCCAACCACATCCAATCGTGTTATCTTCACATATAGGGCATGCACTGCGCCGCTTTGTTTCTGTGCCGAGATAGATTGCCGTATGCACGGGAAAGTCGTTAATTGTGCCAAAGATCATAGCCCTCGGGGTGAAACTTTCTTCTCTGAACCCATCATACACCTCTACCCCAGTCTCCCACATTTGCTTCAAGTCTTCAATTAAAGGAGCCAAGTATACATCAATATCATTTCTGGTTGTTTGGGCGAGAAATTAACAAAGACTGACATCATATATTTGCGTTTCATGCAAAGCCACGCGGTAAGTTATAAATCGCCAAAATCACGGGCCATGTCTTGTGGGAGCTACTCTGGATACCGTGCGGGTTAAATCCATCGTGAGACAATGCAAGGCGTAGGTTTCTCGGGTCATCCAGAAATTAGGATACTCAATATTGATTTTTTCCATTGCGGAGAATCTGTAGGGT
Source organism: Oxytropis ochrocephala (assembly GCA_020916435.1). Lineage (NCBI taxonomy): Eukaryota > Viridiplantae > Streptophyta > Magnoliopsida > Fabales > Fabaceae > Oxytropis > Oxytropis ochrocephala. The sequence continues at coordinate 117,804,541 of CM037093.1, forward strand.
GTCGTAGCATACCATCTTTAATCCTTTCATCCTCATGCCATGTCAAGTGTTTTGCATCTTACGAACTACGATACATGCGCCTAAATCGAGGAATTATAGGAAAATACCACAACACCTTTTGTGGAGCGGACTCTTTCTTCTTATCTGCGTGGTGCATTACATTTAGGACACGACTTTAACAACGCATGTTCATTCGAAATAAAATGCAATCATTCGGACAAGCGTGTATCTTCTCATAGTTCAAGCCAATAGACCCCAACATTTGCTTTGCATCATACGTCCAGAAGGAAGCACATTATCATTCGGCAACATTTCTTTCGAAGTGAGAGTAAATCGGTAAAGCTCTTATCCCAGATCCATCCGTGGCGAGTTTTCAAGTTATACAACTTGATCACGACCAATAATTTTGTGAATTCATTACAACCCGCATACAATGGTGTCTCTGCATCGATTATCAACTTCTCAAACATTTCGGGACAATCATTAAGATCCTCTTCAACCACCTTTGCCATCTCTTCAAATTCGTTCGCATCAAATGAATGTGTTAGGTGTGTCCGTGGCGCATATCTCTTACTAATATCATTCATATTTGAAGATTCACCTTTTTCTCACCGTGCATTATCCAACAAGTGTAACTTTGATCAATTCCATTCGCCTTTAAATGTCGTGCCAACTCCTCTGCGATGGCGATTTTACATAACAACACCTTAAACAAGGACATTTCATACCACTAGAAGTCCACTAAGCGTTCAACAAACACGACTCACAAAATAATCCACTCGTATACTCCTTGGATAGGCGATTGGCGGACATCCAATTTCTATCCATAATTGCCAAATATTTATAATAAAATCACGAGAAGAGAACTTTAACATATGACCCATCAAGCAATTCGAATATAATGAAGAATCAATTCATATAAAAAAACAAAGGAACCATATAATCTAGTCTTCCAAATAATTAATTTATGTGTAACAAGAAGAGGCTAGTGGTGAAAAAAATAAGAAGAGTCTAGTGTGCACAAGTGACAAAACTAATATATTTCTAAACTAGCTAGAACCCACAATTAATATCTAACAAGAAGCAGAGAAAGGGCAGAAAACTCACCAATGTTGTGCGAGTGAGAGAGATGATGTTCTTTGAGAGAGATGATTTTCGTTGAGAGAGATGATGTTAATTTGAGTTAGGGTGTTAGGGTTTTGCGTTTACGGGTGAGTGATTTTGCGTTTACGGGTAAGAGTGTTATTTGAAAGAGGAAGTAGCTCAATGGGAAACAAAAAAATTATTTAACCATACCTAGCGTTTTCTAAAAAGCGCTAGGGATCTATCTAGCGTGTTTTCTAAATACCTAGCGTTTTGAGTAAAAGCGCTAGGGATATGTCTAGAGTGTTTACTAAATACCTAGCGTTTTATAAAAAGCGCTAGGGATCTATCTAGCGTGTTTTCTAATTGGCTAGCGTTTTGAATAAAAGCGCTAGGGATCTGTCTAGCGTGTTTTCTAAATAGCTAGCGCTTTCTAAAAAGCGCTGAGGATCTATCTAGCGTGTTTTCTAATTGGCTAGCGTTTTTGAATAAAAGCGCTAGGGATCTGCTCTAGCGTGTTTTCTAATTTGCTAGCGTTTTTAAGCAAAAAGCGCTGAGGATGCATCTAGCGTGTTACCTAATTGGTAGCGTTTTACTTTAAAGCGCTACTAATGGTGTAGCGTGTTATTAAAATGGCTAGCGTTTTTATAAGCGCTACTAAAGGTGGCGATCTCTTTTACAATTAGGCGTAGTGATTAGGGTTTCGATGTGAAACTCTAATCCTATTTTTAGGTGATTTTCACGGTAGTTTTACGCCTTTGTTTACGTGTGTCTTTTCTCGTGGGTATTGCTTATTTATATTAAAAACCTAGGGTTAGCATTTAATTGGTTTTATTTGCTTTGATTGGGCTTTTGCGAGTTACGATAACATGGGTTAGTTGGCGATCTTGGAGAACAAGAACAGGCCCTAGAGATTCTTGATCTTTGCTCCTTTTATTTAATTTTCGTTTTTTTATATCTTTTGAATTTTTAATTATTGTTTTTTTTGCCTTTTAGAGATTGAGACATTTTGGACACTCCTAAATTGTGATAAAAATTAAATTAGCTTTTTTTTTCTACACTTTTGGACTATATATTAATAAATTAAACAACTAAAACAAAACAAAAAAAGAAGACGGACAAAATTGGGGTATAACACCAAGGTATTGATTAAATGGAATAACAAGCCTCTTGAAGAGGCCTCTTGGGAATACTACCATGATGTTCTCAAACAATTCCCAGAATTTCACCCTTGAGGTCAAGGGTGTGCTTGAAGCCCCGAATATTGTGACAGCATTTCTTGAATTTCAGTAAATTATAGAATTTTACTCTGTTTTTAAAGAATTACTCTAGTTGTCTTTTGTTCCCTAGAGGGTGTGGAGCAATAAATCACTAGTATCGTTTATCGCTGCCCCAACATCGGCCCACGTAATCGTATTCGGTGGTACCCTCTGCCTATCAAGAAAGACAAGGACGTTCGAGAAATGTTTCAGGAACATGAGAGGTTCCAACGTTTGATTGAAACTTATCTCGAATTGTGCGTCGAAACCAGAGAGTCTGGCAATCACATCATCCGTAGAATTATCCCTCCAGTGATCCGATGGCCACTACCTAAGAATCCACGGTGGAAGTAGAAGTACTTTAAATCATGTTTGCCGTTTCTTGTATTATGTTTTCCCGTCGTTTCGTTTTAAATTTTCTATTGTATTTCTGCAATTTGTGTTTTTATTTTTGTTCTTATCCTATATTAAATTTTGTTCCAATTTTTAATACCTTGATTTTTAATAAGTAATTACTTTATAAATAAGTTTACTAATTATTCTAATTATTTAAATTAATTATTGTAATTAAATTAAATTAATTTACATTTTAATCAAATTAAATATAAGAAATTAAAAAAATAAAAAAACGCAGGTCAGAACTCTCCTTGGTGGGGGGCGAGTTCTGACCTACATTTAAAAAAAAATTGCAAAATTTTAGTTAAGAAAGTTGGTTGGTGGGGGGCGATTTCTAGACATAAAAAAAAGTGGGCTACTTTGGTATATAATGTAGAAAGTGTAGTATTTAGGTATTTTTTTTTGGTATGGAATGGTTTTTTTGCCCCTGAATTAGGGTTTGTTTTTGTCTTTTTTGAGAATTTTCTAGAACCAATAGCTGTCACCAGCTATTTGGGAATATTCCTATGAATGATTATCATTGGCTATTTGTTAGCTGCCGGAATTTAATGAAAGCATACAATCATTATGATCAGTTTCTCTTACCTTATTTTGTGCCCTAGCGCCAATTGCTCCTTCCTTCGTTTGTTTTCATCGTTTAACAATTTACGGAGTTGCGAGAGAGAGTTGCAGAGCATTCCCTAACTCTAGTCACCCTAATTCCATATGACCTCGACCTTGGTGAACCAACCTCCTCATACGCAATCATCCCACTCCTCTGGACATGGTCGATTTGAAAAAGAAAAAAAAGGAGATTAAGTGGGTTTTAGGGTTCAAGTGAGAGTGAGTGAGAATGGAGGGTTTTAGGGTTCAAGCACTACATATTCAAACAATATATCACACACCTTTTTGAGAATGGAGGCTTTGTCGTTGAGGGATTTTCTTTGATATTCTGCTTGACCTCATCTTCCTTCTTTGCCCGAGAATATCACATGGTTTTGTTGTTGTTGCTTCAATGACGACGCGTTCGATCTCCTAGTCTCCTCTATTGACAAGTAGCGATTTGGGGTTTTTGTTCGTGGAATTGAGGGCTAGGGTTTTTGTTCGGGAAGGCGGTGGTGAGAGAGGAAGGAATTCGAGGCAAATAAAAAGTTTTGGAAACTATTAAGTAGCGCTTTTAAGCAAAAAACACTCACGATTCTTGTTTCGTGTTTTCGCAATATTATCGATGAGCGCTTTTAACCAAAACTCTCACGATTCTTGTTTAGTGTTTTTCGCAATCGGTAGCGCTTTGAAGCAAAAAACACTACTAAATGTTTTCCGTGTTTTTCGCAATCTGTAGCGCTTTTAAGAAAAACACTACTTAATGGGTTTCGGATTTTCACCATCAATAGCGCTTTTAAGAAAAACGATACTGGATGTGCTTCGTGTTTTTCTTATAAGTTGCGCTTTATAGAAAGCGCTACTGAAAGGTGCGCCTTTTATTTGAAATCCTGGGGTAGTGATTATCAATTTAAAATTAAAGATAATCCTCGATCCCATAGCATGCATTGATTTAAGGTAAGAGTCTACCAAACATTAATTCATTGATTTATGACAAATAACAGGAGGGATAATATTAATGAGGGAGCATATTAAATATTGGATTATATGATAAATTTTAAGGGGATTTCAAGTTTTCAATAACAGATCACATCGGATTATATATAGTGCGTGTGATCAGTATAGACATTTATTTATTGTTAAATAATTTTGTATCGACTTTTCCCGTATATAATCTTTGGAGAATGCTAACAACTGCATATTTGCATGCATTTGGATGCAAAACACGGACAGGGGAGAGAGAGAGAGAGAAAAAGTACGTAAGAGCAACATCTGATGAATCATGAGAGGGGGGCATAAGGTGTAGCAGCCAATATAAGATATAATAATAATATTAATATATGGTATATATCCTCTGTCGAGAAATGTTGAGAAAGCGTTACTTTTATTGATATGTATCATGTCTTTGTTGGTGGCCCAAATTATGATTATTTGGTTTGGTCATTTCGTTTTCTAGGTTTGCTAAGAAAGAACCAGAAGCTTTTGGATAAAATTTTGGCGGACAGAACAAAAGTTGGGTTTAGTGGGCTTGCTATAGCTAGCTGCTTTCAATAAAATCAGTGGATTCTAATTTCTATCTGCAGAAGATGACTATGATGATGATGATGATGAGTAGAATTGATGCTGCCAGTGCCAGACAGGAATAACAACCCAAATATATCATTGCATCAATTCCTCTAAGGCTTCGATTATTCGTTTCTTGATGAGGAAAGGAAAAGGAAAAAGGAAAGAATAGTGATACTTTTTCAGGTTCTATGACGTGTTGCCCATATAACAACTCAAATATATCATTGCATCTCTCACTTTATTTAATTTGTAGGGTTGAGTTAGGGTCAATCCAAATTCTAAGACGGTATCAAAGTCTATCTTAAATACATCGAGTCACTCACTAATATTATCTACGTATTAAATCTAATAGTGTTGAGCATGAGAGATGTACTAAGAGAAATCGAAGTCTCAAGTTGACTAGAGATAAAGTCTCAAAAACGTACAGTATATAATAAAAGGGCACACCTCATGTTACAATGCGGTTTTGTAAAATTGAGTTCGACCCGATCCAAATTCTAAGAGTTGGTTTAGCCGGTTTACAATGATTCTTGTAAACTGCAATGGTACCACCAAAATGAGTAACATGTGACTGGTAGTCTTGGTTATCAGTTTCATGCGGGGAGGGATAGATCATTCATTGTACATGCTGGATTCTTATCAACATAATATGTGGTAGTGATAAGACAGAGGTGTGTGTGTACGTAAGAAAAAACGAACAATCTGACAGTCTAGAAAAAAAGATGAGAAACCATATTCCGATCAGTTCCACTTTCACCCACCTAAGACATTCTGCTTTCTAACTCTTTACAAAGCAGCAGATGTGACCATATACATGCTAAACAAATCATTTTTAAGACTGTGACTGTACTGCAGATAGAATACGCCTTGTCCTTTCACTTCACTGTAGTGTGGCATAATAAACATTACGAATAAAGGAAAGGAGATAATTCCTTGTGCTACACTTCTTTCTCCTTTAACAGACACTTGTTCTGTAACTGCATAGAAATAAATTATTATTTACGAGGACCACTGAGAAGCAATGCAAAAAATTTACTTTTCTTCCTTCTTTTGGTTATACTAGCCTCATTACCCGTGCGATCCAAGGGGCGAGTTAATATCGATGTACATTAAATCACTAGTGCAAAAAAGGCATTTTGAATCGGTTGTTTGGCACATTTGGAATCAGTTATTTGCCGATTCAAGCGTAGCGATTCCTAAAGTAGGGCGTTTTGAATCGGTTATATAACCGATTCATAATGAGTTATTATGAATCGAGTTCTTTGTAAACCGATTCATATTGACTTTGATAAAGTGACAAGTCATTGTGACACTTTATGAATCGGTTATATAAAGATAACCGATTCCTATTGTTTTTTTTTCTCTTTTGCAACTCCTCCTTTTTTTTTTTGTAATTTTTTCCACCTATTCACCAATATAATTTCAAAGAATTGACCAATTTACATATAACTCATAATAATTCATAAACTTCCGTTAAACTTAAAAGTACTATAACCACAAACACCAATTCATAAACTTGAAATTCATAAACTTGGAAGTATACAAAATTACACCAACTCATAAACTTCAAAGTTATACAAAATTCCACCAATTCATACTTAAAAGTAGGTGCATGTTTCTTTCAAATCATAACAAAATACTTCTATCAAACTTGTTAGTCAATCAATGACTTCCCACCTGGATGAATCTTCATATAGAATTCCGCCCAACGCTTGCATGGCCTCTAAAATTTCCTCATGAGTGTATGCTTTTGTGTTATCAAATACCTACAAATGTCCATACAAAAACTCAAAGACAATGAGAACCAAAAGACACATACACCAGCCAATACCATGTTGCAACACCAACATAAATTTAAAATAAGAAAATGTACCTCCTCCCACTATCTCGTGATCTTTGGCATTCACAATCGTGAGCATATATTTCATCACAAAATATCCACAGTGATACCTATTTTGTTGTCGTGCCACCTACACAAAAATAAAGTTAGCTTCACTTATATTATGAATCGGTTCCTTAAATAACCGATTCCATATGTGTCAAAAATCTCTAAAACTTCCGTTTAATTGCAAAATTGCCACCGTGTATGCATTTGGAATCGGTTCCTTAAACAACCGACTCCTAATAGTGCTTCTTAAAGCAGATTTTGTACTAGTGAATCAACTCATTAATATTGTGCTAAGATAAATATTAGTTAGGGATAATTTAGTAAATCTATTTATTTTTGACATGAATCCAAGAAATATAATTGCATAAAACTACTATCTTTAATATGGGTAAAAATAGTTACTTTTGCTTATAATTAAGTCCGGATGTATATTTGGGAGTTCTATTGTAAATAAGGCTAAAGTTCCTGTGAATGAAGTTAAGTTAAAAAATTAAATAACAATATTATAACTACTCCATGGTGCTTGGGTTTGAGCACCCCTAGTGCTCCATTAATGAATGATTGCTTACCGAAGAAAATAACAATATTATAAAATTAAAATACACTTTGACAAAGACATTGGAATTGAACATGCATAGATATTACGAAAAAAGTCTAATATATATTCATCAAATGTAAATATAAAAATTTAATACATAATACAGTCTTACTCAGCTCGAGGGATAGTCTCTAGAGTTGCGTGCAGAGGATAGTCGTTTTATACCAAAAAAATATAAATATAAAAATTAAACCGATAATTAAAGAGAAAAGAAGACAACACAATTAGAAAGTGAAACACGTACGTATAGGTATCATGCAAAGTTTGATTTTAAATTAAATATTAATATAAGTATGCTTATAATACTTGTTGACGTGAAATTATTTAAATAAAGAAGAAAATACTAATTTGGACATGTAAGTTATTTTTTTCATCAAACTGATTATTGACGAACAAACTTCGCGTATTTGAACATCTAAAAAAATTGGGACCCTTAAGTTCCTCAAAATACACTGTCAACATCGCACTTTAAGTAATTTATCACAAACTTATTATTATTTTTTAACCGGTTATTTACGAAGAAACTTCTAGTATTTGAAGAGTTGAAAAAAATTCTGAATCCTAAAGTATCTTAAAACACACGGCCTAACATTTCCCTTTGCGCATTTTGATACAAAATAATTTTTTTGCCCATCAAGAAAAACCAAAAAAGAAACAAAAATAAAACTGAAAAAAAAAAATAAGAGAAAAAAAACAAAAAAAAAAACTTAAAAAGAAAGGGGGGCAGATCGGACAAAAAAAACTATAACGAAAAAAAAAGGGAGACAGACCAAACAAAAAAAATGGAACGAAAAGACAAAAAAATCATCTTGGCGCGCAGGCTGCCAAGCCGCATACATAAGAAATAGATGATTGATGATTCCCCTCTTAGCTATTTGATAGGTCTCAGTTGAGTAAATAACTCAAAGTGGGACTTAAGCCAGATTCTTCCATCTAATGGATTAGTCTTTTGGGTTGGACTTTTCTCATGAACTTAAGTCTTAACAATTGGTGTTTTCATTGAGACTTGGGTTAGGAAAATGGGTACCTATTAGCTGAATCAATGTACTCCACCAAATACCGATAAATGAGTTAAGCTGCCTAAAAAAGAAAGGGCTATTACCGGGCCAATGTCGATAGTGTGAAAGTCACCGTCGATGTCAGCTCTTAAAGGGTGTCAATGTTAGGAGTCCCGCATTGAGTAAATAAGAAGACTTAATGTGATAATTAAGTCATGAAGCTCTTCCACCTAATGGACTACATAGGCTCTTCTAATAAACTTAGGTGTTTGCTTTTCCCACACCCCCTCCTACTCAAAACACACCCCATAAGGGTGTGAAAAGACCAAAAGGCCAGCCAAAACCTCTTTTTTTTCACGAAATTTCACCTGTTCAAACACGGGCCTTCGAACAGGTTCAAATGACATCGTTCGTATGTGTTAAATCTTGACTTCACACCCTCTTGTGCGTAATTTCATCTGTTCGAACGAGGTCATGCGAACTTGTTCGCATGAGGGTGTTCGAACACTCTATTTTATTACAAAAAATGGACTCTCACCACATTCGTCTTTTTTACCTGTTCGGTTGACCTCAACCGAATATATTCGGTTGCCCATCCCCGAATGGGTGAAAACACGCACTCTACTGTTATGGACGCAAAAAGCACGGGGTTTCAAGACTTGGCACTTGGGCCGATGTCTTTTAAATGCTCTTGTAGTTGAAATTTCATAGAAATTTATATTTGTAATAAGCCAAACATTTTTAGGCATGTTATTTCCCTTTCTTAGAAGTCCAATTGTGTGAGGCCTAGTTTGGGCTTGAATTTGGGCTTCTAGTTGTCATGTTTTATTTTTAATGAGCTCACAACCTATTATCTATAAATAGGTGTGGTTTTGCAAGTTGTAAGGACCTTTGACCATATTTTTAATTTGAGAGGAATTAGCACAAGTGCTCTCTCTAGGGTTCTTCTTTGAACCGTCTTTGGGATCTTATCAAGAACTTAGGGTTTTTGTGGCGATCCAATCTTGAGAATTATCATCTTTCCATGAAAGATGTGGCTTCTGTTCACCACATAGTCCATCTCTTGTCTTTTCCATCTTTTCGATTTTTCTTCCCTTTTCTTTATCTTTTCTTGTTTATTGTCTTTTTATCCTTTTGATTATGGAACGATCCGTTGATTTGAGTGAATTAGTGACAACAATTCACATCATCTACTCAAGGGTATTTTTGAAATATTTGGAGTTAAGGGGTGTGAAAGAGTAGGAGGGGGTGTGGGAAAAGCAAACGCCTAAACTTAAGTCGTCACACTATTCTCTTTCAGGTCTTCAAATTAAAAAGCTAACAATATAAGCCCTTCCTTCCCTTATGAAGCTAAGGGTCCGTTTGGTGGTCAAAATAAGATATAGATAGGATATGTATAAGCATGATAGTGATACGATATGATAGTGACATGATATATTATCATAAAGCTAAGGGCCCGGGCGTTCGGTGGTCAAGATAGAATAGAGATAGGATATGATATAAGCAGAATAGTGATACAATATGATAGTGACAGGATAACATTATCATATTATTTGTTTGATGTACAATAACACCTCATAATATATAAGATAATATATATTGTTCCTTTTTTAGATACAAAGTTTTTTTTTTGACAACTTTTTTAGGTACAAAGATAACATATGTATTTCTTTTTTATATTTTAGATAAGCTAATAAATAATAATATGATGATATATATTATATGTTAATGACAAAACTACAACTACCTTTGTGACAACTATATTTCAGTTGTTGAAAAATTAAAGTAATATACTTTTCTAATAATAAATGTATTTTTGTCACTTAATTTAATTTTAAAATTTTCAATAGATTTTTTAATTTAAGATTATAAAAGAGACAAAATTACCCTTATCACATCGATCATACATTCTTTTTAAAATTAAGGACCAATATTTTTAATTCATTATTTTTATTTATTTATTTTTTAATAGATTTCAGATTTTTATATTTTAAAAAGGTAAATGAATATATTATTTTCTTATCATATTTTGTTGGTTTCTAATTTAGCAAACTCAAGATAAAATTTTAACTAAAGAGAAAAGATAGTATAAGTCACAGGATAAAGTTATAATATCATGTTGAACAAACACTAAATTGATACAAGATATAATAGACTTATCACATTTTCTCTCCTTATCCTAACCACCAAATAGACCCTAATTAAGAACTAAGGTCCTTAGTATTGCCATTGGCTAAGTAATAACAAGTTTGTATATTTAAGCATAGAAGACGCTGCAATTCAAGGTTGCCTAGTATTGCCATTGGATTTAACTTGGCTTGTGAGCTTTCATTCCATCTAAATTATCGGTAATAAATTATGCATCAAGTTAAACAGGATATTACTGAAATGATTTAGATTAAACAACTATTTTTTATTTAGTTTGTCAAACAGAAAACTCTTTTTTTCTAGAAAAATGTGGTATTAATTTAGTCCTCCAAATTTACTATAATGAGGGTCAACTTAGTCCAACTGACCAGGGGTCTACTGGCATAAACACTTATGAAACTGTTTGGGAGACCTTATGAAAACAGCTTATGACATGTTCATAAGCCGTTTTCAGCTAATTTCCATAAGCTCTAAGAATAGTTTATGAAAACAGCTTATGGCTTATAGAAAAATAGTTTAAACACAATTTCATCATTTATTATATAAACAGTTTAATACATAAACACTTATATTATAAGCGCTTATGTCATAAGTACTTAATTAATTTCGTTTATCCAAAGCGGGCTCGTGAAGTGACCTAAATCATCTCATCTAAATGCTCTTGGTACACTACTAGTACATATTAATTACCTCTTTCCTCTAATGATCTACTGTGGATTACTAAATGTTCAACAATTTATTTTAATTGCTGTCAAAAAAACAATTTATTTTAATTATATTATTAGTATAGGTATATCATAGCAATTCTTAACATTTCTTATATATGTTTATGTCACAAACGGTGTGAGAATTTGGGTAAAGATCATGGATTAAAGTGATGATAAATGATATTGATTCTTTGATGTATAAAAAAGAAAGAATGAAAATGCTAGATTTTTAAAAAGTGAGAATTATTAAGTTCCAAGAATGAGTTTCAATTGAAAGAGATAAAATTGGAAAAATAAACTCTATATCTTTGATTCATGGTACAATAGTATTATATATAAGTGTTTAACTATAGTCAACTTTAGTTAACTGCAACAGAAAATTAACCCCATGAAAAATGTTTTAAAATTAGTTATAATGTCAGAACATATTTGCCACGGGGTGATAAAGAAGACATGCCGACAATATTTTAAAATTAGTTATAATGTCAGAACATATTTTGTACAATAACCAACAAATTAGCATGGGAAAATATCTTAAAAATATATACAAGCCACTTGGTTGTCAAGTTGTTTCTTATACATATTCTAAGATAAAATGTATCACACATACATAAAAAAATAGTCACAAAAATAACAAAGCATTGCATTCTGTACATTTAGCATAGTAGCGACACTGTACAAGTGAATATGAATACAACTATATCATATTTCAATAAAATAATTTTAAGCACAAAAGACCATTGGCTCTGATACCAATTGAAGTGAAAAATGTGTTCATAACAGTCATAGCGGAATAAAAATGATCTACTTTGTGTTTAAAATTATAATAAATCAGATAAAAAATCTAAATGTGTACCTGATAATCAGCTCTTGGATCATAAAAATTTTCTTCAAGTAGTGTGAAGGCTCCACGTGTATCCACACCGAGACTAACCTTTTGCTATCAATTTTTTGATCAGTGGAACAGATTATTTGAAGTGGAAATAGAGAGTCGAAAAATCATATTTTCATCTTGTGTGATATGTCTATTTATAGTCATAGGCTAATCGTCAACCAATCAAATAGAAAGAAAACTGATTTTCTTTTTCTCTTCTTTCAATATTTATTTCCCACTTCAATACATGTGTACGTTACTCCATGAAATATGAATCATGAAATGGCTTAATGGAAAAAAAACGTTACCAAGTAAATAATATTAACCTTCCACCTTATTTCACATCAATACATTATATTAATTGAATGTCATTTCAATCACCACAAGTAACCTAAAGTGAAAAGCAAACAATTCACTCTATATTAAGTGCTAACAAAGAATATTATAATATTCCACTTAGAAAAAATGTTATTCATTTGATAAAATAAATTCTACAATTTAATTATCAAATAATAAAATTCTACAATTAATCCCACTTAAAAAGAATGAGGAAGAAAGATGAGATTAATTGTTGTTGCCAAAAAAAAGTCAAGAAATTAGAGGTAATCGAAACAAAACAAAAAGGAATTGAATCAAGGTTTAATTGAATCATGGTTTAATTGCTGTAAAAAAAATGCCAAGAAAGATGGGATCCCTTTTTTATATTCTCACCTAAAACGATCGTGGAATTGAATCATGTTTTAATTGCCGTTAAAAAAAAAGGAACTTAAATTGCCGAAAAAAAGGGAATCATGGTTTAATTGCCGAAAAAAAAAGGAACACTAATTGGACTTGAATGCCTTAAATATAGGAATCATGGTTTAATCGGTTTTATTTATTTAATTAAATATTGTAATGAATATAAGATAGTACAAAAATACCCTCCGTTGATAACAACCATTGGATAGAATTTGAGTAAAATATTAATCATCCTACGGCTAGTGACGGTTACTAAAGCCCTGGTTTAGTGATATAATCCCAAGCCTAAGTGAATCAAATTAGTTTACCAATCAAGGTAGGCATCTAGCAACACTCATTAACATCCAGATAGTATGAAGTAGTAATAAAATATTTTAACTACAAGAACCACTAGAAAAATCATGTAATATTTTTCTTCCATCCTTACAACTCTAAGTTAACTCTAGAGTATGATATTTTTGTCAAACTCTAATAAGTTAACATATGACCTTAAGAAACTCATTTATTCTATCATTTGATTTTCCTGGCCAGGATAATAGTTTTACTGTAGAGCTCAAACTCATTACCAAGAGTTGATGGATTCCATCGATCTTGACTAATCATTCATTATACAAATATTTAATCGTATCCAATATCCATTCAACTAGCGCCCTAAGGCCTTAGGTGTCGGAATTAAAATACAACAAACTATTTGCTAATTACTATGATAATCTCGAGTCAAAGAAAATAATTACATTTCTTCTTGAGAATATTTCTATTGTGATTAAAGGTAATATAAACCTTTAAAAATTCTCAATTGAGTCAGTTCAATAACCATATCAACATATGCATCATTTATATATGTAATTTATAAATGAGATCTATTAATCTTTATCCAATAAAGACATTTACATATATATTGATCTATCCGAATTATTGATATCCCATTCAAAATAATTCTATGATCAAGAACGATTTAGATTAAATACTCATAAAAGACTAGCTTCTCAATATCATAATCTCTATCATGATAGTTAGTCTATAAGTTTAATCAAGGACATTATCAAATTAACTAAATAATTGATATGATAGTGAATAAATAACACTTTAATTATTCCTAAAAATTAAATGATTACATGATGGATTGGATCTTGGGCATAGCTAATTATTCTCCAATAATGCTAATACAAAATCAACCACAAATCCAAATATACAACAAAAGCTTCTCTACATCTAAAATTTACCTAACGGACAAACTTATTCATTATTATCCTACTAATGTGAAAACAACATGGAACATATCAAATGACCCTTTTCAACTAATCTCAGGTGTGTCATATACCCTGATATCTTCTTTATTGCATGAACCCGCTCTTCCAAAAACTCGCTCTCGATGAAGTCGGCAAGTTGAGGATCATTGTTACGATCAGCCACACTTTAGTCATATACCCTGATATACATGTAACTACTTCTAAACTAATCTAGGTAAGTTAGTTAGACACTAACTACTTCTAAACTAATCTAACTAAGTTAGTTAGACACTAACAAATTTTCTAATTCCTAATAAGAATATACATACGTAATGATATATTTAAATGGAGAATCGTTCGATTTGAAGGTGAATATAATCTACATATATATCAATGAGTAAATCTAGAAAATAAAAAATGTAGAAAGAAAATTTATATTTGTGTGCTTAATTATGGTTGTTTGCACATTCATTCTAGAATCAACGGAAAGTAAAATAAAGATCTCGTTTTTAAGACAAAAGGGGTTAAATATTGGGAAATGTCATTTCATGGAATCAACATAACATTCTCCACTTTTTATTACTAGTAAGTTCTTCAAGCCATAAACCTTATTCTTACTCTTTAAACACATAAACCATAGTGCATGCAAATGTATGCAATATGTCTCATTATAATGATTTTTTTTTGATATGACATGACGGTGTGATTTATATGATTTATGCGCCGTAAGCAGCCTTTTTGGGACCCTTTTAAGGATAAATTCTTTGTCTCATGCCATGCGATGCCCAATAATATTGTTTGGGAATTTCTTTAAGTTAAATTTTATTTTGCTTACAATCAACTAAATTGAGTTGAGAATTGAGAACGCAGAGAATATGCTAATTTGGTATATATCTGTCTCCTTTTATAAAAAGGGGGAATTTCTCCCTAAACTATTCTTACTTTTCTTTTATACATCCGTATAGTTGATGCCATTGAGGTGGATTGGCAAATATGGTGATGATTTTTTGTAATTGATTGAGAAATTAATCTAGTCTTTTTCATGTATTTTTTTTCATGTATTTTTTTTCCTGTTTTTTCTTACAACAATGACTTAATACTTTAAAAGTTGGGTTAAATAGATTTACGATCCTATATAATTTTTTTACCAATGGTACTACATAATTGATAAGGTTTGATTTTAGTATTATAATAAAATATTGATTTTAGAATTATAAAATCATTTGTCATTTTTAGGAGTTAGGATTATCTGCTGATGTGGCAGAGGTGTAGCTAGGGTGTTCACGAGTAGGTTTGAATCGAATTATCTGCTGCTGCCCATTCCCAAGAAGGAAAATTCGATATCTATGGCTGATTGGCGCCCAATAGCCTTGTGTAACGTCATCTACAAAGTCGTCTCTAAGGTACTCACTAACCGTTTCAAACATGTTCTATCAAAGTGTGTATCCATTGAACAATCTGCTTTTGTGTTTGGCCGGTCTATTCTTGATAATGCTATGATAGCTTTCGAAACTATTCATTACCTTAAGAATAAGCGTAAAGGTAAAATAGGTGAGGTGGCTCTAAAAATAGACATGAGTAAGGCCTATGATAGAGTGGACTGGGGCTATCTCTATGCTGTTATGAATCGACTGGGATTTAATGGTACTTGGGTAAACTGGATGCAGATGTGTATTGAATCTGTGTCTTTCTATGTGATTGTTAATCAGGATCGCGCAGGGCCTATTACATTGGGGCGTGGGATCAGACAGGGTGATCCACTTTCACCATATCTTTTCATTTTTTATTTGAAGGCTTGGCGACGTTATTACATAAAGCCTTGACATGCAGGGATAATCATGGCATAGCCATTTGTAGGGGAGCACCGGTAGTTTCTCATCTTTTATTTGCGGATGATTGTTTCATTTTTTGAGCTTCTTTGGGTGAAGCTACACGTATCAAGGAGTTCTTGATATATATGAAAAGGCTTCGGTCAAAAAGTCGATTTCAAAAGTCGAAATCTATTTTAGCCAGAATGTTCAACAAGGTGACAAGGGTATAATTGCAGCAAAGTTGGGTGTTCAGGTGTGCCTTGGTACTGGTAAATACTTGGGACTCTCGTCCATGGTAGGTAAGAGTAAAAAAGCTCTCTTTAAATTCATCAAGGATAGGATTTGGAATAAGATTAATTCTTGGAGTGGAAAAATGCTTTCTAAAGCTGGCAAAGAGGTTATGATTAAATCGGCTCTTCAATCGATTCCAATATATTTCATGAGTCTATTTTTAATACCTTCCACCCTTATTGTTGAGATTGAACGTATGCTCAATGGATTTTGGTGGGGAGGGAATGGAGGTGTATCTAAGGGGATTCGTTGGTTGGCTTGGGAAAAGCTTTGTATACCTAAGAAACATGGTGGTATGGGATTCCGTAATTTGAAATCTTTTAACATTGCTCTTTTGGGAAAACAAGCGTGGCGCTTACAAACTCAACCGGAGTTGCTGGTTTCGAGGCTCTATAAGGCCAAGTATTTCCCACATAGCGATTTTTTGCATGCCACTAGAGGAGTAATGGGAGCTTTGTTTGGAATAACATATTTAGCTCTCAAGAGTTGTTACATCAAGGAACCGTGTGGAGCATCGGGAATGGTACTTCAATTCGCTTGTTTGAAGATCAATGGACTAGAGAATCTGTCCAGCTCCGACCAAGAAACTCCAGCACCTTTAATCCCCTCCTTCGTGTAGACTATCTACTAATTCATAATAGAAAGTGTTGGAACGAGTCTTTGGTCCGTTTTATTTTGGATGGTCCTTCTAGTGATGCGGTTTTAACAACTCTGTTGTTTCCTTATGTTCAAGTTGACGAGCTTAGTTAGAAAGGTGAGTGAAATGGCATCTATTCCGTGCGAAGTTCCTATCGTCTAGCAACTGAATCTATCCACCAGAATAATCCTCATTTGGTTGCTGGATGCTGGGGGGTTCTTTGGAAGTTAAATGTACCACCAAAGGTGAAGAATTTTCTTTGGAGGTTGGGGAGAAATTGTATTCCTACTCGTGATGTTCTCCTTCATCGGGGCTTGGACGTTCCTTCAATGTGTCTGTTTTGTGGAGATTCAGAGGAAACAAATATGCATCTCTTCGTTGATTGTGTAACAGTAGCGAATTGTTGGACAACTCTCGGTATCACACCCATGCTCGCTTACGAGGCTGCTACTGCAGCGTGTTTTCAGGACTGGTTTTTCAGAATTCTGCAGCAACTTCAGAGGGATTTACGACTTGCTTGGGCTATGAACATGTAGAGCATTTGGTCGAGTCGTAATAATTTGGTCTGGTATAATTCCCGCGACTCGGCTGCAACTATTATTCGTAATGCAGTTGGTTTTTATCGTGGGGTTCGGCGTGACTTTCTTTGTAAAAGCGACACCTCCAAAGACATGCTATGACATAGGTACAACAACTTCTTATTGGACTAAGCCCCCTCCTAATTTCGTTAAGTGTAATCTTGATGCAGCTTTCGATGCGAATGGCAATAGAGTTGGTTTTGGAATGTGCATTCGGAATGAACACGGGGAATTCATTGTTGCCAAAATGCAATCATTTGCTCCGTTGCTAGAGGTCTACAAAGGTGAAGCTTTGGGTTTGTTATTGGCAATTGATTGGGTGTGTGAATTACAATACCGGAATGTCATTTTCGAAATGGATGCAAAAGTAGTTGTTGACGACTTTAATAAGGCCCCTATAATTGTTTCTGATTATGGTAGTATCTTACATTATTGTAGGGAGACTTTTAGTTTTTTTCTTGTAAACTCTCATGTGGAGTTCTCTAGAAGAGAGGCAGACAAGGTAGCTCATACCTTAGCGGGGGTAGTCTTGTTCTCAGGCCCTTCTCATACGCTTTTTGATGTACCAACATGTATCTTTTCTATTATTTTGAATGAAATGCATTAGACTTTTTATGTAAAAAAAAAATGCCGCTCCCCGCACGGTTCCGTACAGGTACTGTATCTAAGTTCTAACTATCAATAGCTAGTGGTGCTAATTAAAATATTAAGCCTTTTTCCCCCTTTTTAATGGATATGCATATAGTAGCCATGGTTAATTGGTTACATATTTATTTACACACTTTGGTGGAATATTTACGACTTTTGGGTTGCATGTGACACTTTTATTTATCATTAAAAAATTTATTAATATTTCAAGCTACATTATTAGAAGCTCGACTAGAGAACCAATATCATTGGTCGAATGGTTTAAGTGTATGTTTGGTTTTGCAGTGAGTAGAATTGATTTAGGCCAAATTGATTTTACAGAATGTTATTATGGGACACAGGAAGTCGACTTGGTGCTCCTGAGCTCAGTTCCTGTAGTGGGCTATGGTGTTCGTCGATGCGAAATTTGCTCTTAGCACGAGCGAAAAATAGTCTTCCATTGAAAGTGTTTAGACCAGGGTCGTCTCAAACAATTTAGAGACCTTGATCAAATCTTAAAAATTGAATCCCTAATTGTGACCTACTATTATCAAATTGGGCTCCATAGTTTATTCCATTAAGATAAATTAAAATCCACATAAGAAATTTATCAACAACTTGTCTTCTTGGAAAAATAGTTACGCATCTATTTTACGACTCGAATGTAAGCCTAGCCCAACACCTTTTGAGGTCTAAAGCGAACTTTGAAAAAGCTTTTTTTGGTTACCGCAGTGTTATTGAGTGCGCAGATATCTATCACCTTTACTTGGTGATTAATCTCACGAGAAAACACGGTTGGCCATGTGTGTATACCAGCTTTGCGATCCATGGGGTTCTTCCTTCCCATCGAGTTTTGGCCACACCCAAGTTTGAACCCATGACGTTGGAGTGGGATCGAGCCCGATTACCACTCGACCGATCCTTATTGAGAAAAAGGCCTTTTAAAAGTAATAATATAATTTTTCAATTATATTTAATTATAATTTTATTTTAGTGTCATTTAAATAAAATAAAATATTTTGGAGTAAGTTGCACATGGTCCATTAGCTATTAGTAAGAACAACCGATGAAGAATTGGTGCAGCGGTAATTGGGCTCAAATCCCACCGAAGGTCTCGAGTTCGACAAAGTTGGTGCACACATGGCCAGTTAGGTTTTCCGGCGTAGATTAGTCCTCCAATAACATGGTAATAAAAAAAACCTATTAGTAGGAACATTATCCATAATAGGTTGTATGCTTGTGAAATGAAGGATAAGAAGTTTTATTCGAACCTATATCAAGAGACTACTCAATACAAGCCTTTAGCATTGGATTGAGGTTCGTCTTGTAGCACAACCTACTGAGCCCATAAGCGATCCTGGTTAAGACACTCCGCATGTAGCCATGATCATTCAAACCAAAAATAACTAGACCAGAGGAAAATACAAACTGATGTACCTAATAGGTGGACACTTTAACCTGATATTTTATCTAAAAAAAAACTATTATTTTACATATTTTGATTATAAAAAATATATAAACAATCAGTCCACCTGTTAGTGCAGCATGAAGTGACACATTTTATGTGAATGAATCACAATCATCATCACTTCACTCATAGTTGTTTTATTCCAACTTATATCTTTTGGGTGCTATAAAAGCCCTGCAATCCCCACTTCCAAATCATGCAACCTCACCCTTCAAGTTCAACCACAATAGTCTTCATTCCTTCTATTCCTCTCTATCTCACTCATTATAATCATGGACAGAAACCATTCCCGCAGGCAAATTGCTGCAATGAAACAGTCCCTCTTTGATCAGGTTCGAAACCTCATCCATTCTAACATTTTCTATTTTATATATTCACTTTCTACCCAACTAATTCTCCATTAGAAGCAGAATCATGAGAAACAATTAATATATATATATATATATATATACAACAACCATATATTATATTCCTCTCTAGCTAATCCTAATATTTTTCGGTACAAGGAAGGACAATAATGGAATTTCATTATTTGCAGGGACTTCTTGATGAGCAGTTTATCCAACTTGAAGAATTGCAGGATGATGCTAACCCTAACTTTGTTGAGGAAATTGTTACTCTTTACTACCGTGATTCATCAAGACTTGTCTCTAACTTGGAGCACACACTGTAAGTTAATCAATTTCATTATATATAGTACTTTCTATTTTCTTTAAATTCTCCATTTATTTTTTAATTCTAAACTAAAATTTGGTGTGATTCTTGTGGTGGTGGCAGAGAGAGAAATCCATTGGATTTCAACAAGCTGGACACAATCATGCACCAGTTTAAAGGAAGCAGCTCAAGGTATATTAACTGTAGTAATTTTAGTTGAGAGAATAATTACATCATCAATTTAGGTGCATATATACTTTTTTGCTTTAACTTTCTAATCGACAATGATTTGATCAGTTTACTTACTTTTCATTTTCATTCATTATTATTGTTTGCAGCATTGGGGCCAAAAAGGTGAAAGCAGAATGCACTCTGTTTAGGGAATATTGCAGGACAGGAAATGCTGAAGGGTAATATATCTACCTTCTTTATTCAAACGGTCCATTTACTTTTAGCTGAAAAAAGTAGCATTTCAATTCATTCAAGATACTCAACTTCTAATTAATAGTAATACAAGTGATTTGTGGAAACATGCAGATGCAAGAAGAGCTTCCAACAAATGAAAAAAGAATATGCAGCATTGAGAAAGAAACTTGAAACTTATTTTCAGGTGACAATATATTGAATAATAATAGATAGATAGATAGATAGATAATTAGTGAGATATTTATTTGGACGTAAGGCATTGTGTTATTAAACTAGAGTCATTTTTTCGTTGTGCAGCTGGCTAGGCAAGCTGGTCCCCTTGAGAGAGCAAATCGCCCCAAGTAAAAGACCTTCTAGAAGGATCTGCATGTGTGATGATAGCAAATGTAATTGGTGAATTTTGTGAGGAAGGAAAATTACTTATTCACCACTAGAGTTGGAATCATTGTGCTTCCAAATAGTATCAGATTTTTGCATCCTTTTTGTTCCCAAATGCTGTGGGAATCTTGTTGCTTTGGAGCTTTATAGTTCATTATTGTTATGCTGCTACTATTACTACTATAGAGGAAACTATTTTAGTTCATCAATGTACCTCTCTCTTTCACTCCAATATCATTGTAACCCTTTTCAAATTTGTTGTTGGTCGAAATGTCTGAAACACACAAGGGCCAGGAGCCAGCTCTATTGAAAGCAAAACAGAAAACCGTTCAAGAGACAAAACAGAGTACCTTAGTGTAAAATGCAGTGTTTTAAAAACCGGCTCGCCTGGAAAAAAGGAACCAGGAGGGGTCACCGGTCGAGCCAAGCTATGGATCGGAAATGCAGCGACCCGGTGGGAATCGGCATGACTCGGTCGGTTTTGGTGAAAACTAGTGACCCTGTTGGTTTCGTAAAACCGGACCGGGTTTTGCCTATTTAAAAAAAAACCAAAAACACAAAAAAGGCGCCATTTTAAGCAGTTAATTTATAAAAAAAGTAAAAATGAAATTAGAAACCTCAGATAAATGAGAAGAAAAGTGTCTCTTTCTCAATCTCATTTCAAAAATTGTGTATAAAAAATTTGTAATTTTTGTTTTGATCTGGGCCGGATGTGTAATTTTAGGAACTTCAGATAAATGAGAAGAAATGAAATTAGGCAGGATGTGTAATTTTAGGAAATTATTTACAGGTATCGGGCCGGGTTTTGGTCCTGTTGTCCGGTCCGAGTCATGTAGTCCGAGTTTTTGTCATGCGATTCAACTGTCGATCCTTCGGTCTGACGCTTGGTCCAGTGACCCGAGACCTTCACCGAGTCGGTCACCGGTCCGAATTTAAAAACATTGGTAAAATGTTTTTACTGAAATTAATATTTTTGACAAAATTATATAGATTAGTGTTACAATTGAGCTGGACTGAAAATTGAGTGGGCCACACAAATACAATAAAAGCCCAGATAACAAGTAGCAACACCACCAGGCTATACAATAAAAACAAACAGAAAAGGGATTTAGAGCTTGTTTGATTGTGTTCCTAAAAACAGTTTTTTAATTTTCAAAAATGTTTATTGAACAAATTTGTTTTTGTTGAATTTTAAAATCAGAAAACAGTTTTAAAACTCAATTCAAACAGTTTCTTATTTTTTATACCCGCACACTTGCACCACATACCCCACTTAAACCCAAACTTTTCATTTTACCCCTTAACTTTAATAGATATTCCATACCATATTTCCATACATAAGTCGGTAATGTATTTTTTTCATTTCGCATTTATGTATTAAAAACATAAATTCGTAATGCATTTTTTTCATTTTTTATTCTGGTTTTATTTACTAACACGCGGATTTAGGTACTAGTACATAAACCCGCCACATATTTTAGTAAGGGTAAAAATAGAATCAACAAAAATGTGGGGGCATATGGTATAGGGGTGGGGTACAAAAACTAAAAATAGATCCTAATACCCAAGTGTTGCAGGCTTGCCTTCGGCTTGCCCAATTTTAGGCCCAACTTTGGGCCCAAAAAAAACTTCGGGCCCATACTTCGTACAACCCCCTCTCTATTCACTGGATACCTCCAACTCTCAAAAATTCTAAAATTACCTTTTTGTGGAACACACTCCTACACCCCAGTACCGAACGGGTACAATACTAAAGCACCAAAAAATAGGATCAGAACTAAAGTACCGAACCCACACACTTTCTCTATTAGACCATTTACAATGGAGGTGTTGAATAAATTATTAAGTAGTTGAATGGTTGTAATGGGGTGTTGAATGGAGTGTTGAAAGTGAGGTGGATTAATTGGTGTTGAAAAGATTCAAAATGTTGAATGAGGAGGGAGTGGGGACGCGTGAGACACTTGGCAAAATCTGGGCCTGTTGACCACGCACGGACAGGGAGAGTGGCGCGCAGAATGTGCTGAATCATGTGCAGTGTGTTCAATTCTGATTGGCTGCTGTGATTTTTGAGATTTTTATCTCATCCTACTTATTTGGGGTCAATTATTCATAGTAAATCATTTTTTTTTCACCAAAATTCATCATATTTTTTTTGCCTATAAATAGAGACTTGGTTCATTTGATTTGGACACAGAAAAAAAATCAATTTTTTCCTCTACGTGTTTTTTTATATATCGATCTGCTTATCCCGTGTTTTAAATATTAATCAGAGAGTTGAAATAGTCATTAAGTTTTCCTTTCTTTCTCCATATTAATATTGTGTTTTTTATATATCAGTGAAGTTATCATGTGTTTTTATACATTAGTGGAGTTATCTCGTAGTTTAGATTGATTATTTTAGTTTATTAGTAGATTTGATTTGATTTGAATTTCAAAATTTGAAAAAAAAGAGGGTAAAGTTAAAAAAATTAAAGAGAGAAGAAAGTGCATTGGGAGAAGAAATTTGAAAAAAAATGTGATAGTAAATTACAATATTGCCCTTAGTTAGATAAATTGTCAATTAAATAGGGAAACTTGTTTGAGTAATTTAAGTATGACTTGTTTGTATAAATAGATATTAGATTAGATTAGTAGATAGTGGGTAAAGAAAGTTGGTGAGTTTGATTTGAATTTTGAATTTTGAAAAAAAAAAAGTAAGAGAAAGTAGGAAAAAAGTGGGAGTGAGAAAAAAAATGCATTGAGAGAAGAAATTTGATAAAAGTATGATAGTAAATTACAATGTTGTCTTTAGTTAGATGAATTGTCAAGTAAATAGGGGGGAGGCTTGTTTGAGTAATTTAAATGTGGTTTGTTTGCATAAATAGATTAAGTGTGGTTTGTTTGTATAAATAGATAAATAGATATTAGGTTAGATAGTAAATAAGAGTAAATTGTAGATTATTTAATATTAATTTAATTATATTAGATTATATAGTTGATTAAAATTAAATTGGGAAAATAAATATTTTTAAATAAAGGGTGTGGAGGCCACTAATAATAGATGTGTAAGAAGTTAGAAATATTGAAAATGTGAGATTGAAAGAGAGTGAGTGAAAAAGGAAGAAAAAGTAGAATTAAAAAATGATAAATAAAACAAAAGTAGTGATATGTGTCAAAAAAGTAAGTTGTCTAAAATTGTAATTGTGTAAGTTGTTTGTTTGTATAAAAATATATTAGATTAGATAGATAGATAGATTAGATAAAAAGATATTAGATTAGATATTAGATAGATTAGATAGATATTAGATTAAATTAGATTAGATTAGATTAGTTATCCCATATTTTTTTATATATCAGTGCAGTTATCTCATAGTTTCAATTGATTATTTTAGTTGATTAGTAGATTATAGTAGATAGTAAAAGATAGATAATAGATTATCAAATATATCGATTGCAATTATCCCGTGTTTTTATATATCAAAGCATAGTTGTCGTGTTTTTTATATATCGATCTGATTATTCCGTGCTTTAAATATTAATCGATAGTTGAAATAGTCATTAAGTTTCGTTTTTTTGATATATTAATATCGTGTTTTTTATATATCAGTGAAGTTATCCCGTGTTTTTATATATTAGTGCAGTTATCTCATAGTTTAGATTGATTATTTTAGTTTATTACTAGATTTGATTTGATTTGAATTTTGAAATTTGAAAAAAAGAAGAAGAGGGGAAACTTAAAAAAATGGGAGTGAGAAGAAAGTGCGTTGAGAGAATAATAAATTTGAAAAAGAATGTGATAGTAAATTACAATGTTGCCCTTAGTTTGATGAGTTGTCAAATAAATAGGGAAACTTGTTTGAGTAATTTAAGTATGGTTAGTTTGTATAAATAGATATTAGATTATATTAGTAGATAGTGGGTAAAGAAAGTTGGTGGGTTTGATTTGAATTTTGAAAAAAAAAGTAAGAGAAAGTAGGAAAAAAGTGGGAGTAAGAAAAAATGCATTAAGAGAAGAAATTTGATAAAAGTATGATAGTAAATTACAATGTTGTCTTTAGTCAGATGAATTTTCAGGTAAATAGAGAGACTTGCTTGAGTAATTTAAATGTGGTTTGTTTGCATAAATAGATTAAGTGTGGTTTGTTTATATAAATAGATAAATAGATATTAGGTTAGATAGTAAATAGTAGATTATTTAATATTAAATAAAGAGTGTGGGGGTCACTAATAATAGATGTGTAAGAAGTTAAAAATATTGGGAAATGTGAGATTGAAAGAGAGTGAGCGAGAAATGAAGATTAAATAGAACTAAAAAATGATAAATAATATTAATGATAAATAAAATTAAAGTGGTGATGTGTCAAAAAAGTAAAATGTCTAAAATTGTAATTTTTTAAATTGTTTGTTTGTATAAATATAAATAAATATTAGATTAGATATGATTTGTACGGACACGTGTGGGAATGGATTACACCACATTTTATAATTGCTGAACGGCTGCACAGATAAGGGAAGAGAGAGTGAATATATTTGCTTATCTAAAAAGAGAGTGAATATTGAAGCAAACTCAGGCTTTTGCAAACTTTAGTTGGGTGACATTAAATTAAGTATGATGTTAGTATAAAATAGGCTAAATTAACGGACGTCGCGTAGCGATTAGCTGCGCGGCGTGGCGTAATCTGACGTGTCACTCATTTAATGACATGGCAAACAGGGACCAAATTGAAACTAAAATAAAACATAAGGGACCAAATTGACACAAAAACAACAAACACTAAAATCTTCATCTTCTTCCTCCAAACACCATCTCCATCTTCTTCCTCCAAACACCATCTCCATCTTCTCCGGCGAGCCACCGCCACCTCCGACGAGCCACCACCACCACCACGACCACAAACCAAACACTCTTCACTCTTAATCTCTAACCTCTCTCCTCAAATCCAAAACCCTTAATTTTTCAATCCTAAATCCCAATCTAAAAGTCATTGTCACTTTTCCACAAGATGATTATATGGATTCGTGGATTTGGGATTCAAACCATCAAAAAAAGAAAATGAATCAATTAACACCATCATCATAAGTGTGTAAAAAAAAATCATAAACAGAAGCAACTTCCATTTTAGCCATGGTAGTATCCTCCCTCAGTCTCACAATCTCTTCCTTCACTTGCGCATTCTTCCAAACTTGTGAAGCATCAAAAACCAAATAACAATAACAAATACACCACACCTTGAAACTTGCAGTTTCTACATCCTCTCTTTCCATCATTTTACATTAACCTGTTAACTAATTTAACTCTCTTTGTTTTTTTATTCAATGTTTGAATCCTAGATTGAAATTTAGAAGCACTGTCACTTTTTCTAATGGTTCGAATCCTAGATTGGGATTTAGGATTTGGGATTTAGGGATTTAGGAATGAGATTGGGATTTAAGGTTCTATATATTTTGGTGTTGTGGTGGTGGTGGTGTGGCGGTGGAGGAGAGGGTGACAGTGGATGTGGAGAGGAGAGGGTGGTGATGGTTCACCGGAGAAAATGAAGAT
Organism: Oxytropis ochrocephala; assembly: GCA_020916435.1. Lineage (NCBI taxonomy): Eukaryota > Viridiplantae > Streptophyta > Magnoliopsida > Fabales > Fabaceae > Oxytropis > Oxytropis ochrocephala. The sequence goes on from CM037093.1 coordinate 117,830,998, forward strand.
TTTAGTGTTTTTTGTTTTTGTGTCAATTTGGTCCCTTATGTTTTATTTTAGTTTCAATTTGGTCCCTATTTGCCATGTCATTAAATGAGTGACACGTCAGATTGGACAACTAAGACGCCACGTCAGTAGTTAACTGCCAGCGTGACGTCCGTTAAGGTCATGGACAGAAAACTACAAAAAAAGGACCAAATTGACACAAAAATGAAACATGAGGGACCAAAACGAGAAAAAAAAAAGATAAAAGACTAAAATGAAATCAATGTCAAAGATAAAGGACCAAAACAATAATTTAGCCTATAAAATATAGTATCCTACGTGAGCTTTATGATGTTAGTATAAAATATCTTAATCTTTTTTTTATGGACGTGTGAGAAAGCCTGTTATTCAAGTAAACACTAACTAATTGTCAAAACAAAAGTAAACACTAACTTCCAAGAAACTAGCCAGCATCATGACAAGAATTTATAATCTCAATTAGGAAATCAACAAGTTTCAGTCTAACTAATTATATTATTTTGAGTATTTTTTTACACAAAGAAATTTAGTGCACTTCATTAATGATAATAGTCTCAATACAGGTTGGCCTGAAATAAAAAATGTGGGAGTTATCATAAACTTGACGTTCTTGCAAGAGTGTGAGCAACGAGATTTGCTTGTCTCCTAATGCAGTTTATAATCATATTACTTTGACAATTAGATAGCAACATTTTACAAGAAGAAAGCATACCTAAATTTGTGCTGAAATCGTTGGTTCCCTTCACGCCTTTTACCACCCGTAAGCAATCTAGCTCAAAGGTTACTGTTAGAAGACCCAATTCTCTCAACCATTCAATTGCACACTTAAGCCCCACATAGCTTATGCTTCTTGAGGAACCTGAATACCACTGAACGTCATTGTTTTAGCTTTGATAAACGCCCGTGTGTGGCCTCTGATACACATCGCAATACCATACTTCCCTTCTTGATTGAAAAGGGTCACATCCACATTGCACTTCAATTCCCTTTCTCTGGTTTGATCTATAACACCCTATTGTGCTATAACTAATTTTATAGCAAAAACAACTGCGGAAAATTTGGAGAAGAATAAACCTTCGTAAACTCGTTGATTTAGGATTAATAACTAAAAATTGTTTATCAGATTAAAAATGCTAACGCTCATAGTTTAATTATTTTTCATCATGAAAGAAATCACATCGATCCTTTCAATACCTGTTACACATGATTTTCCTAAAAATTATTACCTTTATAAATAATTATCGCGAGGACCAAACTCGATAAAGCTATCTCACTAATGGGAGTGAATCTCTTATGCATTTACAAACACAACAATACAATTTAATTTTAAATTTGAAATAATTTAAAATTACAAATTACACCTTCACTACTCATATACTGATTATTAATTATCTATCTTCAATGCTCCTTGCTCTTTAATTGTAAAAATAACATGAATTGAAAGAATGAGATAAACATCTCAGCGAGTGTTCCCGACACACACGCACATGATGTCAAGAAGACAGTCATGCAAAAACAATTTTTCATGCGGCATGCGAAATCAACGAATACAGAATTATGCAATTAGCACGCTAAACAAACACATCAAGAAGAAGAAGAAGAAGAAGAAGAAGAAGAAGAAGAAGAAGAAGAAGAAGATGATGATGATGATGATGATGATGATGATGATATGGGTCTTTCCCGATCACTACAACATAAAGTGACATGTTACGTGATTAAAGGAAAGTTGTTTTGGCCGTTACAAACACATCAAGAAGAAGAGGATGATGATGATGATGAAGATATGGGTCTTGCCCGATATTGTTCTACTAGCAACAATGACTAGCACTTTGGCCGTCACAAATCTTTTCTTTAACAACATCACACATGTTTTGCATCACTACAACATAAAGTGACATGTTATGTAATTAAAGGAAAGTCGCTTTGGCCGTTGCTTGAACTACTTTTTATTGTAGTGTTCCTGAATGTTGTCGTTGCCTAAACTACTTTTGGTTGCGGCTGTTAACATGGCCAACATCTACTGTCTCAACATGTTGGATGGTTGCAGGTGCGGGTGGGGGTGTCGGGTGCCTTGCTCTCCACCTCCATCCAAACTGTTATAGAAAGAATTTAAGGAGGAACACCATTGCCACGAACACCCGCAAGACCCATATCTTCAAAGACATAGTGTGTTTGATTTTTAGAATAAAATTAGCATATATATAAGAAAACGAAAGTTAGTTTAATAGTAGTTAATATATATCACTTATTTTTTCTTGGTTGTGAAATAAGCCTCTATGTCAATGACTACCATCTTATGCATAGTATCAAAATCGAGATTCTACGCAAAATTGGGAGGGTAGCGAAATCGGAAATCGTAAAATTGTGAGTAAAATCGGAAGATTCTACCGAAAAAAGTGTAGGAATTTTTAGAATCTGAAGGGGTTAACAAAATCGTAACTCATAAAATCCTAAGATTTTACTAAAATGCAGTATTACTATTAACTAATATAATGCATAAGTTCATAAGTCTTGATCAAAATAAAACAACCAACAACAAATCCACCAAGGAAACTGCTCAAAGTCTTAAAACATAAACCAACAACCAAGAAAACTACTCAAAGTCTTAGACATAAACCAACAGCCGAATCATAAAGCCTAAATCAAATCATTCATAGTGATATTAGGCATATGATGATGCACTATGATCTTTGCAACAAAGAGAGCTGGGGACGGAGTGAAAAACAACGTTACAAGGGAGGAACAGTGCGAAGAGAGATGAAGAGAGGCTGCGAGAGAGAAGTGAAATGTCTAGGTTTTTTGCTAAGAGAGAAACGATCTTTGGGTGAAGTGAAAAATCGAAATTAGGGTTCGAGAAAGTTTAAAAAAAAAGGGGGTCAAATTCAAAGTGGGTCGTGAAACCCAGACCCACTACAAATTCTACGATTATGCTACGATTTTTCAGCAAAATGGTGTTTTTATCGTTGAATCATAAGATAATGCAAAATCGTACAAGTCCACCATTTTTGTGATTTTTTCAGATCGCAACTCGGAGAGGGTGAGCAGTAATCGTAATATCGTGCGATTTCATGATATATATCACGATTTTGATAACTATGATCCTATGTATATGTGTCTATATATACATCTTACAACCCCCAAGAATATCAAGACGTGTGGCACTTCCCCAAAGTTTAGTGGACTTGAAATGAGAAATTAAATAGGTAACATATTGCTTATCATCATATGTTACCTCCAAGAGTTAATATAGAAACTATACCTGTAACACCTCATCCTGCTTCTATTTTTGTTGATGCTGATGGGACCCCAAAAGTATTATCTATCCATATTTCTAGAGTCGGCTAATTGTGATATAAATGTTTGAAAAACAAATGAAATATTTTAGAAAAAATTGGATTTAAATAATAATGGCTTAAACTTATAAGCCACATTTATTTATTTGTGGCCAATAAAAAAACATGGTTTAGACTTATAGGCCAAAGTTATTTATGTGTGGCTAATCAAAAACTGTGGCCAGAAACTAGCCCAAGAAACCGTGGTTTCTTTTAGTAACTCAGGCAACGATTTTGGTTTTTCATGGCCTAATGTGAAAAAACGGTGGCCTGATGGAATAGGTGACGACGGCCCACCTACTCCACGCTTCAAAAACCATGGCCTAAATATAAGCCTCCGGTTTTCTCACTTTCGACTATGATTTTCTGTCGTTTGCCTAAACTCCTTTTTGTTGTGGTATTTCTTGTTGCTGCCGTTAATTTCTCATTTTAAGCCCACTAAATTTTGGGAAGTGCCACACGTCTTGATATTCTTGGAGGTTGTAAGATAAGATGTATATATATAGACGTACACATAGAGATAGGATGGTATATAGTCGTTGAAAGCTCAACTTAGAAGCTAATTTCACTACCAAGAAGAAACAAGTAAATAAGATAAGGGGGAATATCCTGATAAGGGTACTTCTCACCTCATTGATTATTTTAATTATCATTTTCATACATAGCTTTGTTAGCTAGTTTATATTTCATAATTGTACTTTTGAAGTCGTTAATTATGTGCATATCATATAGTAGCGCTGGAGTTTTTTTTTTTGGTGAAAGGAAATGGCAGTTCTCAGAAACCTCGTGGTGAAATGTCATGAATGTCCCAGCAACGAAAGACTAATCTGCTCCCGTGTCTCACCGAGGGTGCTAACGTGATTTGCTTTCGTGAATCGAATCGTGAAAGAAACCTGCACGCGACCCCGATGGGACTCATGGTGTACTGGAGTTATCGGTATAACAATTGATGGAGGTACATGAATTTTCCAAATATAATAAATTTATGGATATAGAACAAATTTTTGGATACAAATCATAGTGTATAAGAAATTTATACACTATGATTCTAGATACAAATAATTGTGTATAAGAAATTACTGCTACAGAATTTGATGTAGAATAAATTTATGGATACAAATCATAGTGTATATATAACAAATTAATGATATAAAAATGAAACTCTAATTCGTATTTTCCATTTTGGCAATGAATTATGTTCCGCCTTGCTTTGAGTATCAGGTTTTCATTGGTTGAAAAAAGCGCATAATGTTGGTCTCACATGTTTTAGAAATTGTTGTTACTTTTGCCTTCTCTTGGCAAGGTAACAAGTGCATTTTTGTTTGTTAACATTGATATAATATCTGACATTGTAGGTTGATCATCTGCATAATATTCTACGCAAAAGAGAGCAATGTGAATGCACTCTGCGCACTTCATCAGTAATAAATGTGTTACTCAATGATGCATCCATGAGTTGTAGAAACTCACCCTCTTTCCATAGCTCCCACGCCTGTTAGTAATTAAATTAAATTAAATTAGACACAAAGAGTTGTGTTGAAAAAAAAGAACTCAATGAGACTAATTTCACATACATATCCAATTAGAGTAAGTGGTATGTTTTCAGAGTAGAAACTGTTATTTCTTCTACCACTAACTATTTCAAGTAGCAACACTCCAAAGCTGTAAACATAAGACTTTGTAGAGAAAACTCCTTCCATAGCATATTCAAGAGACATATAACCACTACAAAAAAATATTTCAAAAAATAATAAAATACATTTTTTTATTGAGATTCCTTAATAAAACCTTTGAAAACAAGGAAAGTTTAGAAAACTCACTATGTCCCAACAATTTTGTTGGAATGCACTATAGATTTATGTTGTGCGAACATTTTGGCCATACCAAAATCAGAAATTTTAGGCTCATATTCTCATCAAGGAGTATGTTACTAGCCTTTAAGTCTCTCCGGATGATTTTCAGTCTTGAGTATTTATGAAGGTAAAGTAAACCTTGAGAATTGCTTCTATTATATTGAACCGCTTCTTCCAATCTAGAAACGTCTTTCTTGTACAATCTTCCCAATAGAAACATAATAACTTGTGTTAATATATATGCTATACAAGAGCATCAAACCAAAATACACTTTTTTTCTACATTTAATGAGTTGCATAAAGCATGAATAATTATATTTACCTAGTTGTTTTCAAGTTGGAAAATTAGAAGCTGTTTTCATCAATCCTTCATAACAGTAATCGAAGTATTCAATTAAAAGTCAAAATTTTGCTGCATATGTGCTCCAATTAAATATCATAATTCTGAGCTGATTTCCCACATGAGTTTTAATACTTAGCTTGCGCTAAAGCGCTACCAAACTTAAATAGTTTTCATCATCTAAGTATGTTCCATTCCTTAAATAGTTTTCATCATCAAAGTATGTTGCACATAGCATCATTCCAAACTTAAATAGTTTTCATCATCTAAGTATGTTAAATCCCTTAGACAATTAGGCATATCCTGTCAACTAACGTGTAATTCATTCACAAATCTTCCAAAAGGGAGAGATGGTCTAGGAGTTTAGGCAGGTTTCAATTTTTTTTAATTGGGTCTATCTTAGGGTGTTTTATTATTATCGTTGGCTCACCGAAAATGATACAATGATTAGTGTGGATGGTCAAAATAGAGTTTTTACTAAACATTAGTACTAAAAAAATACAATTATCTGCATAATATCACACAAAAAAAACATATGTAAAGTAAAGGAAAAAACATACCTCGATGTTTTTCCAATTCCACCCATTCCTAATACCACATGAGCGGCATGATGAGATCTAGTGTAGAAGAGTTGAAACATTTGGTTGAAGATGACTCAAAATTAGAAAACCCGACAATTTTTGGTGCTGGAGATTGATGATTTTGCAGCTAAGTTTGATGAGAAAGTGATAACAAGAAAGAAAAGAGATATGGTGAAGGGAAATCTTGTAGTGAGTTCTCGGAGATTGAAGATGAGTTGATTAAATAAAGTGAGGGACATGGAAAAAGGTTGTTGGCTACAAGTCAAACTACCTTAGTTGAAAATACTATTAGACCAAACGTTAGCTCTTTCATGACTTGAGAACTGATGTAGGTTAAAACATTAAATGCAACAAGTAATTCAACCACTAGTTGAAAGAAATAATTGCAGTAGTAAGGCAAGTGCACCTAACACACACACACAAATCTCAAATAATTGGTTTGATAAGATAATTGCAGACTAGCAAGTGCACCTAACACACACACAAAACGAGAAAACACAATCGGGACGGAGAACAGGCAGACAACCAAGTATCTATAAACAACATTTCTATCACTACGACGAATCGAAGATCGGACACATATACTTGCATGGTAAAGTGTTTCCTTCTCTTATCTTATCGATTCTTGTTAATAAAGAGTATGAGCGAGTTTTGATTATCCTATTTTATCAAATCTGCAGTTTTAGTCTTCCCATTTTTTTCTCGCAGTTTTAGTCTCCTCCGTTAAATTGCCATTCAATTTTTGAGAAAACGCTAACATTATTATAATAAAGTGGTGACTCAACAATCGCATATTGTGCATGGATATGAATATTTCAAATAATCTAAATATGAGGTTTAAATTCAAGAGTAATGGGCCAAAACCAACATATTTACCACTAAGTTAAATGAATTAATTATTATTAAATATCAAGAAAAAAAGCAACACTAATAATTACAGGACAACACACGACTACCACATCACCACCTTATCATCCTGTCAACATTTTGGTCAAAAATTGAATGGAAATTTAACAAGCGACTAAAATTGCAGATTTTATAAATTGGGGAACCCAAATTGCAGGAAAACTGGAGGAGTGAAATTGCAGAATTAATAAAATAAGGGACTTAATACCAAAGAAAAATAAGGGACCAAAACCTACAGTTAAGCGTATGATTTATTATTTTATCTTTTAATTCTGGCAGAATACTATTATTATTACGTTGCTACGCGTATGCTTCTGTTTCTAGCTTTGATTACTGTCACTTAATAAAATTTATAGCAGAACATAAATTTTCAAGCTACCCCTTTTAGCCCAGAAAGGAAAAAACTACCCTTAGTATTCCAACTACCAGTTACCATTACACTCACCTAACCCACCCAACACATTACAACGAACAAAACGCTAAAAAGAAAATAATAAATTAAAAAATTGACAAGTTTTCGCGATTAAAGCCACACAAAAAAAAAAAAAATCTATTGTCTCCGCTTCACCGGTAGGTTCTGTAGGCTGGGGTATACATACAGCTCTCAGCAAATTTCACCAAATCTTTGGGTTGAGGAAGGCGAGTGGCCAAGCCTGAAAAAAAAAAAAACTTAATACTACTACGAAATAAAATACAAACAAAAATAACTAAATGCACATTAACTAAAAATAATCATTATTTTTATTTAATTTTCTTGCATTAATTTTCTTGATAAAAATAACGGATAACGGATGTTAGCGGATAGAAAATGACGCTTGGTGAAAGTTTAGCGGTTAAAATAAGTGATAAATGTAAAATGCCAAAATGTTTAATGAGGAAAGATAAGTAATTTAAGAAAAATAAAAAGAGTAAAAATGTCAAAAAAAAAAAAAAGTGAAATGCTATCTGCTAGTGTTTCAAAAAAAGCTACTTGAAGTAGCGTCTGAAAAAAACGCTAAACGCTACCCGATAAACGCTAAACGCAAGTCCTTAACAAACACACGTACTCTTCACCCGCTAGTTTCATCCGCTATCCGCTAGCGGATGGAATGCGGCAAACAGAGCCTTAGTTTTCCATAAAAAATTATTTCATGAGAATAAACACTGAAGAGTATTTTAATTTCTAAAAATTTGTGAGATAGATAAATGCCTTCAGGATATGCAACAGCAAAAACTGGAGATAGCAAAGGAAAAATAAAAGCTCACCAAGCTCATAAGCCTTGGCAGCAACCTTGGCAGCAATGTGTGCTGAAATCTTTCTGATGTTTGTGAATGGTGGGAATATAAGACCCTTCTCAAAGTTCTCCTCTGTTACTTGTTCAGCCAAAGCCTCCGCTGTTTCATGAAATATTAAAGAAAATGTCAACCTCCTACATTTTATTACACCAATCCTTCTGCTGGATTTACTTATAAAATTGCATTTATTCCAAAATAAAACATATAACATATATGGACTACATTTGATACACTAGAGCATTTGTTCATATCTCATTCTCACCACCCCAGTGCTCATACTTTCACATGTCCAAAACATAGTATTGAAATTAATGTTCAAGTCTCTTGTGAACTTACAGGCAGCAAGAAGCAGGTCATCATGAACACGAATGGTCCCCGACATTATTAAACCTAGACCGAATCCAGGGAATATGTATGCATTATTGGCCTGATGAACAAAGAAACAAAACATCCCAATTAGATCTTATTTCATGTGAAATTTGTAATTTGTTATTTAAATTATCATGGAATTAGACCTGGCCAGGAACAGACAGCTTCCCCTTGTATTCAACCGGGGCAAATGGACTCCCACTTGCAAAAATAGCACGTCCCTGATGGTAATGCACGCATGGACAAGGGAAGGAAATGAAACAGAATGGTCAGCATTGATCAATTCCAACCAACAACCTATGTAAATCAATAAAAATTGATAAAAGTTGTTGCTTATTACCTTGCTCCACATATAGGCTTCGTCGGCAGTACATTCTGACTGTGAGGTTGGGTTGGAAAGAGCAAGAATAATAGGTCTCTACAAGTATTATTGAATAACACATTACATAGCTTATCCAGACATGATATTGCATGGGAAGATAAATAGATTGACACGGTACCTCATTGATAGATGCCATAGCCTCAACCACCTCCTTGGTAAAAGTTCTTCCTTGTCCTGATGTTCCAATCAGCACTGTTGGCTTAATTTGCTGAAAAGATAACACCGAAAATGTAAGGAGAATGAAACTTGTGTTCTATGTGTGCATGTGTTTAGCTGTAATAAACAGAAACGTGGATCGCACATTAACAGCATCTAAAAGGTTTCTAACAGGTTCGTGTTCATGAGCCCACGGCTTCTTGAAATGTTGAGAGCGATTCTTTGCGTGAACTGACAATCAATCCCTGCAGAAGTAGGAACAAAAGATGAGAATCTACTTCATAAAGGTGGGGCTTACTTAAGATTACAAACCTTTGAGTCCACCAACCAAATGTTCTTGCGCACTTCATCCAATGGAGCGTTTGTCTGCATCAAAAATGGAGGTCTCTCAGTAAATCTAAATTAGTCATGCAACTCTTATCACCCTCCACTACACCCCCACCCCCAGCCCACAGAAAAAAACAGGTAATAACCCAAAAGTAGCAAGCAACCTGTTTAGATGTTTCAAGTGCTATGAGTTCTGCTATTCCAGTGCCAGCCTGCAACCACCAGACAAAATAATTAAGCCACCAAGAGTAAATGAATGTAGCATTTTGCATTCAAAATTAGTATAAAAACTTAAGATTTTGAGTTTTAATGCGCGGTGTTAACCAGTTCCATTTGGGCTAAAGAATGCATTGTTTAATGCTCTTTCTCCCAACCCCATTCTCTGTTTTAAAAGGATTAAACACTCCCCTCTTCCTCTCCGAGAACCAATGATGAACGACTCATCAACCAAGAATTACACATACCTCTCCAGCGCCAAGGAATAAGAATCTGTGGTCAGCTAAGCTTCCCCAACCAATTTCAACGCTGCAACTAGTCCAGCAAGTACCACTGATGCTGTTCCCTGGAACGGAAGTAGATACAATGTAATAGTTAGTTATGAGTGTACAGTTATCGATGTACATGAATTCAATATCGAAGATAGGAATTTATTACCTGAATATCATCATTAAAAACTAGATGCGTGGATCTGTATTTTTCAAGCAGATCAAAAGCATTGTGGTTTGCAAAGTCTTCAAACTAATTGTATGAAAAAACAGATACAGAAAACAGGAAAGTTGAAATTAGTATGGAGTGCACTGCAGACCGTTAAGCCGAGAAAAAAGTTCCTTTTCACGCTGATTGATACCTGTATGAGGACTTTCTCACCATAAGTTTGCTTGAGTGCAGTCATAAACTCATGCATAAGTTCAGCATATTCCTGGGATCGGAAAAGTTGGAGTCCAAATTAGAAAATTTGGATGGCTGAAACTAAAAATAATTATCTCCACATGGTCCAGCTATGAAAAAAGATCACGAACCTGCCCGGTTGCACGTCTTTGCTTTAGCCCAATATATAATTCATCATTGAGCAGCTTCTCATTGTTTGTACCGGCGCCAATGGTAATAGGCAAGCACTGTAACAATTTAAAAGCGGTAACATTTTAGAGGTAATAAGAAATTGAGGAGGTTACATTATGCACAAACAAAATTTATAATAAAAAAAATGAAAGATGCACAGACATTTCTAAATAAACTTCCAAGTCACACAGCTCAACACCACTATAAAAACTGAATTGTTATAAATATTACATGAATCACGACAAAATCTCTTCATTTTTGTTTTTTTCTTAATCTAATTTCTGGAGTGACCTCTGCCTGATAAATTTTCCTTGGGGGCGGGGGAGGGGGGATCTGTACATCAAATTTTAGTAATATCTTGAAAACAAACTAACAGATCTTTGCAATTTTATGATAGGCATTATTTATCGGTTAGCAATGTGGCCTAAATATACTTACAGCTGAAGGGCGAACTCCTCCGAGTGCCGTATATAAAGAAAGTTTCCCCACTGGTATTCCCATCCCCTAAGAATACAACAAACAACCAAAGGAGAGATTAGTGATTCAATTCAGCTATCATAAATTAAGAATGTGAACATAAATAATAGAAATTACCTGACAACCCAAATCCCCAAGACCCAAGATCCGTTCTCCATCAGTTACAACTATGACTTGAATGTTCTTTTCGGGCCAATTCCTAAGTACTTCAAGAATCCTTCCCCTTTAAATTTAAACCCCAGCCAAGAGACAAAGGAACAGTGAAATTAATTTAAACAATAGAAGATATATTCAATTAAAGCTGAAACCAACAAAGAATTCCAGGAGGATAAAAAAGCAGTCATAGTCAAATTTACTTTTCTTTCAAACTTATATAAAGACCCTGGGGACGCATGAAAATGGTCCCATATTTTTGGCAAGCTTCACCAACAGTTGGAGTATACACAATTGGGAGTAACTCTTCGACGTGATCAATGAGAAGTTTGTAAAACAGGCGTTCATTCCTCTCCTGCAAAGCACAAAATACCAAGTGAATGGATTAGAATCAAAACCCACAATATACAAAAAGTGAAGGATTAGAATCCAATTCATAAATTAACTTCCAACAAGATATGATTGAAAATCAAAGATGAATTTCAAAAAGTGACTGCAAAGGTATGCAGATAACAGATGTGGGAATAGAAAATCATTTAGAGATTGCTGCAAAAAAGTTAGGAGTCATCATGCACATGGAAATCCTTCAAATTTCATTCTACGGTTGGATAGAACTAGTTATGGACAATTAGTACATAACATTTAAAGAGAAGCAGCAGAACAAAACTGGATTACTTAATAGCTTTTCAAAAAAGAATTGTTCACGAGGATATACCTGAAGATCCATCATTGCCATGTACTTCTGCAATGGAACTTGATACTGGCGTATGTGCTGGATCATTTTCTTAATCTGCCAAGTAATGTGGCCATAACGTTAAATTGATGATGTGTAACCACATGCACAATCTAATAGCTTCCAAAAGTATAAATAGAGTATTCAGGGTATCTTATAGTCAGATAATAAACCTGAGTTTCTTGAGGAATAACTGTCGGGGGAAGAAGACCACGCAAGTAATGGGCATCCTCTCTTGTTCGGTGAAAGCTAGCCCTTTGTTGAAGTGAGGATCTCGCAACAATGAATAACCACTAAAAAGCAAGAAACAGGTAATGAGTAAACATATACATAATGGCTTAATCCTTAGTAACTACCCAAATCATAAGTGAACTGAATCAAGAAACAGCTAATAAGTAAGCATATGCATAATAATGTCTTAATCCTTAGTAGCATATAAACAAGTTAAATCTGTATAATTTATCTGCAATCAAGCCACAATTAATGAACAAATAAATGCTTGATCCACAAAGATACATGTATTGATATACATCATACAAAAGTAACAAGAATTACTAGCATATAAAACTGAAGCAGAACCGCAATGTTTGACAATATAAACTAAGTGAACCAAACTGCACTCATGACATCAAACCAGCATATTCAAGATCTCACTTTATGCAACAAACAAGGATCGAATTTGAATCTAGTTAATCCTAAAACATTAAAAAAATGATGATCAAAATCAAATAAAGGAGTTTAGAAGATGAAAATTACCTAGCAACAGAGACACTCCATGGAGTAACAAAGTGATCCTCCGTCGCCTTATCCTCGCCATACACATCCTGAGGACCACCGCCGGAGATTGTGTTATCGTCGATATCCTTAACGGCAGGCTCTTTAATGACTTCTTTCAAGGGTGTATCCATCACAACGGTGCCGTTTCCATCACCCGACCTGCTACTACTTGGTGCCATACACACAACTCTCCATGGATTTCCTGATGCGACTCTTCTCTGCGCACCACATCCACTAAATCCTGAGTTGCTCTGTTTATAAATTTCACCAAAACGCGAAAATACGATAAATCAATATAAACAAATCAGCTAATCAGCTAATCTCATTAAAATCAAAAGACAAATCTGAATTTTATTCCTAATCGCTAATCTCATAGAGTCATTTTTAGTTTCCGATTTACAAATGGAAATTAAAGAGACAGAAAAATATGAATAGAAATAAGATTTCGTATTACCAGGAAGGTGCACCTGCTTGAGGAGATCATGATGGCGGAGGAAATGAGAGAGAAAACGATATAAGAAGAGAGAGAGAGAGAGTGAGAAAGATAGAGAGAGAGTCTTCAGGTATATAAGCAGCACTTGGTTGCGGAATCTCCTCTGTCCTTCCTCCCTCTCCTCCTCTTTAACACAGACTTTGTCTCACAACAAACACTGATCACAGAAGCAATGGAATGCAATGGAATGGAACTAAACTCCTTTTCTCAGCTAACCTTATAAAGGTTGCAACTTGCAAGTGCAACCAACTACATTTTCAATGCTATTACCAAACTACCCTCGACTTGTTCAAAAGTTTTTCTCGTGTTTCTTTAAAAACTGAATATAATTAGTCATGCTAAAAATTAAAATAGAATAAAGA